>JARWLC010000012.1:93832757-94432757 GCA_033318265.1 Phyllotis vaccarum
AGTATAAAATTGTCTTTGAGACTGAAAATACTGTTACTTTCTTGTGTCAATAAGGAAGAATATTCTGGTGTTATTTCTATATGTCAGAATTATACGGTTTGAACAAAAATCAACTTTCCTGACTATCTACAACTCTAAGTGTGCCCAAAGGTGTAAAACACACTACCAATGGGCTGTGGAAGGAACCCCACAGCTGTTCTCATTAGGGAAGAACAGTACTGACACCTGAGAACGTTACAGACAGAAAACAACTGATCATTAGCAGTGACCCCATGATTTGCCAGGTGGGGCTCCCCATCAGGGAATTATACATCTGGTGGGTCGACTTGTCAAACACTAGTTGTCACCTAATGTATACTCCCATGGTCCTTAGCTCTCACCAATTCTCCTCTTTGGAAGAAACCCAGGGCTGTAGAGGGAATGGGCACCGAGCCTGGGCTCCCTCTGCCCATACCTCGGCAGAATGAGTTGGGGAGGGCCACTACTGAGGAAGTCTGGAGTCTCTGAGGATGGTCACAGGGTCCAGGAGGATGTGGACAGCCTAGTTAGGTAGCCACATACTTGGCTGAATCTGTAATTGGGGTCTGTAGCCTGGCCAAGGTCACATGAAGAGACAGAAGCTTGACTGTGAATCACAGAATTTATTACCCAGAAAGAGGAGACCTGGGACCATCAGTAAGCTCCGCCCAATCTGCAGTGACTGTGTCTGACTGTGTGTCTATTCTGACACACTATGTATCTATTTTGACACTGTTGTTCTTTGTTTTTGAATCCCAGCCTCTCTAAGGTTGTTTACATCCTTTCCCACTCTGTTTCTAGTTTTCCTCAAAGCAGAAAAAAAATGTTTTAAGTTAAAAACAAAAGAAACAACATAGCCAAGTTGTCTAAGGAGGAGGAAGGGGAAACGCAGGAAGGACCCAACTATCTCTTCTTGAGTCCTCATAAAGAGACAAGGGCTGCAACCACAGAGGGTCACAGAGGGGAACTTTCAAATCATGTTAGATAGAGTGTGAAAGACTGTCAGGAAAGTTGTGGTCTCTGTTCTAGGTCTTCTCAAACTTTAAGAAAATGCATCAGCTCCAATCCTTGCTAAGAACCTGTCTTGAAGTGGGGAGGGTGCATGAAAGGGCTTTGTGGATTCTCACTGGCTCTCAGAAGCCTCAGAGAGGTAAGGTAAGCAACTTCTAACCCTAAAAAAAGCTCTTGATCTTGGTAGGGGGACTATCTAAATCCCAGGGGTCTCAGCCTTTCTGTCGAGGTGGGAACTTCTGCAAAGGACTTTAGACCTTTGCAGATCTATCTGCCTTCCCCGGGGGAGAACAGTCCCACCCATCTAGCTCCACACTGGGCACTCTTGACCAGCCAGCGTATTTGGGTGATATAGAAAACACGAAGACAGAAGTGTCAGAAGTAATTAAACCAAACGATAACTTAAACCCCTGTAGAAATCAACACATCCGGTTTAATCACCTTCTTAAGCTAGCACAAGGCTGCAATTCTATGGAGAGGGCTTCTTTATTTCTTTGGATCGTTAGCAGGAATCGCATACCTTGGTCTTGATTTTAGCTCTGATGCTCCTGGGGAGAAGTGATGAGGGTGAGGCTGGGGCCAGGGGCTCAGAACAGAGAAAAGAAAAAATAAAATGTTATTTGAGATCATCCCCGCTTCCCCTCTCCCAGAGACCAGCCTTGTCTCTCCCACTCTCCTGTCTCTGCTCGCGCTCCTAGCATCCAGGCAGAGGCGCAGTGCTGAATGTGCTAAATTAGGCCATTAGAGAAATTCATTTCTCTTTATTAGTCTGTGTCAAATCCTTTTTATTAGTGGCTGGAAACGACCTCTCTTCTGCAGTAAAATGTCAGGCCAGTTCACTCCTTTTATTTGTTCTGCTCTGACGAGGCTCAAACTCTCGCTGAATTAGTGCAGTGAGATTTATTTCCTCCAAATTTTGAACGGCTTAAGAGAGATTGGGGTGGAGGGGGCGGTCAGGAGGGAGGTGGCCTGTGGGGAGCAGAGTTGGGAAGGGATGGGGAGGGAGAAGGTGAGCTCCTGTGGAGGTCAAATGTCCTCTGCCCTTTGGAAATAAAGTCTAATGACCATCTCTCATATCTTGTTCATCTTCTGGGCCCTCGGGACTAAGTTCCCACACTCCTGCTTCATGTCCATGGGCAAAGGAACCTGGACAGCAGGGTAAGGGGTTCTTTAAAACCTGTGTTTTTGAGCTAGGTGTGTAACTCATTAGTTGGGCACTTGTCTGCTATGCATGAGACCCCAAGTTTAATCACCAGCACTAAAAAACCAAATATTCTAATTGGACAAACTGACATGCTAGAAGCAAAGTCATAGATATTCTTCCCCTACTCCATCCCCATGGTCATTTCCATGCCTGGTTGTTTAGATAAAAGCACCCGTAGACCCTTCTGTGTTTAAGCTGTGCCCCAAGCCTGAAGCAGAACCTGCTGGAGAGAACTCAGTGGGGCCCAGTGGGGACTGTAGCTTCTTCCTCTAGGAAGTGAAAACGTAGGCAAGTGATGGAAAAATGCAACATGGGACAGTGGCTTATCTCTAACTGCTCTTGGGGAAGTCTAGAGCCATAGCTGCAGCTCTAGAACCTATCAGGGTCACTGGTTACTTGGATCTGTCTTGTAGGTAATGTTGTTCTAGTCATCCCCATGCAAGTCGGGGACTACTTCACTGAGTGATCTAGAGATCCACAGATAGCCCCATTGACCTGGCATGGTTCCTGAGGATGGGATCCTGTGCCAGTGGGATGAGACAGTCACAGGATAAGGTGGTATACGGGAAGAGAGGTTTGGGGAGCTGACAGTACTACTATGCTGCCCAGTTCCCAGCTCGGGTGGAGAGCAGGAGACCAGAACAATCCTATGGACCTCAGGCAACAAAATACCCCAAAATGTGGCCCAGCAAGATCACTCAATGAGTTACAGCATTTACTGCCAAGCTGGCAACCTGAGTTCAATCCCTGAGGTTCCACATAGTAGATGGAGAGAGTCAGCTCCTGCAAGTTAACCTCTCACCTCCATATGTGCAATGCAACGTTTGCACACCCCTAATAAGTAAACAAATAAATACATGTAATGAAAGAAGGAAAGAAAATGCTCTCAAATGAAACAAAAGAGCCTCAGATAAGCCTTCTAGGGAGACCTGACACCTACAAGTGGAAGATTTGTAATACAGATCCGTACAGTGCCTCTGCAAAAGAAGGCCATGTTGCTCCTCATTATGTTTGACACTGCCACCTTCTGCCCCACCTCCACCCCTGCAAGCCTGGCTCTCTGGCTCTGTCTTGAGCTAAGTATCTCATAACCTGAGTCCTGCTGCCCTGTTAGCCACATTGCTTCCTCTCCTCTCTGCCTCCATCACACTGTCACACTCGTCTGCATCACTCACCTCAGTTCCTTGCTTTCTCTCTGCTGGAAACAGCTTTCCCTCGGCTCTTTGCATGGTTGCCTCCTCATCATCCAGGCTTAACTTAAATGTCACCTCCTCAGGGAGGGCCTCCCTGACCATTCTAAGGAAATCCGCTTGCTCCTTTCTGCAGAGGCAAGAGCAGGAGCAGAGGAAACCTCTGTGCTTGAAGCTGGAGCATTGAACCCTGGCAAGCCCCACTCACCCACCTCCTATGTCACTCATACTGTGTACACAGAAAACACAACTCTGCTCATGCATTACATACAAGTAAAGCATACACTATACTCATGACATACAAAGTCAGGCCCCCTGTTGCATGTACACAATCTTACATGCATATGTACTACGTGAACACAAAATCACTTGCACACACAGTGAAACACACATGCTGGCATAGGACAAACACTTGCACTACAGAGAGCCTATACTCAACTCCAGTCCACACATGTACATGAACATACATACACGCACACACACACACACACACACACCTATTTGGCAGCTGCCCACCCTCCCTCCAGCCGATAAGGAAGAGATGTGTAGTGACCGAATGGCTGCTGTGGGTTGGGGCATAGGCTGCACCCCTGCCACCTGGCACGATGCTTCGGATTATTAGTTCCTAGTAATTTAGTGCCCTTGTACAGAGTCGATTTGTGCCTTTCATTCCTAATTGATCTAGTGGCTGTTTAAATGGCAGCAGGCATCTGTTGAGAGTAGGAAGGTTCATAAGGCGCAATAATTCATAACACCGTCTGGAATTTGCCTTTCATGGCCCTCAGCTAAACCACTGCAGGGCTCTGCTTAAATTACAGCCACTGAGGCTTTCTTTGGTATTCCACTCAGGGCCAGGAGAATCTTGCATTAAACTGGGATCAGGTTAGATTAGACTATAATATGCTGCAGTATTGGAGGCTGCAAATGAAGACTTATACTGGAGTTTAACCCCTTCACCTGATATTCTCTTTGTCTTCTTCAGCTAGGTAGCTAAATTCACCCATTGTTTTTCCCTGTCAGCTCTTCTCTGGGTACAACAGAGCTTCCAGCAATTCTGGGATGCACAAGAGCAAACCTTAAATACTGACCTTCTGTCTTGCATACTCTAAGCCTCCTACACAGCCTGGGGGCCCAGGAGTTTATGTATCAGCTCTCTAAGCAAGGATCAGCCGGTCACCTGAAGTGGGACTATATCTCCCATTATCATTCCTACACTCCTACACTTAAGTAGAAAGACCTAGGCTTGGTGAGTACTATTAGGCTAAGCACCTCCGTCTGGGATTCTGGGGGTGGGAGAGACATCAGGGCTTCCCCCAGCCCACTCAGTGGTACTAAAGCATGCTGTGATGGCTAGACGCTTGATTCTGCTCTCAGTGTGTCCACTTGGAGAGGGAGATGCTTTATTTTCCTCCTCAGGACCTACTGAGTTCTCCATTGTAGTGATCATTAGCCACATATGACTACTTAAAATTGAATTAATTAAAATTCAATAAGATTAAAAACTCAACATCTTTGTAGCACTGGCCATGTTTCAAGTGTTCAGTGGCCTTGCGTGGCTAGTGGTTCCAGTGTTAGATGGTGCAAACTGACAAACATTTCTACCACTGCAGAAAGTTCTGTTGGGAAGTGCGAGCCAGGCTGTCCCTGTGGCAGAGGACCAGCAGCCCAGCCCATCACTCCTTCCGCTTTTTCCTCTCCCATGAAACAGTGCTGCATAGGAAATAAAGAAGCAGATGCTGTGGTCTCAGGAAGGGATGGGGGCTCTCACCATTCCAGAGTCAACAACCTGGGCACAGCTGGGAGTATATGCTGCAGAAATAAGTGTGACGTGTAGCTATGTATGCAAATAAACAAGTAAACATACAACATCTGTTTTTGACAAATGTTTGTATGAATTCACATACCTCATCCACACGCTGGATAGTCAGGAGTGAATGGATAGGTTTGATTCCTGATTACAGTCAGGAGGTCAGGAGGCTTCTAGGAGGTGGTGATCTCTACACTAAAACCTGAAGACCCCTTTGATTAAACTGTTATGCTCATATAGAAATATCTTAGAAACACACACAATCTATTCATTGATTCAGTCACCAGCTATTTGTTGAGTGTCTTCGATGAGTATACATGGCAAGATTATTGGATATGGCAATCATTTACATGAGACTGTCCTGAAGAAAAACATATAATGATGTTTTGAATGCAAATAGCCATTTAATTACACTGTGCTAAGGACTTGGTGATGGAAGTACAGGGAGATTTTATAAATGCAACTGGGATATTCAACACGAATTGAATCTACCAACAGACACAGACATTTGTGGATAAGTTTGGAGGCTCATATATTTCATCCTGTGTACATTTGAAAACATACAACTGTTTATACACATCTTTTGTCCTCAGCTGGTTTCAGACTCCATGTGTGCATTTGTGCGTGTGCGCGTGCATGTGTGTATGTGTGTAGGGGGGGCGGGGGGAAGTGTGTGTGTGTAGTGTGTATTTCTATAATAGACATATGCAAGATGGAGTACTTAACCCTAAGTGGTGCAATGAATCTTAGCTTGCATGTCACCTAGTGCTAACATTCACGTCCAAGAATTCTCTAGATAGTTCCCACATGTCTTTCCTGAACTCATGCTGAGTCTGAAACGAACACCAACATCTTTGAGGAGTTATAACCTCTCCATGCACTTTATCTGACCAAAGGGCAAAGGTAGGAGCTCTCTGGGGCCCCAGGAGTGGGCCCTCCATGCCAGAGAAAATGCTGCCACCTTGGCAGAGCCTGGGTTCTAAGGACATTCTCAAGGAGTTGGACCCTGGGAAAAGAAGTGACGGAACTGCTGGGAAGGGAGCCTGGTGGCTTCTCAGCCCGGGCAGCAGCCTGGTCTTTGTGTGTGCTTTCGTGAGCTCTTGATGTCTCTGCAGGCACCCTCTTTTTCCGCTCCTGACGCTGCTGTTTGAGAAATGTGAACAGGCCACCCAGGGCTCTGAGTGCATCACCTCCGCCAGCTTTGACGTGGACATCGAGAACTTTGTCCACCAGCAAGAGCAGGAACACAAACCGTTCTTCAGCGATGACCCGGAACTGGACAATCTGGTAAAGACCCTACATCCTGGCTGAAGTCTTGCCACCCTGTGATCCCATCCCAAATACACTAAAAGTGTTCCTTTCATTCATTAATTCAGCAGGAAAGTTTGAGTGCCCATTATGGAACTGGCACAATGTGTACTGTTTCATGGTTGAGAACCAATTCCAAGCATTTTTAACAGATTCTAGCAGCAGGCTACTACCAAGGCTTTCTCCCCGGCACCTCTGTGGCACTAGTATCTGGTCGCTGCTGCCTTACAGGTCAAACAAATGGAGAGGGGGGAGTAGCAGCTATAATGACAAAGGTAGCTATTGAGTTTGCATGAACGGTGGCTGTGGAAAAGGAGGAGGATGTGTGAGGATAAGAGGTATGTTCAAAGATGCTCACATGGGGAAAGAATCAATCCTGACAGGATATTGAACAGAGGTCCTGCCATCTTATTGGATACAATAGATCATGCTCCCAAATAGTTTGCTATTCAGATAATGACTATATCTTGTAAAATATAAGTTCCTGAACTGCACTGGGAAATTGTGATTCTGTAGATTCAAAGGGATCTTTTAATTCTACGTTTTAATGTTTGAAGACAATCGCCATCATTTAGCATCATGGCTCCCTGATTGGATGGAGTCTAAAATTCTCAGACTGGGAATTCTACAAAAGAAAGTTTTACTTGAGAGACCACTATATTCTCCATCATGCTGAGAAGACTCCTGGAATTGATAACCTTAGGATCTGATTTTTGGTTTTTGTTGTGTTTGTTTGTTTGTTTGGTTTGGGTCTTCTAAGACAGGGTTTCTCTGTGATCAGCCCTGTTGTTTGTAGCCCAGGCTGGCCTTAAACTCACAGAAATCTATCTCCCTCTGCCTCCTGAGTGCTGGGAGTAAAGGTGTGAGCCACTACTGCCTCACAGGACCTGATTTTTTTTTTTTCTGTTTGTGTACTACCCATATTTTCACAGTGAACTTAGAAACTCTGTACTACCCCCTACACACACACACACACATACACACAAATACACTGATTGGTGGTAGTGCTGACCTTTTCTGCTCAGGGTGTAGCTGATATCTGCTCTCCCAAAGAGAGAGAACAGAATTAGGGAAGCAGAAGTGGCTATAAAAAGGAAGTAGAACTACATTCTCACAGGCACACATGCATGCTTACCTACATATGCATGAGTACACATGTGGGCACATCCACATACACATTTAGTACATATATAGAGAAATGCCTTTGGTACTCTAGGGGGCTGTGAATTATTCACACTGCTCCTTCTTTCCATGTTCAGAGCAGTACTTTGTGGAGTCTGAGATAGCTACAGGAGAACCCCACCTGGCCTGGAATTTTGTTGTGTTGTGATGATTATGGGAGTATACCTCAGACACCGAAGAAGTACTTACTGGCTGTCAGGAATATTAGTGGAGGCACTGAGAACCCCAAATCTACCTTGGCTTCTCTCTGGCCCTCCCTCTTCCCTAACAGGTGTTGAATCCTGGCTACAACCTCTTAGGTCCCTGGGAAACCTAAGTTTCTCAGCGTGCTGGTCCTCCAGCTGGACTATGAGGGTGAGGCTAGCTTAGCCCTGCCCTGCTCTTCAGCTAGCCAGAATCAAAAGATTCTGCAGTATGGAAAGGAAATCCTCAGAATCCAGCCTTGGGCAACTATAGAGCCAGGAGATAGCTCTAAAAGTTGGGGTGGGCTTGGGACAGGCTCACTGCGCATGTGTGTACAAACATGTAATGAGCCTAGCATCATCACTTATGGTCTGTATGATGACTGACCTCCTTTGAAGCTCAGTTTCCTTATCTATACAGCAAACCGCACTTACTCATGTGACTGTAATAAATTAATGGGATGGTTCATAGACTTGGTCTTTAAAAATGCTTTACATCTGAAAATTAGTCTCATTGCTTCAGATCCACAACCTTACTTCCTTACCTCAAAGGATCCAGCATGGCCTGGATCCTGAAGCTTTTGGGGTAGTATAGGGTAATCCAGCAGTGTCCTTTGCTACTGGTTCCTAGCCCTGTGTCAAAAGGAGGAGACACAGAGGCCAAGCACAGGAGTCATCATTAGGACAAGAATCATGTCGCCAGCACAGCCGAGATGCACATAATTAGAAATTAGAAAAAGGTCAGATCCCGTTATTACCAGCTCAATCAGCTGCCGAGTGCCACAGCCAGTTAATTTGGCATCTGTATTTTTTACAACCCCGCACACGTAGCCCAACGGACTGTAACTCTTTCTCCGGACAGATATACTGCGCAGCCGAGCAGGGACATAAAATGAGGGACCCCAAGCAAATGAGCTGAGATAATTGAGAGATTTATTTTTTATATATGTGTGTGTGAGGGCAGCTTTCCTTTGCCCTTGAATATTGACTTTCATAGATGGGATTGTCAGGAGGGCACTTGGGTCCCCCAAATCTTTGCCCCCAGAAGGTCCTCTCCCAACACCCTCCTCCGGCTTCTCCCTGACCCTCCCCTGCTTTCTCCCACCTCTTGCACAGTCCTTAACTGTTCTTCCTTCCTTCCCCGGAGCTCTTTGCCTGGCTCGCCCTCCCGTGCTCCTCTCACTCTCCCCTAGCCGCTTTTCCAGACAGATCTCCATGGAAACAGCTGAGTCAGCCCTCCCAGAGCTGCCCCAAATATCAAGTATCTGAGAGGATCCCAGTCACAGATTTCTGAGGGAAGGAATCCGGTAAGGCCTCTGCTCCACAGCGCCTCTACTGGAAATAAAACGTAATTACAAAAAGTTGGGGTTTAGAAATGCAGCCTTGGAAACTCCCACAACCTTTTCTACACAATAACCCTCAAATCCTCTGGAGGAGAGAGAGCCTTGGCCTTTGACTCCTCCTCTGGTACTTGGCCCCTCCCTGGTGACAATAAAGCCCTCTTTCGCAAATAGAGTGATGCCAATAATAACTCTCCCAGGAGCCCCCAGTAGGGGGGCTCCCTTGGTCCATTTTTTGTCATGAGGGTGGCTTTCCACTCACAGATGGTTAATCTGGAACCTCGTGAGCCCTCTGGGATCTACTACAATTCCTACATTAGGCTTCTTTCTTACCTGGCTTCCAGATTCGATCCCCTCCTTGGGCTCAGCAGCCTCTGACTGGCACTTGGTAAAGTTTGTAAAATTTGCAAGTTCCCCAAACCCCTTTGAAAGGTAAAAGCTTTTTGTTTTATAAAATCTGATTTACAGGCCCCCGGTGCAAGGCCAAGGTTTTATATATTATGCAAGATTTCAAACTAAGGCTGTAAAACGTACAGTTTCAGTTTCATGCATGGAATTTTTTTATGTGTAAATTTTTTAACATTTATGGGGCACGTTTTAATGAGACTCTGGTGTGGCTCTAGGGACAGATTATGGCTGCCTGACCGCAAAGCCAGTTCCAAAATGGGGCCTCCCAGGCCCCAGGGCCCACTCTGAAGAGGCAGGCCTGGAGGCCGAGTCAGGAGTGAAGAGTCACATGAAGGAGCCAGCCCAAAGCTGTAGGCCCACAGAGACCTCATCCAGCCCTGATCTGAGAGGTACTCACCTCTGCCTTCAATCCAGACTTTCTGCCTAGAAGGGACCTGAAAACCTCACAGATACCAAGGAAAGGAAAGGAAATAAGAATATCGGCGATGAGAATAATTAACATTTATAGAGCACTTACAGGTACCAGGTGCTATCCTAAATTATTTGCATATCTTCATTCCAAATCCACGAAGCTTAATATTAATATTAACAATATTATGCCCATTTTGATGGAGCTGGAGGTAGTTGGCTCAGTTCTTAAAACACTCCTCTCTCTCTCTCTCCCTCGTGTGTGTGTGTGTGTGTGTGTGTGTGTGTGTGTGTGTATGTGTGTGTATGTGTGTACCTGTGTGTATGTACCTGTGTGTGTGTATGTGTGTGTACCTGTGTATGTACCTGTGTGTGTGTGTCTGTGAGTGTGTGTGTTTCTCACTGTTTGGGCTTGCAGTTCACCAATGCCTCACTGGATATCCGAGAAATCCAAAGACACCCTGCTTTTGACCTCCCAGCACTGGGATTCCCTGTGTAGGCCCCCACATCCATCATCTGTGTGAGTGCTGGCAACAGAACTCAAGTCCTAATGTTTGTACAGCAAGCACTTTTCCAACTGAGCCTTCCCCCAGCCCCATAGTTCTCATTATAAGAAGCGAAATAACACACACCATCATGCAACCATAGATATAATAGAGAAGAGAACTGAGCCTTGAAAGGAAGTTCCACTCTAAACTAAACACCCACACACAGACACATGCACACACACACAGACACACATGCACACACACATACACATATACTCACATATACACACCATACACACACACATACACAGACACACACATAATACACACATACACCCACACCCACACACACACACACCCACACACACACCCACACCCACACCCACACACACACACACCCACACACACACACACACACACACACACACACACACACACACACACACACACGAGTGCACAGAGGGAGGGAAGAGTGAGAGAGTTCACTAATGTCTTCTGGCACATTTCTAGGAGAGTAGTCAGGTCTTGCTTTAGGGTTTTTAAACTTTATTTATTTATTTAACCACATCTCATTCAGTCCTCAGCACAACAGAGAGTCACTTTTATTCATTTTGCAGTGCTGGAGGTCAAATGTAGGACCCTGATGTGCTAGGCAACACTCTGCCCCTGAGCTCCACCCCAAGACCAGCAAATCACTATTACCTTATTTTAAAGCCGAGAACTAGGGTACAGATTAAGAATTGTTCAAGACCTCTGAGTAGGAAGAAGAAGCCTCTTCATCTCCAAACCCATCTCCTTGAGTTCCCCAAGGAATTCTTCAGATTCCCCTATGAGCCTGGGACAGAGTTGTTATTATTCCCATTTAGTAGAGAGAAAAACCAAGGACCAAGTGTCTTATAACCAAGAAGTTACATAGTTGGGCTTGAAGAAAGTTTCTCTAACTTGAGAAGCACAGGCTGTGCCCTCCAGTCCCTCACAGCTTCTCCAAATTCTGATGCCATCAAGGTGGAAATGCCAATCCCTCACTCAAATATGATTTAACTTGCCATGCATGACAGCTTCCATAAAATATCCATTTGCTGGCGGTCCTCCAACCCCTGGTATTCAGATTTCTTCCATCTTCCCCTTTTTATTCTAGTGACCCTGCACTCCCAACTGGCCAAGCCAAGCTGCCCCAGTGAAGGGTGTGTGTGTGTGTGTGTGTGTGTGTGTGTGTGTGTGTGTGTGTGTGTGTGTGTGTGTGTAGGGGTCTTCATTAGAGGTTAGCTTTGGCAGCTCAGTGACCCACAGGCAATGTCAGATCACAATTTAGAAATGAATGTTTATAAACTTGTTCCCTACATGAGCACCCACCTTCCTGATTTGCAGGAGAAAGTGGAAGGAGCTTGCCCCCAAGGCAAGGAATGGAGCAGGCTATCTGATCTCCCAGCCTCTGTTCCTTATCTCTAGCAGGATAATCTTGCCTGTATCCCTGGGGTGAAGAGACTCAAATAAAATAATGGGGAGAGAAGCCTTTTGCAAATTGTAAACTTCTGCCTGCGTATACAAATGTTTTGAGAGACAAGGTGTCACTATCATAAAATAAAGAGGCCAAGAACTACAAGAGAGGCAACCATTTAGAGAAGAACTTGAAGCTATGTGTGGAAGTTGGGGGCCATCAGGACAAGGATTTGACATTTATTAAACACCTATGATACCTGCCAGTAACATTTGCAAACATAATTTTACTCAATGTGCACAACAATTTTCAAGAGTAGATATTAACTCAACTTGCATAGATAAAGCTTAAGCCACCTATCAAAAATGCCCAAATAACAAATACTAAATTTAGGACATAATAGCACTGGAGCTTTATAGGAAATAAGTTGTCCCTGTCTTGGGTACTTTCCTGGGACTCTGGGACACGTGACAATTCTGGGATACTGCAAAATGAGGTTGCATCTTGATTTGCTGTTTTGAAGAAGCCATCTTGGAAGAAGAATTTTTATTTTGAAACAGAAAGGGGAGAGAGAAGGTGACAGAATAAAACCCGGGAAATTGGAGTTAAGAACACATTCATCACACACAATAGTGGTATTAAACTAAATGGCATTCCAGCTGAAGAGATGGCTCAGCACTTTAGAGCACTCACTGTTCTTCCAGAGGACTGGAGTTCCCAGCACCCACACGGGACAGCTCATAGCCACCTGTTAATCCCAGCTCCAAGGATCCAGCATCCTCTTTTTGTCTTTGTGGGCACCTACACACACTTATTCAAACCCTCACACTCACACATATACAAATAATCAAAAATAAGCAAAATCTTAAAAAAATAAATTAAGAGGCATTGTTAATGCACTGAAGGATTTGAAGTAAATTTCTATGATCCAGATCATTTTAAAAACCGTTTAATAAATCAGCATTTTATTCTCACTCAGAGGCAAAGCAACAGAAGTTCAGAGACAGAGGATGAAGAATACTTTATTCACGGTAAATATAGAGGGAAACCCAAGAATTATTCTTCCACTAGTCAAATATAGGCTAGTCTTAGGAAAGCTAGTGGAGTATGAGAAGTCTTTCAAAGAAGTTTTTTTGGGCCCTTGGAAAGTAGAGGCAGGAGGATCAGATGTTCAGAATCATCCTTGGCTATACAGGGAGTTCCAGGCCACCCTGGCCTACATGAAACCCTGTCTCAACAAAACCAGTGAAAACTGAAGGGGAAAAATGTACTTGTTTCTTTGTGATTTACAAAGTATGTCCCTGAGCAAATCTGTGAATTAGGAATGTCCCTTATCTCTATTTTACAAATGAGGAGACTGAGGCTCAGAGTAAACCTTGAACCTGTCCACTGCCACTAAAAGAGCAAGCCGTGGGCTTAGACTCAAATCCAGTTTGCATGGCACTGAACTCCCTAGGCCTTCTGCCTTCCATATGAGTGCTTGCCTGCCCTCATGCACAGCACTGCGTATCTATTTCTCTAATATTGAAGAGGTCCTACATATTCATTGCCTCAGAGTACCATTATGATTTACTCTGCCTTCTTAAATCTTTAAACCAATTCTATTAGCCCATAAAAGAGTAATTCTTCATCTGTGCTTTATCAGACCCCAGGATATGACTGCTTTTGGCCCCTGCACACCAGAACTAGTTAAAACACACTGCATGTACTACATTTGTGCTAAGCATTCTGGGTATATACTTTTAAATTGTATATGCTTTTTACATTGTTTAACTTATCTGTAGTTTTCCATTTTTGCATAATAAATACATATTGGCTATGTACTTAAATGAATAGAGGTGAGGGCTTTGGGGGGGATGTGATGCTTGCATAAATTTATACAAGCATGTGTATGTGCGTATTTATTCATAAGGCTATTTTAAAATAAAATGTTGGTTTTTAAGTGTAGATTATGGCTGGGCATAGCTGTGATAGATTATTTGCCTAGCATGCGAGAGGCCCCGGTTCTACATCCTGCACTCCTTCCTCCAAACATTAAGCAGGACAGAATGAGAGATGAGAGAAAGAAGAAAAGGAAACAGTAAAGAAGGATGAGCAGGGAGAGGGAAGAAAGGAAAGAGAAAAAGGGTTAATATTAGGATTGGTTTGTCTCCACAAAACCAGTTGAACAATTTCTTCAAGTCAGACGACTTGCCCAGTGCACAGATAAAATTAAATGAGGAAGGTTACATTGTTGGAGGTACTGAATGTCCTTGGTTCTACAGAAGGCTGAGCAAGCCCTTTACAGTAAGGCAAGAGAGATTTGAGTCCTGTGTAAGGAAGAACTTCTTAATCAGCACATTGAAAGAACGTAGAGACAGTCCAAGACAATGAGGTCAGCTCCCAATGGCAGGGATGGCCTAGAAGAGAAGTTGCAGCCAGTTTGCACAGTCCCCTGACCCTGCAGGCCTCCACTTACCCCCCAACCATACCACCTTCATACTACCATCATTTTCAACATACCTGACCCCTGAGAGACCATAGGAGGGCAAAGCAATTTGGTCTCACGGATAAAGCCATGAGGCTTCATATTGCCTACAAGCTGTGTGATCTTAGGATAAGAAACTATCTGTGGACTTTATTTTCTTCAACTATAAAATGTGGGCAATAAGAGTAGTTGCCTGCAGAGGAGGTCATCTAGAATAAATAAGACAGAGCAGAGAATGGGCTCCACCCAGTGCCTGACACACAATAAGAAATGTCTCAGTATTGTTAATCTATCCACAAGTGTCGACTGTGCATCTCATGTGGTCCTGATTATCCTAATAGGCACAAGATAAGACCTTCCAGGCTGAAATGTAGACAAGAACATGTCATTCTCAAGTTCCTTTTGGTCCAAACTACTTATACTCTGAGCCTCGTTAACCTGGTTTGCTTCATGTGTGTCAATGGCACGGGCATCTGTAGGATGAGACAGCATAGCAGAGTCCTGTGTAAAGCTTCAGTCTGTGACCCTTAATTCCTATTTGGTACTCCAGAAAGCCTGAATTAGTTGAACTCAGAGCTCAGTCCTTGTTCATCAAAGTCAGAGTTCTCTGGGAGACAGTTTCTTCTTTGTGTTTTTAAGTCTGACCTGGCAATCAAGTGCATGCTGGTGGCGAGTGCTTTACCAACTGTGCTATCACACAAGCTCCCTTGTTTCGAGTTTGTATTGTCTGAGCTTGTCCCCAGGTATCACAATGCTACCAAAAACTAGGAGGCTGGCATTAGAATCTCCCACACATTGCCCATGTCAACATCAGCAGATATGGAAAAGTAGTACTCCATCTACATGTTTTTCTTTTATTATGATATAATTATAAATTTACATGCAATCGTAAACATTAGTATGAGAGGTCCTGATTCCCTTCTTGCATAATCAGAGCACAATTTCACAGGTAGGAATAGCCCCCCCAACCATATTCAGATTTTGTAAATTTTACACACTTACTTGTATACATATCTGCTAAGTTCTATATGAATTTGTTACATTTAGATTCATGTAAACATAGTCATGTAAGCATATATAAGGTACAGAACAATTCTTCCCTCTTTCCTTCATTCTGTCCCACAAATGGATAGTCTGTTCTGTTTCTATGGTTTTTGTCATTTCAAGGATGTCCTGCAAATGTCACTGTGCTATTAGTACATATCCCTCTAAGACTGGTTTTTCTCTCATAGCATGATTCCCTGTAGTACATCCAAGTTGTTGAGTGCATTAATAGTTCATTCCTTTTTATTACCAAGTTGTGGTTTGTGACATGGATGTACCATAGTTACTTCATCCATTCATCTGTTTCCAGTTTGAGGCCACTTGATATAAAAGCTGCCTTGAATGGCTCTTCGTGTGTGTGTGTGTGTGTGTGTGTGTGTGTGTGTGTGTGTGTGTGTGTGTGTGTGTTTATTTCTTTGGAATAAATGCCCACACGCTGCTGGGTCATATGATAACTACATGCTTAGTTTGAATGTTTTGTTTGGTTCCGGTTTTGGTTTCGAGCTAGGTTTTCACTATGTAGCCCTGAATGACCTAAAACTCACTAGATAACACAGGCTGCCCCTGAACCAACAGACATCTGCCTGCCTCCGCCTCTCAACTAGGATTAAAGAGATTCACAACACAAAGCAAGCATGCTTAATTTTGTAAGGAATTGTCAGGCTGTTGGCAGTTACTATTTATAGTCATTGCACTGTCTCACGTCCCCACAAGTGATCTAGAGTCCAGTTCTTCCCGAGTCATCAGTTTCTAACTGTATCTGTGCATATGTCTAGAGATACCTCACAGTGGTTTCAATTGGCATTTCCCTAATGGCTAATGACATTGAACATCTTTACATGTGCTTGTTTGCCATCTGTACATCCTCCTCAGCAGAACATCTGATCATGCCTTTTGCCCTTGTTCTAATTGATTTGCTTGTTATTTTGCCATTTAGCTTTAAGAGTTCTTTATGTATTCTAGGTGCAAGTCCCTGGTCCGATATGTGGTCTGTGAATATTCTCTCCCAATCCGTAGTATTTTCATCCTTTTCACGGGGTCTTTTTTGTTGTTGATGGTATTTTGGGGGTTTTTTGTTTATTTGTTTTGTGTTTTTGTTTTTAGACCGGGTTTCTCTATGTAGCCCTGGCTATCCCAGAACTCACTATGTAGAGCAGGTTGGCCTTGAACTCACAGACATCCATCTGCCTCTTCCTCCAGAGTGCCGGGATTAAAGGCTTGCATCACCATGCCTGGCAGGTTCTCTTACATTTTTAATTTTAGCACGCAAGTCATTTTCTATTTCTAGATTATGGTTTTGGTGGCAAGTCTAAAGCTTCTGTGCCCAAAACTATAAACCAAGCAAGAATTTTTGTTTTCTTTCTCTCTTTCTGTTTTGTTTTTTAGGACAGTTTCTCTGTGTAGCCCTGGCTGTCCTGGAACTTGCTTTGTAGACCAGACTGGCCTTGAACTCAGTGATCTGCCTGCCTCTGCCTTTGAGTGGTAGGATTAGAGACATGGATCACAACACCTGACTCCATTTTCTGCTTTTTAAAAATGTTACAGTTTTTTGTATTGTATTTAAGTCTACTTTCCATTTGTATTAATTTTTGTATTAGTTGTGGAGTTTAAATTAAGACTCAGGGTTTTTTGTTTGTTTGATTGCTGGTTTATGGGATGTCTGGTTATCCTAGCACCATTTGAACAACCCACGTTGAAAAGCAATTTGGGTTTGTTATGATCCATAGCAGTGTATGTAGATTTTTCTCCTGTCACTCTTGGGAATTCATACTGAGAAAATAATGTAGAAATGGAAGACAGAGCTACATACTTAGAAAATAGACTCTATTGTGCATCCATGAGTCTTTCTCTCCCTCCCTCCCTTCCTTCGCTCTGTGTGTGTGTGTGTGTGTGTGTGTGTGTGTGTGTGTGTGTGTGTGTGTAGATCAAACCAAAGGCCTAATGAGTACTTAGGCAAGTGTTCTGCTCTTGAGTTAGATTCACTTTGTCCTCTAGCCTCATTGTGTAAATTTTTTCTAAATAAAACTGAAAATTTGAATGTACTATAAGTACCCAGCGACAGAGAACTAGTTAAATAAAGCACACATATGGACTCATATCTGACAATTGAAAATAATTCTCATCCATTCAATATTTATTCTATGTAAATAAGATAATGCTGTGAGCCAATTAGACATCATTCCTGCCTTCTCACAGCTCACAGTCCAGAAGAGAGATAGAGAAAACAATTCTGGCACTTAGAAAAGCATATTTGATGAGCTAAGGGAAAACCAGAAGGCAAAATTGTATGTTAAGTTTACTGGAGATTGGTTAAAATACACACATGTAAGCCTATAAGATGGCCCACCTTCTGCCAAGCCAGAAACTTAAGTTCAGTCTTGTAGACCCACATAATGGAAGAAGAGGCCTGACTCCCACGGTTGTCCTCCGGCCTCCACATGTGCAGCAGAGCACATACACACACACATGTATACATACAAGTTTAAAGTGAAACTTTTAGGTAATTGGATAACTGAAACTCCTCTTTTAGGGTAATTGGATAAAGGGAGTTGTTTTTTTGTTCTGTGTTTTCCACACCTTCTATATATTTTCCTTTTATGACAATCAGCTTAACAAACTGAGTAGATGCCTGTAATTCTTGTGCTTGTGAGGTAGATGCAGAAGGATTATGAGTTCAAGGTCATCCTTAGCTATATAATGAGTTGGAGACCAACTTGGGCTACATGGAACTCTGTCTTAAAAATTGATAAAATAAAATAAATGAAACAAACCCCAGTAGAAACAATGATGGCAACAAGGAGGAAAAGCATCAAATGCAAAGTAGCTTCTAGCGGTGTTAGGACCAGGGATGTCCATTTGAAGAGGCCCTTGTACAGTAACTCAAAGGGCACGGGAAGCAGACAGTTGGTACCCAGTGTCTAGCTAAGTCATGCTGGATTATCCAGTCCGTCAGCAGGAATCATCAAAGGAAGGCAGCCCATATCACATGAAGCACACAGAATATAGACTTAAGAATAGACTGTGTTTGACCTCTGGGGCATTTCCAAGAAACTCTGACCTTTGGCTTCCTTAGTCCTTCATGATTTACAGTGTGCCATGATCCTTTCCCATGATCCCTCAGTGAATGTGTGAAGGTGTTGGGGAGAGTATAATATTCCCATTTATTAGACACTAAGGGGGCATAGAGAGCTTAAGCAAGTTGTCCGAGGCTACATAGACAATCTATGGCAAACCTGGAACTTGACCCATGACTTCTATTGCTAACATCCGTACGGCTCTCGGAAGACCACAATTGCCTCCAGAACAGCTGTGATAATAGTAGGCTAGAAGCAGGTGAATAATCAACAGGTCGTATGTAGAGTTTAAACCATGTGGATGGGAAACAGGACTCCCAGCAGGTACAGGCACCAGTCCTCTACCAAGGTTGGGCTGGGGGCTTGACAGGGAGGGAAATGTGATACAGACACCTGGCCTTACAGTGCCGTCTCTCCCCAGATGGTGAAGGCAATCCAGGTCCTGAGGATCCACCTTCTAGAGTTGGAGAAAGTCAATGAACTCTGCAAGGACTTTTGCAACCGTTACATCACCTGCCTCAAAACCAAGATGCACAGTGATAACCTGCTCAGGAATGACCTCGGGGGTCCCTACTCCCCCAACCAGCCCTCCATAAACCTTCACTCACAGGTAACACACAGGAATGGGCCTTAGCTCCTCAACCAGGCATGCAGAAAGATCTGAAGGACTCCAGTGACCTGGGCAAAGCAATTTGAATCATCAGCTCCTTTTACAAGGAGGTCCTCTTCTCTCCATCGGACAGCACAGGCCCTTATTTTTATTTGATTGTTTGTGGCAGGGTTTTAGCATGTAGCCTAGGCTGGACTTAAGCCACCCTACCTAGATAGCATAGTCTTTATTTTATTTTATTTTATTTTATTTTATTTTATTTTATTTTATTTTATTTTATTTTATTTTTAATATAGACTCCCATTTGCCAGGGTTCCAGGGTCTGATCAAGCCCTAGTCTAAAAGAGCCAGTGTCCAAAGAAATTTCCTGGCTCCTTACTCTAAGACTTACCAAGAAGTGGGTGGGCCCTGGTCTACAAAGGAAAAATTAAACTTGCCTAGTTGACAGCTGGGAATGGTAGGTAGACCTCCTGGCAAACATTCTCCTCTGAAGGGTATGAGGTAGCTCTTGGTACTCCTGGGAGAAGGCTCCGGGACAACTGATCTTTCCCCCATACCTCACCCACCTAGTAGATAAAGACAAATTCCACAGGACTGCTTCTCCTTATTCATCCTCTGTTTACCTGCTACCTCTGCCCCACTAAGGTGCAGGGGCTCTGTAAAAGACACCTCAACCAACCCCCTTCTGATATTCCCTCTGCCACCTTCCTCCAAGGAGATGGTGCCTATTCTACACTATAGGGAAGAACGACCCCATCTTTCTAGGACAGAATGTGTTCTCTAAGTCTACAAATTCAAATACGGACTTTTCCTGTATACCACACTTGCCAACATCTACATGGACTTTAGGCTCACAAAAGCTTGTCTCCTTCTCACCAAGTTCCTGAAGTCTAGAAAGTATATACACCAATGCCCCTGGGAGGCTCAGAGTAGCCCTTCTCCTTAGATGGAGATTGAGATGCAGGTTAACATTCTAAGGGTAAGTGATGGGAGCTAGTGTGAAGGCTACCTGAGAGGCTGTGCTGCTTTCATTTAAGGACTCAGGTTGGCAGTGTCAAGGGACACACTTTGTACATTGTGACACCCCCTCCACACACACACATAGATAAACACACACATCCACAGGTATACTCAGTACTGCATCATGTTTACCCCACTGGGATCTCTCTGGAACTTGATACTAAGAATGACATATGACATGGAACAAGAAGTTTATTTCTTTCTTGTGTTGCTTAAAATCACCAAATCACTTTATTATAGATCTAAAAACAGCAGCCTTGGCTTCTGCTTGCTAATATTCTCTTGAAATAGACTCATTCCTTCAGAGTCTTATTGTACTTTCCCTTATGATCGAAATTAGCAAGAAACTTGCATAAAAGAGGACAATAATTGCTCAACGAGCATCTCGTTTGTAATTTATTAGTTTCTATTATTGTGGGTTACCATGGTGACGCTGCGCAGCCCCGGTGACGGGAGAGATGTAAGATAGGAGCTGAGGAGGCTGTGAGGCCTCACCAAATGGAGATGCACATTTTTATCAGTAATTTTCATGAAAATAATAAGTGAGGAGTTAATGAGATGGAAAGCCATCCTGTGGCTATTGTGAATTTTTTTTAAGTGTTGATCTAATTAGAATGCATCGGTCAGGAAAAGTAATGAGGATTTAGTGCCTCACAGAGATGTGAGGATCATATCAGAAAATTAGCACAAGTCTTTGGAAATAATCAGGTCCTTGGAGAGGCCCTGGATTTCCCCTCCTGGGCCCTCCGACTCTACCTTGAGCTCTTGAGTTAGGGGGTGTACCAAGGTAGGGGAGTGTACCAAGGTAGCGGGATAGAGAGGCAAGGAAGGAGGGCCTGAGAGGCTCAGCAGCCACAGTGGCCCCTTGGGGTTGGAGGTCTGTCTGAGGTTGACAAGTTAGCCTGGAGGAAGTAGGGTTTGTGGGGAAAGGGAACATGGGCTCTGGATGAACCAGGTGTTAGAGACACTAATGGCAAAAGCTAGATCTCTGGGGGAGTTCTCAGACTCAGTGCCTCTGAGCCTAGTGAGGCTGGCTCTGGGACAGCCTTTGTAGAAAGGCCTCTGATCCCAGAGAAAGAGAAAATGGGGTAGTTGTGTGAAAACAAAGACACCCAAAGACATGGGGGAAGGATACGTACTAAGCTCTTCCTAGTTGGTGTAACTCAGATTGTTCCCCTCATTTCCTCCGATCACCACCGCCTCCTTTCCACCTGCCTTCCTTGGCTGTCCCATGGTCCTGCTCCACACCTGTGCTCCACTTACATTGATGCTGCTGCTTTTGACTTCCCAAAGCCTGTGTGGTCTACAGAGCCAGATTGCCACCAGGGCTTTCACATCTGCCTGCCTGACATTCAAGACTCCCTGAGTCTAACCTTAGTTTCCGTTCCTGAGCCACATTGATGTAGGTACCACAACCATTTTCCCATGCCTATGTCTTGAGGGACGTCCTCCATACTGACCCCTCTTCTCTACAAGGCCCAAGCAGCCTTTTCTCAGATGTGGTGGCAAGGCTGTTCTCCTATGGAGGTCTCCCTGACACCCTTCTATGATAGACCTTTTCTTCTGACTGCTGATAGCCTATCATTAATGCAGCAAATACCACATGTGACATTAGATGAGAAATTGTGTATCTCATTTTCCTCTCCTAGAAAGCACATGTTATTTGCATTGACACAGCATTTTATATATTTGAAATCACCAAATCACTTTATTGCAGATCTAAAAGCAGCTACCCATGCTTCTACTTGCTAATATTCTCTTGAAATAGACTCATTCCTTCAACACTGTTGCCTTATGATACCAGCTGTGGCCATGATGTCTTCTGTGTGATTAGGGGTCAATAGGCATTGACTGGAGGAGATAATGCAGTGTGGTGCAGAAAGGCAGAAGGAGGAAGAAGAGGCAAAAAGAGCTAAGAAAAGACAAACAGGTTAGCATCATTCAGGAGGAAGGCAGAGAGAGGCCGATGCACTGTCAGAAAGGAAGAGTGGAGAGAGAGAGAGAGAGAGAGAGAGAGAGAGAGAGAGAGAGAGAGAGAGAGAGAGAGACAAAGGCAGGAAATGTGAGGCTGAGCTTCCAAGACATTGGGAAGAGGAATTGTGACCACAGCAAGATGAAAAGCATGAACAGAATAAAGAAATGAATTGCTGGGATGTAAGACTTTGGGAGACAGGAAAGGCGTAGGACATAAGTACAACACTGAGGCACCGGGCTTACTGGTCTACTAAGGAATCAGCTATTAGCTCTGGGACTCCCAGGCAGCCTATGGCCCTTCCTAGGAAGCTGATGGCCCATCTTCCCCTCATAAAGGTGGGATTCTCTCTGGCAGCAAGCTTGGCTTCTCTAGAGTTGTCAGGGAGCTGAAGGCTGTGGCCTCCAGTCACCCTGGGACTTCTGTTGCATGCTGAGCATCCTGAGGATAGGACCTGTGACTGATCGGGCCAAGCAGGGGTAAGGAGAGGTAGTTTGGCTTGGAGGAATTACCACTTAGATAAACACGACCTTGCAAACAGTCTGGGTACAAGGAGTGAAAGTGAATAGGACTTGCTACACACACGTTGTCCAATCAGGTACCTGTCACTGACTCCCTGAAGCAAGATGGGTGAGGCCTTGAAGGAGATTATTTAAAAAAGAGATCCTTGGCTTCCTAAGGACTAGGACCGGAGGCTTAGTTAATATAAGAGACAGGTCTTAGGAGCCAGAATGGGAGAGGAAAGTGAGTGATTGGGGAGTGTGTGTGTGCGCAGTATAGTGTATGTGTATGTATGTGTATGTGTGTGTATGTATGTGTGTGTGCATGTGTGAGTGTGTGTGTATGTGTGTGCATGTGTGAGTGTGTATGTATATGTATGTGTGTGTATGTGCATGTGTGAGTGTGTGTGTGAATATGCTCATTCGTCATGCTCCAACCTTAATCCACGCTAGCCTGAAATAGCTGCCCCAAGTGCCAGCCTGACCTGAGGAGAGGTGTTGCCCCTCCGGAACATGATCCTCCAGCTTAACATCCCAGCTGCCTGCCAGCTTTGTTGCAAACTGCTAGCTCATAATTTTCCCTGAGTGCCCATCACAATGCCTTGTGTGGCAAAGGAGGAGTCATTTTTGTTTCCCAATTAACAGGCCCATTCCCAGATGATATGCTGTGCCTTTTCCTCACTCTGTTCCCAGTTTGGTCTTCCATTGCTATTTGTCGGGTTTCTCTGAGTGCCTGAGACAAAGGTGAGGATTAGGGATATTGTTTCTACCACACCGAGGTGAGGAAGCAGCTTTAACAGTTTCACCTAGCTCAGTAAATACACTTAGCTGTTTCCACCTCCCCAGGATGCCATGCTGTTCTGCTCCAAAGTAACATGTTCCACCCGGACATACTTCAGGGACAGCTTCCCCATTATCACACTGTAGACTGACTCTGGGTTCCCCGTCCTTAGAGAATGCTAACTAAACCATCTCACTAGAGAGAACCCAACTCATCTACAACCATATCACCCTGAATGTGCCTGAGCTTGTCTGATCTCAGAGTCTAAGCAGGGTCGGGCATGGGTAGTGCTTGAATGGGAGAGAACATAACTCTGGCCTTATTCAAGGCTACTGTGATCTGAAAACCATCACTCTCTGTGCTCTAGTACAGGCACATCAGACTGGGACATGGTTCTCACTCAGTTACCAGTCATTTGGGGATACTTACTGTGTGCACTGTATTAGGTCCTGTGAGAGCTCACTAAGGGGGAGTGAGCTATGAGTCTAGAATAAACTCTGTCAGGCATCGCAAAATGTTCAGCCGGGAGTGCTGGGAAAGACAGGAAAGAAACAGTTGATGAGAAGGGGAAGCTGAATGAAGGAGTCCTGGGCTGGACACATCAGCCTTCTCCCCTGCCCCATCCAGAGAGCCAAGCCTAAGACCCAAGCTGCACAAGGCTCATGACCAAGTCTACTTCTGCCCCCAAACAGGATAAACAAATCTTAAGATGGAGGATTTTGCACAACATGGTGGGAGAAGCTGCCGGTCAGGCTTCCTGGGGGGGAGGGGGTAGCCTTTCAGACAGGCTTGGGAGAGTTAGTAGCCCATTGGCATCTCTAAAGGTAAGTGTTCTTAGGACATAAAGAAGTCTGAGTTGATGCTGGTGAATAGCCTTTTAGAATCCCTGGGGAGAAGGAGACAGAGAGTCATTCATTCATGCACCATATATTCATTCAAGCACTTGTGGAACCTGCTGAGTTCTGAGGACATAAAAATGGACATGACAGTCTCTGACCTTGAAATGGAAATGATGGAATATCTTAAAACTAAATTTAGGAGGGAGATATTTAAAATGTTTATTCTTTATTTTTATTTTTATTTTTTTTAAAAAAAAGTATATGTATGAGTGTTTTACCAGCACGTATGTCTATGTATCGTGTGCATATAGTACACACAGAGGCCAAAAGAGGTTGTCGGATCCCCTGGAACTGGAGTCATAGGCAGCTGAGAGCTGTCAGGTGGGTGCTGGGGACTGAACCCACATCCTCTGGAAAAGCAGCCAGTGCTCTTAACTTCTAAGCCATCTTTCCAGCCCTGAGGGGGATATATTTTGATGATGACTACTGTAGCCAGCTGCCAAATATTTTAAAGAAAATGGGCATATAAGCAATAGGGTAAAAGCTAGCGGTGCAATGCAAGGCAAATTAATTGAGCTTTTATGGCTACAACATGAACTGGTGAGAAGGGAGCCCTGCAGAACTCATTGAACTCTCTCTGTCTCAAACATAGTATGGACTAGGTACCTTGTGTGTATTTTATTTACCCTTCATAAAACTTCAGATAGATGTTATTCTCTCTCTCTCTCTCTCTCTCTCTCTCTCTCAGTCTCTGTCTTTCTCTGGTTTTTTGAGACAGGGTTTCTCTGTATAATAGCTCTGACTGTCCTAGAAATTTATTCTGTAAAATTTACTGTATAGATATTGTATGAACTCCATTTAGTATTATAATAAAAACCTGGAGCCAGATATTTGGGAAAAGCTGGAATATCAGAGAGACAGGGAACAAACCATAGACAGTTCTCACTCAACCAACACATCAGGCTGAACTGGCTAAATCCTATCTTCACGGGTCCTCAGATGCCTTCTCTTGCCTTATATTTCTTTCCCTGCCCCTATTTTACTTCCTGATTCAACTATCCTAGAGCTAGTATTAAAGGTGTGAGCTACCACAGCTTGACTGTTAGCCTTTGAACTCACAGAGATCCAGAGAGAATGCTGAGATTAAAGGCATGGGTCTCCACTCCCTGACCTTCACGGCTGGGCTGTGGGTCATTCTATCCTGTGATATTCCTGACTGTTTTTATAAATATACAATATATCACCACAAGGCTGGCCACAAACTGACAGAGATCCTCCTGTCTCTACCTCCTGAGTGCTGGGATTAAAGGTGTGCATCACCACTGCCTAGCCCAATATTTTCTCCTTTTTACATTCAAGGAAAAAGAAAAAGATACTGGCCCAGCACCACACACTAAGTAATGGTCATGTGTGTGATTGCTACGGAGCCTATGTTCTTCTTATAATACAGTGACATTTTTTACACATATGAGAATATCCTAGCTCAGGAATTCAGAGACTAGAAGTAATGTCTAGTCTCTACTTTGAAGCATAAATCTGGATTTGGTAATTGACTGAGAGAAGAGGTAGGAAGTGAATACAGTCCCGAGGTGCCGGGCTTACTGGCCTACTAAGAAACCAACTCTTAGTTCTGGGATTCCCAGGCAACCTGTGGAGGAAGCTGATGGTCCATCTTCCCCTCATAAGCTTCTCTGACAGCAAGCTTGGCTTCTCCAGAGTTGTCAGGGGGCTGAAGGCTGTGGCCTCCAGTCACCTCTGCTAAGGCTCTGGGACTTCTGTTGCATGCTGAGCATCCTGAGGATAGGACCTGTGAGTTTTGAGGCCAGGTAGGGACAAAGGAAAAGTGGTCTACCAAGGGAGAGTCACCCTTTAGACAGGAAGGCAACACCCCAGTGTGAGGAGACAAGAAGTGAATTTATGCTGCCCAATTCTTCCAGAGCATTAGGGCTGTGGCTTCTGTTGGTTCTTAAAGTGGAGCTCCCTGCCAGGTGAGTGAAACCTGAGAGCCCTGCTTCTTCCGGGAAAGAATGTTCCTTAAGAGCAGCAGCTGCAGTTTGTCCCTACAGGCCTGGGCTGCCTTTCCCTGGAGGCCAAAGCCCCCAGCTGGGGTGGAGCAGGACAGGATTAGGTGCCTTGTTTATAAGTGCTTAGCTTCCTTGCATTTGCAAACCTAGTTCTTCTTGGTCTAAGATGGGACTCTGGCTGTGATCGAACAGGGGCACTCTGCCAGAGAGGGTGTCTGGGGACAGAGGCAACCTCCTCATCCACCTAGACTCATACAGCCCAGTTAGGCCACAGACCTATCAAGCACCTAGCACACACTCAACACTGTGCTGGCCAAGGAAAAGTCAATCTTCATTCCCTGTTCCCTCAAAATTTATTCCCAAGCTAAAGCAACAGGACACTGACGCAAGAGAGACCTTTCTGTGTGCCCTGAAGTAATGGGAAGCAATGAAGTCCAGAGGACTGTCCATAACCATGTCTAGCAAGGTGGGAAAAATCTCTCCAGTAGAAGTGGGACACTGAAATGCATCCCATCCTTCTCTCAGGCCAGGCGAATAAGCCTTGGGCCTAGCCTTCCGGGAGGGATTGGTAAACTGGTCTGAGGCTATGGATCCACAGTGGCCCCTAGTGGCCAGGGCAAGGATGGCAGCGTGCTGGGCCCCCTATCTGGACCCGGTCCCCAGTCCTTTCACAAGAATCCTAAGGACCATCATTGGGTTTTTTTTCCCCTTAATCCTCAACTGCAAGGTCATCCAGGGCATCTCCCTGCCTCAGGGGCATCCTAGTAAGATAAAAATTCCAAATATATAAAAAATATCTTCAACAGAAATGTCCCCATCATTTCTTTGCTTTGATTTTTTTTTTTTTTCCTATTGTGCTTTGTTTTCCCCCGGAAATTTCTTCTGTAGATGAAAAATACCTTTTTTGGCATTTTAGGCTCTTTCCCTATTGAAAATGAAGAAAGAAGGTGCAAGAGAGATCTTCAGCCCGTTTCTCTGTGCCCAGTGCCTCCCTCATGCTCTCCCCAGAGCCTCTCTTGTGTCTTAGTAAAGTCTCTCCTTTGAGAAGTCACCTTTTTGCTCCAAAAAATGAGATTTCGAGTAAAATGGCCTCCGATGACCATAAGGATGAGAGATGATTACAGGGGTGAGGTGGCAAGATTTTCTCTGCTTTTGTAAACTTGCTGCTCCACACCCTCATCCCCTTGCTCAGGTCCTTCTGAGGGACTCACTGCCTCTGTCTCAGATACATCACATGGGGGTGGGGGGTGGAGGTGGGGATGGGAACTTCTAATAATACCACGTGTGGAGCCCAGGCTTCCAGTGGCTCTCCAGAGAGAGAAGCATCAGAGTTCTTGGGATGGATAAGCAGCTCTCAATGCCTGGAGCCCAGACAGTTCAAGCAGGGATGTGACACTGGATGCTTGAAAGGCCACTAACAGTGCTGCCACTGTTCTCAGCTCACTGCTGGTGTCTCTCTGTGAGTCCACGCAGCAGCATCCACCTGGGAACAGAGTCCGATAAGCCTCTGAGGAAGCTGTTGAGGAGCTGACAATACCATGTATTTAGTCAATAGACTCTTCCCCAGGGCTTCTGATGCTGCCACGTGGCTTTTTTCAGAAAAGACTGAGACTGTCCCTAGAGAGTTAGAGCTGCCTTGTCACCGTTCAACAGAGCCGGAGACTAATGTGCAGCCTGGCATCACAGCGAGGTGGAGCCTTTGCTCTCTTCTGAGACATGGGCTATGCTTAGGTGTCCAAGGTTTAGCACCAGTGCCCAGGGGTACACCGAACAAGACCAGTGGAGGCCTATGACAAGGTCTGTGCTATCTTGTCTGCATGTGCAGCTCAGCTGAACTCTTCGTAAGTAAAGGCCACCGAGGCTCTAGGACTTTGAGGACAGGATTTAACCCCTGCTCTGCCACTCAAGTGACCTCAACCATATAAAGTGGGAAATAAATCATTAGATGCCTAAAAGTGCCAGACAGTATGCTTTGAAGCAGAACCTGTGGATCTAACCCCAAAGTCCAGTTTGTCTGTCTTTGAGCTTCCATTCTGCATTCAAGCCAGGAGACTTACAGCTGTCTGAGTCAGGGAAGTCCCTTCTGTTCTTTGGACCTCAAAGGAAAATGGAATGATTTCTACCCTGTTGGCCCTATAAGGTGATGGTGAGATGAACATGTAGCCAACTGTTAATGAATAACGCCTTTTGGTTTTCATGTATATGGTAAATTGGCAATCTTCAGATCTCTCTGATGCTGGAGGTTCTCCAAAGAAAGTTTTGAAATATACAAATTGCGAAGGATCTGATTTGGTGGACTTAGAATCCACGCCTTTAAAAACATCCCAGTGTGGGTTGGAGAGATGGTTGAGTCGTTAGGAGCATGCATTGTTCTTGCAGAGGACCTAAGTTTAGTTCTTAACACACACATCAGCTGATTCACAACTGCCCTTAACTGCAGCTCCAGGGGAGCCAATGGCCTCTTCTGCATTCTGAGGACATTTGCATTCACACATGCATATACCTGCACATAGACGGGCACATCCATACATAATTCAAAATAAAATAAACACATGTATTTCTTTAAGATCCCAGGCCTCAGGAGGTTTGTGAAGCAGCCCCTGTTTGCAGATGTGGGGGGTGAACACTAAATGCAGGGAATCCAGGACTTTGCTTTCTCTTTCTTGCTCCGGCCAACCCTGGCCTTACCTGCACTCTCTACCCCTGGTGTTTTCCATTCTACCCATTTGCTGGTGTGCTTTGGGCCTATCTCAGCACCTCACACCCAACCGAGGGTAGAGAAAAGTAGAGAAAATGATCCAAGCCAGAACAAAAATTGCCTTTAGTTCCTCAAACCAAGTAAGTGTGCATGGAGGCTCTCCAAGCCACGGGAAGAAAACCAGCCAGTTTTAGTGAGCAGATGAGATGTCCAGGTAGAGATCACCCCTCTGTTTCAGCTAACATACATTAGAAAACAGTATGTGTTAGTTAAATCTTAGAAGGCATGTCTTATGTTTATTCTACTTTTCTTTGTGTTTTCCTAACCTTGCTGGATACTTTGGGAGTGGTGAAGAGTGTCTAGTCTTCATATTTAAAATCCTCATGTATCTCTCACTGAAGAGGAGTACCATGACATGGCTGATTCTAAATGAGAAATTGCTGAGTATTTATTTCGCGTGACTGTAGGCCTAATGGTACTGGGGCTTCCCCACTCTGTGAAATCTACCTTGTAAGTTCACACTCCTGATTCAACCATCTTTGGTACTGGTTCCATCCAGTGGGGAGGGTCATATGAGAAGTTGGCACCAAGAGACATCAAGCGTAAGATGAAAACTTGGGCTTTGAGAGCCCCTGTATGCTAGCTTGAACCCACTCTGTAAGAAAGTAAGGGGCTTTCCAGCAGGGGCATGTGATTCCCAAGATCACCATCTTCTCTGTGCTACTTCTGGACTTGGAGTTGTTTTTAATCTTTTGTGGGTAGGATTCAAGGTGCCCCTTGAAACTCAAAGTAGTTATTCAATATTTGTGGCTGGGGAGGTGTTGGGGGGGGAGGCCGAATTTTAGTCCTGTGGCTGGAAATCAGTTGTGTGAGCTCGAGTAAGCCACCAGGACCTCTGAAGAACTTAATTTCCTTCTCTGTACCCCTCAAGAGGTTGGTATACGCAATGGCTTTTTGCAGCTTCTAGACTTCTGCATGCTAAGCTCGAATTTAAATTCCATCTGTGTGACTGGACAGATCAAAAGATGACTCTCTCTGGTGGAAAGCCCTCACAGAGCTCTCTGTAGGGGAAGCCAAGGCAAGACTTTCCTTCTCCTTTCCCCCAGGTCACCAAAGCCAAGAACTAAGAATAGAATTGAATCCCCTTGCCTCACCCTCCTAGAGAAGCTGGCCCAAAGGCCCCATGTGGCAGTGAGTGGAATGGAGCGCTGGGCCCCAGGCCCTGGTCCTGCTTATCTCTAAGTGTTACACCTGCAGCTCTGGACCAGGGATGGTCTTAGAGGGTAAATGTGGTAACTTAGAAGGAGACACAGAGGGAGATTCAATAGGCAGAATCAAGCCAAACTCAAATCATTTCCGGCCCTTACTCCCTGAAGACTCTGCTGACTTCCATGATGCCACAGTGGGAGAAACAGTGTTGTGACTGTGCTCTGCATTTGTGTTGTGACATTTTCCTTTTGTTTGTAGGCAGTTGTTGTCCAAAGCTTTTTTCTAATCACGGATACCACCTCAGTCCAGATTCCAAGCTTCTCCTGAAGGCCAAAGGCCCAAATTTCTTTAAGTCCTAAAATAAAGAAGCTAGAGCCACCCCACTCCATTTTTACTCCATTTTCTTGGCTACATACCTGTCTCCAATTTTTTATTAACCACACCTTATGATCTAAGCTTTGAGTTTTGGAATGTGGGTCTTAATGGCCATTGGGTTCATTAACCCGTTCAAGCCCTGCATTCTGATGAAGCTGGCAGGAGGTCAGAGAGCCAGGCTCAGCTCCCACGCTTCCCTCCGTATCCATTGCCCTCTCTCTCCAAGTCTAAACACACCCTTTTCTCACACACACAGTGCCTCTTTCACAACTCTTCTAAGCATCCATCCACCATGCTCAGGTGCCCAGAAAGCAGGGAGGGCCCATTGCTTCATCCTGGAGGCCTGCAGCAAAGCTTTCTTCCTCTGGTGTCAGGAACCTTTAAACATCAAATCTAAGGACTTCCCTAGTGACTGCTAAAAGGAAATGAGGAAGAGGGCAAGACACCAAGAAAAACTTACCTTCTCAGCTGCCTTGGCTACTGAAAAAAAAAAAAAGAAAAACCCAACCAAACAAACAAACAAAATCTTCATTAACAATCTAAGCAAAGAGGATTCTGCTTCCAGTATAATTCTGTGTTGAGAACTCAGGGAAGACAGGAGAATCGATAACGTGTGCTGAGGTCAAGGTTTATATGTGATGCCATTAAAAGACAGGTTAGACAGTGACACAAGGTGGCCTTATTATTTTTAAACAAACATTTTAATATCATAATATAGGTGCTAAGGATGTACAAAGGCAAATCACTGGAGGGATGAGGTGTGGTGTAGGCAGTAGCGCACTTGCCCTGCATGTGCACAAAAGCCAGCACTGTGGAGAAGGAGTAAACCAACAAATACCACCCCGCAGGCTCCTTTGTGTTGGAGACAGGTAAAGAACAAAAACAGAGGTGCTGCAAGAGGAAAGGGCCAGGTGGACATTTAGGCAGTGGAACCTGCCACTGAGTAAATGTTGAGCAGGTGAATTGGGGGGTTCCTGCAAGTCAGAATCACCTGGGGAGTTTTCAAAACTCCAAAGCCTGGAGCACACCCTGACCCACTAAAGAAGAGTCACTGAGTTTGGAACCCAGACCTCATAACTGCGGATTCCAAAATGTGAGACCCACAGGTTTAGGGGATCATACTTGCCTTGGGTTGCCAGTGGGATGAAATGTAAATGTAGGGCTATTATGGGCCTTTGGTTTATTGATTTTAAGATTGGGATTTCGTATTCACTCCTTTTAGAAGTCCTGAGTACTGCCTTCTGATTTGTGTCTGGGAAGAACAGGAGTTGTGTGTGTTTGGGGGGAGGAGGTGGTAGCATCTAAGCTCTTAGGTACATGTCACAAACCACCCCTCCCTTACTGCCAGGACCTCCTGCAGAACTCCCCCAATTCCATGTCTGGAGTCTCCAATAACCCCCAGGGGATTGTGGTCCCAGCCTCAGCACTCCAGCAGGGCAACATCGCCATGACAACCGTCAACTCACAAGTGGTGTCAGGTTGGTGCAGGGTTCTGGGGATTGCCGGGAAGCATCTTGGGAGAAGAAAGGGTGCCCCTGGGGAATTCTGGGAGTAGAGAGTGTCCTCTGCTAAGGGAGGGATATCCATTTAGTATCTTGACTGAGATGTTCATGCTTGGTGAGCCCCAAGACCTAATTATTATTGGTTGGAACAAATTTAGGTCAAAATCTCATGACTGACTACTACACATACACACACAGCCTGAGTAAGGCTCTGTCCCTTCTATTTATCTATCTATCTATCTATCTATCTATCTATCTATCTATCTATCTATCTATCTAGTACTCCCATGCTCTATATGATGGACCATACTGTCAAATGCAAAGAAGGAATAATATGAACACCTCTTAGGTGATGACCCACCTGCTGTCCCTATCTGCCCTGTCCCTTCTAAATACTTCCCACGAAGGGCTCTGCTTTTCCCTCTGGACACCATCTCTCTCCTCACCCATTCCTCTCCTACAAAGGAAGCAAACATACATCCTGTCACTGCCCCCAAGAGTCTTCACATGCGAGTGCCAAGCAAGTGGGAACCCGGCTTGCCTTCTTTTTTCCCACCTCCATGGCAGGGGACCCCAAAACTGGTTATCTCTTCAGGTGGAGCCTTATATCAACCGGTTACCATGGTAACCTCCCAGGGTCAGGTGGTCACCCAAGCAATCCCCCAGGGAGCCATCCAGATCCAGAATACACAGGTGAGTGTGTGCGGGTGTGTGCACTTGTGCATGAGCAGCGGGAGGCTACCTGTGATTGTTTACTGTCTGCTGGGCACTCTGGGAAGCGACTCACTTAATCCTCACCTCTAAGAGGCTGCTTTCTGGATCAGAAGCTGGATTTAGGCAAGGTTTTTATCAACTCCAGGGATTTTGCTGCCTCAGAGTTTCCATCAAAAGACTTTGTATTTCCTGTGCTTGGTCTCCAGCTCCAAGTACTCTGCACCTCAGTGATACAGAGTTCAGATCTACAGAAAGATCTGACATCATATGCTTGCAATCTTACATCAACTCTGTGATCTTGAGTAGTCTCCTAACCTCTCTGGGCCTCAGTTCTTATCATAAAAAAGGATTAATGCCAACTGCAGCCAGCCCAGCCAGTCTACATGACTGTATGGGGATCAACTGTGTGGTGAGGGACGGGAAAGTGCTTTGCAAACTGTAAAGTATCACAGAAATGCTAATTACTATTGGATGGTTTATGGCAAATTCTCATCTTCAGTATCCTCTGCATGACTCTTCTGTTTTCCTCGCCCATCCCCCTCCCTCCCCCTTCTCCAACTCCCCTGCTCCCCTCACCCCAAGCTTCATGTCCATTCTCTGAGGGAGTAGTATGGGGTGAGAGGAAAAGGTGACCTCCCCAGGGCCCCAAGAATAACTTGGGAAAAGGGGTTTGGCAGTGAGAATGTGCCATTACTATGGCAACAGGTTCCTAGCCACTGGCCTCACAGGCTGCTGATGCTGATTTTTTCTTCACGCGCCCTGAAGGTTAACCTTGACCTCACCTCCCTCCTGGATAATGAGGATAAGAAGTCCAAGAACAAACGAGGAGTCTTGCCCAAGCATGCCACCAATATAATGCGTTCTTGGCTCTTCCAGCATCTCATGGTGAGTGTGTGAGTGTGTGGTGTGTGTGTGTGTGTGTGTGAGTACGCGTATGAGTGCGATCATGAGTGTACATCTGTGTGTGTGCATGCTGGGGGCGTGGAATCACAGCAGGGTGTGATTAATAGCCCACCGTGCAGGTACCATGTTGTACATGCAGACTATGAGCTCAGAAAAAGGCTTTGCTAGATCATCAGCTACAGGGAAGACCCTAGGAGGTTTAAGTTGGGCCTAGAGCCCAAGGACTTCAGAGTACTTGCTGCTACTACTGGTTCAGAAAGGAAAAACAGTGTGAAAGATGAGGTGGGAGTGGCCACTGAGCTTCCAAAATCAAAATTCAAGAACTTTAGGGCTAATGGAAGAAGTCCAGGCAACTCAGCAGCCATCCTCTGCAGACCATGTCTGAGCCATACAGTCAGAATCATCAGGAGCATAGTCAGCAGTGCTCAAAGAGACAACCGTCTCACTCACTCCCCAGCTCCTGCAGAGACACTAAAAACCCCCTGGTGACAGACACAATAGAGGAAATACAGTTGACAACAGATATGTCAGGGTATGGGCTATTTCTACCACTAACTGGGTGACATTCCAGTGGCATTATTCTACTGATGAAAATTTAGGGGACAAACATTCAGAGCTATAAGGTCACCCTTACCAAACTGTTCATTGGGCTTGGCAGTGGTACCCATTCTGGCACTTGGTAGGCGGAAGCAGAAAGAGTGTGAGTTCAAGGCTGGCCAGGGTTGTATAGCAAGACCCTGCCTAAACCCAACAAGAAGAAATTCTTCCCCTTTGAACCTTCTACTACAATGAACAAAGAGCAAAGTCATATACGGTTTGGTTTTTCTGGTTTTATTTTTGAGACAGAGTCTTACTATCCAGCCTAGCCTGGCTTCAAACTAATGGTCCTCCTGTTCCAGTCTCCCAAATGCTAGAGTTACAATTGTGTGCCACTTCACTGAGCTTGGAACAAGTTTTCTTTTTAAGGCTGACTCCCAATATTTGTGAGTAACCAATATGTCATTTGGTTTAAAGTACCTGCTGACTTTTTGCTATTCTATGACACTGAGAGTAAACTTCCTATAGTGCTTGCTGTAGGTATAGGTGTCTCTGTCTATACACATAGTCTCTTTAGTCGTGGCAAATCTCTCAAGAAGAGGGACCATGCATCATCCTGTGAACCTTAAATCCTTGATTCACAGTGTATGGACCTTCTTGGGACTTACTAGGTCTTTAAAAAGTTATTCCATGATGAACTGTTTATTTGTTCTATGAACTTCTGTCTCCTTTTTAAAAGTGTGTGTTAGAGAGAGGGGGAAGAAGGGGAAGGGAAGGAGGGAGAGAGGTAGAGAACACTGTTGTTTGCTTAGGGGTGGGATGCACTTCCTAGAGCATGCATATGTCAGAGGTCAGTGTCCAGTGCCTTCCTCTATCACTACTCACATTAGTCTTTGTGACAGTCTCACAGAACTGCAGATCACTGTTTCCCCTGGATTGACTGGCTAGGGTCCCTCAACCCCAACCCCTCAGTGTTGGGGTTATAAAACAGGTGTGGTGGTGCACATCTTTAATCTCAGTGCTCAAAGGACAGAAGCCTGCAGAGTTCGTGAATTCAAAGCCAGCCTGGTCCATGTAGCAAGTCCCAGGCCAGCCACGGCTGCATAGCTAGATGGTGTCTGAAAACAAATGCTCTGTGCGGGAGTGACAGATATGCCACTACACCCAGCTTTTCCATGGGTGCTAGGGACCCAGATTCGGGTCCTCATCCTCTTTACCCACAGATCCATCTCCCCAGCCCCGTGTCCTTATTCTTAGCCTACCATGTCACATGGTGGATTGCAAGACGGACAAGGTTCAAGGTTTCTTCCAAACAGCTGAGTTCTAAATTACATGTGATATTGTTGTTCTGAGAAGAAACTCACATTTCTTGAGAAATCCCACTTGTGGGACCACATTTCTTGAGAAATCCCACTTGTGGCTCCACACGCTGGACAGATACTGACTGCCCAGTGTTAGGAGAGAGAAGGTGTGAAGGACAGACAGACATCCAAGTACTGTAAATGTTCTGTCTACAGCTCTTTTAGCACAACTAGTTTATAGGTTAGTTAGTTTAAAAGGCTAGCTAAAACAGGAACAGCCACCAAAAGACACACTTTATGCTAATTTAAAAGATATATATGTATTCATTTGCTAATCTTTTGGTAGAGAGCCAACCTCTTTTTCTGACTAAAGTTTATCATTTTACTTACATAAACCCTTCTAATAATAAAACATCTTCAAATCCCAACTTCACGTCAAGTAGAGAAAGAACATTGCATTGACTTTGGGAATTTAATCTGGTTACAGGATCTTTCGAGATCTTTATTCCAGGCAATCATGTGTGTCCCAGCAAATCTGAAGTAGTTAGAATTTTAAAGCAAATTTGAGTCTCAGATTTTCCAAAGCTTTTTACCTAGTTTTCTTATCAACAATCAATCTTTCATTTTGCATCATATTTCATTCACTAGGTCACAGAACCACAGTATCACGTGTAACTGGCACACACCAGTCTGGATACAAGCATGGCTGACTTTCTGATAAGCAGTCTATTTGGCTGGTGAAGCTTCTACAAAGTGCTCTGTTCATCTCCAGCCTGGGTCTGGAGCTGGTGGACAGTTTGCTGGAGACGTACAAAGCATTCCATAATCTGCCAGCTCGGCTGCATAGTGATTCTGGGCACTTCTATGAAGTGCTTCTCCTGTTACCATTCCAGCGGGCAGGCTCTTGCTTTTCTCCTGTGTCATGGGCCTCTTGTTTGTCCTGTTCTGTGTACCAGGAGCAGTTACAGAGATGCACTGAGATGATAGAAAGCCCGCGGGGTGGGAGGTTAACTCCCAGAGCCTTCTTAGCTACAAGGAGATGGAGACACTTTCATCCTTAGCTACTGGCTTTCAGTCATTTTTTTGCTATTTTGTTTTGGCCAAAAGAGGCTAAACTCCAGCTGGAAGCAATATGTCTACAGCCACACAGGTCATGTGGGAAGCCCTGGAGAGGGTCCTCCTCCCTACGGAGGAGGGAAAGTCATACTTCCTCCACCTCAGCTGTACTACCACCCCTGCTACTCCCAGTATCTGTCATCCTGAAGCAATTCTGTTCATTTCCATCCCTAAACTCAATGATCCTGTGTGCCAGGAGGTCTTGGAGAAGAGCTCAAGCCCCAGCAGGACTCACAGTTCCTCACAGCAGCCAGCCTATGTATATTGTCTCATTTACCCACACAAGCACCCCAGGAGGTAGGTCCTACTGTCCTGTGTCTCCAGTGGCACAACCGAGACTCAAGGAAGGCTCACATTCTACAAGATCACACAGATAATAAGGCCAAGAAGGAACTAAACCCACAACACGTGACCCTAGGTCTTATTCATTTTGACCGCCTTCACATTCAGTTCAGGAAGCAGATCTGCAATGCTCACAGCAAAGTCTAGGCACAGGAAAGTTGAGCCCCTAACCTCTCAGCCAAAAACCTGTCCTGGAAGAGCTGTGGGATTTTTGTGCATGCAGGCTCAGGTTTTAGACCTCACAGTGAAGCTGCCTCACACATGTCCTTCCCACCATCTGTTTCATCAGGCTGGTGTGGCTTGCAGCCAGGACACAGCTGTGTTCCACTCACTTCCACCTCCACTCCAGCCACACAGAGCTCAGGGCTTTGCTCCAGGTCCTCTTATGAACCCTGCTATGGTGGATAGATAGATAGATAGATAGATAGATAGATAGATAGATAGATAGATAGATAGATAGGTAGGTAGGTAGTAGGTAGGTAGGTAGATAGGTAGATAAGTAGATAGATAGATAGATAGATAGATAGATAGATAGATAGATAGATAGATAGATAGGTAAGTAGATAGGTAGGTAGGTAGATAGATAGATAGATAGATAGATAGATAGATAGATAGATAAGTAGGTAGGTAGGTAGATAGGTAGATAGGTAGATAGATAGATAGATAGATAGATAGATAGATAGATAAGTAGATAGATAGATAGATAGATAGATAGATAGATAGATAGATAGATAGATAGATAGATAGGTAGGTAGGTAGGTAGGTAAGTAGATAGATAGATAGATAGATAGATAGATAGATAGATAGATAGGTAGGTAGGTAGGTAGACCGACTGACCAGAGGGCAAAAAGAGGCTCCAGGGGCTTCCTCTGTATAACTTTTTGAACATCATGTACCATAAAGTTTATCATTCACAATATATAATTCCAGAGTAAGGGTGTGTGGCTCAGTTGATAGAGTGCTTGCCTAACAAGATAGATCTCCAGCATGTAATATAGGACTATAGCAAGAGTCATGATGGCACATGCATGTAATCCCAGCACCTGGAAAGTGTAGGTGGAAGATCAAGTTTTAGGTCAAAGCAAGTTTAAGTTACACAAGTTCACAACCAGCCTCGGCTACAGATCATCTGTCTCTAAAATATAAAACAATAACATAGGCTTTTAGTATATTTACACTCTTGCACAATAATCGTATCTACCTAATTCCAGATATTTTTTTTTTACTCTAAAAAAAAAAAAAAAAAAAAAAAAAAAAAAAAAAATCCCATAGCCATTAGCCAACACCCCCAGCCTCTCACAACCTGGACTCTACTGCGTGTCTCTATGGATCAACTCTTCCAGAAATGTCTCTCAAGTAAATAGTAAGATGGGCTTTGGGACCGAGTTCTTTTAATTAGTATCATGAGGCTGGAGGCACAGCTCAGTGGTGGAGAACTTGCCTAATTAGCATCATGTTGTCAAGGTCCATCCTTGCAGTAAGCACTGTCATTCTATCTTGGGCTCATCACACTCCACCGTGTGTCTAGACGACATTGTGTTCGTATTCCTTCATCAGCTGAGGGACACATGGGCTGCTTCCATGTTAGACTCTGAGGAAAACTGCTCTGAATGTTTGTGGAGATAGCAGAATTTCTGACAGTTCATTTCCCAGCATCTCTAGTGCCTTGCGTACTAGGCTCAGGGGGTTGGGAGAAACTGGCTAAACCTCCAGGTGTAGCTCATGCCCTGTACCGGGCTTCTGGCCAAGGTGGGCAGTGAAGGTGAAAGTCAGCCAGTTGCCTATGCATCTTGGTGATTCTGTCAACCACCTCACCAATGTTCTTTGCATTCCCTGCTACCTCCCTGTGCAGAGCACTGCACTAAGCCTTGAAGGGGGTTTGTCACCAGCTCACGGGCAGGACCCACTTGCCCTCCAGATCGAGACACATCCGTGCGTTCTACAGAAAGGCTTCAGTCTCTTGAGTAGGTCACAAGAAGACCTGTGTGGCTGTGCTAAGGATAGAACATGACAAGGTGAATACTTTGGTTGACACAGGTACAGCTTCTGCTCAAAATGCTTCCAGTGTCACCCTGGAAGTCCTTAGAACATGACTTGTCTTAGAAAATTTTGACAGAAATTTAAGAGAATTTGTGGAGGAAATTACCAGCCTCTGAAAAATCAAGAACGTGACATAGGAAGCTGATTCACCTTTTTTTCTGTTACTTTTTCTTCTTGCTCTTACTGTCTGAGGTTCTGCTGGTCAAGTGTCCATTTTAAATTACACTGTGAGAAGCAGAGTCTGTGGAAAGGCTGTGAGGCCAGCCAGAGGCCATCAGTTGTTCCCAGTTTGGCATGACTTAGTTTGAAGTTGGTTTTTCTACTCTACTCCCATTCAGCCAAGATTAGTTGCAGATGAAGAATGCCCATCTTGTTGAAGAACACTTTAACATGGTGTCTTGAGAAGTCAAGCCAGAATGGGGTGCCAGAAAACCTAGGAGCTGTTTTACATTTTCTAGGTTCTGCCTCTTTTAATATTCTGATGTATGCTTTATTTACATCATCAAAGACATATTCAGGGAATTTGACCTTGAAGTCCTTGGCAGAATCCTGTGGGATGACACAAAAAGCTAGGATGCATGTGAAATGCTGCTAAGTCAATTAATTAAAAAAGAAGATACTCGGGGCCAGCAAAATGGCTTATTATGTAAGATATCTGTCACTAAGCTTGACATCCTGAGTTGGGCAATCCCAAAACCCATAATGTCCTCTGATCTACACACACACACACACAGATACACATGTGCACACAATAATAACAATAAACTTCTTATTAAAGCCAAGGTGTGACAGTCCATGCTTATAATCTAGACACCTGGAAGTTAGAGGCAGGAGAAATGAATTCAAGGTCACTCTCAACCAATTAGTGAGTTCAAAACCTTCCTGGGCTATGTGAGACCCTGTCTTAAGGGCAAACAAAATGCTTACACAAAGCAAACACTCCAAAGAGTCATAAATGCAGGAGTCAGTAAAGGTGAGATACATTGGCTGCCTGTGTTAGTCAGACACAGAATAGTATGTCTAGAACCACATATCAGGTTACACCAAGTCCTTTGACATCCTATTCAGAAATGTGCCCAGCCAAAGAGGGGGAGGGGGTGTCTGTTAAAGTGACTACAGGAGGCATGTCCTCTGGGGAATGGATGAGAAGAACCATGGATATCTGACTGATTCAAATGCAGGAGCAGCATGTTCAAAATAGGCAGATGACAGAGCATCAGGAACCGAGCTTTGGAGGCACGTAGACTGAAGTGGTCCAGCTTGGCTCCATGCTCAGTTGCTCTGTGGCTTTGAATAGGTCAGTCAACTTTCCTAGTTTTGAGTTTCTCTTTCTAAAGCAGGTACAACAGTGCCTTCTGTTCTAGCTTTGTGTCTGTTACTGTGGTTAAATATCCTGAGAAAAGGCAACTCAGGGGAGAAAGGGGCATTTTTTTAGCTTATGATTCCAGTTCATCATTGTGGAGAAGTCAAGGCAAGAACTTCAAATGGCTAGTCACGCCTCATCCACAGTCAAAAACAGAGAGAAATGGATGAAGTAGCTTGCTTGCTTGTTAGCTTTTCTTTCTTATATAGACTGGGCCCCCAAGCCCAGAGAATTGTGCTGGCCATAACTGTCTGCATCTTTCCCAATCAAGACAATAAAGATGTGTCCTTCCTGCCCCTGTGCACACACACAAACACACCATAGGCACCTAATCCAGACAATTTTTCAACTGAGACTCTCTTCCCAGGTGATTCTCTATTGTGTAAAGTTGACAAAGCTAACCATCATACCTACTATGTTGAAGACAATTACTAATGTGTTCTGAAGCATAGTGCTTGGCAAATTGGCTAGCAGCAGAGATAGAATAGCTTGGTTTAAGGGATGGGACACAGACTCTGCCACTGACCTGCCCCTTACTACTTGACAACTAGAGATAGTTTTATGCTCCTCTGAGATCTTTTTTTTCTTATATGTGCAATGTGAACAAAGCCTAACTCAAAGTCGCTTTGATAGCACACAGTCTCTAGCAGAGCATTCTCCACACCTTAAGTGGTAAAAGTTAGCCAGGACATTCCACAGGGGTAATATCTACTGTCAATAGGTGGACAGTGTTTCCATATACTTCTGTATGACCAGGAGTCTGGTTCAAAGCACAGAAAGGCAGGTGGAGTTCAACAGAAAGACTGTCTGAACCATCTTAGAGCATCCGGCACCCTGAGGACATGTAATGGTGGTACTGCAGAGCCCAGTGCCCCAGTCTTCTCAGAATAGTATAGTCATTGGTCTGCCTGCAGTGGAGACTAGGGGCCTCTGGGCCAATCTAGACCCCCAAGCCATAGCCAGAATAAGCTATCTCTGTCTCTGCACAGCACTTTCTTTGGCTTTAGGGAAGAGGGTGGGCTCTAGAACTCTGGACTGTGTAGTAGTAAGTTTCTGGCCTGGCCTTTCTGGCCTAGCCCTGAGGTTCTGACCCGCTGTCCCACAGAAACACACAGACGCTTGTATTAATTTTATGCTTATCGCTCTGGCATATTGCTAGCAAGCTCTTGCTCTTAAACTAACCCATGATTCTTATCCTGTTCAGCCATGCGGCTCAGTATCTTTTCTCAGAGCAGCATAATTGTCCTCTGCATCAGCTGGCTTCTCTGGCATCTCTGCTTTTCCTGTTCCCAGAGTTTTCTTAGTCTGATAGCCCTGCTCACACTTCCTGTTTGCTTTCATCCAATCAGTGTTTTTATTAAGCCAGTGGGCAGGACAATTATTTACAGTGGAACAGAACATAATCCCACTACAGGACTGAGCAGTTTTGAGGTGTTTATTTACAGGGCTTGGAGGAAAGGGTTGGCATTTAGCCTGGGCTTTAAGGATAGCTTGTGTTTGGGACTGGGTGGGATGTGGGTGATCATTTTGGATGATAATTTTCTCTCAAGTAATCATGTTTAGCTGTTGCTTTAACACTAACTATTCCTGGCTGAAGGGACTGAAACCTTCCTCCAAAATGCTCTCATCATGTTTTCTTGGTCCCTGTACTTACCTTGCAGTTTGAGGGTCCACATGGCACCTTGGCATGGTTGGCATGGGAAGCAGACTGGCTGTATTCTTAGCAACACCCATCTCTTGATCCCAAGAAGACTTAGGCTTTGAATTTCTGCTGTGGCATGAGATTATTTTTTCCCACCTGCTATTCATTGTATGGAAAGAAAAGTTACCTTCTAACTTCCTAGGGAGGATGACAGAGTATCATGAGAGGTCCGGGGCACTCCCCAGGAGACTGGTGGCTTTCATATATGCCCCCAAAAAAATGTTATAAGAGATATACAATCTCACAGCATACCTGGGAAAGCTGAGCAGGTTAGGAGAAAACACACATGTGCACAGGACGGAGCCGTCCATGAGGATGCAGGAAAGGAAACCCCTCAGGAAAAAGGAGCATGGTATACCTGTACTAATGGTGTGGAATTCCAGCTGCCTGGTTGCCTGCAGACAACTTGCTACTTCTGCAGAGCTAATGCACATACACCAAGCCAGAGATTTCTCTTTCCTTCTCTGGTCTTTTTTTTTTTTTTTTTAAACAAACACACAGAGAGTGTGACAGGTGCTATTCTAAGTTTCTTGCCAGTTCTATGAGCCCATGCCATTCCTGTATCAACCTTGAGGCTGGTGTAATAATTTTCCAACTTTGCAGAAGAGAAAAACTGGCCAAGGTCTGGATCTACTGAGAGGCAGGTCAAGGATCTAAACCATGTAGAAACCACCCACATTCGTACAGCCACCTCTGTGACCCGTCTAGAAAGATGAGGTATCTTTTTGTTGTTAGGTTTCTCAAGACAGGATTGTAGTCCTAGATAACCTGGAACTTGTTCTGTAGATCCAGCTGGCATCAAACTCAAAGATCCACCTGCCTCTGCCTTTTGAGAACTGGAATTAAAGGTGTGTGTCACCACCGCTCAGCAGAGGTGGAATATCTTGATAGGCTCTTAAGTATTCCCTCCTTATTGCCCCACAAATATGCTACTGTCAATCAAGGAGCAGCAGTAGAGTGATTTAGGGGTCACCTAATTCCCAGGGGGTTTGAATCAGTGAGTCACCATCTATCCATCCTCCTTCATATCTGCAGACATACATTCCTCAAAACTACACATGAGTTCATTCAACAAATATGCACCAAACACTTACAATGGGCTAGCCATTCTCTGTGCAGATGGGGAAGGAGAGAAAGAGAACCAGATGGTCTCCTCTCTCAAAAAAACTGACAACTGATCTCTTTGGGGTGGATAACTCTCATAGTGGCAGGGATTCTGAGGAAGTATTTGAAGCTGGAAAAAAGGAGACTAGGTGGGTTTAAGATGCACAGGGATGGAAGCAATTATGAAGAACTAGTTTTATTACAGTGTGATGAATGGACCGAAATAGAAATCAGGAGAAGAAAGAGCTTAGAGACTAGAAACCGGAAGTAGCACATTTACACAGTAGAATACTATACAACAGCAAAACCAACCAAATAACTACTGTCCCTCAAAAGTGTGGATGAACAAATGATTTCATTAATAAAATGTTCAAAACCTAGACAAAATGTTGCATAGGGCTATAATCCCAGCACTCAGAAGATGGAAGCAGGAAGATCAGAAGTTCAAGGCCATCCCCCTGTCTCAAAAAACCAAAATGTACAAAACAAGAACAAAACCCAAACCAAAACAAGGAAAACTGAGCCACCATGTTGCAGGATAGAATACATACAGAATGACCTAGAGAAAAGTGAGGAAGTGATTGTCATAAAGGTTTTATCTTTGGGAGGCTGGTTGGGAGGGAGCAGAAGGAGCCACCAGGGTGGGAGCAGCTCCCATCTTTTGACCTGAGGGTGGGTGACTATGTGATCATTTGCTGTGTGACAGTAGGCTGATGTTCCTCATGTAATTCGTCACTTTGTGACCCAGGCAACCACATGGTGAGATCTACATGAGTCAGGGAGGTGGAAGGATCATCCCAGGGTGGTGTTGAATGAAAGAAGTTGCTAAGATACAAAATCTAGTACTGGACTAGTTTTTGGGGGCCAGAACTCACTCTTCAAACTAAAAGCTACTTCAGTTTCTTTGAGTCAAAGGAGGTAAGTGTTGTGGGGGTGTATAGGAAGGGGTCGGGAAGGACTGCAGAGGAGGTTTTAGGTTAGGTTGTAGGGGAGTTCCTGATAGCAATGGAGCAAAACAAACAAACCCACCCACTTAATGCACATACTTCAAGTCTCCAGTCTTGAGTGTTCAAATGAAGAAGTCTGGGACCTCGGGTCTCTGTGCATCTGTCAGGGTAGCACACTTGTTCTGTCAGCCCATGACGTCATTCTGAAGTCCAATAAATGAGTACCTTTTCTACCTCCCTGATAACCAGAGAAAGCTAATGACGAAAGATACAGGACAAGCAGCCAAGGCCAAACAGATGGTGGGACAAGACTCTACCCCCTCCTCAATGGCTCTTCACCATCAAGCAGTTGTGGAAGTCTCTGATATTGAGAAGGCTCTGCAATTTTCTAGTCAGTACTGTTTTTTCAAGGAAGAAGCATCCAGTTGGAGGGAGCTACAGGTTGGGCCCTTCCTTTCTACCTCCAGGGGAGTTCCCCCAGCTGGCGATCACAAAGCAGCTTCCATGGCACAGTGCTTACCTCATTTCACTCCCTCTCTTGTCCTTGGTCTCAAGCTATTCCAGTTGTGCTAAAAGTAGCACTGACTCAATCGTGGCCTGACCAGGAGCCAGGACTATTTTGATTCTGTCCTCAGGAATCATGTGGTCTGAGGCGTGTACAACCTGGACTGCTTCTCTGGCCCTTGGCTGTGCTGCCAGGAATGTTCTGGCCCACACACTTGTTCCCGAAGCTGGACTAAGTGTTTCTACTTACCCACAGCCTCCACCCCATGCCTCCTCAGGTGCAACTCTGGGAAGGAGAGGTGGTGGGTGGGACCCAGTAGGGGTCTAATGTCCATATATATCAGAATAATCAGCAAGTATTGGGCAACACTCATTCTTTGAGCTTTTAAATGCAAGTATGCCTGATCTGTGTTTAAGGTATCCAATCCCTGAGTGCTGGCATCAGATCTCCTTAGAGATGGGAAGCACCATCCTTCCGAGATAGGCTGGAGACTTCCCTCTCTGAGGCCTTAGCAGGGCAAAGGGGAAGAGATGCTCCATCTGACTGGCTTAGCTAAGTCATGGTGTAGGGCTCCTGCCTGGAAGGCCTATCTCTCTGCTAGATAGCTCGGCTATTCCTCAAAGCCCAGTTGAGGACCTACCTCCCTAGGCAGCCTCCCAACCAAACCAAGCCACCCTTCTCCTATGACCCAAAGGGGCCTTGGTACAGACTACCTTCAATAGAGGAACCTTCTCTCACCTTTCACATCAGCTATGCCCTAACTCCAGGTGTCTGAATTCTAGCACTCTGGAAGCAGCAGACATCCAGCCTGTGTAAACAACAGCTTCATCCACCTGGCTTTCTTGTGTCTATCAACTTGTGTATCCATATACCATCATTGAATATGAACACTATTCCCATGACCAATAGGAGCACTGTGGAAATAGCATCTAGCAATCCAGGGTTCCTGCCCAAGAGCAGCCCACAGCTTCCGGTGGATACTTATGTCCCTGTATAAAGAGTGTGATGCACTTATTCAGAGGCCTTGGTGACTACCTAGGCCTCAGGGAGCTGGAAAGAGCATCTCTGAGGATTTGTCCTGGGACAAATTTTCAGTGAAATTCAGAAATGCTCACGGTGGGACCATGAGAGAATAGGCCTCAGTTGTAGAACAGTAATGCAGGACACAGAGACCGAAAGGCTCACATTTATTCTGTTTTGTAGTCAGCTCGCATACCTTCAGGATCTACATAATGCAGATTGAACTAAGTATGGATTGAAAATACTTTTTTAAATGGACTAAGCACTCAGAGATTCTTTTCTTAACATTATTTGCCTAAACAATGTGGTATACCGACTATTTCCAAATGATTGTCTGAGGTATTGTATGTGATCCAGAGATGATAATCCAGAGAATATGGCCACCACATCTTCCTTTCCTCTAAGCTTCCAGACTGCTCAGTGCTCAGCTCTGTGTAGATGTATAGGCTGTATTTAAACACTGTGCCATGTTATGGGATGAGCCTGGGTCATCTGCAGGTACTGGTGTCTGTGAGGGTCTTGAAACCATCCTCCATGATAACAAGGGAAGAGTCTCTTTTATTCATAGATCTACCAGCCGTGGACGGGGAGGCCGCTTGGCTCCTTCCTGTGAACCTTGTGAAGGAGGTTGGGAGCATCACCAGGGTCCCAGAGTCCCTGCCTTCCAGAGCCTGACATCTCCCCTTCTGGCTTCCCTCTGCTCACTCCCAATTAGCATGAAATTGGCTCTGGTAACACTGGATTCTTAATATTGTATGAATCACAGGGTCAGATGCCCTGGTGTGGTGGTCAGGGTCAGAGGTGTGAATTAAAGCAACACATGATCCTGATTGCTTCAGTCAGGGGACATGGAGGCCAACTGAAGAGGTTGCTTTCCTTTGTCACAGCTAATGCCAGCACTTCCAACACCGAGACACTTCAATTCCTCCCTCTGTGAGCTTTAAACATCTTGCCCACATCACCCAATCCTCCCAGTCTGAACTCTTTACAAGCATTTAATCATTACATAACTTAATAATGTCTCATTAAATGTCATGTCTGAGGTCTCATGGCTAGTCACAATAGAGCTAGCTTGTAGGCCCCAATCTCCGGGACTTTAAAAAGTCCAAACATTTCTTTTCTACTAACAAGAAGGAATGATCCTGGTCTGAGAATGCTAGATGGCCTGGCTCTCTACTCCCAAGACCACCAGGTCTCCCCTGCTTCTAGGATGACTCCTCGGTCCCTTTAACTCTCATGATGCCTACTGGATGTCAGACACATGTGCCAAAGCCTCAGAAAACCTTAGAAATGCATTAACTCAATGTTGTTGGCCTCCACACCCGCTAGCCTCAAGACCCTCTTTTCTAGGCTCTCCCTTTTTTATTGTTTTTATTTCCTTGTTTGGGTGTCCCCCCACACACACCCAGAGTCTCCTGTAGACCAGGTGGATCCTCCTGCCTTTGCCACTGGGGTATTGGGATTATAAGCATGAGCTACCACACCCAATCAGACTTCTTCTTTCTTTAATCTCACTCCCCTGAGCCATCTTCCCATGGCTCCAGCCACTACACACTCCTTTCCTCTAAGCGGCCATGGTCCTCAGTACCCAAACCACAGCATCTCCACAGCTGCCTCTCTCCCCCTCCATCAGTAGTTATCTGTGGGTGACAGCCGTAGGGACACATGCTTAAGTGCACACAGCGGCCTCGTGAGATACAATTGAAGAGAGCAAACATATGGTCAAGGCTGGACCAAAGCATGCAACCCCACAGGAGACGCCTGTACCACTCAGCCCCCCACAGGGCGCACAGAGCCACAGTCTGAAGAGCTGATTCAGTACTGCCATCTGAGTGACTGGGCAATTTTTTTCATCTGACCCACCTCACAGTCATTTGATGAAATGAAGTTAAATGTATGGAAGCATTTCAAAGAGTTTAAAGGACCTATGTCAATAGTGCGATCTTATATTTATCCTGTCTTTCCAAATGCCTAGTGTAAATCTGGACACATAGTAAATATAAATAAGAATTAACATAAATTGCATTGGTTCATCTCTCTCCTCTACTTACTACCTCCTGGGGCTTTGGAGGCCATTGTTGATCCTAGCTCTGAGAAAGCCTGCCTTCCTGAGGGATCAAGTGAGAAGCAGGGCAAAGTTCCTTGCAATCAATATCAAACTGACTCCTGAAACTACCCTGGTCCCCACTGTGACAGTGAACTGGAGAGCCTAAAACACTTGGGAGCTTCGTGTGCATTCTAGGCCCACTATCCTCAAGAACAAACCTTTCCCCGGTTTTGACTCCGGAGCCCTGGGTTGTGCTCTTGTCTTGATGAACTCCAGGGTAACCTGGCTGCCACACGCCGACAACTCATTAGCCTTTTTATTCCAGCACCCCTACCCCACAGAAGATGAGAAAAGGCAGATTGCGGCCCAGACAAACCTCACCCTCCTGCAAGTAAACAACTGGTGAGTTGGCATCATTTTCCACAGGCTCGCACATCCAGAGGCACATGCTTTGTAAGGGAATGCAGAACAGGGAGAGCAAATAGAATGCTCATACCTACCTCAGCCCAACTTGACTGCCAGGCCAATCCTCTTCCTGTGTGGGCTAGCTAGATACAGGGAACCTGAATCAGCCTGCCCTGGGCTTCAACTGCAGCTTCTCAGCGCCCTCTGCTGGCAAATTGGGTTAAACACATCCCTAGAAAGTTTTTGACTTTAGAAAAATGAACTCTGACAGAGAATTTGAGCTCACTAGCCTAGTAGAGACAGACCGGAGGGTCTTCCATCAAGTACCAAAGGTACAACTAGCTGTGGACATCTGGTCTACACAAATCCATGTGTGCTGAAACCAAAGCATTTTACTGTTAAGGTGGGAAGGAAGAGGGAGAGATGCCTTCCTGAACCCATAGGGATGTCAGCATCTTTGTCTGCGTTTGGCCAGGATGGATGAATGATACTAGACCCTAAAACTGAGCCCCTGTCAGAAGTTGGTGACTGTGACCACAGATCTTCCCTTCTCTGTTCAAATCTGGTGGATCTTGAGTAGGGATTTCTGACATCTCCTCATGCATTCTTCCCATGCTGTCTGTGGTCACCAGGCCTGGGATAAATCACAAACATCTCATCGACAGAGGGCCTTTACCCCTAGACTGGTACACCTATCTATTGACCCCAACATCACGCATGTGACCAAGATGGCGACTAACCATGTTTCACCATAATCCCTGGACAGGTTCATCAATGCTCGGAGGCGCATTCTACAGCCCATGCTCGATGCCAGCAACCCAGATCCTGCTCCCAAAGCCAAGAAAATCAAGTCTCAGCACCGACCCACCCAAAGATTCTGGCCCAATTCCATCGCTGCTGGGGTCTTGCAGCAGCAGGGTGGCACCCCAGGGACAAACCCTGATGGTAAGACCAGGGCTGGGACTGGTGGCACTCCTGAAAAGCAAGGATCCAGGGGCTGAACATATCCTTTCTCAGCCAGGGCTGCTGTCGTTGTTTCTTCACAATGCTTGCCCCTGCTTCTTATACATCTTACTACAAGCAGGGATGTTTGGTACACGTTTTTGGTTTTGCTGTTGCTGTTTTTCATGTTTATGGTATGTATATAGTGTGTTTGAGGGCAAACTACAAGAGATTCTGTCTCAAACGAAACAATATCCGAAGCTATCCTTGTATTTCTGATCCTCTTGCCTCTGCCTTCTTACTGCTAGGATTACAAATATGAGCCAAAAGGACCTCAGCTCCTGTATACATGTTAACAAACCTAAAGCAAGCTCACAAAGGCATTGGAGCTGATGATCCTTGAATGAAGTCAGTGGCTTCTGAGCAGAGCCCCCTCCTCACTCCTCATATCCCCGGGTTGCTCAGTAAAGTCAGTATCTATCTGCTCAGCTCTCCAAGGCCAAGGCATCTATAAATACCAAAACAGGCATCTGGCTTGTGAATAGAGGCCAAGAGAAGCTTTGTTCCTCCAGATTCTCCATCACACTCTCTATACATGCTCTTCAAATTGCTGGTTTCTGGTGAACAATGAATAATTTAATCAGTGAGACATTTCTGAGGTTGGCACGTGGAGCCCACTGTGTGGGCAGTAGGGTGGAGACCATGTGCATGCATATCTCCATGCATATGGCCGTACACCGGCTCCTATGCGGTGCATCACCATCTGTTGAGCTAGATTAGGAATAAATAGAGGTGGTGCCGGACAATCTTTCAGAAAATCCCAGCTCTGTCAGTACTGACGCAGTACCCTGAATCCATGAATCTCAGCTGTCTGAGATTTCGGTTTTTTCCTCCTCAGAGTGGGGATCAAAGTTCCTGCTTTACAAAGTAGTTAGAAAGTAAAATAAATAAATAAAAATAAAAGTGCTTCTTATATTTCCATAAAGACTACTGAGTATGGATTAGCCTGGGGTGTTACTGCCTGGAATAGTGCAAGAGACGCTGAAGAATGAAGAAGGGATGGGCATCTCTATGCCAGTGAACTGTCTCATCCAGTGTTTGCTGCTCTCACAAACAAGGGGCCCACTATCCCGTGAGCCAGCCCATCCTCCCAGTCCATCACAGGAGCCTGACCTTTATCTTCTCCCATGCAGGTTCCATCAACTTGGACAACCTGCAGTCCCTGTCCTCAGATAATGCCACCATGGCCATGCAGCAGGCCATGATGGCCGCACACGATGACTCGTTGGACGGAACAGAAGAAGAGGATGAAGATGACATGGAAGAGGAAGAGGAGGAGGAGGAGGAGCTAGAGGAGGAGGCAGATGAGCTGCAGACAACGAATGTCAGCGATCTGGGCTTGGAACACAGTGACTCCCTGGAGTAGTCAAGCAGCCCAGATGGCACTGGCCACCAAGCAGGAAAGGAGTGTCATCAGGAGGGTTCAGGGTGGGAGGGAGGGGATATGGGCAGGCAGCACCAGGAAAGGTGGGCCCTGGCTTCCCCAAATTGTTGCTTGAAGAAAGGCAGGGTGACACCCTGTTCCTATCAAAACCACCAAGCTTCAGTGAAAACCTAGTTCCAGACCCTCAGACTGCAGAGTATTCCATTGCTGGGGCCAGTCAAACAGCCTGTGGAGACAGGCAGAGTGAGATCTGGACTCACCAAATACCCGAAGACGGATGACACCCATGGCTTCACATGGAAAAAGACTCGGGTTGTTTACAAGCCCTGCCCTGTGAGGTGCTGTTTGCAGGGTGGACATTTGCCAAGGGGCAGACTTGGGAGGGAAAGAGGAGACAGAGGGGTCTAACATCCTCGCCCCCGGGAGAATCTGAGCTCCCTTGAACAACACTCAAGGACAGGAGGGAGTCCAAAGGCATAACTGGTGGCCAGAGGAGGAGAGCCTGAGGCAATACCATATCCTGCATATCTGAGTGGTACACTGCACAGGGCTCCAGCTCACCCCACCAGGGCCCTGTCTCTTAGCACAGCAGCCATGTACTTAGGAGAGGGGGAAGGAAGTCAAAAGAGACTCCTTCTTCCTCTCTCGGAAATATATTGTCTGTGGGTCCAACCTGAGGAGAATAAGAGCCGCTGCTCTCCATCTGGGTCAGATCTAGGACCAATCAGGTGACGGAACCTGGATCGGGAGCCATATTAAGATGACTTTGGGATCACATCTGTCCCTAGGTGATCACATCACAGCTCCTGTTATAATAGGACCTTGGTGTCTTACCCTAGATGCTCCTATCCTCAGACGGAGTTCAGATACCCCAGTCCCTCTGTAACCCTTAGGGAGGGGGGGAAGGGGTTCTTCCCACTCCAGGTCCCATGATATCTGCTCCCAGCCTGGTACCACCTCCTTCTTCATTCTATCCTCCAGAGAAGGCAGAAGACACATCAGAAAGAAGCATTATCCCAATGGGAAGCCAGGGTCTGAAGAAGGTGCTATTGCTCTTGCCCTTGGCAGGGAATGGTGGACCAGCTGATCCGCACACATCATTGGGCTTGGCACTGAAGAAACTGGGGGCTCCTGGGAGGAGGTTCCTACCATCTGCCCTCTCACACACCCTCCAAGCCCAACTTGGAGGGTCCATGATTGGCACCCACTCCTCCTGTCCCCTCCTATGGCTATGGACGGCAGGACTGATCACACGTGTGTTTTCCATTGGGTTTAACGTGATGAATGTGCAGCTTCACTTGTAAATGTGCATTCACCATCTCCTTCAATGGTAGGATCTGAGTGACTATCTGGCTCAACCAGAGGGGACCCTTGGGACCTTCCAGGCCTTCCCCTCTTCTACCTGGTGGGATGGAGCAAAAGGATAGTCACTTTTCTGAGGTCTCCTGGAAATGAATGTATTTCTCCCCCAAAAGAGCTGATATTTAATGTTTTACTAGGGATTTTTGAGAAACAAATAACCTTATTTATAATCTGGGTGATCCAATCATTTTTTTACTCCCTTTTGATGCCATAACTAGAGGAAAGGCAAGCTTTTTTGGCGTGAAACTTTTGCAACATGCAGTGGATAAAATGCATTTCCTCTTCTGGTTCTTTTTTTTTTTTTTCTTGTTAAAATACATACATCCACACATAACTTCCTCCACTCAGCACCGTGACAAGCACCCTACTCAGCATGGACATGTGTGCATATGTGCACATGGAGACACATGCCTGTATCTCTTCCTCCCAGCCCCTTCCACCTGCCTAATGTTATGCAACCTCCTTCCAGTGTATCCACCAATCCAGTACCGAATGTGGCCACAAAATTTTCAGTAAACCTTATCACCTACCAAAATGCTGGTGCACAATTCTCTCTTCATGTGACTATTTTAGAGGTCTCTTATGACCTCAGAGAACCCTGGGCCAGAGTCCTCCTCCATTGAATGGACTTCCTTCAGAAAGGGACAAAGTAGAGGGCTTCCAGGGTGACCTCTGTTAGCTTATCTGGACAGGAAGATGGTCCACTTTGGCACACTATCAAAACCAGAGCATAGAGAAGACAGAGGAAGCTCTGTACTGCCCTCTGCTGACAGTTCTCTGCAGTGCAGTGGAGACCTGACCTCCAAAGTCCTCCCTTGTACACCTTTGCATTTCCCACTGTTGCCCCAGGACTTTATTATCCAAGTTGGTGCAGCCATAGCCTACATGTCACTCTCCTGTGCCCACTTTCCTTTGTTCATAGGTGGAAGGTCCTGGAATGGGGAAAGAGATGCATCCTGAGCTTCACCTTTAACCTTAGTACTATGTCTGGGGTAGGGTCTGCCTCAGAATCCCAGGAGTCATCCCTGCAGCCAGGTCAAGGATGCAGAAGGGGTCAGAAAAGTCAAAAGATTTACAAGAAGATAACAAACCTACCACAATCTCACCTCTCAAAATTGGAAAGACGGAGAGCCAGGCACAGTAGGCCACATAAGTTGTCCTGACCCTCTGGAAATAGAGGTGGGGAATCAGAAGTTCAGGGCCATCCTTGGCTACATAATTAGAGGACAACCTGGAATATGTGAAACCTGTCTCAAAAAATAAAACATAAATAAAAAGAGAGAATTGGGGGAGACTTCATTATCATTTCAAGCAGAGGTTCCCAAGGAACACACATTCAAAGGAATTGAAGAGAAGGCTCAGTGGTTAAGAACACTTGCTGCTCTAGCAGGAAGGACCACATTTGGTTCCTATCACACAGACAGCTTACAACTGCCTATAACTCCAGTCAGAATACCTTTCTCTGACCTCTGCAGGTACCAGACAGGTACACTGTGCACATAACACACATGTGGGTACTCACACATACAAATAAAATAAATCTTTAAATATATACTTATAATTATATTTTCTTGGTAATATATATAAATATAATGTGTATATATAAACACATATACATGTATAATACATATAAATATAATGTAGATCTACTGCCAAGAAAAAAATTCCATGACCAAATTAACCAGATACTCTTAGCTAAAATAAATACCAACCAAATTAACCCAATGTTCTTAGCTAAACATACCATACATTATGTGCAATGCACATTATAGCCAAGGCTCCGAAAAGTCCTACAGGAAAAGAAGCCTGCTTCACTGTTTAAGTTCACTGGATCCATCTCTGCTTCTTTTTTCCAAGTCATGTGTATTACGGATTCTCCAAAACTCTTAGCAGAAAGTATGTCCCACAGAAACTCGACTAACATGGTTTTCCTCCATAAGGTTTTGTGTCTTAGGCAGTCTTTCCAACTACACTGCCGACTAAAAGTGGGTTTGTGGTGTGGGTGGTTGTGTTCTCAAGAGGCAGCAAAAGCTTCGTCTGTATGGTTCAGATGCTACCCAACCCAAAGAGAGAAGGGATACTGGGGGTGGGGTGGGTGGATTTCCTTAGCATAAAATAAAACTCTGATATTAGGGTCCAAGAAACTGTTCAGTCCAGCTTCTGGACCCAACTGCCAGTTCATCGGAAAGGCTCTTTCAGGCTTGCAAATCCTGCTGAAGACTTAAAATAAACATCCTTGACCCAGAAGCCCCTCTTACTGATTTACATAGGCCAAATGATTGCAGTGACTGGCAGCCTGCAGCCTGCTTGGCCTTAATCCCAGTGAGCTCACTGTTGTTAAAGCACACAATTGTTAGACTTTCACTGTCCTGGGCTCTGTTATACATACCAAGGATACAACCATCCCATCGTCATGAAGCCTTTCCAGGCATTGTGCATTCTAAAAGACTTTATTAGAGCCACAGTCTGATCACTCTGGGACATTGATCTCTACCTTTTGCTCAGAGCTGCCAACAAGAGCTGCTCAGGTCAAGCGTGATGCTGAGATAACACCCTGCTTACAAACATGTTTTGTTCAGAGCAGTTGCTTTTAAGATTTTTACACTAACATTTAGGAGTTGGAATATTGTACAATGAAACAAATGAGGTCCCTGTTCTCTCCGAAAAGTCTGACAGTCAGGCAATTTGGGATCTACATTCCTTTATGACCATGACTGGGGCAGCTGAATAACTGCTACCCCCGAGATTCATTCTCTAAATTATGACATCCCCCGCTCCTATGGAAGCCTAGTGCTGAGGCTGCGGTCAGCTGTGGTTATGCTGGAACTGTCCTTATGTAGTTAGATATGTATTCTCCTTTTCCAGTATCTAATTGAGTTAAGGTGTTTTGTTTTGGGTGTTTCGGTTTGGTTTGGCTTGGCTTGGCTTGATTTGGTGATATTGGGGATTGAACCAAGGGCCTTGAAAGTGCTAGGTACATTTGAGCTACATCCCAATTCTTGGTGTGTGTGTGTGTGTGTGTGTGTGTGTGTGTGTGTGTGTGTTTAAATTTTGTTTTTCTTAGTCTCAATAAGTGTCCAGGCTAGCTTTGAACTTGCTCTGTAGCACAAATAGGCCTTGACATTGTGATATTTTTCCAAGTAGCTGGCATCACAAGCCTATACTACCAGGCACAGTTTGATCCATTTTATTGTGGGGAGGGTCTTCTGTGTAGCACAGGCTCTTCTGGAACTAGCCATGTGTGCTAGGCTAGCCCCAATCACTGTGCAGTGTAGGCAACCTTGACCTCTTCATTCTCTTATTTTAGACACTAGTGCTGGGATTACAGCTGTGAATAACTACAGAGTTTATGATGGCTGTTTGTAAGAAGGGGAGTATTTCTCTAAACCTACTTCTCCATCAAGAACGAAAAAGCAAGATCATCCATCAGAACTCTGCCTTGGAAACAAAATACTGGAGAAAATATATTTGTGGAAATGCAGATAATCCGGTCTTTTCTTGCACTTTGTACGTATCTCACATCCACATACCTTCATGTTTGTGTCCCACCTGTCTATCTGGCCTTGAGAGGTAACCCTAAACTATGAGGGAACAAAAATTACCAGTGTTTCCTCAAGAGCATTGCTCACAGAAAATAGACTTCAAGGGCCTGTTGTATGAGGTTTCTGGCCCGGACTTGCAGACTCACAGTCCCATAGTCCCACTGAAACACACAGATGCTTATATTAATTATATGCTGATTGACCTGAAGCCCAGGCATATAACTTGCTAGCTTTTGTTCTTAAACTAACCCATGACTCTTATCCTGTTCAACCATGCGGCTCAGTACCTTTTCTTAGAGCAGCATAGTTGTCCTCTACATCTACTCGCTTGTCTGGCAACTCAGTGGTACCTTTTCTCTGTTCTTCCTGTTGGCAGAAATTTCCCAGTCTGGTAACCCCGCCCATACTTCCTGTCTGCCTTCAGCCAATCAGCATTTTTATTAAGCTAGTGGGTAGGACAATTATTTACAATGTAACATAATTCCACTACAGGGGCCCTTTCCGGTCTGGTGGGTAAAGGAATTTGCCACTAACCCTGACCATCTAAGTTTGATTCCTGGGGCTCACATCGTAGAAAGTAAGAACTGAGACTTTTAAGCTGTCCTCTAACCTCCACATACATGCTATGGCATATGTATCCCACACACAAATAAATAAAATTATTCTTTAAAAAATAATAGGTTTCAGAGTTAGGCATATGAACCTGTAATCCAAGTACTTAGGAAACAAAGGCAGGAGGATGGAAGAGTTGGAGACCTCTTTATATAGTTTGAAGTTATAAAGCTCCGCTTTCAGGTTCTTTCCTTTCTAGCTCCCTTCTTCCTTTTTTTCCATATAGACTTTGACTTCAGAGTCATTAACCATTCCCTAAGCTTTCATAGATGCCAACTATATACAGCATCATTCTGGGGTTAGAGGATAATTCAGCTTTGCAGGGCATCACAGTCCAGGGGATAAGGACCAAGGTTAGCATTGCGATTGTATCATGCTGTGTGCTTCTCGATATCTTATTTCTAGCCCACAAATGAGGCAGGTTATATTACACCACTTCCAAGTATGTCTCCTACTTTTATATTTCTCAGCCTCTCTCTGGGACAATCTCATTTAGCCCCTTTGCAAATTAAATGCATCTCATTAAATTGAACCCATTTAGGACAATGCCCTTCAGGTGTGTGCATCTTCGTACATCCTTCATTTTAAGACAAGTGTTTGATTTATTTTCATCTCATTAAACTCTTTAAAATTATGTGCATCTCATTACACTCAGCACACTGAGATGACTTATTTCAAGTGTAGACATTACACCCAGTATTACCAGGCAAGAATATGATTTTTTTTTGTTTCATTACAAGCCTTAAAATTTATGTACATCTCATTACAATCAACCATTTAACAATTCCCTTTCAGTTGTATGGATCTCATTATACCTTTTTCATTTACTATTTTTTTCCAGGTTATTTATTCAGAGAACTCACTTCAGGTGTGTGTGTACCTTATCTTCACCTGTTATTCATGTGAATTTCTGGGTGGTTGTTCACATCATTGCATTGTAAAATGTTTATTCTATCAAACGTCTTGAAGGCCATCTTGTGGGTCTCTGATGGTGGTACAGACAGGAAGAATGCTGGGCTTCTCTGGGTTTGGCGATGACTCTGCCAACAATTTCCCTTATTACACAAAAACCATCAACGTCAGCTGTCCTCATGTGCACACAGAGAAGGCAGATGGTGTCTACTTCTCCTTCACTTGATATTCAGGAAACCACAGAGCTCTAGATGATGGGCTCAAAAGTTCTTAGCTCCTCTTGGAGAAGCTGCCCAGATACCTACCCTAGCTAGAGAATTAGATGAAGATCACAACCCAGCTTCCAACACCCAGAGGGACACATGCTTCCTGTTCCATCCAACCTTTCATCTAGCCATCTATCTGTTTATCCATCTGTCAACCCAAATCCTTGGAATGGAACCTCGGCTTCATCCCTAGACAGGTGCTCTACTACTGAGCTACACCCCTAACCCATGCTCTCTTTTAGAATGGATGGGATGTATACCCACACAGTGACTCCTGTTGGAAGGAGATGAAATAGTTTTGCCTTCTTATGATGGAATCTCCCCAGCTCCATCCAGACCCAGGAACCTCTATTACCTCTCCAATCCCATCCTGGGAATTCTCAGCTGGAGTGTACCTTAGAGTCACTGAGCAGAAGTTTTGAAGTTTTGAAGTTGCAAATCAATATATTTCAGAGTCTGGACCAGTAGGTGTATTTTTAACCTCAGAGATTCTCAACTTCTGAACTTGATTCACAAAAACATCTTCAGGGCAGTCACTTAGAGCTGAAAATGTTGGATGCGCTCAGCATTGTCCCTCCACGCTTGCGTTTGCAACTCAACAAGAATCCAAGTTCAGAGTGAATAACAGAATCTCAGACTCAGATCTGTGAGTCAGTGAACCCTCTCAATGCGACATATAGGAATCCCGGGTCTGTACACTAAACATTGCCTTTCCTTCCTCACACTGCCCATGTCTTCCAGGGCCAAAAATGTCAAATCACTACGCAGAGTTAGCCATCCCTCCATTCTTCACCCCAGATGTGAGAGCTAGCCATCCCTCCATTCTTCACCCCGGAAGTGATAGCCGAGGAATGAGGAGTCAGAAATGCTGCCTGGCTCTGGGGGGCTCATGTGCTTCAGGGAGTGTGTGGTGCTTCTGGGCGTCTTGTATTCATCCTCAGGTCCCAGATATTCCACCCAATGCTAACACTGGTTCCTAACTCAGGCAGCATCCCCGAGTGACTCTGGGCTCCTTTGTCTGTTTCCTCTTCTGTCACTCCACCTGTCGCCTTGCCAGTGAAAATAGAACCTATTCTCTAAACTCAAAATAACTCTGACTTGACACTGCTGAAGAATCAGAATGCATCCACCTCCTGCCTGCGCTTTCATATCCCCCCCCCCACTCCCCAACCCCAGGGACCCAGGAGTTCTCCAGTCAGCCCCAGGCCTCCCTGGCCTCTCACCAAGCAGAATTTAATATGGTAAAGTTGGCCATCATTGATCAAACCTAGAATCCCAGCACTTGGAAGGCCAAAGCAGGAGGGTTGCTATGAGACCAGGGCTATACCAGGCGGTGGTGATACACACCTTTAATCTCAGCACTCCAGAGGCAGAGGCAGGCCAATCTCTGAGTTTGTGACTAGCCTAGTCTACAGAGCAAGTTCCAGGACAGTCAGGGCTACCCTGGTGAAAGGAGAGAAAAAGAGAGAAATTGAGGCTAGCCTGAGCTACATAGTGAAACACCATATAAAAACACAAAACAGAACAAATAGCCGTTATAAGGCTAGAGTCCCAGTGAGGCTGATTTAGGGGGGTAGGCAGTATCTGTCTTTGTTTTTGTGTTCAAGACTTCTGTGTCTCTTGGATTAAAAAATAATGACTAACTCCAAAGCTAGAGAGGCCACAGGGTCCAGCCCTTTCACCATGTTCCTCAAAATTTAGTTGTAAAAGCCACTTTTGGAGCACTTATCGTACATCCTAGACACTAAATATTCTTCAAAACAACTCTGAAAATTGTACTAGAAACGTTTCTCTCAGTAGCCACATTTTTAAAATACATAAGTTAAGGCTAAAAGAAATTAAGTTGTGTGTGTGTGTGTGTGTGTGTGTGTGTGTGTGTGTGTGTGTGTGTTATTTTGGAGGCAGATGTGGTTCATTGGTTCATACCCATAATTCTAGCACTTCCAAGGCAGGGGCAGGATGATCAGTAATTCAGTACCAGTCTTTAGTTGCATAGAAAGTCTGAGGTTTGCATGGATTATATGAGACTGTGTCTTAAAAAAACTAACAACAATAAAAATCTAATTAAAAATTAGGTTTTCGCCAAGCATGGTGTTATTCACCTTTAATTATAGCACCAGGGAAGCAGAGGCAGGTGGGTTCTGTGAATTCAAGACCAGCCTAGTCTACATAACAAAGTTCCAGGACAGCCAGAGCTACACAAAAATTAGTTTTTAGGTTGGGAGTGTGGCTCAGTGGAGTAAATATTAAGCTTGAATGAGACCCTGGCCTCAATTCCAACACTAAAAATAAAATGATTTGAACCAATATGTAGTACAACTAAGAGTCCAAGGTCAAACCCACAGTCCTTTTATGAGATCATCAGTGTCCCTAAACCTTGGCTTGACCAGAACCAGCCTTGAGGCCAAGAGAGACCTTTTATCCCTGAAGTCCTAGGAGGTTTTTGCTTCTTTCAACATGCTCTCACCCATGCCCATCCCCTACAAAGTCCCTTGAACAAAATGTTGGTTGCAGCCTCAGTCTGCCTCCCCACTACAGCCTCCCTTAGGGAAGGGGCAAGACAGAATCTATCTCCTCTGAACTCAGGGAGCTGCTTCCCACAGATCTCTGCTGAGTGAAGGGAGCAGACTGGGGGGGGGGGGGGGGTCAGGAAGCTGATCTTTGAAGGAGAAGCTGTCTGGGATGAAGGAAAGAGCCAGAGCCCCTTGCTGATGGTTGCACAGATGAAGTTTAGAGATCTGTGTGTGCTGAGTCCAAGTGACATAGCAACGAAACCTTCTCCCCTGACCTGTGTAGAAAGGTAACCTCCCTCCCCCACCTCTTCACACCCCTATCAGGCCTGTAGTTCAAGGTCTGGTACTTAAAGCTTTTAGGACTGACTTCTGGGCACAAGGATACAATCAGGTTGGAAGATGGAGGAAGTACAAAGTGCTGGATGCTTTTGGACAAGCTGGTATGAAACAGGTACTCACATATAAAGGGGAATCAACTGAGACAGGGGACTGGCCCAGGGCTCAGGCACTGTCAGATGTAGCAATACTGGTGATGAAGGACAATAAAGTAATTCTGTTCAATAAAGGGGGGGGGGCAAAGGGTAAAGTGGAAATAATGCTGGACTGGGATACAAACGCCTGGCCCCTCTCTTCTTGCAACCTTTGATTCATTTCCTTGTTCTGGGACAGTGGGAGCAGAGAGAACAGGGACAGTCGGGGAGGAGAAGGGAGGAGAGAGAGCACGGAGAGAGAGAGAGAGAAAGAAAGAGAGAGAGAGGGAGGGAGGGAGAGAGAGAGAAAAGTGCTAGTGTCCCTGGGGTTTTTTCAGACAAAGCTATTATCGAAATGCCAACCAGCTCCTGCCTGGCTAATTTGCATATTCCATGCTGAGCTCTGGGAAGCAGGATGAATATGCATGAGGGCTTGGGTAAGATGTGGGGCTGCTGGGCTGCAGGCTAAGGTGGCTCATTGTTCTTTAGAAGCAAGGCCTTCTACAGCCAGAGAACCTTCTGGGTTAGCAGGATGGCCTGTGCTTCCTTCCCAACAGAAGGAGGAGAGCGAACCTCAGGTTCAGACAGAAATCCAAATGATGACGATCCTCTCAGTGGCACAAAGAAACACATAATCAGGCACCATCGAGAATGGGAGAATCTCTTCACTTAAAGTATGCGTGTAATTACTCCTCTCTCCTGCATGCTAATCACGGAGGCTGGCTCAGAGATGAGTCACCTCTCCTGGCTTCCAGGAAATGAGACTCCTCTCCTTACCTTTTGCTTTCTCAACAGCCTTCTGCATAGACCCTATAATGCCCTTGGTGACCAGGCCTAGGACACAGTGGGTACTCAGCCATGCCCATGGAATGGATTCAGTCAAGTACTTTAAGATTTGTTATAGTATCTCAAGGCAACGGGGTAGGCGCTAGGGGTATAGATCAGTTGGAAGGGCATGCCTATCTTGGGAAGGCCCTGAGTAATGCTTACTCATCGACAGCTCTCTATGACCACCAAGTAAAGATGGTTCTGCTCCAGACACTGAAGTATGAGTGGAAAGGGCTTACTTTATAACTTCACAGAAAAATTCCAATTTGTCCTACAGAACTTGGGTTCGTGTTGTTTTCTTCCTGAAGGATCATGGCTGCCTCCTGTCCTTAAACAGAGACGTAAAAAAGATTGGAGAAATGCTCACCTTCCTCCTTACCTGCCACCCTCACCACCACCACTGGCTTCTACTCCACATAATTAAAGGCTGGCTGTCAGCACCAGAATGGGTTTTCTTACCGGGGACTTGATCAGACTAGAAACAACTTTTAATAGAAATCCACTCGAGTTCAGGGACCTCCCAACTACCCCACCACTAGTCCACCCAGGAGGGCTCTTATAGATGAGGCTTTCCACTACTGATCTAGGTGTTGACATCCGGGACTTGTTGCAGGCTTTGTGATGGACCCTGAAATGCAGTTCATCATCTGGGTTTCCCTTCCATCCCACGTTGCTCTGCTACAACATCGGGGAAGCCTGAGCAGAGTGTTGGTCTCACCAGCTCACATCGGAGCCTTCCTTGGATTCTGGCTCTGCTCGGAGCTCTAACAATGCTCTCCCAAACCTTGATGCAAACATCACCTACTGGGAGGGATCATCTGAGGTGGACTTGGACAGATCAGGGATTCTATCTCTTTTCAGTACTGATGGACAGCAAACAATATTCACAGGGATGGAGGGATGGAAAGGCAGGTGGTTCAAAATCTTGAGGGATGGCTTTTAAGCGCCCTCTCAACTCCTGCTGCAGAAAAAGTGATAAAATCAAGGCCCCTTTCTCCCCCCCTTTCCTGTAACCTCTTCCGGAAATAAGAGGGTCCCAGACACTTGAGGTTTATTTTTAACTACCACAGGCTCTGATTAGCTCATCTCAGGCTGCTTCAGACACCTGCTGGCAGGATAAATTGGAGAAAAAGAGGTGGCTGACCCAGATCTGATAAACCTAAAGCAGGAAGAAACGTGGTGTGTGTGTGTGTGTGTGTGTGTGTGTGTGTGTGTGTGTGTGTGTGTGTGTGTGTGTGTGTGTGTGTGTGACAAAATGTTCAACTTCTTAAAGAGCTCATGTCACCAGTGACTTTTGGCATCTGTAGCTTTAGGATTGATGAGTTGCAGAATTGAACTCACTTTTTTTTTTTTCTTTTGTCAAAGGCCTAGTATCCATGTGGGTGTATAGATTGTGATTTGTGTGTGCTTTGTAGCCTTATGTAGCTGCCTCAGTGTTCTCTGTATAGATTGGTACTATGAATACACACAGGAAATACAGGTACTCTGACACCTTCCTGGCTGAGTAAGACCTTCCTTCTTTCCTTCCCACCCTCAAAGATTACCTCTTATCAGCTTTAAGGAAATGAGTGGCAAAGAACCCACTCTGCCTTCTATTATCACCCTTGTCAGCTTCTATGGAGTGGCTGGTGTGATTAAGCAAGCACTATGTCCCTAAACATCAGTGCACATCTGCTTGGATGAGACCAAAGTGTCGTCCATTTTTACTGCCTCCTAAGCAGCCTTAGGCAAGTTGCTGACTATCTCTGCTTCGTGGCTTTCTCCTCTGGAAACCTAGAATATATGAACATGTACCTGCTTGTGACTCTAGTTGCTGGGATGTGAGACCATGTGTTGAAAGTGATAGGGCAGGTGACAGGCATGCAGTGGCCACCCCATAAACTGTTCTGTTTTGAAAGCCAGGAGCATGGCAACTAGCAGTGTTAGTATCATTCAAGCTAGAAGATGAAAGGCAATGGAATTCAGGCTCTGCAAGGACAGGGACAGCATTCGGGATACAAGGGCAGAGTTATTGAAGTCGACAGATGCCTACTATCAAAGCCAGAAGCTGCCTATAAGAGTTAGTGTTGTTGTGCCTACTATTTGCTGCGCAGAGCAGCAGAGCAAAGTCACAGGATGCTGTTTTGTGCCCACAGGCCACTTAGGGGAGACAGGGGACTGGCGACAAATCTCAGTGCAGGAAAAAGGTGCTGAGGTCATCAAAGCCACTTCCCTCCAGCCTCTGAACTCTGAGGCTCCCAAAACCCAACCTGACACTCCAATGGGAGGCATTGCAGACACACCATTTACTGACGTATCCCTGGGATTCTCCATCTCTGCCTAGCTTCAGACCAGCTCGTTTCTACCCCACAGCAAGAGACTATAAATGGCCTCCTTCTGTGGTGTAGGCAGCCTCACCACAACACACGACCCCTCCAGTACCCACCACAGGGCATCGATGCCATGGCCACAGGCCAGCATTTGAGAACAGCCAGACATCATTTCTCTAGAGGGTTTGGAACACAGAGCCAATGAACACCACTCTCCAAAAAGCATGAAGAATATTAATTAAATGAAGGTTTATTTCAAAATTAGTCTTAGAGTATAAGCTGGGTTGAGGGCTGGAGCCAGAATACATAATGAGTGGTAAATGCACCTGCCTTCCCCAATACAGGTGGAGAGGAAGCAGCTTCACTGGCCCTGAGCCCGATCATGCATCCAATGATTACTAGCACTAGAAGCCAACAGCAAAGGACCCCCGAGAGGTTGCTCATGTTTAATCCAGGTTAAGCTATACACGTTTAAATACACGCTGGAGGTTACGTGGTGTCATGCAATCCCAGTGATGGAATGACTTTCTTGCTCAGTGACCTCCTGCAGTGAGGATGCTCCAAAGGTGAGGTTAGGTTGGACAAAGCACTGAAACGAAAAGAGAGAGAGAGATCATGTGGGGATCATTCTGAGCAGAGAGCATCCCCACCCTCACCCCCTCCACCAAGGACCAAGCAATGGCCACAGCCTTGAGTCATCTTTCCAAGAACAAAAGAGAATGACAGGTGTCTGTTAGAATAAGCAAGTGCTGCAGTCTCCAGGCCCCATAGTTCTAACTCTGACTTTAAGGAAATGCCTTCTCTGGCATGCTTATTCTTCACCCGTGCACTAGGATGGATGTACCTGAGCTACTCATTGAGTTACTGACAGACTTGTAAAATATGCCCCATAAATATTAACTACTTTTCTATTTTCACTGACATTTCAATGGGTCACAGCCTAGCTTTCTGCTCACCAACCTCATATAACCCATCTCTACACACTTCTATTCTTGCAAAGTCTTTGAGAGTCACAAGTTCTTTCTAATTTTGAGCCTAAATTCTTCCCATTGAAATGTAGTATTTATCCCTCTGGTCCTCATAGGAAGAATACAGTTTGGGATTTCATAGCCAGATTCGATAAGCCCCTTCCAACTCTTCTAGGTTTAGGGTGAATGTGGAGCAAGAGCTCAAAGGTCCAGACCTTGTGCGATCGTCAACGGCTACTAACATACAAAAAGAAGGCAAACAGACCATGCAGGGCTCTTCACGGAGTCTGCAACCACCTGTCATGTGAGCTTTAGCAAAAGTCCTGAGCCTGGACCAGCCTCTTGTTCCATCAGTTACAACAAATAAAGGAGACAGAAGAGTCAAGTATACCTGGGGCTGAAATTAGAAAGAATCTAGGACAAAAATATTCTACAATTTAACAAATAAATTTAAATAAAGAAGAAAAAAGAAGGTTATCTATGGGGGGTTGGTGGTTTTGTTTGTTTGTTTTAAAGATGCATTATTGACTAGGCATGGTGGTGATCCCAGCACTTGGGAGGCAGAGGCAGGAAGATCAGGACTGCCAGGTCTTTCTCAGCTATAGAGAGAGTTTGAGGACCACTTGGGCTGCCTGAGATGCTGGGAGGAGAGGGGGGAGGGGCAGAGACACAAAGACAGAGACAGACTTAGGGGATAAATCCAAAAATACTGTGTGGGGAACCAAGGTCATCTGAACAGTGATTAGGTCACCAGTGACACGCAGAATGCACAGGTTTGTCACTGAAGCTGTCCCTCTTCCCTTTTTATTGTTCTGAAAATGGATCCCAGGGCCTCATACCTGACAGGCAAGCTCTACAACTGATCACCATCCCCAGCCCTGGCCAACTGTCCAACTCTTGGGGTTTAGAAATGTACGCTGAGATATTGATGGATGAAAAGAAAATACTAAGAGAAATCTGCTTCAAAACAGAATTATTGGTTAAGAGTATACATATGTGTGCACGTGTGCACTGGAGAGTCGGCTCAAGGATTAAGGCACTGGCTGCTCTTCCTGAAGACCCAGGTTCAATGCCCAAAGCCCACAGAACTCAGAACTATCCTGTTATGAGTCCCTCTTCTGACCTCTTTGGGCACACACCAGGAGAACAAACACATGCATAGGGAAAATTCCTATGCACATAAAAGTCAATTTTTAAAAATTTAAAAAAAGATTAATTGTGAGCTAGTCCTCCTTACTGTTGCCTGCACTGAAAACTTCTGTAGTAAATGCTCAAAAAGAGTTACAGGGAAGGAACTCTGGCTCAATGGAAGGATGCTCGCCTAGCATGTGGGAGGCCCTGGGTCTCCTTTCATGTTAATAATGAAATTATTTCAGTATTAACTTATTTTCAGGCTTTGTTTCTCTCAACTGCATATGACATGGCACAAAAGCCACGAGGTTTCCATAGTAAGTCCTTTGTTGGTGTCCTGTTTCTCGTGAGGACACACACTGGTGACCTGAAGTAACAGAATCTCCTCAGACCTGCTAGTGACACCCAATACGGCGACACCCTCATGATGACCGTGCCTGGTCAGCCTGGGGTGGGCACTCTGTGGGGGTTACAGCACGATCTCCACACCTGGCCCTGGAGCCCAGAGGATCCTGGCTGTACAGAGAGGAGGGCGGCTGTTCTCACCTTTTAAAATGTAGTCCGTTAGCAAAGTAGGCACCTTCTCATTATCCTCCTTCATGGCGAAGAGAACTAGGAGGAGAGAGAGAGAGAGATGTGCCAAGATACTGTCAGGGTATGGAGTTTGCTTCTAAGGTTAGACAATTTCCACCCTAAGCGAGAAAGAAACGATTTGAGGAAACCTGAAATTCATAAGCAGGTGCAGTCCTCGACAAGCTTCCAAGAGCCAGTATTCTAGGGGTGAGAGAATGCTCACAGAGAGCCATGGAGTTGTCGCTGCAGAGTGGACCCGCCAATGACTTTTTTCGATTTCCCCCTTTTGGCTCATCTATAATTTCCATACCATCTACCTTAATAGAAATGTGTCCTTAATAAGAATAAACGAAACAATGGCCCAAAATGATAAGATCAATTTTTGGACATAGTCAACCTAAACGTTAAATATTAATTGCTGAATCACTAAGAAACCTGTGATGTTTGTTTTTGTATTTTGAGGCAGGGTTTCACTATGTAGCCCTAGCTGTACTGGAACTTACCATGCAGTCCAGGATAGCCTCAAACTTACAGAGATCCACCTTCCTTAGCCTCTGGAGTGCTAGAATGAAGGACACTCCCCATCATGCCCAGTTATGAGACGAACTTTAAAGATATTCTACGCACATAGAAAAATGTTATTGCGATAATCCTCACCTCCAGTTTATTGACCACAAATGAAGTTTATCCAATAAAACTTTATTCTATGTTATGTCCTGTGGGGAAGAAATGAAGTTCTGAGTGAATGTGTATTGTTGACCTGCGTACAGTAAGAACCCTGATGCCTCAGACCCAGGGAAATGGCAAAGCCTTCCTCCAGTCCAAATATGGATGCTATGAATCATTGAATCTTAGCTAAAAACAGTATATGTAGAAACTTGCAACCGCACCTTCCTCCTTCCCTTGACTGCAACCTGAAATTGCTCCTCTACAGAGATCAGCTGACCTGATTCATCCTTGTTCAGCTGTATGCAACAAACCCACCTCCTCGATTCGGATGTATAAAGTTAATGCACTGAGTTTCCAGGCGTCTGCTGGTATATCTCCTCTGTTAAAGTACATGCTGGGCCCACCCAGCCCGAGCTTTTCTGTCTGTGTGTCTGTCCTTTCTTTATTCCCTTTACTCAAGTCAGGTCAACTCCAAAGCCACGCAGGTCACACCAATGTCCATTACAGTGTTAGACTATGTAGAACTGAAGAACTGTGGACTCCCGGGGAGCCTTCACAGCTCTTGCGGAAATATCTGCTTGACTTATCCAACAAACCAACAGTAGAAAAAAAAAACTTTGAAAGCCTGAAGGCTTTTAAGAAATATTTTCATAAGTTAAAATCGCATTTTCTAGGGGCAGGGCTGTAACTCAATCCATGAGATAAGCAACTCTGCATCACGGTACCCTTTCCTCTGTGATGCTGTGTCTCACCACACACCCAGAACAATAAGCTAAGCAGAGGGACTGAACCCCTGAAGCAGTGACTCAGACCTGTCCCTCCTTTAAGCTGTTTGCTTGGGCATTTTGTCATAGTTTCATTACTGACGAGCGCACTGAATTTCTTTGTTCATGTTTCCATGTTCTTACAAGAGTCTAATGATGGATACTCTCTGGTTATAATTTTAAAATAACTTATTTTAGTGTGTGTGTGTGCACGCGTGTACATGCGTGTATGTGTGTGCACTCAGGCCATGGGTCCGATATGGAGGTCAGAGGACAATCCTACTAAGTTGGTTCTGTCCTTCTACCTTTATGTAGGTTCTGGGGATTGAACTCACATCTCCAGCCTTGCACAGCAAGTGCTTTTCCCACTGAGCCATTTCACCGGTGGGCCCTGAACTTTTTTTTAGTTAATTGAAAAATATAAAACCCTTTTACAACGGAGAGAATTATACTAGCTTTCAATGATGAAAGCTCTTCCCTTTTTCAAGAGCATAGTTACAGGCTTTATGTACAGCAACCTTTGAAATTTGTCTAAGTTGTCTTTCAAATTTTTACCATCGTGAAAACACAAGCACCTATAAATGCGGGTTCTGTGTGTGTGTGTGTATGTGTGTGTATGTGTGTACGTGTATCTGTGTGTGATAGTGAGCCTTGTGAATGCACTAAAAACAGGTTAAGAGTACTTATGTTCTTACAGAAGACCTCAGTTGGGTTCCCAGCACCCACATGGCAACTCACAACTTTTGTAACTCAAATTTCCCGAAATTCTCTTCTGATCTCTGCATTGTATACATGAGGTACACTTATGCATCAGCACAAACACACACATGAAATAATAATAAATCTTTAAAATTAATTAATTAAGAAAATCTATGGCTGGGCATATTGCTCTGCACCTATAATCCCAACACTCAAGAGGCTTGTTAGGTTAATGTGGTTCACAGATTGCCTGAGCTATATAGTTAGAAGACATCTCAGAAACAAAATAAAACAAAAGAAAGAAAAAGAGTAAAGAAACAGGTCTCAAAAAACAAAAAGGCAAGTGAGTCATGGTGGCGCACACCTTTAATCCCAGCACTCAGGAGGCAGAGGCAGATGGATCTCTGTGAGCCCCAGGACTAAGTAGAGAGACTCTGTCTCAAAATAAAAAAGGCAGTGGGTAGGAGGCAGCTGGCAAACTAGTTCAGTGATGAATAGTACTTACAACTCCACCAGCCTGTGGTGCCAGCTTTAATCCCAGCACTTGGAAGGCAGAGATCTGACTGTGAGTTCAAGGCCTAACAAAGCCAGGCGGTGGTGGCACTCAATTTTAATCCTAACTGAGAAAGTTGAACCAGGAAGTGAGATAGCTGGGTGGAGACAGGGGAGGGAGGAGTCAGCTTCACCCGGTGTTTCCCTTTCCAGTTGAGGATAGAGAAACTTGCAGTCTGAGGATCCATGGAGACAGGCCTGAGGAGTTGGCAGGTGAGAAGTGGCTGTGGCTTGTTTCTCTGTCTCTCTGATATTTCAGCTTTTCCCTAATATCTGGCTCTGACTTTTAATTATAATACCAAATAGAATTTGTGCAATATACCCTGTCTGTAACCCCAACTAAAGGAGATCTGATCTGGCCTTCATGGGCACCGGGGGATGCAAGTGGTATACATATGTACATGTAGGCAAAACATTTGTACAACAAAAAAAAAAAAAAAAAAAAAAAGATAAAATGAAAAAACTGGATCTGGAAGAACAAACCTGAAATCCCAGAGATGAGGCAAGAGGATGGCAAATTTGAAGGCTGCCTGGGTCACACAGTGAGTCCAAGGGCAGCCTGAGCAACTGTCTCAAAAGTGAACAAGCAGAGGATGTAGCTCTGGGGCAGCACACACAAGTCCCTAAGTTCAATGCATAGTACCGAAAAAATAAATTTCAGTGCATATTTATTCAAATGTAAACATCTGAACTGAACAGACATGTATTTTGAAGTTAAAATTCATGATTTTCAAGGACATGATGTCTATGCATGTTGGCAAGATCTGTTTGCTACACATGCCTACTTTTGTTCTCTAGGTGGGTGAATAGGAAGTGTTTCTTCACCCTTAATTTGGGGATGGGGTGTAGTAGAAGATATTTGTCTTCTTAGGCTGAACAAAAGTCCCTCTTCCTTCCTCTAACATGACCAAAAGCCCTGCGCTGACCCATCCCCTTCAGGGCAGCCACAGTGCACTGAGCAGCCTTGTGAGCTGTCAATCAGCATGCTCAGTTGCCTGGAAAAGTGGGATTTCTATCTGACCCACTGAGTTTTCCTCCTAAAAGAGCTGAGACAACGTCGCTATCTGACTCTGGCCCTTTAGGAGTTGTACTGTTTCACATATATACACAGGTGGATGGACTCTGCCTACAAAAAGTGCTTTATTACATGTTGCTTCTCCCCGACAGCTCAAAGTATTTATCAATACAGAACAAAGTAGCTTAAGTGAAGAAAAGGCAGTCGTTCCTGGCAGGAAAACTAGACTAGATTCTTTCAAAGCTCTACCTAAAAAAGCCTTGCTTTACATTTGCCAGGAGCCAAGGCCTGTGCTGGCTGCAATAAAAGCCATTTTCACCTAGTTTAGAAGCTAAGTTTACAGAGCCTACATGACATATCCCAGCTCTCTAGGAATGAGTAAGTGCAACTTCCTGCCAATTAAGACCCTCTGCAGGTTTCAACCCTTAACTCTCTAGGAGTACAGCCTTGTCTCAGATAAGAACACCTATAAGCAGTTGGTCAGGGCTGCTTGTGAGACAACCTTCCTGAGACAGGATGTCCCACAAACTAGTAACCCCTCTTCCCCATTCTTCTCCACACAGCCAGCTTCCCACCTCACTTACTTTATAAACCCCCCTGAGAAAAATAAAAATTGCAGCTTGACCAGACTACTGCCCTTGCTGTCGTTTCCTGCGTCTCTTGCCCCTCCCACTCACCCTCTTCTCCTTCCAGGGTTCGTGCTCTCGTTGTAGGACCCCGTTGGCCTGGGTACACGTTAACAGTAAAAACACACCTCCTGCCCCTGACACCTGCCTGCAGACAGAGTGCTCTACTCCAAAAGGGCTAGGTGTGGACAGCTGAAGTAGAAGACAAAGCCCTGGGAGCGGCTGGGAAAACAGAAAACTCTGCCCACCAATCTAGTCCTTCCCCACCCTTAAAAAAAACCCTCGCGGCCATAACAGAGCATTTAATTTTGCCTTGTTCAAGAAGATACGTGCAGAGAATTATGCCCCATGCAAAGTCATTTAGAGAAAGCTGGGAAATGAGAACAAAAGGTGCACAGACCAGGAGGGATGGCATCCTAGGCCTGGAACTGAGAAGGAACTCACTGTTTGTCAACATCTGCAGGTCTTCCACGGAGGGAGGAGATGATTTCTTCTCATAAGGGATGACTGTGTTCAAATACTGCCAAGACAAACAGGGCATCAAAGCTGGAGTCACTGGCTCCTCTTGGGTTGAGGCACAGTGGGCAACTTGCAGAGAGACCATGTTTTTCTTTCTGATCTGGGTAACACTCACCAACACTAGCACACCTCTGCTTTAGAACGTTCTTTTACCTCCTCATGAAAGTAAGGCTTTCCCCATATTCAGTAGGGAAAACTCCTCTTGCCAACTTCTACATTTTTAATATACTAAAATCTTTGATTCTCAGAACCCCGGGGAGCTTTTCTTCTCCTGGATAATAGCAGGGACAGTGGATTTTTAAATCCTTTCTTAGTTTTATACTTCACAATGCAATTTGAGAAGGAATTATTTTTCTTCTGTCAAATGACATTTCTGCCCTACCCAAGAGCTTGATTGTTAGAACTGCTCCCTCCTATGACTAAGCAAATCCTGTGGAGTCCAAACAGCGGGCATCAAAGACTAGAAAGCCAGAGAGGCCTTGTCCGGCCACAAAGGAGCCCAAGATGATAAGTTCAAGTCCAAGAGTCCTGGGATTGTAGTTTGGACCCTGTCACTGGCAGTGAGGACCTAGAAAGCTGCCCTATGACTCTGGGCCTCAGTTTCCCCAGGAACAGGAAGGGTTGGCTAGATGTTCTTAGTCTTCTAGGTTATGGTAGTACAATGCTAACACTTAGGATTCTGCTTCAACCATTCAAACAACATACATACTTTGTGATCACTTATTCTACACTTTCAAAGTTGTCAGTTTATACACTGCCAAGTCCTCTAGATTCTGTGCCCCATAGGGGAGGCCGAGGACTTCTTACCTTTGCACCTCTAGGACCCAGCAACAGATCACAGCACATAACAGGCAAAGTTGTCAAATTCTGCCTTAATAGTCAGAACTACAAGCTGTATCCAGATGCTGTGGTTTGGATGTAATGTGCCTTCTGAAGGTTTATTCATAAAGCTTTGATCCCTGGGGTCATGGTAGTGGGAAGCATTATGGCCCTTTAAGGGGTAGGATCTAGCAGGAGATCATTATGCAAGTCCTTAAAGGATATTAAGTATTTTCTCTTGAATTCTAGCATGTCCTACCCAGTTCTGTCTGTTTCTCTCTTCTCTATGTCAAGTTTAACATAGGGCTGCTTGTCCCTGTACACACACACACAATGATGCTATTTTAACAAATGGAAAACCAATGAGTCCACTCAATAAAAATAAATAAGCAAAACTTTGCTCTTTCTAAAGTCACTTGACTCAAGTATTCCATTGCTGTACTTCAAAGCTGACTATAAATTACTGACAAACTGGAGGCAAAAAAGAAATGTCACTATGTGGCTTACACTCAGAACTGGAGGTTGAAAAGGCGGTATTGGTGGCACTGTTTCAGCTGGTAGTCCAATATACTAGAACTGATTAGGCTCTTATGATGGGATCTATTATGAAACAGATCCCCCAATATACTTTATATTGCATTTTTGGCTGTGAGCCTAGTCTTTGACAGAAAACAAATTCATAGATCTACATTCGGTGTTGAGTTTTAAGTTTTATTCATGTCCCAGAATAAAAGATCTAAAAACAAAACCCAAAAATGACCTTTGAAAGACATTGTCTGTGTCTTCCTTAAGGGTGGAAGAAAATGTTAGAGCACCTCATACTTGCCCAAGTTCTGGGATAGCTCTGCTATGTCCCCACCCCCCTATTTTCCTGTGAGGAAGCTGAGCTGTTAGCTATCTAGAAGAATAAAAGAACAAACTGGCTGCACATACCTGTCTGTCAGCTCCTGAGGAGCCAAAGGTCTGGCGGATGCCACTCTGCAGGATGTTGGAGATGCCTTCCATGCTGAAGCGCTAAAGAAGAAACACACTCAAGATGAGAAAAGCCTTCCTGCCTCAATGTCACCATCCCAGGGACTTCTGTGTCCTTCCTCAAATGCTCATCAACTAGCACACTGCCCTAGATAAAAGGGCCACAATAACTGGAGAGTGAGTGTAAGTCACTGGCTTGCACAGATAAATAAGAACAGTTAGCAGCCTCAAAGCTTCACCTTGTCAAATCTCTAAAGGCTACAAGACTCCTTTGTCATCCTCTAGACTTCCTCTTTTCATCCTGTATCATGTAAACAAAAAGCAGTCAGAACAGTGCAGCTCTGGAGAACTGTGATGCCAAGATCTTAGGAAGAAACAGAGAATGCGACTATCAGGAAGAATTGGCTTCCGGAAGTGGCCCATTCCAGGAAAACTTCTTCAAGAGTCACATGGTCCAGGCTTAATTCAATAGGTCTGTCGATGCAGGATGCCTTTCTATATGTTGTAAATACCATTGGTTAATAAAGAGGCTGCTTTGGCCTTTGGCAAGCCAGCTTATAGGCAGGTGAGAAATCCAAGTATAGATAAAAAGGAAGAAGGGTGGAGTCAGAGAGAGACTCTTTGAGCTAGCAAGTAGTGACCCTAAGCCATAAGCCAAAGAGTTTGTAATTGATATAAGCCTTTGTGTAATTATTTTATAAGAGGCAGTGGGTCCTCGGGTGGGAAGATTCCTCTGGAATACAGGCCTAGATGGGTCAGAAACTTCTGACTACAAATGGCTCCCAACATAGGGCAATTCCTGGAAAGCTGGACTGGTTCATCCTTCAGAAGTGGTTCTGGTCCTTTTTCCAAGAGTGAGGGAGCAAACAGGAAGAGAGCTGGAGTGCACTCAGTCTTAAGCGGGCATGGCCATGCTCTGTCCTGAGGCCACAAGGCCCAAAGGCTACACCTTTAGATCAAGGTGAAATTGCCTGATCCCTACTACAGTCTGTGATAGAGCTAGGCAACAATATGTTGAAAAGCAACTTAGATAATTCTATGGACTCCATCCTGTCAATAACCAATGAACAATCTCGTCATTTTCTGGTGTGGATCACATGATGACCATTGCCGCTTGACAAAGTTCCTTTGCAAATCACAATTCTCTAGCACCCTTTTACATTGACTTTTAATTATCTTCACTATGCGTTATGAGAGGTCCCTTATACCTTTCCCTATAGGCTTTGAAGGATGAAAATGTATAAAATGGCAGCCTCTTTAAACAAAACAATTCTTTGGAAAAAAAAAATCCCACCACCATGGAACCATATAGTGTGATAATTCTGCTTACTCCCATACAAGTTAACACCAAGCTGTTAGAAAATTTAAATAAATAACACATGCTTGCTAAACAATGAGGTATATTTGATAATCAAAATTCATAAATTCCTAAGGACTACTCAGGTTCACAGCAATATTTGTTTAGCTTTATCTTTGTTCACTTTGAGCTTTAGCTATTCGGATAAACTAAGTCATACAAGAAACTACAGTATTCTATAAACTGAATGTCTGATCCCCCAAGAAAGTCCTTTTCCAAGGTCAGGCATTTAAACAATCACCATTCCCTCAAGGGGCTTAAAGAAAGTTTCTGCTTACTAAAAAGGGAGACGTTCCTATCTGGCAAGAGGAACTTGTGGCCCTTTTATTAACATGACCGATGCCTACTAACTTGTCAAGATCAATGCTAGCTTCCTCACCCCAGCTCACATTTCCCCTTTCTCCCATTTAATCTTATGTGTAACTATAGAATATAAAATATTTATTCCTTTTTAAATAAACACACTGGCAGCCTGATGTGGGAATGTCTTTCTGTATGCTGTGAATATCAATCTTTAAATAAAGGAGCTGTTTTGGCCCAGGATAGGCACCATAGAAAAAGTAGGCAGGGAAATCACAACATAGGTAGGAGAAAGCAGGGCGGAGTCAGACAGACAGAGCCAGATGCCCAAATAAGAAACATGTAAGGAACACAGGTGAGCCACTGGCCATGTGGCAGACAGATTAATAGAAATGGGTTGAGTTAAGAGAAAGAACTAGCTAGCAATGTGCATAAGCCACAGGCCAAACAGCATGAACTTAATATAAACTTCTGAATCATTTTGGGGGGCCTAATCAGCAGAAGGTGGTTAAGTGGTCTGGCACTGCAGGTCTGTGGGTCTGGACCTCTGGCCGCCCGGGACCAGAAATCTTATTGTAACAGCAGCCATCCTGATTCATCCTCAGATTCTGTCTACTCCTCACCCCCACACTGTGCCAACTCCACACATCCTCTTTGAGACCTGAACCCTTCGGAAGCAGGCCACCAGCAATTTTCAACCATTCAGACAGACCAACAATCCCCTACACATACCCCAAAGGGACCAAGCTGGGCAATAATCCATGCCAATGGCAGAGATTCTGAGCTCCATCTCTTTAAGAACCAGCATGGAGAACAGATCATATCCACTTATACTTTTTAGTGTTTATTCAATATGTCTTCCACTTAGACCCCAGACCTTCAGGGAAGCTGGGCAGACAGGTGATATCTCCTCCCTCCCTGACCCACTATCTGTCACAGGGTTCTGCATGCACGTTGAACTCCATAACTGTTTAGGGGCTCACTGTGGGATAAGTATCGGGACATGTGATGGTTAGGATTCAAGGCAGGCTGTGCTTGGTCTACTGGTTGCTCGCGTACCTTGAGAGGCATCTGGCTTCCCTTCTCTATTCGGCTGCTCTGCAGGCTCAATCCTTTCTCTTTCCGCCTCTTTTTCATCAGTTCCCTTTGCTCCTTCTGCTTGTTCTGAACTTCAATGAGCACCGTGATGAAGGAGTTCTTCACTTCCTTCTCAAACTCCAGCTCGTCTCTGCGGGCCAGCTGGTGGACCAGCTCCTCTGAGAAGTCACGGATGGCACCCTCCACCTGCTCCAGCAGCTCTGTCAGCTCAGACCCAGACATGTGTCTCAACCCTAGAGAGGAAGATGTCTTTGGTAGGTGATACCCACAGACAGGCATGAACTGCTGGAGATGGGACCATTTAAGAGGGGGGCCTCCAACTTTTAGTTTCTCTGAAAGACCATCATGATTTAGGGGAGAGGCCAGGAATAAAGGGGTATTAAATCATGTATAGAGAAGGAAAACCCAACTCAAAAATCAGAGGAGAAAGAAGTGTTTATAAGGAAGCATGGAAACTCCGTGTGTTAGAATCTAAGGCCACGCCCTCTGAGCGCTGATGTCAAACTCCATGTAAAGCAAGGTTCCAACGTGCATCTCCCTCTCTCTCCCTTTGTCCTCTCTTTGGAGCTCTCTCTCCTTCCTTTCTTCTATTTCTCTTTCTCTTTCTTCTTGCCTTCTCTGCTTTTATGATAATAACCTTTCTGTTCATCATAACCATATTCATCTGACAATAAAGCTCTTTTCTACATAGAAACAGTGTTAAGAGTCCTGATGTCCGCTGTTGCCTTCTGCTGTGTTCCCACGGTCCCACTTGCACCCATAGAAGTCTGCCCCCAGATAACCAGGTATATGTGAATCATGCCAACATATGCACAAAATCCTGACACTGTGTTCAGTGAAGGGCATTGCTGACAGAGCAAATACTGTGGTTTTGGTATCTGTGATGAGCACTGATTTAAGAGATAGTACTTTCCCCCAAGAAGTCATGGAGGCAGCTGCCATTAAGATGAACATGACCTGAAGGTTCATGGTCCTATGCCTCGGTCTGTACTGTAAATAATAGGAGACCCAGAGAGGACTGGGGAAAGGGAATGAGAAAATGAAGCCCTGCCCATCAGCAGGCTACTTCCAGAGAAAGGGGACCAGAGATTACAGCCATGGATGCCTTTAGCATCTTATCTCGTAAGACCGTGTGAAGTAGAATGTCTTTAGATTACTGTCAATCGGTTGACCACTTCAAAAGAGGGCAAAATAGCCAGGCATGGTGACATATGCCTTTAATTCTAGCACTTGGGTGGTAGATGCAGGTCAATCTGGCTTACATGGGAAGTTCCAGGTCAGCAGCCAGACCTACATAGTGAGTCACTGCCAAGTAAGTAAGTAAGTAAATAAGTAAATAAAGCAGTAAAGAGATTTTTTTTTTAAAGTGTATGAGTAGTTTACTTGAATGTATGTCTGTGTGCCTTGTATGTAACTGGTGCCCACAGAGGCCAGAAGAGAGCATCAGATCCCCTAGAATTGGAGTTACAGATGGTTGTAAGTAATCGTGTGTGTTGGAAAACTGAACTTGGGTCTGTTGCAAAAATAGTCAGTGCTCTTAACTACTGAGCCATCTCCAGCTCGTGCTTTATTTTTTTGAGACAAGGTCGAATATACAGCCAAGGATGGCCTCTAGCTCTTTCTCCTTGCCTCAGCTTCCTGAATGTTGGTATTGCAGCTATGTGCTACCACATCCAGTGAGCAGAAAGGATTTGAAATCTTTCTGACCCAGGGCTGAAGATGGAGTTGGTGGCAGAACATTTGTTTAGCATGCAAGAATCCCTGAATTCAATTCCTAGCAAGAGAGAGGGGGGAAGAGGGAGAGAGAACCTCACTAGAAAGGAATGATTATGTGTCAGATGATACCTGGATACATGTATTACACATTGTACATGAAGTATTGAAATGTTTCAAATGACGCTGTACCCCATAAACACATACATTTGCCACATGCCAATTTAGCATATTAGTAAAATAGACACAACAGATTTAGGGAACAGCTTCTGTTCCACCTTGGTGCTCTCCGTCCCTTCACTTCTGCTCAGCCTAGGTGCCTGCTGGCTTAGTTGGCTCCTCTTGCTCTGTTTTGCTCTTTGAGCTGTCTCCTCCTTCCTGCTCCTGCCTTTTGCCATTTCACTCTGCTTTGCTGAGTGCTTCTATGTTTGGGACCTTTGTGTGGCTGAGAATGGCCTGACTGGGCGGGTGGTGAATGCAGCCAGGCATCCAAACCCACTCCATTGCTCTCACAAGGCTGGTCAGAGTGGCCCTGCCCTGCCCGCCTCATCTCAGGGCCAGGAAATTTGGCTTTTAGGATGTGGTGCCCGATATTTGTCTCAATTTTTTGCCATCTCCACCCGAAATGTAGACCTAGGTTCCCTGGCAGACATACCCTTATTCCCAGTAACCATCCCACAAGAACAGCCTCCTCCTGCAGCATGGACACAGTCATCCTTACAATGGCTGCTGATTTTGTACTCTGTTTTCATTTCCTGCTTCACCCAGCATGTTCTTGTATAGTCATTACTATAAATCTGTGTTGGAGAGCTAATGTGAGACAGGTATTTTAAAAGACTGGACTCTAGAGTTAATCTCCCAGCTTTCCAGTGCTGTCTGCACTGCCTCTTACAATGTATAGGAGGTGTAAGGAAGAGTGTAAGATGAAAAATGGGGCCTTGGAAGACCGGGTGGTGGTGGCACACAGCACTTGGGAGGCAGAGGCAGGTGGATCTCTGTGAGTTCGAGGCCAGCCTGGTCTACAGAGTGAGTTCCAGGACAGGCTCCAAAACTACACAGAGAAACCGTGTCTCAAAAAACAAGCAAAGAGACAAAAGAAATGAAATGGGCTTTTCACTCTACCCACCGATAAAAAGAAAGAATTCTGAGGGTGTGGTTCAGCAAGAGTGTAAGCTTAAGGCCCTGGGATTAATTCCCAGCTCTAAACCACACACACACACAATCACAGAGAGAGAGAGAGAGAGAGAGAGAGAGAGAGAGAGAGAGAGAGAGAGAGAGAGAGAAAGAGAGAGAGAGAGAGAGAGAGAGAGATCGCCCTTCTCTCCTAGAATTTCTCTATCTCTGTCCCAAACGTATATTAAAAATTTAAAGACGTCCTTCAGGGATTTCCAGCCACTGCTTTGAAATGGAATAAAGACAGAGAAGACATAATCTCTCACTGTTCTGGAAGCCAAGGGCCTAACTCAGCCACCTGACTGCAAACTGCAAAACCTACTTCAGGTGATGGCTTCCATTCACTTAGTCATGACAAGAGTACAATCTCTTCCAGTTTTTGCTGTCCCTGGGAAGATTCCCTGTGATATGTGACCTCTTCTCACTTAATGCTTACTTAGTGATAAAACTGCCCCCCAACCTTACTTTTGTGGGAAGGATTTTCTGAGTGGCAAGGTGCTTTTATCTGTAATCTCAACTGTGGAATTGGCCAAGTCAGTTAACCTCCAGATGACAGCTCAGTCTTGAGAGGCATGGCGTGAAGGTGGTCTGAGGATGGCACATAGAAAACACCATTATTCTCTCTCTCTTACACACACATATACACACAATACTGGAGCTTGAATCTAGGATACTAGGGTATTATAAACATAAGGCAAATGCTCTGAGCTACAGCCTTTGTAATACATAGGGACATAACGTATATACAAAGATTATATATATATATATATATATATATACATATATATATATATACACACACACATATACCCATTTGTTTTATGGTAGCACATACTTATTCTATTTTAGTCTTATTTGGTAGCTTTAGCACTTAAATTTTATTCTACTGCTTTTCTATTCTTCAAAATGCTATCTTTTCCCCTGATACCAAATCAGGAAGGTATTGCCTTTCTCCAGGATATGGAAACTCTGCTCTAGGGCAAAGACCAAGTTCTGATAGCCATATGTAAACAGTACCTAGGCAGGGCACAGGTGGCACAGTCTTTTAATCTGAAGTAGGCAGAGTTCTGTGTGGTCAAGACCAGAGTAGGCTATATAATGAGTTCCAAGCCAGTCAAGGTGTCATTAAAAAAAAAAAATCCACAGAAAGCAGTAGCTGGCACCAAGGATGTGTTTGGTCCTTAGTGAACCCAGCCTGGGTCTCACCTTCATAGGACCAGTTGTTGTTAAAGGTCTGTGTCAAGGCCTGCATCTCCTGCAGCAGGACTGAGTCTGCCTGGGATGAGATTTCTCCTCCATCCTCCTCTTCCAGCACCTCCTCTTCCTCCTCGGGATCCGGGGAGTTCTGCATCATTTCTTCAATCTCCTCAATTACCTAAGGATAAAGCACAAACTCTGTTCCCTCCTGGGGGTGCTCCAGTTCATTTGAGTACTCAGCGAAGGCATTCCTAGTTTGTGCTCTGTCTTCATGAATATTGGATAATAATAATAATAGGCCCGATCAAAGGGTTGCGTATATTCTGCCTTTAATGTAAAGCACTTCCATGTAAACCTCTTCCAAGTGCTCCATTTAGATAAATGCATTATTGGAAATTAGCTACTGTTTCAGGAAATGAAGCCAGGCTGCCTGGAAGTAAACATTTACTTCAGTTTGCTAAGCATTTCGTTTCTAAGTGGAAAATATTTTATCTGCCCAACTATAACACAAAAGCCAGCCTATTAACTGTCCCACTTCTTGTAGCAGGAGGTAAAGGGTGAGGAGGGGGCCGAACATGCACATCCCCAGAACAACCCCAAACAGGGAGGAAAACGGCCATTTCTACAAGTTTCTCTAGGAAAGGAACTGAAGCTGTCCAGTAAAAAAGTGAAACTAAAGACCATAAAATTATAGAAAGACAGTCACTGTCTGGAGAGAAAGAAACAGGCAAGAACCCCAGCTCTGAACTTGGCTGTTAATGGGACTTAGCTTCTACAAGCTGAGGGTCAAGCAAGATGCTACCAATAAGAATAACGAACTACTGTGGACATTAGCTGTCGGTGCATAAAGAAAAGGAGTAAGCCAAGCGAGCCCTGGTGAGGAAGTGGTGGGGATGAGCTTGGTATCAACAGCACATTTCGACACATCTCAACCTCTGATGCCTTTAGATGGTGATCTTGGAGCTAGGTCTCTTCTTGCTGGGCTGGATGGACGGGAAGGAATAGGAATTAGGGTTTCTTTTTCTTTTCTTTCCTTCCTTCCTTCCTTCCTTCCTTCCTTCTTTCTTTCTTTCTTTTTTTAAAATAGTCCTTGTTTTATACAAAAACTTTCCCAAACTGAACTGCAAATTTAGGATATGTCTGGCCTTTAAGGTCATTTTATAAAATGTGATCAACTAACAGAGCCCCCTCCCCTTTAGGGTCTTCTGGCTGAGGATAATTTTCACGTGACTGTGAAGGTTAATACTGTTAGTCAACTTGACAGCCTCTAAGCCATCCAGGAGACAAACCTCTGAACATATCTGTGAGGTAATTCTAATTAGGTTAATTGAGGTGGCAGGACCCATCATAACTATAGGCAGCACTATTCTATGAGCAAGAAGTCCTGGAGGGAGCAGAATTGAGAAAATGAAACCAGGAATAAATCTATCTTAATTAACATTTTTAATCCCTATACTTGGGAAGCAGAGGCAGAGTTGTTCTAAAAGAAGAACTCAGGGTCAGCCAGGACTGTATGGTAACGCCTGGTCTTGAAAGTAAAATAAAATGGAAAGGAAAAATTGAGCTGAGCACCAGCCCATATCTTTCTGTTTCTTGACATGCATGCCATGTGACCAGCTGCCTCCAGTTCCTGCCACTGTGACTTCACAGCCACAGTGGACTGTTTCAAGCCAGGAGCAAAATGAACCCTTCCCCACTTAAAAATGGCTTTTGTTCAGTATTTGGCCAAATTAATGAAAAAAGGTGATTGATGGAGAACCTATCACTGGGGTACAGTGAGCCTCTCTTCGTCACAATAAAAACTTCTAGCCCTGGTACCATAGAGGTGGCTTCACAGTTAAGAGCACTTGCTGCTTTTCCAGAGGACATGGGTCCAGTTCCCAGCAGCCACCTGACAGCTCTTGTAACTTGTAGTTGTGTTTCCAGGGGATCTGACACCCTCTTCTAGCCTCTCTAGGCACCAACATGCAAAGAGGCTCTCACATATGGACATACTGTAAAAATAAATCTATCTTTAAAAAAAAAAAAAGATGTTTAGCCCTTGCTGGGTATGTTGAGTTTGAGGCCAACCTGGTCTACATAACAAGTTCCAGGCCAGCCAAAAGTGAAGTAAAACAGAACAAAGTAACTCTTAGACATGTTCTTCTATTTTGTGTTTATTTTGCTGTTGTGTGTGTGACTTTTTAAAAAAAATTTATTTATTATATATTCAGTGTCCTGCATGCAGGAAGAGAATATCAGGCCTCATATAGGATGCTTGAAAACCACCTTGTGGTGGCTGGGAATTGAACTCAGGATCTCTGCAAGAGGAGGCAGCCCTCTTGCCTCTGAACCCCTGAGCCGTCTCTCCATCTCTCCAGCTCTTGTGTTTTTTCTTTTTTTGAGTCAGAGTCTCATTCAATAAGGCTGGTGAAGAACTCCTGACCTTCCTACACCTCCCAAGCACTGTATTTACAAGCATGGATACTGCACCTGATCTTGACATGGTTTCCTTCAATCCCCCCTTTTTTCTTTTCCTTTTTTAAAAAAAGATTTATTTATTTATATATTTTATGTACAAGAGTGCTCCGTCTTCATGAACACCAGAAGAGGGCATCAGATCCCATTACAGATGGTTGTGAGCCACCATGAGGTTGCTGAGAACTGAACTCAGGACCTCCGGAGGAACAGCCAGTACTCTGAAGCACTGAGCCATCTCTCCAACCCCAGTCCTTTACCCACATTAAATTCTACCTTTAAAAAAATAAACAGATTAAAAAAAAATAAACTGAATCCTACTTTTAGCCATAGGCATAAAGATACACCTCTACTAAAATGTTCTTTCTGGCTCTGATGTTCCCAGTGGGACGAATTCAGAATAGCTTGTGAGAGCCTGTGTGGTGCCTAGCTCAAATAAGCAGAGATATTTGTTGACTGAGACGGTGAATAAGGAGGTTCTACACTTCTGAAGTGAGAAGTCACTAAAACTACAACATAACAAACTCCATCCCCCAAAGGGAAACATGGCCTCCCCTCCACCCCCCACAAAGACAGAAGTGTCTCTATGACTCCTTTTGGAAAGCTAAAATCTTCAGCCTTGTCTGTTACTGCTTCCTAAGGGGGAGGGAAAAACCCAAACCAAAAAAGAGCATTTAAGATCCCTCCCTTAAGTGCTCAAGCTCCAAGTATAAGAAACCTACAGAGAAGTGGACGTGGCAACTCACTCCTTCAATTCCAGCACTTGGGAGACAGAGGCAGGGTGATCTCTGACTTTGAGGCGAGCCTGGTCTACAGAGCAAATTCCAGGACAGCCAGGGCTACACAGAGAAGCCCCATCTCAAATCTACAGAGGCTTCACAGAAAATAAAACCAAGAAACCAAAGTGGCTTCAGCTCTCATCACCAACTGCTACAGCCAAGCGAGGCATTAGGAACCGTGTCCATGTCTACTGTAAGTAGATAAACTGAGGCATAAAGAGAAAGTAAACCTCTTACCAAAGATACCAGACTCATCAACAAGGCAGTACCTTCTTCTGACATGGAAAGGTGTGACAGGAAAACCCTCTTCCAACTTACCCCTGTTAGATCAAAGGGGACTGGGAACGTGGGAGGGTGTCTCGTTCGTACCTGGTCAGCTGTGAGGAGCGGCTCTTCATTAATGCCAGAATCGTTCTCACTCTGCTCATTGAACTCTTCCTCTTCCTTGTCACGGATCTGAAGAAGAGGAGGAAGTGCATTCTGATCATCAGCCGTGGATCCTGCGCCCCTAGACTAGCTGAAGGGGGCCGTTTTAGCCTCCCGCTGTCTAAAGAGGGGTATGTAGAGGTGGCCTGAGTGTCAGCTTGTTCCAAACCTGCCCCCTCATACAACAGGTATTGCCAGCATGGCCAGAAGACAGTACGATAGGAGTGAGCAGCACTATCCTGATGCAAGGGGATCAGCAGTGTTCTTAATCCACTGGCTGGTTCTCCTTGGATAAAGCAGGAACCTTCTCACAGCGAGTGACATGGTAGCCAGCTCATGCAGCAAATATAATTCTTCAAGTTGTGTCAGGGAAGAGGAGAGGGGTGTCCAGATTTTTATTTTAGTAGACACTTTAAGAGGTAGGGTGTTTCCATTCAAATAGGCACAGCTTTTAGTATGTGTGTGTGTGGGGGCGGGGGGAATGCCATCCTGTCATTGAATCCAGGTGTGGTTTCTTAGCTGATGAACTGCATAGGATATATCACACAGGCTAGAAGACAAACTGAGCCAGGCCGTGATGGTTCATGAATATGATTCCAGTGTAGGGCTGGAACCTCCAGCTCACTCCTACTTCAACTGGAAAGCACCATTCTTCTCTCTCTCTCTCTCTCTCTCTCTCTCTCTCTCTCTCTCTCTCTCTCTCTCTCTCTCTCTCTCTCACACACACACACACACACACACACACACACACACACACACACACACACACGGCACCTTCTCAGACAATCTCCAACAAAGAATAGGCTCCAAAAAGCCGGGTTCCACATTCTTGGTGGCCACTGCAGCTCCTCCCCTGAAGCTGTCAGCAGCTCCAGTTCCTGCCTAAAGTGCTCAGCTTTTGACCATTTTTGGCCACAAACCCAGCACATGGCTGACAAATCATCACCCCTCACCTACAGAGTATACAAGCACCCTGCTTTAGTTTGGGCTCCTGACTTCTCGCGCCTCGATCTCTGGGGACTGGAGAAGTCACCTGGGAGTCGCTTTGCTCCAATAAACCGGTTCTTTCACTTTTTCAATTTGGCTGAATCTGGCTTACTGCTTTGGTGGAGAAACCCATTATCTCATACAGAAAACCTGTTACCCAGCACTTCGGATGCAGCCCCGGGGTGCTCAGGAGTTCAAGACCACCCTCCTCCTACTGTTCCCTAGCAACTTCAAGGTCAGCCTGTTTTAAATATGATACTGTTTCAAAACAAAGCTACAAGTAAAAAGCCAGGAGTGAGCTATACACAGACTGAAAGCCCTTCTCTGCAGGGGTAGGAGAATTACAGCAAATGGTCACAGAGTGGGACCTGGTCAAAAAAAGAAAGGAATGAAGGAGAAAAAGAAAAGAGGGGTAGAGGGAAGGGAGGAGGCAGAGAGGGGAGAGGAGGGGAAGGAAGGAAGGAACAAGCAGAAAGAAATAAGGACAAGCTAAAGCTTAAGAAAAACATGGAAAGGAGAATCGTTCTGCTCATTTGTCCTGTGTTTCCTAAACTCGATACACCTAAGACATTAGATGTTCACAACCATTGAGACTCTAGAAGATGTTGAAATTCAACAAGATATTTGGAACAATTCCGGCTTCATTGGCCATACAGCAAATTGTTAATGGCCCAGAGTTTCTGTTCATACCCTACACAGAGTCAGTCACCCACTCTAAGAATCTTTCCTTCCAGGAATCTAGCTGAGAATTGGCAAGAGAGACCCAGGAAATCCCTCCACAGAGCTACCTCCTATGCGGGATCCACACTTCTTGGTCCCTAAGAGCTAATCTGCTGATTGGTCTGTCCCCCAGGACACCTTTTCCTAGTCTAACAGGAAACACTGGGGTGAGGCCCCAGCTATCTTGTAGTCTAGCCTCAAAATGTCTTTTTTTCTTTTTTGAGCTCCACTTGGACAGGTACTCCCTAACCATACACATACCCTCCTATCCCTACCTAAAACCAGGACATTGTTATTATAAATAAATGAATAGATAGATAAATAAATAGATAAATAGATGAATAAATAAGTAAATAAGCAAATAGATCTTGAATGCCATCTGTTCTCAACCTGGAGAAGGGGCAAGGCAGGGGGGAGAGGGAATCACCAGAGGAGCTGGTGGGCAGATGGCAGCATCTATTTCTGCACTGGAATCCATATGCTTGTGCCTCTGCCAAGTCCACAACCTGAGGTGGCTGCTTGTTTCCACAGTTCCCCGCTGCGCAGGACAAAACTCCTGGGGCTACACTTGGTTCACAGCCACACTGACAAGGCAGAACTTCCCAAGGGTCAGATGGTTTGGGGTAGAAGTGTGTCTTTTATTGGGAAATGGAGGGTTCTGTTTTCTGTCTGAGTTACTTTGTTTTGAAAGATTTCTACTTCTTTTTTAGAAAGTTTTTTTTAAGTTGTTCTGTTTGTTTGTTTGTCTGTTTTGGTCTGAGTATTCTGTCTGCATGCACACCTACATGCCCAAGAGAACATCAGATCCCACTCTAGATGGTTGTGACCCACCATGTGGTTGCTGGGAATTGAACTCAGGTCCTCTGGAAGAGCAGCCAGTGCTCTTCACTGCTCAGCCATCTCTCCAGCCCCTTGAGTTAGTATGAGCTTCTGACAGCAATGTTAGTCCATAACTCAAATCCGGGTATGAAGGGATGAAATGAAGGCTATGAAAATCCAACGTGTAGCTAGGTACGGTGGCATATACTTGTAATCCTGAGGAATCCTCCTGACTCCATTGTGAAGGCAGGAGCCATTATGTTGTGTTGCTAAAAATAAGTTTCTATTCACCATAGGAGCTAAGTTGCTCTGTTTCCAGGAACCTGACCTTCCCCAACCAGTGAAATTGATTTTATTGCTTTGGTTTGGTTTTTGTTTGTTTTTGTCTTTTGAGACAAAGTTTCTCTGTGCAGCTTCCCAGTCTGTCCTGGAACTCACTCGCTACCAGGCTGGCCTTGAACTCACAGAGATCTACCTGTCAAGTGCTAGGATTAAAAGGGAGTGTCACTACTGCCAGGCTCTTGATTTGTTTTTGAGAATACTTACCCTCTCGGATCCTCCTTGACCCTTCTTGACTCTCCCTGCTCTTCCCCCAGCACCCCCAGCACATGGTGACCACATAAGATTTTCTTCCTCCATTTTCCTGTTGCCTGGTTGTCTCTCTTCTGTAAACCTGCTTTTGCAACTACTCATGATCTTACTCCTTAAAGGGGCCCAAGAAATGGATTTGGGGTTGCTCTCTTTAACCTGATTTAGGAGGCAGTTCTTGGTCAGCTCTTGGGTGCGCCCCAATAAAAATCAGGTTGATTCAACCTTGGCTCAGGTTGTGGTAGTGGTTGTATTCTTACAAGTGGGATTAACAATCCCAGAACTCAAGAGGTTAAGAGAGGCTAGCCTGAGCTATATAATGCAATCCTCTCTCTAGATAAAGAGTAAACAAAGTACGGGGAATAGCTCAGTGTCAAAGCCCTAAAGCTCCGTCCCCCAAGATGGCAACCTAAGACCGTGTAGTTCAGGGGTAGAGCAGTTGCCTAACAAGTGCACATCGATTCTCAGTGCTGAAAAATAACAGGCCAAATGTGGTGGTGCCTACCTATAATCCCAGCACATGGGAGGCAGAAAATCAAGAGTTCCAAGGTTATCCTCACATCATTTCTACATCAAGAGTTCAAAGCCTGAGTCCTAGGATCCCAGAACCAAAAACAAGGGGAAAAGGTGCTTACATTATTTGAAATGTGGCCAGGTTCAGTGCGTTTACTTCACTAATTCCATATTGCACCTTTGAACTATATCATCTCCTTCCCCTAATTTCTCCCACACGTCGGGTGAGGGGCTTGTAGGGAAGGCAGGCTAAGGGCAAGACAGCAGTTATAAACCCCAGCTGTGACCTGAGTGAGTCACTCTCTGGAACAAAGCATACAAGTCTGGGTCTAAACTGTTAGAATAAGATGAAAAGATCTGAAAGCCAATTATAACCCCCGAAAAGCCATCCTGAACATGGTTAATGTTGTGAGTACTGTAAGTATTCTTTGTTTTCGTTTTTCTCACAGGTCAGCCATGGGGAGGGGGGCCTTATCAAAAATAATGCACCCCAAGAGAGGCCACCTTCTCCCTTCTGCTGCCTCCGCTCAGCCACAGGCTTCACCACATCTGCCCTATTTCACACCTCCCTCTTCTCTTCCCAGCTTGTGCTTAAACTCTCCACCCTGCCTTGCCTTTACCTGGTTCCATCAAGCCTGTGGTTTTCTTACCTCAACCCTCCCAGACTCTGCTTTGGTCTGACCTTTCCCTTCATGTTGACTGTTTACAGACTCCACTTTCCCCTCAAACCACCTGTAGCGTCTTGAGTAAAAGGTTTAACAAAACAAGAAAGGAAGGCCTTTGGGAAACAACAGCGCTGAATACAATGGTGTCTGGATACTCTTATTCCTATTCTGTGACACGGACATGAAAGTCACTTCCTTTGCTACTGTGTGGCAACGACAAAGGTACCTGCCCCAAATGGTCCACAAGCCTGTCACGTGGTGTCCACTTCCTTGTGGACTAAACCTGACAGTCATTTCCATACTGTCAAAGCAAATGAGGCTCCCTCTTGTAAGGAAAAAAGCATCCACCCAAGGTCTTTCTCTCTAGAATGATGAAGACATAGAACCAGCCTGGGAGTTGAGCACAGCAGGCTCTTTCTTCGTCTTGCTTTGAGGAAAAAGGTGTGCATCAGGATTGCCACCATGCAATATAAAGCTAGAGACTAGTGCAGAGCCTCTAACACTTAGACCTCATCCACAGAAGGCTTACAAGTCTGCTGAGTCCTTGCGTCCAACAACAAATAAAAGCCCTGGCCTTTTACTAAAGCACTCTAGTTTATCCTGTTCTTAGGAAAAAAGAATGTCTGCTTCCTATTTAGCCCTTTACATATCACACACCCCTTTCTCCACTGATTCAAATACACGTTTGCTGTAATAGCATTAAAAGGACAAAGATACATTTATCTTTTTTACCTTCAGACAAAAAAAAAGTAGGAAGAATAAAAGGAACCATACAGTATGTGCTCAGCCCAAGGAAAAGGCACTATGACCCTTTTGTGCTTGTGAACAATCAGGAACCATCTGTGTGGGCTAAGTCAAGGGCCCTGTATTCTCATAGCAAGATGCTCCATGGTATTTGGTTGACAAACACTTACTGAAAGAATTAATGGACAAATGACAAAGAGAGGACCGAAGGACAGTACACTGAGGGCCTAGGTTGAGCCCAGCCTCCAGAGAAATAGACTCTTCATTGCCTGGAGATTAGAAAGATGGATCTTCCTGTCCTGGATGTCAGTCTCCTCTGCTATTAAGAAAAGGCTAGAGGGCTCAAAAGATGGTCTTTTATGTCATAGCCAGAAACAGAATAGAGTGGCTCATTTTTTTTAAAAGTGAGTATGTTTTAAACAATCATATGTACATGTATAATTCAAGGATATAATTTTGACCTAAGATATACGTGCACACTTATTCACCAAGCATCACCTATGGACAGCTAAGCTACAGTGGGCCTCTTAGTGTAACACGTAGTCTTTCTTGAAGTTCCTACATTATACCATTGTTTAAACCACCTCCTGTATCTATTTATTTGTAGTAGAAGGAAAGCACACAGAATACTGTGCACACAGTTACCTCTTCTTCCTCCTCAGGCTCTAAATAAAATGAAGTTAAATGGATTTAAAATAATATCCCACAGGAGAAAAATGAGTGAGAGAAAGACAGCCGCCATAAATAGTACACGAGGGGGAAGAAGCTGCTGGCCCAGGAGTGGAGGCCACACCCTGTCCAAGCAGAGCTGCCAAGGTAAATGGATTCACACCGAAGATGTTGGAAAGCTTGGGTGCTGGAGTCCTCAGGTTGGCAGTGTGAATCAGGTTAAAAGGAAGAGGACTTGGTGGGGTGCAGCTGGATCCCAGGTCTCTTCTAGCAGCTGAGTAGAAAGGTTGTGACAATTCTGTCACCCTCAGGAGAGCTGGTGGTTTCACTGGTGAAGCTGAACCAGTGAGGCTCAAGACAACTTGACAGAGCCTGAGGTGGGGAATCTTACAAAACCAGAAGGTGCAATAACGTGCAGACTCTTAAGAGGGACTCCAGCCTCCTACCCTAAAGGGGATCGGAGCACGCTAGCCAGACGGGCTCTCATTTCAGGCACTGGAGGAGTTTCTAGTCAGAAGACTATGTACCACATATGCATGCCAACTCTCAAGATCTCCAAGAAAAATGATGGACCGTTTGATTGCCCAGAAGTGTGGCCTACCAGAGAAAAGCTCTAACCCCACAAAGGAGTTCAGCCTTCTGGTGTACTTTTAAGTATAAATACAGAAAAAGATTAAGCCAGCCTTTGTGGCACATACCTGTGATCCCAGCATTTAGGAGACTGAGGCAAGAAAATCTCTATGGGTTTGAGGACAGCTTATGTTATATAATGAGTTTCAAGCCAACAGAGGCTACATAGCAAGACCCTGACTCACAGAAGCAAAAGCAACATTGTTACAGTTTAGTTGTAAAATGTCCCCTAATAAGCTTATGTATTTGATTACGTGATGCCCCAGCTGGCGATGGTGTTTGGAAAAAGGATGTCAATGGGGCAGCTTTGAAGTTTTATAACCTACCACCACCAACACCACCATCACCTCCTCCTCCTCTTCCCCCTCCTCCTCCTCCTGTTCTCCCCTCCCCACCCCTCTTTCAGATGCAATGTAATGGGCCTGCCTCATGATTTTGCTGCCGTGCCATCTCTAACATGATGACTTACATCCCCTTTGAAACACTAAACTGAAATTATCCCTTACTCCTTCAAGTTACTTCTGTCAGCGAATTTCAGTCACAGTAACAAACAAGACAGTCACAGAGAAATGAAAATATCCCATGCAAAGAAGCTGTGGGGACTGCCCTCAGCCAGATAGCAGGAAGCAGCACTGTCTATAAGACTCCATCAGAAAACAGGAGCTCCTGGGTGTTAAAAGTATGATAATTATGGTGGTTCAAATAGGAATGGCCCCCATAGGCTCATATTTGAATGTTTGGACAGTTTAGGATGGATTAGGACATGTAGCCTTGTTGGAGAATGTGTGTCACGGGGTGGGCTTTGTAGGTTTCAAAACCAGTCTCGTTCTCTCTCTGCCTGCTGCCTTTAGATCAACGTGTGAGCTCTGACCTACTGCTCCAGGGCCTGCCTGCGTGTTGCGATGGACCCACCATGATGATCATGAACTGACACTGTGAAACTGTAAGCAATCCCACAAATAAATGTTTTCTCCTATAAGATACCTTGGTCACTATGTCTTCTTCACAGCAATAGTAACAAAGACAATTATAAGGCTGATAAAAATTCTTTGATGGGTAAAATATATAGATAGAGTGGGAGTGAGAAATTACAGGAGTGATCATAAGAAATGCAACACCTGTATATAAGAATCCCAGAAAATGACCAGGTATGGTGGTGCGTGCCTCTAATTCAGCATTTTGGAAATGGAGCTAGGCAAATGAGTTCAAAGCTAGACTGAGCTCCAAGAGAGCCTAGCCCAAACATTTTTCCCTCATGCTGTAGATAAACAGAGACTATATATGCATCAGAAAATAAAGACAGAAGATCAGTCCTCTTCAAGGCTTTCAAAGCAAGCAGCATTAGATCTGCCCCTCCTGCCAGAGTGACTATGCATCTGGACAAAATCAATGAGGCAATTGTTTCTAGGCACTGGAAGCAGACGAGGCAAGGCTTTGGACTGGAAAAACATGAGGAAAACTCGAACCCACTAAAAAGTATAAAAATACCATAAGTATCAAGTAACAATAAAAGTAGCAAGAATTTTGTTTGCTTTTGAGTTTTATTTGATTGACTGGTTTTGTTGCTGTTTTGAGATAAGGTCTATATCCTGACACTCACTATTCTAGCCAGGCTGGCCTTGAACTCACAGCCTTCTCTTGCCTTTGGCTCCTGAGTGTTGGGATTGCAGTGTTAGAATGATCAGCCTGAAAAAAAAAATTGTTAACTTTTTTTTTCTTCTGTCAGAAAAATCATTTTGTATTGTTGAATATAAACACAAATCAAAATAAAATACAGGACAATAATACAAGAATGAAGGGAATAAACAAACTTTGAGGTTTCTTTTTTTTATCTGAAGAGGCAAAATATTTCTTCCAACTAGATTATGCTAACTGAAAATATACAGTGTACTCTGGAGAAAACACTCTATAAAAATACCAAGAGCATAATAACACAGGCCTGTAATTCCAGAGACCTAAGAGGCTCAGCAGGATAATTTAAAGTCTGACAACCACTAGACAAGTTAGTGAGATCCCCCATTCCCTTCTCAAACAAAACAAAACAAAACAAAAAAACAAGAGCCAGGCACAGTGCTGCTTGCCTCCAATTTCAGCACTTAGGAGGCATAGGCAGGAGGGTGAATCTCTGTGAGTTCAAGGCCAAAGTGGTCTACAGGGTAAGCTTCTGGACAGCCAGCGTACACAGTGGGAGTCTGTCTCAAAAACAAAACAAAACCAAAACAAACAATCTGAAGAGGATAGATAAAGCTTCATTCTTGCAATGGACTGCCAAATAAAACTGGAAAAAATTTTTTAAAGGCTGGAAAGATGGCTCAGTGTTTAAGAGCTGCTCTCCCAGAGGACCCAGGTTCAATTCCAAGCACCCACATGGCAGCTGACAGCCATCTGTAAATCCAGTTTCCGGGGATTCTGACACCCTCTTTTGGTCTCTGCAGGCATCAGGCACATAAATAGAGTACAGGCAAATATGCAAGTAAAACAGCCATACAAATACAGTACAAATAGATAACTCCTTTAAAAATGAAGAAAATGAACCAGTTAAAAATAAATGAGAGAGAAAAACCAAAGAAAGTAAAAGTGGCTCCCTAAATAGACTTCTAGAAGTAATAAGCCTCCAGTCAGAGAGAGGACACGAGTTTATGTGACCACGAACAATGAAAGAAATGCGTTATAGATCTCACAAACCTTACTGAAAAATGGAGAATCACAGATCCTATAAGATGGCTACTCAGCAGTTCAGGGTTCAGGGATAAAGGCACTAATGATCAAGCCTGACGACCTCAGTTCGATCCACAGAAACCACACAGTAGGAGAGAACTGACCCTCCCAAGTTGATATCTGCCTCCATACATGTACCATGCCATGTACATCCCCCCCAACACACAAAATAAGTAAGTTAATATAAAAAAATCAAAAGAAGATTATATATAAATTCATGGTTAATGCATTCACTAGTAAACAGAATTTTTTTTTTTTTTTTTTGAGATCTGTGGTTCAGGGGTCTGGGGAGATAGCTCAATAGATGATAGGCCTACTGCAAAAGTATGAAGACTTGAGTTCAAACCCCCAACATCCATGTAAAAGCTGGACATAGCATGTACCCATGTACTCTTAGCGATGGGCAGTGGAGACAGAGGAAGCTTACTCAGCCAGCCAGTCTAGCTGAATCATGAGCTTCAGGTTCACCAAGAGACCTTGGCTCAAAAATTAATGTGGGAGACAATAGAGGAAGATATCCAACATCATACACATACACACACATACAAAAACTCCTTCTACAGAAAAGGCCAAGGTCTAGGTCCAAATGATTTCATTGCTGCAGCCTCCCAAACATTTAAGGATAAAACAAGAAACAATAGGAATCTAACATAAATCCTTTCACAAGACAGGATAATATGTCCAGCTCACCTTATGACCTTATGCTGTATAGCTATTTGCTCTGAATTGAAACATTCCCTCTGAGAGGGAAGAGAGAGACTCACAAAACCTAGGAACTAAATGAAAAATACCATAGGAAATAAATATTTGCAAGACTCAGGAAGCTCCCAAAATTTATGAGTCTTAAGCCCCCCCCCAAGGTCCTATAATCTGTAACCATAGATATAAGGGGAGACTCATATCTAAGAAGGCTGTGAATTTAGTCTACTAGTGAATGCATTAACCATGAATTTATCTATAATCTTCTTTATCTAAGGCTGTGCAAGGAACTCCAAAGGTGAAGTTTTCACAAGTCTCCACCCATGCTGGGAAGGCTGTTCAAGGATGCAGTTAGCTTTGTCATCCATGCTCCTGTAAGGTAACATCAATAAATTCATTGCTTCACTAAGTTAGACTTGGGTATAATAAATTCTTTGTCATCAATGCCCTATCAGAGGTAAATAGACATTTATTCATGTTTCTTCTGGAAACAAAAATTACAAAGAAAGGAAATGAGGAAGGAAGGGAGGGAGGGAGGGAATGAGGGGGATGGAGGGAAGAAAGGAGGAAGGGGGGAAGGAAGGAAGGAGAGGGATGGAGGGAAGAAGGGAGGAAGGAAGGGAGAGTAGAATAGAATAGAATAGAATTGACCATATTGGTCCACAGCCTATTTTAATCCCTACCAATGGAGGCTGAAATGGCAAGTTTAGAAGTTTGGAGGCCTGCCTAAGCTGCAAAGTGAGTTCCAGGCCAACCTAGGCTATAAAGTGAGACCTGGTCTTAAGTAGGCAATGAAACTTGTCCACAACCGTTCATAACTTGGGATTTGTCAGTCCCTTAAAAGTTAAACATAGATCTGCCACATGGCTTGGCCTTCCAGCCTTTCAGATTTTCCTAACAAGAAATGAAAGCATGTGTTCCTACAAAGATGTAGATAAGGATGTTCAAAGTAGCTTTGTTTGTGATTTTAAAGTACTATAAACAACCAGCATTAATCTACAGATGAGTAAATTAAATGAGCGACTACTATTTGACAATAAAATAAAGAAACAAAATAAATTTATTTGTAAAAGTAGTTGCTACTATACAGCAGGGAACAAGGTGAGGCCCTCCTGCTGATCCTTTTGTTCATTTGGTTTTTGGGTGTTTGTATTTTTTTTTCAAGACAAGAGTTTCATTTTGTAGTTCTGGCTTTCCTGGAACTCCCTCTGTAGACCAGGCTAGCCTTGAACTCATAGAGATCTGCCTGCCTCTGCCTCTTGAGTGCTGGGATTAAAAGAGTGTTCCATCACTGCTGGGCAGGTTATCTTCTAGAGCTACAGAAATATGTCGCCTTAATTTTAACAAAGCCCAAATCATTCTCATTGCGTCAGAATTGAACAGTGTCTATGCTACTTCATTCAATACTTATTTTGGTCACAAAGACAAGCATGAGCAGGTTCTTGGCAATGTCCACAAAGTGGAAGATTACAAAGGCTCATGAAACTGAGAGTGCCCAGCTGTGTGCATATGCCATACTACGTGTGCTTGGTTGGCTAGACTAACAGCAGAAATTCAGAGTACTGGTCAGCCTGTTAAGCCATTCAAAGTAGGGTCAGTGAAAGTCTACAGCCAGATGATAGAGGAGGATGAGACCGAGTGTACTTCCTCCAACCACTTTCATCACCCATCCAGTGCCAGGCTGAGATACAACCTGAGAACAACAACCCCACTGAATAGAGCTCAAGGCTATCCTTCCCAGAGTCTATCAATTCTCTCAGAACTATTAGTCCCCTTGAAGGGAATCTCCAAGTGGAGATGAACTAGGGCAGCCTATCCATTGGAAAAGTGACCAAAGACAACATAGCAAAATCTGCTTCTTGTATCATGGCAACCTGATTTGATTTTTGTAACTAGACTCACTGAATTATTGTGATCTTCTCCCTTTGATTTTAGGTAACATGGCTTTGAGGTCTCAAGGATCATGGATGGGATGTGTTGCCTTCCCTTATGAAGACCAGTAGCAGGCTATTTGTTTGCCCTTTTGGTTTGTTTCTGAGTTCTCAGAGGGAGGATTCCTGCTGCTGAGTGGAACATTTCAACCCTCTGAGAAGTGCCCTAAGGTTCAATCTTGTATCAGTGAGTGTTTCATATAAACCCCTTAATAAATATTAATCCTTTCATATAATCAGTTGCCAATAAGTAATTCCCACAATACTATGAGACACTGTATATACACTGGCAGCAAAAGAAATGCACAGGCAGAAGCTCAAAGAGGACCTGAGACTCAGGCTTCAGTGTCAGTGTTGAGTGTTCTTGCTGTAAATCATAGCCTCGAAGTCACTGCCTTGCCTGCCAATGAAGCCTTGTGGTCCTGAGTATGCTGTATTGCTTGTGGTTAGAAAACTTAAGATGGATATGCAGCCACTTTTCAACAAATGCTGATTCCTTTGCTGTGCTATTTTGAGCAGTAATCTGCAGATACAGTGCCCAGTCAGGGAAATATGCTTCCTGCTTTTTACTGAGGACTAATTCTTGAGCTCCCGAGAAGATGTGATCCACCATTATACCCAAAGCCTGAAATTCATCATTTGCTGAGTCCCCAGGGCTGTGTCAGCACTTCCTGAATACAACATTGTCAAATTTTCTTCATGGTTGAAACTAGAAAGCCAAGCAAGGTAGAAATTGTCTTCTTATATAGAATGAAGAAGTAAGTGATTTAACCTTTTGCTAAGAGAATGCCTCTTGCTCACTGTGTAGCCTCACCCAGACACTAGCTCAGTGTTTGTGTATGTTTCCTCCCCCATGCCTTCATTTTTGTTTAAACTCTGACCTCCAAAGTGACAAGGGGGGTAGCACCTTGGGGGAGGTGATTAGGTATCTCAAGTAGAGCCCTCGTGAATGGTATTATTTTCTTATTAAAATAAGCCCAAATAAGTTCAAAGAATCTCATTTGTCCCTTCTACCATGAGTGAACCTCACAAGAAAGTGCCACCCATGAACAGGAATTGGGGCCTCCGACTTCCAGTCTCTAGAACTACGGGAAATAAATGCCTACTGCTTATAAATCAGTTAGAGATACTCTGCTCTGCTGACCGAAATACCACGACATATATAGTACATATATAGTCAGCCACCAGGAGCAATCTGGATTTTCTGAGAGACTACACAATCAACTCAAAAGAGGTATCCAGCCTCCTTAAAAAAAAAGTGTGTGTGTGTGTGTGTGTGTGTGTGTGTGTGTGTGTGTGTGTGTGTGTGTGTGTGTGTGTGTGGTATAAGAGTGAATGCCATTTGTACAAGAGAGCCCACAGAGACTGAAGAGGATACAGATCCCTTGGAGTAAGCCATCTGACACGGGCTCTAGGAACTGACCTTGGGTCCTCTGCAAAGGACAAGTACTCTGAACCACCGAGCCATCTCTCCAGCCTTATGGAAGCCCTAAGTTATCCTTTGCACTTGAAAAGGAACAAACAGAAGAAAACAACACAACACCTTCCGACCCACTGTGTAGTCACTTCGCCTGAGTGTAGCTCTAACCAGCAGGCTGTAATGTCCACCAGCGCTTGCACAAAGCATTGCTTCTGATGAACTATGCTGTTCATTCTAGACAGCAAACCCTGATTCTTAAAAATGTTTTTTGTTTGTATGTCTGTTGAGTTTCACTCTGTAGTTTAGACTTGCTCAAATTTGTGACCATTCTCCTCCTTCAGCTCCACAAGTACAGGGATTACAAGTGTGCCACCAAAAAGCCTGATTACCTGATTTAAAAATATTATTGGAAGAGAAGCCGGTGATAGTCACTCTTTTCCATTTTGCTGTGAAGAGCATAATATGCAGATCAGCAACGGAAGTAATTTGGGATTCTGGGAGTGCAGTCACTGGCAGTGGGCTTAACATGTACAAGGTCCTGATTTTCAGCCCCAGCACTACAAAGATGGAGCAGGAAGAAAGGAAGGAGCCGGGGGAAGTGGGTAATCATTTGTGCAGTTTGAATTAAAATGGCCCTCATAGGTAGGTCTATATTGGCACCATTAGGAGGTGTGGTTTTGTTGGAGGGAGTGTGTTTCAGCTCTATTGCTGCTGCTAGCTCCTTCTCTAGCACCATGTCTGTCTGCACACCGCCATGCTTCCTGCCATGCTGACAATGGACTAAATTTCTGAACTGTAAAGCAGCCCTAATTAAATGTTTTCTTTTATAAGAGTTGCTATGGTCACCGTGTCTCTTCACAGCAATAGAAACCCAAACTAAGATAACCATTCTTACTCTCTTTATTCAAAACCATCCCAATTACCTCAGACACAGCTTTCTCCTTCCTGTCTTATGTTTTATCTTCTTCAATAGCGTGATAATGCTCTTATATTCCTGACAATGACCCCGAACTACTGCTTTAGAAGCCTATTGAATTGTTGGACATTTTTCTATCTGGATTCCATATCTTCCCAATCCTGACTAAATAGGGGGCCCCCAGAGGTACCTCAGTGTCAGAGCTGTTGCCATTCAGAGCCTCAATGTTTGGCTCCCTCCAGTCTTCTGAGAGTGAAGGGATGTAATTGTCTGTCAGAGCATCCCAAACCCTGTAAACAAAGAAAAGCTCTCATTAGCACACATCTGCAGCCTGACCCCGCCTGGAGGAAGGAAGAGCTGCCAGGCAAGAGAGAGGCTGCTGTGTGTGCCAGGCTGAGGTCATCTGCCTTCCAGCATGCAGGGGCAGCAATTTAAACACAGAATTTGAGGCATGTCTGGAGGAGAAAACCTTGAGTATGGAGCCCTGCCCAGAGGTTTTAGAGGGAAAAGTTTTGGGTGTTTGCTTGGAAATTAATCTGTACCCCAACTACGCAGTTTATTCTTGAACCTCAGAAGTATTTGTGTTCCTTTCCCATAGTTTGAGAGAATCCGAGTGTAGAGAAAGGGATTAAGATTAAGTAGAAACCTTAACTGGGTTTCCTTAAGATTGGGTAACACACTTCAACTTCAAAAGGCTTCCAGTCTTCTATAAGGAATCAACTCCTTGATATCTAATGTAGGCAAGAGGATAACACCAATGTTGTAATTGCTCACTTCTTTTCCAGAATGCTCTAAGGATTCCACAGCAACACAACCCTACCTTCTTAGGTAGTTTAAAGGTGCGGTGTTTTCATTATGATATGAAGACAAAGTTACAAAACAAACAAACAGACAAAAGGCTTGGTGACACTCCCCTCTAACCCCAGCACTCTGAAGGCAGACAGTGGATCTCTCTGGGTTTGAGGCGAGTCTGGTTTACACATGAAGTTCCAGGCCAGCTGGGGCTATATACTCACACAATTAGTTTTTAGAAGAGAAGAATGAAGTTATATTTCTTCTTGATTCTGATCACACTCACACATCCATATATTCCTACAATTTTTATCACATGACTCACTTATTTCTTCAACTCTTCTTTGCAGAAAAAAAGGGAAGATTGGGGGCCAAAGTTGTAACTTAGTAGTAGGACATTTACCAAGTAAGCACAAGGTTTACCTTGGGTTTGATCCTCAGCCCAGGGTAGAGTAGGGTGGCATAAAGATGATTTGGAAAAAAATTCTAATATCATAAACCTATTAGGAAAGTGAATGAATTAGCAGGCACCGAGCACAGATAAATTGAAATCAAATACATATCAGTACAGTAGCTGTCATAAAATTAGAAATGACATAAAATATATGGGTATACAAAAAAGATTTTCCTGGAAAAATAATGTATGTAACTGGTAGTTAAATAAATGGAACTCAAGAAAACTATTTATTGACAGGAGAGGCAATTGCTTGATAGTTTTCTGCCATACTAGAAAGTACTTTGAGAGAGCAAAGTCATCAAGTGTTCATGAGACAGCCACTCAGCAAGAATTCAGAGCCTGCTTCCTGTGTGTGTGCGCGTGCGTGCGTGCGTGCGTGCGTGCGTGCGTGTGCGTGTGTGTGTGTGTGTGTGTGTGTGTGTGTGTGTGTGTGTGTGTGTGTGTGTGTGTGTGTGTGCAAACCAGAGGACAACTTTGGCTATCTTCTATTGCTCCTCATCATATTTTTTGAGATAAAGTCTCTTGCTGAACCAATCATTTTGAGTAGGCTGCCAGGCTAGTTGAGTCCCCATGATCTACTTGTTTCTGTCCCTGCAACACTAAGGTTCCACATGAACTCTGCTACTGCACCCAACTTTTAACATGGGTGCTAGGGATGCAAACTCAGGTCTTCATGTTTGTGAAGCAAGCACTTCATCCACTAAGCCATCTCCCAGCCCCAGAGCCTGTACCTTAAACCATGGATGATCCCAAATACCTTCAGGCACTCTTAAATCTGTATAAAACCAAGACCTACTGGTACTGTGGAACCAAGAAGAAAACATGGCTTGCTAACTCAAAATAAAATGCTCCAAATGCTACACCCACTGGGAAGGTCATGGGCATGCTCTTAAACCACTGTGTTATGTTAGTGCTTTGGGAATGAATCCTCCTTCAGCTGTGTCCCTACAGGAAATGCTGGAGAAGTGAGATTCAGCAAAGTCCAAAATAGCTTCTGTCTTTTGTTCATGAAGGGAGGCTGGGATCTTAAGGGACTACGCACCTTCTATTGACCTTTAGACTGCTGAAATTCTGAACCTGACCATTGGGAGCTTTTCTCCACTGAGCCTTTACTGGCTTCTCTGTTTAGTTTTATTTTGACGACAGAGTTTCACTAAGCACCCCTGGCTGGCCTGAAACGTGCTATGTAGACCAGGCAGTCTTGAAAGTCGAGAGATCCAACTGCCTCTGGATTAAAGTTGTGCCCACCACTCCCAGCAACAAATGAATCTTTAAGCTAATTCTGGCTTCTAGGTAACTTCCCAAATGACCTTTAAGCTAAAGCTCCTATCTTTGGCATGCATGCCTTCCCATAGTCACTAGGGAACAACAACTAGGGAATAACAACAGTTGTTATCAACAACTGAACCCACTCTTTGAGTTTCTGAGCCCCTCTTCTAAACTCCATGTGAAAGTGGGTGTGCTGATTACTTACAATTCTCTAGGGTGTTGCTTATGAAAACCTAGAATGCAAGGTCGACAATTAACACCACCCAGTTGCTCATGGCAGAGGCAGCCTGTGAACACAGCTTGTACATCAGCAAACTGGCTCTCCCACCCACAATTTCAACTCTTCCTGATTCAGTATATGGCTGGCATTGGTATGGCCATCAGAATAATGAAGCAAGTTTCAAATCACAAACTGGAGCAGCAATTTAGACTCCAATCCTAAGTGCAAAATCTCTACTCACATTATTCTGGCTGGGAAACAGGGTGTGGCAGGATCTCTTTGGGGGTCTTCTCCAGCCTACAGCTGGTGTCCACAGAAGGCAAAGGCACTATATGCCAGTCAGCCAGCCACAAGAAAGGAGACACAACTCCCCCCCTCCCAATCCCCCGCCGATCTTGTGAGTGGATGGATGAGGATGTAACTCAGTAGGAAAGCATTCGCTGTATATGTGCAAGGACCTGGCCTCCCTCTCCAGAATAGTAAACAAACAAATAAATTCCGCTTTCTAAGAAGCATTCTGTCTTTTACTCTTACCTTGGAGAAGGGAGACTTTGCCTGTTTGGAGGTTCTAGCAGGAGATTGCAGCTGCTTGTATATCCTTGGCCAAGGAACAGCTTCCTCAGGAGTGAAGGAGGAAGGCGATACTCACCTAGCTAGCCAGATCACCCTAGTTAACACTGATATTCGGTGGGGTGGCAGAAATCACAGATAGATTGCTTTCCCATCAAGCAGAGAGATTTTACAAGCTCCTTTAATTTTCATTTACCAAATAAGCAAGATTAAGCATGTTGTCTCTGTTCTTACCATGAGGCAGCCATGACTCCTGAGATTTAATGTGGTCCCTATGGTCAGGGAAAAAGTTCATTGTCTGTTCACTTCCTTTTCTTTTGGTTCTTTGAAACAAGGTCTCACTTGTCGCCCAAACTGATCTAGAACTAATAGCAGACTTCCCCTGGGATCATAAACAGGAGCTACCGTGGTTGGCTTTCATTTGCATATTTTATAGTTTGGTCTCCGGTGTTAGTAGACTCATTTAAACTATCTTTTACTGAAGTGAGCTAGGCATTTGGGAAGGGATGGCTGTCTGAGTGTGAGCAACCCCAATGGATTTGGATTTGTACAAAGACATGTTTGTATATAAGCCTGAAACTGGCAGCAATCATCAGGGCTACATAAGTCCTAATACACACACACACACACACACACACACACACACACATACACACAAACACACACACACGTAGACTGACAATAAAATAGGCAGTTCAAAGGGCTAATTAAACTTTAAGTTGGTAACAAATCCCCTAATGGTCAGTTCCCAGGTCTAATAACACAAAGCCCACACTTACACATGTGTTAATACAAGTACACTTTTCTAGCATATTTCTGTCGTTCACACCTTTGTACAACATTTTTGATTCTCTAAAATGTGTAAGTAGAATAAACATTCCTCTCTTATACACAGGGCACTGAACTTCTACGAAGTGAACTGGTTTCTTTTTTGAGGGGGGTGAAGGGAGTCGGGGGTTGAGACAGTGTATCCCTGGCTGTCCTGGAATTTCATCTGTAGCTCAGGATGGCCTTGAACTCATAGATATCTTTCTGCCTCTGCCTCCTGAGTGCTGCCATTAAAGGTGTGAGCCACCGCCGCCACCACCAGACTAGAGAGAACAGAATTTTCTTAAAGACAGCTATGCACCAGATTTCCTTCATTTGACTATAAAACCCTCACTTATCTTCCATCTAGAGTATGCCTAGTGATAGTTTATTTATTGTGTGAACTTTATTTTTAACATTATCTTTAATTTATAAATCGTATCTGCAAATGGGAAGCAGCTATTGCTCTCAGCTGGTTAGACTTCTGTATAATATTGCAAAGGCTGAGAAAGCCCTAGGGAGACAGGCGGTGGGGAGAGCCACCCATTCCCATTTTCCGTTTGCTTCCACTCTCCATTTGTAGTAGCTTCAAAGAGGTTCTAAATCGCTGGCCCATGTTAATAACAAGGGAAAGAGTGACTGCATATATATGTGAAGCAGAGCTTCTGTGTCAGTGGTGGTGGGCAAATCTGTTATCTCAGAACTCAGGAGGCTGAGGCGGGAGATTCAAGGCCAGTGTGGTCTACATAGCAAGATCCTGTTTCAAAAACCAAAAGGGAAAGAGAATGAGGGGAGAGGAAGAGGGGGAGAGGGAGGAGGGTAGAAAATTCTGTTTCTGAATCTAAAACCAAATAGTAGATAGATAGACAGATAGATAGGTAATAGACAGGTAGAAATATAATTAATATGCTATTGAAAGCTGGCTCTCCCTACACTTTTTGAAAAGATGGACTCATACAAACAAGACTGTCCTAGTCTTGAACTTGTCATCCCCTTTCCCCTTCAGCCTGAGTGCTGTCATTACTGGTAAGTGCCACCACACCCAGGCGACAACGTTCCTGTAATACCAGAAACTCTATGTCTTGAATCAGAGATAAACTGAAAAATGGATCAATCAATTCTCTATTGGCCAAACAGTTTCAAACTAATAATAATAATAATAATAATAATAATAATAATAATAGGACCCAAGGACTTTTAGGCAGTTAGGGGATTTTCTCTGTTTTGTGCGGCCTTAAGGAATTTCATTTAATCATGAATATCCTCCTTTTTGTTTTGGATTTCTCCTAAGTCCACTCAAAATCCTTGCAGTTTACTTGTGGGTGAGACATCCCTCTAAATGCTACACCGGGGCAGGTCAGCACCACATTAGAGGTCACGTAGAGCCGGGTTAGCCTTTGAATCATGCTTTTCCTTGGCTTAGTCATAATTTTATAGCTGAGATAGGGATAGTGCCGGCAGAACAATATGCAACACGATCCTGATTTTTATTTTGAGTTTCACGGAAGCTCTATACACCTAGGAAGGTGTGGGTTTCTCCCTTCCTTCCCTTCTTCCCACATCCTCCTCTACCTCTGGCTCTGCAATTATCCAACTCTTGTCTCTTAGCTGAGGCATCAATAGGGCAGTCAGGACAGAAAAGTATCGCTGAGAAGCCCAATAATCCCATGTGATGGTAATTAACATTGAGTGGCCTCGGCTAATGTGCCAGGGGGGGAATGGCAAGTTGCTCACTGGGCTTTCACCTTAATAGGCAGAGGAAGGGTTTGGAGGCAAAGAGATGATTAACTGGAAGCAGTACGTAGGAACAGGACTCATTTTAAAATGCCCCTTTTCAGAGAAATGTCCTGAGTGAGGGAAGAAATCAGGCTCTCTGGAGTCCTTAGCCTGTTTCATCGAGACTGAGCTGGGGCAGGGGGGAGGGGTGTTAACAAATGAAAACCCATGCCATTTACTACAGATAAGTGACTTGACCAAGGCCACCAGAGTATGAAAATTAGATTTCATAGCCTCTGAGGTTTTCTGTGCACCAAAAAGAAAATGTATATATTCATATAATATATATATTTATATAAAGCCTAACAGCCTTTTTTTCTTACAGAGGTTCAGGAAACTCTAACTGGCCCAGAATTTTGAAAGGATAAATTGGAAACATTAAAATTGAATTGAAACATACAACTCACAGTTACGGCTCTGGTCACCTGAGTGAAACATGTGACCATAAACTAGCATAAATTAAAGAGAAAAGAGTGGCCTAGAAATACAACCCCTGGACCTACAAGGTTAGTTATTACTCTCATTCAGCACATTCACTAGTATAATATTTCATTTAAAAACACTATTTGATCGCGTACTGTATACTAAGCCCCACGTGCAGGGAGAGGGTATATAACAGTAAATAACAGAGACCATGAGCAGCTCCTGTGTTTTCAAGAGAGGCAGTTCTGTTTTCAAGTAATCAAGCAAGCCTCTCCCCATCAGGATCCTCACTGTATTTTTTACCCAATTATTATGAATGGTCTTTCTATTCAAGTCCACAAACAAAAAAAGGGGCCTCGGTAGTAGATCAGAGGTAGCACGGTTGTATAGTATGTACAAAGTCCTGGCTTAGAGACTCCACATGGGCAGGGAGGAACAAAGCACAGTTGTCCTAACAATCCAGCTACTTGAAAATTTTTTTGTGTTATTTATAAAGAAGAATTGATACATATTTTATCTGTACAGGAATTCATGCATTTTCTTTTAAATCTCTAGAACCCTTTAAATCTTTTTTTTTTTCTGAGACTAGATCTCACGTATTTAAGTTGGCCTCAAATGGTATATGTAGCTGAGGCTAACCCTGAACTTCTGATCCCCCTGCTTATACCTTCTGAGTGCTGAGATTACAGCCACAAGCCACAACACCCAGTTAATTAGGTACTGAGAATGCAACCCAAGGTTCCATGTGTGCTAGGCAAGCACTCTATCAACAGCCAAGTTGGCAGCTGTAAAAGATGCTTCTTTTATCTGGGGCCTTCAATCCCGATGCTGTCTTACTTGGACATACCTTAATATTTGTAAATTTTCCATGTTTGAGAGCTATAAACACTTTTGAGATGTAATTCTGCAATTCAGAAGTTCCTTGAGGCAAACTGTCCAGTTTATGATTAGACCATCATAATTAGTTAATTCTCTTCTGGATTTTTTTTTTAATGTCTGGGAAGGTTACCACAGGGGAAATAGAGAGCCTGAAAGATGTCTCAGTGGGTAAAAGCACCTCCCACCAACCATGACGACCTGAGTTCAATCCCTGGGACCCACATGTTGGAAGTAGACAGTTTTCCTCTGACCTCCACACATGCAATGATGACATGTGTGCACCTATTCATATTCACAAATACATTAAAATAAATAAGCATGTAAAAAAAAGAAAAAGAGAGGAGCTAGAGAGACGGCTTAGCAGTCAAAAGAACTGGCTAATATTCAGAGGAACATTGTTTAATTCCCAGTATCGACATGGCAGCCTACAACAGCAACTCCATTTTCGTGGGATCCCTAGTCTGGCCTCTATGGGAACAGGCACATGTGTGGTACACATATATACATGCAGCAAAATCCCATACCCCAAAATAAAAATAAATAAAACTTTTTTTTAAAAAAAAAAAAGAGAGAAATGGAAAGTAAGGGAGGGATGGAGGAAGGGAAGGAAGAGAAGCTAGATCCCCACATTTTCTTGTTTTTAAAATCCTATCTTGTATTTAGGAAAACCTGAATCCTTCATTCCTCTAACATTTCAATCCAAGAAAGCTTTCTCCGGGTGACTATAGCGGGACACCTAGAGAATAATGTCAGCCGTCACGGACTGCTTACTGTAATGTGAGAATGTAAGTCCTGCCCATGTAAACTCACAGACAGAAGCTAGCTCTAGGTCAAGAATCCCAACTATGGGCTCTGTCTGGTGCAGGAGAGGGGAGCTGAAGCTTCTTACTCCTCATCCTGAAGCGTCTCCTCCTCCTCCTGGATCTGTAACTGATTCTTTACCGGGGCCAGGTTCTCTGTCTTGGCATTGTAGTTCCGAAAGCAGACATTGAGCTTTTCATCAAATTCATTCACCAGGTCCTCCATGGACTTGAAGCTGATTATTTCTGAAGAGAAATTCTCAAGCTCAGAGAGGGAAGGGTCCTCCAGGTGGTGAGGAGATGAGCCATAGAGACACTGCGGCTTTTCCTCTGGCTCCTCGGAGCAACAGGGCCTCAGATCCTCAAACTCCTCATCTAGACTCACCAGTGGGGCCTCCATCCTGGCACCACAGTATAGTAACAGCAGCTGTCAAGCTCCGTTTCCCTGGAAGAAACACACAGGGCAGTGTGAGTTTGGACTGGACTTTTGTGCCAGTTCTGCCAAGAACTAGATCACATCTTCCATGACTCTACTACATCCCTTGGAAAACAAAGGCTCCTTCTCTGCAGTGCAAAACCTAAATTTAAAAAACGCTCATAAAAGTAGAAGGGGAACCATTTGATAGGATCTTAAAAGGGACCAGTGGAAGAGTGGCTGGGGACATGGAAGGTAAAGGAGGGAAATATGATCAAAGCACATTATATAAGATTATAATGAAACACAATTGTCATTCTGCATAAGTAATATATGCTAATAAAATACGTCTAACAAAACAAACAAACAAAAAAACATATCCTGGGGCTGGAGAGATGGTAAAGTGTTCATTGCATAAGCCAAAGGACCTGAGTTCATATTTCCAGCACCTACATACAATGGGGTAGAGCAGCGTGTGTCTGAAACCCAGCGTGGTGATAGGCAGATGACTTCCAGGACAGACAGTCTAGCTAAAATGGCAAAGTTTCAGGTTCAGTGAGAGACCCTGTTCTACAAAATAAGGTGGATCCTTGAGTACCTTCAATGTTGTGGTCAGTCTTGACAGGGTATTTTTCATCTGTACTATTTTCTGCTTTGAACAAAGTTTCCTCCATTCTTTGGGTGGGGAGGGGAATCAACAAGGTGGAGGAGCAATTGAGGAAACCCTCTGGATATCAGTCTCTGGCCTCCATATGCACCCTCATTGGTGAGCACAGCCACACACACACACACACACACACACACACACACATACACACACCCTACACCACACCATACCACCACCACCACCACAACAACAACACCAACAACACCAACAAACAAGAGTCGATTATAGTTATACTTTATTGGAGTACCCCTGGCTTCTGAAGTTGCTTACTACAATGCACTTAAGTAGTTCAAATATCTTTGCACATCTTCATAATAGGAGCAACCAAACAGAGCAAACTCTGGAGCTGCCCCAAAGCAGTGATAAAGTATACAGCCAGGATGCTCAGGTTTTCATTCTTCTATCTCTACCAGCTATGACTTAACTTCTCTGTGCTTCCTTTTTACTTTTGCAAGCCAGCAAGAATAACAGGATCTACCTCAGAGGTGTGTTATAAAATTACAGGAGTAAACACAGCTAAAAAAGTGCCTGGGCTAGGGTGATGGTGGTGTGGTGTGTCCTCCTCCTCCTCCTCCTCTTCCTCCTCCTCCTCCCCCCCTCTCTTTACTGGGAATTGAACCTGAGATCTTGCACGTATGAATCAAGTGCTCTACATCACCAGCCCTATTTTTACTTTTTTTTTTTTTTTTTTTTTTTTTTTGAGACAGGCTCTCTTTAAATTATCCAAACTGGCTTCAAACTCACTCTTTAACCCACACAGATCCTTCTGCCTCAGCCTATTGAGTTGTCAGGATTATAGGCTTGTGCCATTACAATATCAGACCTAGTTTAGATGGGTTTTTTTATTGGTTTGTTTTCACAACTTCTTATATCAAAACCCAATATAACCCAAACCTATTTGACAATGGAACCTAACATGAATGTAAAACTTCTTGTGGTCTGAATTTATCCCACTGAGAATGATATGGTAAGAAATATGATTTTCTAATTACCGAAGACAATGAGAGTGTAACTTAGCGGTAGAGCCCAAGGTCACAATACTTGAGGCTCTGGGTTCCATCCCTAGCACCACAAAAATAAAATAAAAATGAAAATGAATAACAGAGCTCGCTACTCACCCATACTGGATAAGATGCCAAATATGCAGTAAGTACTCCAATCCAAAATTTGGAATACTCTAAATCTTGGAACATGCCTGATCCCAAAGGTCAGGAAAAGGGATCCTGGATCTAGACATTAATAAATCCTAGAAATGCATGAAACTTTAATAGATATTTTGCAGCCCAACACTGGTGCTTGCCTCTGAAGTCACAGCTGCTCAAGAGGCAGGATAGCCTGAACCTAGACACTGGGGATAGCCTTCTGTCTACTGTCTTCTAAGAAATAAAGCCCCAGGGATATACATCAGTGGTAAGGCACTTACCTTATATGTGAAGATCCCTGGGTATGATCCCTGTGACAGGCCTATCCACTTAAAAAAAATCTATACCGAGTCTAACTAAGCTTTTAGCCAGGAATGGCAGCTCACAAATATAATTCTAGCACTTGGGAATTTGGGGGATAGGAAATCTGTCGTCAGTTCCAGATCAGTCTGGAATATGGAGTGAGAGATATCCTCTTTAGAAGAGATGGGGAGGCAGAAAGTGGGGGCAGGAAGAGGGAGGGAGAGAGGGAGGGAGAGAGAGAGAGAGAGAGAGAGAGAGAGAGAGAGAGAGAGAGAGAGAGAGAGAGAGAGAGGAACACAGAAAGAGACTCAATCTATGTGGTTCAAAGGCCAAACCCACATTCACATTCATCTTGGGTATTGCATGATGGCTACACATCTAATTCTAAAGCCCAGCAATTATGAGTCATATCCCCTCTTCCACCCTCTTCACACACTATCTTCAACAGTGATTTATGCTTCAGTTCCTACATCCAGGGCCCTTCCCAATTTTAATCTAAATTCCTTGAAGGCACAAATGTCCTTTGGATATCTTCCATGGCTTTCCACACTGACTTCCCTGCAGCCAGGCAACCAATCAATGTGTACTCATTGAGACTTGCTCTTCTGTCCCATATACAGTTTCCAGCAGCATTACCATCTGTCATCCTTCTACACATGCCCAATTTCGTTCCTGGTAATGCAGAAAGGTAGCCCAGCTTTTTTCTTCTTGTCTGTATGATTCCTGGTCAGTTAGACGTGTACGTCAGAACCATACCCAAAGGATACCACAAATCATGGAGTTTGCCCAGCGAGTGCTTACTCCCCACCTCTACCTATAAAACTATCCTCGAAGCAAAGCAGAGGGCATGCTGGGTGAGAACTGGCCCTTACTGTGTTTTGCTGAGATAGTCAGCTGCTATGACATCAAAATACATTCTGAGCATTTCTAGTTTGCAAAGACAACATTGTAGGATAATTATATGAAAGGCCTACCAACCATAAATGGTGGAACATGTCTGTATACCCAAAACTCCAGGGGCATAATTAAGTAGATTGCCCCTAATGTTAGTGCTATCATCGTCTATGTAATGAGTTCCAGGCCAGCCAGGATTACATAGTAAGACTACATCTCAAAAACAAAAAGAAAAAGAAAAAGAAAAAAGGAGGGAGGGAGGAAGGGAGGGAGAGGGAGAGGCGGAGGGGGAGGAGGAGGGGAGAGAATGAATGCTGAGGTACACCCAAAACCAGACAGAGCAAGGGTTCTAATCCAATGATAGAGGCCCTGGTTTTCACCCAGTTTTGACTAGTTTATTGCCAATTTGAGACACGCCAGAAATATTTAAGAAAGGGAACTCTCAACTGAGAGAATGCCTCCGCAGGATTTGCTTGTAAGCGAGTCTATAGTGTGTTTTCTTAATTAGTGATTGATGTGAAAAGGCCCTTTCCAATGTGGGCAGTGCCCTATGCCCCCTCCAGGCATGTTGAGGTCATATAAGCAAGCAGGCTGAATAACCCTGGATAGCAAGCCAATAAGCAATGTTCCTCCATGGCCTCTGTTCCAGTTCCTGCCTCTAGGCTTTTCCCTTGAGTTCCCCTCCTAACCTCCTTGATGTTGGGCTGTGTGTGATGTGGAAGCATAAGCAAAAATAAGCTCTTAGCTCCCTGTGTTGCTTTTGGTTACTGTGATTCATCACAGAATTAGGAACCCTAACTAAGACCATTCTCAACACGGACACATTGCCGAGACTCCTAAGTGCAATGGCTGGTTGAATGGCACGTATCCCAAGGTCTGATTTTCTTATGAATTACTATAAAAACGCTGGCACTGAGCTAACACCTTTAGAAGCTCATTTTAATAGTTTTATATTTTAATTATAGAAACATATTTGCTTAATCCAATATATCCAAAGTATGACCATATTAATATATAATTCATATTTAAAACACAGAGATCATATTTTATACTAAGCCATTTGAAACGTAATGTCCATTTTATAGCCACAGTCTTTATTTGGACTAGCCTCCTTGTAAGTACTCAACATCCACATGTGCCTAGCTACATTACCCCAATACAACTATAAAGCAATGCTCAACCAATCGTCAGTCCGAAGTTCTTCCTCTATGGTGTATACCCTACAGTCTCTTTGGCTATACCTACATTTCAGTAAAATTGGCTTCCCTTATAAGTCATGGTATTTAGTTTTGTGTATTTAAAAACAGCATTCATTGGAACATGGTGGAGCATACTATAATACTAGCAGCGGAAGGTAGAGGCAGGAGGATCAGTTCGAGGGCAATCTTGCTACAGCCTTGGCTATGCAATACCCTGTCTCAAATAAATAAACAAACAAAAAATAAGTCAAGTATGTTGGCACATGCATTTTGAGTTCTAGGCCAGCCTGGTTAACACAGTGTGTTCTGGACCAGCTACATAGAGAGACCCTATCTCAAACAGACAAATGTCCAATAAAGAAAATATTTTTGAGTTTTTTTGTTTTGTTTTTTTGAGATAGGGTTTCTCTGTATAACCTTGGCTGTCCTAGAACTTGCTCTGTAGACGAGGCTTTCTTGGAACTTACAGAGCTCCATCTGCCTGTAAAAGCATGAGCTACCACTACCTGGCTAATAATAAATTATTTAGAGGAAAACCCCATAAATTTCTCCAAACACACACACATACACACACACACACACACACACACACACACACACACACACACACACACACACACACACACTTAAAAAAAAAAAAAAGAAAGAAAGTTCTGATTTGCCTGGGCTACACAAGTTTAATGCTAGCCTAGTAACTTAGTGAGATGTTGTGTTAAAAAACCAAAATTGGTCTCCAAGTGTTAGTATATAACTTCAAGTAGTCATTAAAAACCAAGAAAGCAAAGCTGTACTACAGGTCATGGGGAAGGAGTGCTAGAAAGGGTACCAGCAGGACACATGTGATACAAAGGGGAAAATGAGAGAAACGGGGAGGCTTAACGGGCAATGGAGGAGAGCTCAAGTCAGAAGAGGAGGAAAGGGTGGGGAAATGAACACTGACGATATTTGAAAATGACATGAGGAATCATTATTTTTTATTTTTCTAAAATTAATATAATGCATATAAGTACATGCATGCACATATATGGTTTAAATAAAATTATGCTACTTGGGTTGACAATGAGTCCCCCTAGGAGCAATAGACTATTTAACAAGAAAAAAAAAAAAAAACAACGTAGTACCAGGCATATGAAACCCCCTTTTGGGTTGTTGGCCAAAGGAGTCCAGTAGATTCCCAAGACAATACAAGCTGTCACTGTTGCCCTTGGTGGCCCATAGGAAGTTGAGGGTAACTCCATACTCCTGGATACAGCATGTACTTCAGAAACTTGGGCTCTATGGGAGTCTGACCTGAAAGCCTCCTCTCAGAGGGATAAGTTTCACAGTTCCAAAAGCTTCTATGCAAAGTGCCAAAGGAGGGAAGCAACCAATAGTCGTACCTATGGACTGCAACAATGACCAGCAAAGCAAGATACCCCTAAGAGTGCAGCACCGGGACTCACATCTTGGTGGCAACCAACAGCTGTCTGGTTGGCCACAGGGCCTGCTCAGTGGACGGGAAATCATGCCTGGTACTGGAGATCTAGCAGCTAGCTAATGAGGTTATGGAGATTAGATTTGAAACTACTACTTCCATTTTATTAAAATAACTGGAAGATCAAGGTCATACTCAACTACATATCGAGTCTGAGGCCAGCCTGGTTATATGAGAGCCTGTTGAAAGAAAGAAAAAGAAGTAGGAAAGAGAAAAGAAGAGTGGCAGAGGGGGAAAAAAATCACTGTTTGAAGGACAAAGTGAGATCACCCAGCCTCACGGAGAGGAGAAGGAAACGAGAGAGAAAGGTGTGGCAATCCCAGCGATGGTGATGAGTCAGGAAGAGAAAGGAGCTGCTAGAGACTCCGATGTTAGGCGTCTGAGATCTATAATGACTGAAACTCAGCCTAGAGGGACATTTTAGACAGTGAATGCGAGCCAACAGTAACTCAGTGTACCAAGAAAAGTGCAGAAAATTCAAAGGATGAAAATACTGTGTTCAACCACACAAACGAAGAACACGTCACTGGGGCAGTGGAGATCTTTAGTAAAGACATTTCAAAAGACAAAATAGTTTAATGATAAAGATTCTCATCCTCACTTTAAAAGTAAACTATGCAAATAATTAACAGGGTTTTCCAGGGTCATAAAGGAAGGTGCCAGGCATCTCGGCAAAAAAACCAATTTGAAAGTCTGTGAGTAGAGGTGCTGCAGAGGTGGTTTGGTGGTTAAGAGAGCCTGATTTGATTCCTAACACTCATATGGTTGCTCACACAATCTGTTAACTTCAGTCCTGGGGACCCAACACCCTCTTCTGGCCTTCCTGGGCACTGCATGGACATGGTACACATACAAACAAGCAGAGAAAAGACCCACACATAAAACAAAAAATGGAGGGAAAAAGTTTGGGAGTTGGCTTAGGGTTTTTATTGCTGTGAAGAGACACCATGACCATGGCAACTCATATAAAGGAAACATTTAATTGGAGTGGCTTGCTTAGTCCATTATCATCATGACAGGGAGCATGGCAGCATGCAGCCAGACATAGTGCTGAAGTAGTTGAAAGTCTTACATCTTGCAGGCAACAGAAAGTCAACTGAGACACTGGGTGCTATTCTGATCATAGGAAACCACAATATCAGGCCCCACAGTAATACATCTACTCTACCAGGTCATACCCACCCCCAAAAAGCCATACCTCCTAATAGTGCCACTTTCTATTAGATTATTTCTATCAGATTGCATTCAAACTACCACAGAAGTAATTAGGGAAAGGTGTTAAAAAATAAAGCCCTGAAATTTCAGATGAGGAGGGGAGAGAGAGAGTGGAGAGAGGAGAGGAGAGAGAGAGAGAGAGAGAGAGAGAGAGAGAGAGAGAGAGAGAGAGAGAGAACCCTCACAGGCCCACATCAGAAAGTAGAAAGATCTGTGTCAATTGTGACCATGGTCTGTGATATCTGAGAACCCAGACCCTCATTTCCTGTCCTGGTCTTATTTATTGACTTTAGCATTGAGAATTTGAGCAAATTTATCTACTCTTTGTGCCTCACTTTTCTCATCTACAAAAATGTGATTTAAAATAGCATTTATGGGGCTAGAAGATGGCTGACTCAGTAGTTCAAAGAACTTGCTTTTGTAGAGGACCTCAATCTGGTCTCAGCACTCACATCAAGCAGCTCACTACTGCCTGCCTGTAACTCCACATCCAAGAAATCTGATGCCCTCTTCTGGCCTCCAAGGCTTCCCACACACATGTGTGCATATGACCGTGCACGTATACCCATAAGTGAAACACATAAATAGGAGCTGAGATGGCTCAGTGGTTAGGAGCACTTACTGTTCTTGCCCAACCCAGGTTTGATTTCCAGCACCTACAAGGCAGTTCACAATCATCCATAACCCTACTTCCAGGGGATCCAACTCCCTCTTCTAACCTTCAAGGTTATGAATATGGTACACAGACATACGTGTAATGAAAACACTCTCAAGTACAAAATAAATAAAATCTAAATTTTTTAAAGTAATAAATAAATAAAGTTATAACTGAAGGTGATTTCACTTTCTAAGAAAATCAGATTACTTACATGAAAGTGTGGTTGCCCAGTCCTGATATTGGGATGAGGAACTGGACCTGCCTGAAGTGGATGCACCAAGCTGACCCACTTTGGGACGTCTTGCCCTTTTTGGGAAGGGGATGCAGGGATGGGGTAGGGGGAGGCTGAGGGAGGACTGGGAGGAATAGGGAGGACGGAAGGCTGAGCAGGGGCATACATGGAGAAAAAAGACCTTTTTTAATACATACAAATATTTTTTTAAAGTGCGGATGGCATGTAAGAACCAACACTTGAGGTTGAACTCTAGCCTCACATGGAACACACTTGAAAAAGAGAGAGAGAGAAAGTGTGGTTGCCAGGAGTGGTGGCTTATGACTTTGATCTCAGCCCTCAGGAGGCAGAGTCAGGCAGACCTTTGTGAGTCTGAGACCAGCCTAGTCTACCTGGTGAGTTCCAGACCAGCCAAGGCTATGTAGACCTCATCCCAAACAAACAAAAGCACAAAATTGTGGATAAGCGTATGTCAAATAAAAAATTATCCTTGCCATGATGCTCTGTGTACACCGCTTCAAAAAGTATACCAGATGAGGAGAAATGCTGAAAGAATTTGGGCATCATCTCTTTTTTTAATCAAAGCCTCTTTTTAATTCACTTGGTCAAATTTTCCTGGATCGCAGGTACCAGTTTAGAGAGATACAAAAGCTGGTCAATTGACTTCAGATATTGATTCTTCCTTGTAAAGTGTATTTCTCTCTGGGAGTGACAAAGGATCTAGGATAAGAAGGTGATGCTAGCTGGGGCTCTGATTGCATACTGCACAATTAATATTATCAACCAGCAACAAAAGCCGGTCCAAGCAGAAACCAGAACTAACACAACTTTCAGCTGTCTGTGTCAATGACGCACACTTGAAATCCTAGCACTGGGTGGAAAATGGTAGAAAGACTAGGAATTAATGGTCCTCCTTGGCCATGTAGTAAGTTCCGGGATAGCTTAGGCTATTACATGAAAGCCTGCTTCAGACAAGTGGCAAACAAACACACTGAGCTTTGAATATTGGAAGATCATATAGATGTGAGGTGTGCTTGGGAGTTGGAGAGGTGGCTCAGTGGTTAAGAGCACAAACTAACTTCAATTCCCAGCACCCATGTAGGGTGACTCATAATTGCTTCTTATGCCAGCCCTGGGGGATCCATCGCCTCCTTCTTTTAAGGGCACCTGCACACATGTGCACAGACACATAATTAAAAATAACAAAAATAAATCTTAAAAAAGGAATGTCTATATTTGACTCAGACAAACCCTAGAGAAAAAAAGATTCATTCACAAACTTATAAAAGAAATGAGTTATGCAGAAGGCTCTGTGGGTTAAAAGTCTTCCTCTGTAAACTTAAGGACCTAAGTTTGATCACTAGATCCCACAAGGGAACTAACTCATGAAAGTCGAACTTTGGCCTCCAAACTATACTGTGGAACATTCATGTCTACATTCTCACAGATACACAGCTGTGTAATACAGCTGATAGTAAAAAACAATCAAGTAAAACTAAAAAGTATTACAGATGGCATGAAAATCGAGGTTTAGAGCCCAGACACAAGGCTAGTTGAAACAATCTATGATATATCATCAACTCACTACCCAGGAGCCATGAAACACAATGCAAATAATCAGACAGATGATATTCCATCTGAGAGCACAGCTGGGAATCTGTATGAATACAGTACCCAACCTCAACAGACCATTCGTATCTCAAGCTTCAGAAGAGGAAATGAGAGTCAAGTCTTGAGGTGTTCGTTGGCTTGGAGTGTTGGCATATTATCCCTTTTAACGGACCCTCTATCTTTCATCTCTAATTCATTTTCTTTTGTACTCCTCTAGGTAGGTTGCTTTTATTTCCCAACTGAAATGTCTGAAGTAACCCTCCATCTTTCTATCCTGCAAGTTTGCTGGGTCCTTAGCCTCAGCTTCACTCCCAACCTTCCTCCCTTAAAAGCTTATGTTAAGACTAAAGAGCAATTCAGCCACAGAGCACTTGCTTAATGTGTGTGACACCTGGGATTCGGTTCTCACCCCCCACACACACACACAAAAGTTAACGTTAATACACACATTAGCCACCTTCTTTGTGCTTCCAAAATAAATAAATATATGAAAATGGCAGAGAGGGAATCACGGGAAAGTCACCTCTTTCTTTTTATTATGGAGCATAGTACAGGACTATAGTTTAAGCGCTTTGTACAGTTCTAGTCTATTTATTCTTGACTCCAAATATGTGATGTAATTTGGAAGAGAAATGCACACAGAGAGAGTTCACTGGGTAGGAAGCACATAAGCCTCTCCCTGCAGCCTAACAGTAGAGTAGCTGCTGCTTGGGTCTGCAGTACAAATCACTAGTCCCTGCTTCACTGAGCTGAGTGAATGGTGGATGGGAGCGAGATTCCATCATGCCTCCCCTGCTGGGCCTCTTTGCACCTCCAAACATGCCCATTGCATCTCCCTGTTCTTTCCATCACTTGCTGTATAGTTGACTCTGTGCTTCCCCTCCCCTCCCTTTCCCCTCCCCTCCCCTCCCCTTCTCCTCCCCCTCCCCATACAGATCATTAAAATGTCCTCGGTTATTCCAGACTCACTGCTCTTCTGCAAAACCTGGCTCTTGTTAGCTGTCCATTTTTTGCCAGAAAGAATAAATACTCATTTGCACATGGCTCAGCAACCCCTTCACTGGACTCCGTACCCTTCCCCCTTCTCTTCTGTTCCATTCACCTCCATTTCAGACCTCCTCTCCCTCTTCTGTCAGAGTAAAGAAAGGCTCTTCGAGGCTGCACAATGGCTGGCACTCTGAGGAAGCCCAGCTCATCCCACGCAGCCCCTGCACATACTCCACAGTCCCCTTACCAAATAAGACCTGGAAGCCTGGAATGGTGAGTCGTGCCAGGAGACAGGAGGCAAGAGGGCAGAAGAGCAGATTGTATAACACCTCTTAGGCTAAGTCCCCAATCTGCAAAACCCTGGGCCCTGAGGACGACAGCGGCTCTGCACACACACGACTCCTCTCTGCCATACTCGTCCTTTCTCCGACCTGCTCTGTGTAGTAAAACAATTGCTCCCCAAGGACTGCAGCCAGAGGTTCTGACACTGTGAGAATGCACAGTTTGGGGAGGACTCCACACCCCGCGGAGGGGGCACATGTAGATTGCAGGGTCAAGATCTTAGGGACAAAGATGATTTTGAAACGCCCAAGATAACCGGACCAGATAACGGTCCTGGAATGATATATGGGATCCACATTGCTCCAGCACGATCTGACAGGGTTTCCTGGCAGTATGTTGAGTGTGTTGCACATCACACACACACACACACACACACACACACACACACACACACACACACACACACACACACACACACACACACGATGCTCTGAGATGATGTTATCAGTACCCAGCATTTCACTTTGGGGACCCAGGTGCTGAGCTCCAGCAAGACTAGGTACAACCAGAGCCACACGGGCCTTTCCTTTTCAGTATGCAGATGGGACCCAGTGGGGACGAGAGTGGCACATACCCCAGGAGTCCTATTAGAGAATCTGGAGTCCTCTGGCCTCCTTCATCACTCGGGTTCGACACCTCCCAGCCCCAGCCCCAGTATTGGGTCTAGTCCAGACTAAGGTCGTCGTCCCCTACTCTCTAACCCGAGACCTACCTGTGTGGGTCCTGGCGGAGGGACGCGGGTCTCAGCCGAACACCCCCATCCACCGGCTAGCGGTAGCCGGGCGCAACGCAGCGGCAGCGGCAAGCCAGCCAGCGAGCGTTCCCCCGCTGCTCCGGCGGTGCCGGGTCCCTGCGCTCGTGCCCGGGCTCCCGGATGCGCGCCCGCACTCGGGCACCCGCCCAACGGGCGCGCCCAGGACCAGAACGTCATCCTCTCGTGAACATTCCTAGCTTTCCTTGGAGCACATGGACCTGCCTTTATTAATATTTATGAATTGCTGTTTCTCTTTTCTTTGATAACGGTCCTTCTGCTTCCCACATGAATATTCAGAAGCTCCGAGATGGGGACGTGCAATCGCTACCAATATGGTTCTTCAGAGGGCCTAACACTAGGTTTTGTATAAAACTGCGGGCAAATGGAGTAGATGAGTAGGTAGATGCTGACCTTTACACTTAAAGGGCCTCTGGCACTTTCTAGACTCCCCTTTCTATTCTACCAGGGGTTGAAGTGGACAGCCAAGGCATGAACCCTACCTTGAGCTTGGCTCATAGTTCAAGGTCAAGGTGAGGGGCTGTATGGCGGGAATGATTCAGTCATCCAAAACGGTTGGATGCACGTGAAAGGTTTGAGTGAGAGAGAATAGAAAGGAATAGGAATATTCTTTCCAGGAATAGAAAGACTTCAGATAATAGAGGAAAATTCAAAACGTGGAAATAAGGACGATCCCCTAAGGCCTTGGGAAAATATACCTCATTCATTAATGTACTGTGTATAAATCTGTGCTTACAGATGCTATCCATATGAACTCTAGTAAGAAATATGTCATACAAGAAAGGAAAGCAGGGGAGGCACGGTTGCCTGGAGACCCCCTCCTACTTTTGTCTGATGGTAAGTACTTCTAGGCCAAACACCGAGAGGGTCTTTTCTCAGTTTATTTATGCATCTTATCACAAACAGTTCCATCATGAAGAGGAGGTGAAGCAGGGGAACATTATCACCAATGCAGTAAGAAGTGTTAGCTATTCTGCCCTTTCGGTGTTAGAAACATGAGAATACTTTTTATTAGGGGGTTGGGGGTAAAAGATCCTAAATTGAGAGCTAGTGAAATGGCTCAGCGGGAGAAAGGTGCTTGCTGTATAAACCTGAGAGCTGTGACCCAGGTTCAATCCTGGGACCCCACAGGAAGGTGGAAGGGGAGAACCGGAGTCTAACCTCCACAAGCATGCACACTGTAGCAAGTATACCCACACACAAGATACAATAGTAATAGATTTTAAATTCTATTTATCCAGTATCAAAAGTGGTTTGTGGCCTTGGGACAATTATCCTTACTGAGGCTTATGTACTTATCTCAAATGAGAATAATTGGAGCTCCCATTCCTGAGGCCTGTTGTGAAATTAATGGAGGGAATTCATGCAAAGCAGTGCTAGGCAGGTGGGAAGGAACTGTGAGATCTGGCTGCTTTTCCTCATCAGAGGCTTTAGTGTGCTCTTTTACAATGGTTCCCTTGTTTGTTTGTTTGGGGGTGGTGGTATCATATAGCACATCATTTAGGTTAGGGTGACCTCAAACTCTCTATGTAGCAGAAGGATGACCTTGAACTTCTGATGATCCCATTTTCACCTCCCTCCCAGAGTGCTAGAATTACAGATGTGTGCCATCATGCGTGGTGCATGAACTTTTATGTGGTGCTGAGGATTGAACCCAGGGCTTTGTGCATGGTAGGCAAGCACTCTAGCAACTGAGCTTCATTCTAAAGTCCTGGAAATTAATTCTAGTTCCAGGAGATCCAACATCCAACTTTGGCCTTCCAAGTGCCTCTCTCATTCAAATGCTGTGAAGATATACACTCAGACATAAATAAATAGTTATTATGCAAATAAATTAATACAGCTTTTAAAAAAGACTATGTATACAATCTTTAGAGTATGAGAAAGTCCTGGAACTGAGAAACAGTTTGGTCTTTGAGAATAGTCTGGAGTTTTTCGGTGATGGTGGTGGTTTTGATTTTTTGTTTTGTTTTGTTTGAGTCACAGTTTCTTTGTGTTACCCTGGCTCTCCTGGAACTCACTCTGTAGACCAGACTGACCTTGAACTCCTGGAGATCTGTCTGCCTCTGCTTCCTTCATTCTGGGATTAAAGGCGTGCATCACCACCACCCAGCTGAGAATACTCAATTTCAAACCCTAATGTTCAAACTGAGTGAGGTAGCACAGATCTGTGATCCCAGTACTCCGGATTCTAATGCAGGAGGAGTGTGAGTTCCTGGCTAGCCTGGATCAAATGATGTAAAACAATGCACAATAACTAGAATATGAAAAATTTAACAAGTTAGTTATTTTGCTATTGGTTTTGTAAGAATTTGAAGTACATGAAGACTGGTGGTCTAGACAGCTGGATGAAAATGTTGTGCTTGGGAACCAAGTTAGTCTTTCAGTATTATTTTATATGATAAGCATGTATAACACAAAAGCTTACCATTTTAACAATTTAATTGTACAATTCAGGGGTATGAAGGACTTTAATACTAGTGAAGCAACCATCACAATTCTCCATCTTTACATTTTTTTCATCATCCCCCAAATGGAAACTTTTTAAAGAACTTCTTTTTATCTTTAAATTAAAAAATAGTGTGTAGGTAGGTGTGTATGGTATATGTATGCATTCCTTTGCGTGTATGAATGGGTGTCCGTGCATGTGTCTGTACATGTGGAGGGCAGAGGTTGACATCAAGTATCTCCCTCAGTTGCTCTCATATATAGAGAGAGTTACAAATGGATCTTTATTTAAAATTCTCATCTACCAAATTAACATTTTCTACCAACCCCGGAAGAAGAGACTTTGCTGGACAGGTTTCACAATCTTTTGCTTAGGTGCTGCCCTCCTGGGGACCTTAACAAAAGCCATTGCTGTCTTCTTTTCTTCTCTGACACCTGTTAAGTCTTTTTTTTAAAAAAATTCCTATTTTATTATTATTATTTTTATTATTATCCTTCCTTGGAAGCCCTAATAACCTGCTGCCACTGAGCTTCCTGAACTTCCAGTTTCAGATACGTCTTGGCCATTTTATCAACAAGAGATGCACCAGTGATGGCCGTTGGGATTTGACTATAAAATGATGCAATAATAATTAAAAAAAAAAAAAAAAGTCAAAGACAGATCGAGCCGAATACCAAAAAAAAAAAAAAAAAAAAAAAAAAAACCAAAAACCCATAAAAAACATAAAAAACACAGGTGAGCCACGGGCCATGGAACAAACAGATTACTAAAAGTGATGGGTTGAGTTAAGATAAAAAAGCTAACTAACAATGTGCTTGAGCCATAGGCCAACAGCATAAAGTTAATATAAATATCCAAGTCATTGGATATATTGGGGGCCTACGCAGCAGCAGGCAGCTAAGTACTCTGGGACAGCAGGTCTGTGGGTCTGGACCTCTGGCCGGACAGGGCCAAAAAACCTCATTGTAATAGTATGACAGGTTCTTTTGAATTTCTTTCAACTGTCATTTTTGTGTTTTATTTTGTAGACAACAGTATGCAGTTTATCTGCTGAGGATTCTTTTTGGAAAGTAATTCAGACTCAAATTTTGCATTAAGAAACTGGGAAGCCTTCCAGATGGTCTGTCATGGCACTGCCAGGGTCTGGGGTACATCTCTTACCTGCTGAAATAGCTCCACCTTCATGGTGAGGGCTGCTGACCAGCTGGAGGAAAGATGTCGAAGAGCTCCATCATTATCATCAGCCTCCTCCTCCTCCTCCTCTTCCTCATTGTTGTTAATTATTAACTTTTGAGACAGGTCTCTCTCACTGAACATAGGGTTCATTGGTTTGGCTAGGTTGGCTGGCCAGCAAGCTCCAGAAATCCAGCTGTTCACCTGTCTTTTCCCTCAGCCCTATTGTAGTAAATCTCACCTGTAATATATTAAATATAGGATTAACATTTATTAGAGGGTATTTTAACACTCTCGGATACAAATTAAACCTTAGGGTGATTTTTGAAGATAGAATGGTCCTGGCGATGGATGCTGATCCAATCTCCAAGAATGCAAGAACCAAACAGGTTCAAAATCTCAGCAGCCCTTTTTTAATGAGGGTGGCCACACCCTGTTCAAGCTCTCAGGCACGCCTCCAACCTTGTCAGCTAAGAGCTGTGGTTACAGTAGTTCACTGTGGCCAGCTTTTGTGTGGATGCTGGAATTGAAACGCAAACCTGGTGCCTGTACTACAGGCACACTGCTGTCTTGGACACACACACACACACACAGGTTTATTTATTTTTTGTAAATCTTTGTTCTGGGGATCCAACCCAGGGCCTGACACATGCTAGGCAAGTACTCTACCACTGCACTTAAGCCCCACAAATAGAAACAAATAACAACTCCCTATTACTCTCCCTCCCTCCCTCCCTCCCTCCCTCCCTCCCTCCCTCCCTCCCTCCCTCCCTCCCTCCCTCCCTCCCTTTCCCAGTAGTCATTCTTCTATCCCCAGCCAAACTCCTCTAAGATATGCAACTCACCTCTCTGTGTAAGCACATTGGTAGAGTGCTTACTAATCCCCATGAAACTTTGGGTTCAATTGCCAATACCACATAGACCTGCAATTCCAGGACATGGGAGGGGGATGGGAGAGAATCAGAAATTCAAGGCCATTCTTGGTTATTGTGCTAGTGGGCTTTACTGTCAATTTGATACAGCCTTAGTCATGTGAGAGAGGAATTGTGTAGATTAGGAGCTTGTCTTGATTTTTAATTTATGTAGGCAGGTCTAGCCTACTGTGGGTGGCACCATTCCCTTGGCAGATAATCCCTGTTTGGTAAGAAAACTAGATAAGCATTGGTCAGTGAGCAAGCCAGCAGGCAGTATTCTTCCATGATTTCTGCTCTACATTTCTGTTTGAGTTCGTGTCTTGACTTCCCTCAGTGATGGGCAGGTGAAATAAACTCCTTCTTCCCCTAAACTGTTTGGTCATGGTATTTGTCACAACAGCGGAATGAAGCTAGAACAGCTACATGGTGAGTTCTAGACCTGTGTAAGGCACCAGATAGGCACGTGAGCATGAGTGTACACACTCATAAAGAAGAAAGGGAGGGGAGAAAGAGAAAAGGGGAGGGGAAAATACCCCCCCCCCCCCCGAGACTATTAAAACACAGCAGTTACAGGTCATCTAGTCTAACACAAACCAGCCTTTCCTCTTAGAATAGTGCTGCTGGGCTACAGGTGCTACAGAAATTGACATCGCAGGCTGTCCTCAACGCTCCCACTTTAAATGGCCTAGAAGGCTAGAGATTGATTTTAAGATTAGGAAGTCAGTGACAGCAGAATATGAGTTATAGGTCAGCATGCTTGATCTCTTGATCTTTTTCAGAAGGTTCATTTTTTTAAAAAAGTTAGTTCCCATGACATTCTGAAATATAAGTCACCAAGTCTTTATTGAAAACCTATGTAAGGACTGGATTGTGACTCAGTGGTAGAATATTTGCCTGGCATGTACCCAGATTCAATACACACTACAGAGAGAGAGGCGAAGTGACTTATGTAAAGCAGCATGTGCCCCGACTGAATAAGACACAGGATGTCCTAGACAATAGTGCCATGAAGATGGGATAGTCAGTTAAAAGAATCTTTGTACACCTGGCATCATCAGAGATGCCATTTGTATTAAACCCAGCTCCCACTATTCCCAGCCTTAGATTCAGTTTTATTTCTGCTACAATCCACATGCCCAGGTGTCAGAAACTTAATGATTCAGAAATGAACTTGAGGAAGTGAAAATGGCATAGAATGTTACCATTCCATTGCACTTATCTAGCTAAATAAAAATCACTTCCCCACTGGCAAATCTGCAGAGCCCAGCATGCCATGAAAATGCTGCCCCAGGCCGCAGCTGTCCCGTCTAAGTCCTCAACTCTGAATCACGACAGTGTTCAGCACTGTGGAAATGATGAGAAGAGAATTTACATTCTCCCTAAAGTCTCATTTGCAGCAGTTAGTGTTGCTCACAGAGCCAGTTCAGGAAGGATTTAAGCAGGCCAATCTCTTTTGGTTGTCATACCCAATCAGGTGAGAGCTTACCGACCAGAATTCTAAGCCTTGAAGAAAAGGTGTTTTGAGTAGGTGTTGAATACAGTTGGTCCGATTAACACTGTTTGACTAAACTTCCATCAGTCTCCTAAACCTCTCTTGGCCCCATTTATGCATTTCCTTATAAAAATCCAGTTTTCACAAAAATCCTGCCCAGTCATTTTTGCAGAGGCCCCTATCTTCAGTGTCTGGGTGGCCTTGATACCTAAGTAAATTCCTCATTCTTCACTCCACCAGATGCTATCCAGTAGCTATGACTGATCTCCAGCAATAACCCTGTTAGGTCAGGTTACCCGGAACCCCCATGCACCCAACCATCTTCACTTTTCAGCTAAAGTCCTGCTTGGCTTTGCTGCTTTGCAAGCTAAGGTCATTTTTTTTTTTCTCCTACTGCAGAAATCCCACTTCTGTCATCCTTGTGGCTCTTATGGTGGCCTATCATCCTTGTGGCTCTTATGGTGACCTGAAAGAAACTCTGCACTTAATACGTGCTGCAATTAACTTGTGTGTGTTCATGTGAGTGAGTGTGTGTGTTAGGTTCCAGAGGTTGAGCTCTTAGAGGCAAGTGGCCTTACCTTGACAATTTTTAAGTTATCATAAAAGAATGAGAGGAGAGAGAGACACAGAGACATAGAAACACAAAGGGAGACTAAAATGGAGACTGGAGGGGGGGGGCAAATGATGTCATACATAATTCTTGACTCAGCTTGGCATTGAAGCTGAGTTTTGGAGAGTTCTAAGAGGAAAAGTTTCCTGTTGGATGTTGATGGGCTGCCTGGGCCATGAGAGAAGTCTGTGTTGCAGAACTGCTGCCTTAGAGACACACAAAGCTGCTGGATGGAAAGCCAGAAGCTTTAGGAGGCTTGGCAACCTCAGAAATCCGCATAGTCAAATAAATCCAGGTTCCTACCAGGTTAAGAATCTGTTCATTGTGTGTAACACTGGGATGAGCATGAGATACAGAACACATAAATCAAAGAAAGCTCAGGCATCACCTCTTAGCAAAGGTGTGATATTCTCACACAAGCCTGAGAATATCAACCATCTTTAAAGCCAAAAGAAATGAGTCGATATCATCTTAAAATACCTTGTTTAGAGAGGAAATCTCTCTCAATGTCTACTACTACTGCTTTTGAGTCTTGAAAGAACTCCCAGGGCGGTGTTTCATGTATTGTGTGATTGTGGGTGATCTAATCAGATCACATTCAAAGCTGTCCTCAACTAATAGGGCAGAAGAACTAAGGTCTCGTTAGCAAAACTCTGGAAGAGTCTGAGTTTTCACAGCAGCTTTACCATTACCTAGCCAGGTGACCTGTGGGAAACTTACCTTTTTGTTTGTTTTACTTTTTGTTTTTTGAGACAGGGTTCCCAGTGAAGTCCTGGCCATCCTGAAACAGGTTCTGTAGACCAGGCTGGCCTTGAATTCAGAGGTCATCCTCCTGATTGCTGGGATTAAAGGTCTGTTTGTTTTTGTTTTTTAAGGTAGAGAACAAAGATAGGTGGGTAGGAAGAGTTGGAAGAGGGGGAAAGATAGTCTTTGTATTGAAATGTGTATTGTATTATATATTGAAAATGTTTTTCACTAAAATAATTTTTAAAAGTATGAGACATCATACCTAGATAAAAGTTTTAGTTTTCTTAAATATATTTCAAAAGACAAACTAAAACATGCTCCTGTTCTTTAAAAAAGAAATCTATGAATTTAATTTTCCTTTTTTTTTTTAAACATTTATTTACTTAGAGGGGTTTGCCTGTGTCACACACACACACACACACACACACACACACACACACACACACACAGAGAGAGAGAGAGAGAGAGAGAGAGAGAGAGAGAGAGAGAGACTTGCCACACTGGGTATGTGGAGATCAGAAGACAAGAGTTTTTTCCTTCCACTAAGTGGGTCCTGGGGGTTGAACTTTGGTCATCAGGCTTGGTAACAAGTCCCTTAACCTCCTGAGACATCTCATTTATCCTAATTTCAGTATTGATTTTTAAACAAATGGGCTCCAGGCTAGTACTTCAGTTGACAGAGTGCTTACCTAGTTAGTATGTACAAATCAGACAGATCAGGAAGTCAAGATCAGCCTAGACTATATAGTGAGGTCAAGGCTAGCTAGGGCTATCTGTCTTAAAACATATAAATAAATCAAATCAAATTTTGATCCCAAATTGTTCCCCCCACTTTGTTTATTTTATTTTATTTTTTTACTGTATTTTATTTCTTTTTACAGTGTTAAACATTGAACACAGGGCCTTAGGCACGTAGGCAACACTACCACAGAGCTACATCCTTATCGAGTCAAAATCACTGAGGCATTGTGAACTATCCTCTGATCTCTTTGTTTCTCCACCTTCAGACACACACTTTATAGGGATATTAAGAGAAAATAAGATGAAAAAAAATTCATGTGTGTTTTTGAGACAGGGTTTCTCTGTGTAGCCCTGGCTGTCCTGGAATTCCCTCTGTAGACCAGGCTCGTTGCAGAGATTGTCTGTCTCTGCCTCCCTAAGTGCTGCATTAAAGGCATGTTCCATCACTACTAAGCTGAAATTTTTAATTATGAAAAATTCTTTGTCAAGAGCACAGAAAATTAAATCTACAAACTCCAAATTCCATTTTCTTCAATACTTTTCTCTAACTAAAATTCTCTTGTTGAAGCAGAAGGATCAAAAGTTTCAGGCCAACTTAGAGTGAGACCTTTTCTCAAAAACACAAACAACAATAAATAATGGGTGACGTTTCTTGTTTGTATCTGGGGTTGTTTGGTTGGTTTGGATCTTTCGATACAAGATCTCAATGTGTAGTCAAGGCTAGCCTTGCCAGATCTCTGTAGCTGAGGATGACCTTCAATTTCTGACCTTCCCTACTCTTATCTCTCAAATTGGAATTACAAGTATGTGTGCAAGCTTGTTGGATAATGTCTTAGAATGAGTATGTATTAGGTCTCAGAAAATGATCCCTGGTTTAATCTCCAGTGTATGTGGAGGGAGGGATTATTTTTCCCCTAAAATATTTATTTTTTATTTTATGTATATAAGTGGTTTTGTCTGTATGTACGCAAGTACACCACTTGCATGCCTGGTGCCTAGAAACTGGAAGAGGACATCAGATCTCCTGGAACTAGAGTTACAAATGGTTGTGAGCCACCATATGGGTGCTGAGAACCAAACTCTCCAAGAGCAGCAACTACCTCATAACAACGGAGCCATCTCTCCAGCCACTGTGTGTAGGTTTGTGCACATGCCCTCTGAGGCCAGAAGCTGTTAGGCCCCCTGGAGCTGGAGTTACAGGCAGTGTGTGCCTCCCTACATGAGTTCTTGGAAGGGAACTTGGATCTTCTTCAAGTACAGTGCATACTCTTAACTGCTAATCCATCTCTCCAGCCCTGTGGTGGTTTAAATAGGAATGGCCCTTGTAGGCTCATATATTTAAATGTTTAGTCACCAGGGAATGGCACTATTTGAAAGATTAGAAGGATTATGAGGTGAGGCCTTGTTGGAGGAAGTGTGTCACTAAGATTTGAGGTTTCAAAAGCCAGTGTCAAGATCAGAGTCTCTCTCTTGGCCTGTGCATCAGGATGTAGCTCTCAGCTATTACACCAATACCAATGACTACCCGCTACCATGTTCCCTGCCATGATAATAATGAACTAACCTCTGAAACTGTAAACCAGCCTCCAGTTCAATATTTTCTTTTATAAGAGTTGCCTTGGTGATGGTTTCTCTTCACAGTCATAGAACAATAACTAAGACAAATCCCAAGAATTTTTTAAAAGATAGTCTTGTGGTATTGGAGAGATGAATCATTGGCAGCACAGGCTAAATCCTAAGCACCCATGTATATTCAGTCAAAACACTCATAGCAATAAAGTAAAATGAATAATAATAAAGTAAGGATGGACAAATGGCTCAGCAGTGAAGAGCACTTACCTCCTCTTTTAGAGGGCCTGTTTTCAAGTTCCAGTACCCAGATAAGGCACCTTAAAACTGCTTGTAACTTCAACTCTTGGGAACACAACACCTACCTCTGGCCTCTGTCAGCACCGACACCCATATGCACACACACATATGATTAAAAAATAATAATTACAAATTTGGAAAAAATTAAAGTAAAATTTTAAAAGGAACAGAATCCCATGTGTCCAGGCTGACCTTGAACTTTCTATGCAACTGAAGCTGAGCTTGAACTTCTGATTTTCCTGCCTTCACTGCCCAAATGTGGGGATTACATGAGAATACCACTGGATGGCCTTCATAGTCATCACTTCTTTACCTGATTATACTGTGCAGCTTGATACACACACACACACACACACACACACACACACACACACACACACACACACTGGTCCAAACGCCATAACAACTTGATATCCCCTGCACACACAAAAAAATTGAGGGCTGAAGTTTGATGTCTCAATGGTTAAGAATATGTCCTGGTCTTGCAAAGGACAAGGGTTCAGTTCTCAGCACCCTCATGGCACTCACAGCTATGGGTAACTTTAGTTCCAAGGGATCTGATGCCTTCTTCTGGCTTCCAAAGGCACCAGGCATGCTTTCAGGCATATACCACCACACATACACACAGACAAAACATTTATACATAAGGAAAAAAAGTCTTTAAAACAAAAAAAGTATGAATAGCCCAAATGTCTTACAAGAGTCAATATATATGGATATAATCTTTATATAGGCTGAGGCCTCCAGAATACAAAGCCAACCTGGACTATGTAGGGAGACTCTTGGCATGCCTTAAAAAAACTAATAATACATCATTCTGGTGTGTTCTTGGTTCTTTGTTGTATCTTTACCACATCCCCAACCATTCTCAAACTTGCCAAAAGATTAATTTCTTACTTAAGCACTCCGTAGAGATTTTCTCATCCCTAGACAACCGTAATAGCAGGTGCTTTTTATTTGGCAATGAAAATCATGAAATTTGCTAAAGGTATAGCATAGCTCAGTGGTAAAGAGCACTTACCCAGCCATCGTGAAGTTCTAGGTTCTCTATGCAACATTTGCAAAAAGGAGAACGGAAGTTACAAAAGGATGTGCCTAGCTATATGATTTGAGCACTGCAAAGGTGCTTGGGCTCACAGCCTTCCCCAGTGCTGGTTGGTATTTCTCCTCTTCCTGAGCTGTGAGATCTTCATTTTGTCTGCTGGAGTCTACTTATTTTCTGGTGTAATCAAGTCTCACTTCAGAACCAAAGAACCATCAGTAGGTTTAGGTACCCGTGCCCAGGTTGGTTTATGCTCTCTTACACCAACCTCCTGAACTGGATGGAGGAGTGAGGTTTGAATTCATGCTGAACTTCTCCTCGGTCTCTAGCCAGAGAGCTAAAGAACCAGATGGACATTTTTTTCCCCCTCTCCTTTTCTCTCTTGAGCAGGATGGAAAGCTGCATCCCCCTCCCCTCTTTCTCAGGACTACAGCACTTCCCACTGCTTTCTCTCATTCCACCCCCTGGCTGCCTCTCTCAGGGCTGCCAGGTTGCCATGCCAATAAGGTTCCCATGGTTACTAGGAGGCGCTGTTGCATTCCCATAGGCAGCTTCTATCTATTCAAAGAAAACGGAGACTGTTGTTGCCCCCAGGGTCAAACAGATAAATTTGTAAGTTAGAAAGGACAGAAGCCGTCTCAGGTCAAGAGCTGTTGGAGGAAGAATGTCCTAAAAGTCTGAAGTCTCCAGGCTAGACCTTGGACAATTTAACTTGTGTCTCTCCTAAACCTAGGGAGAGAGGTGCCTGGCACTGGTTCAAGTCCATTGTTTTGCCTATTGTGGGATCTAAATAGACACCGCATTGTGAGGATCGTGTTAATATGTAAATAATGGATACATCTGTGCTCTCTGTGTATCAAGGAAACTGGGAGAATGCAAAGCAGGCCCTCCCTCTCCTCAGTTGGAGACAAGTCTTGTCTGTTTTTCTCCACATGGTGCTCTCTATGTGGTGCTCTTCCTTGTGCTGGGACCCTCAGGCCACACCTGGTTTCTGTTTCTTTTTAACACAAAGTTTGTTTTATTAAAATAGAAAAGCATGATTTATGTGTAAAATTCCAAACAAAAAAAATAAATAAAAAAAATTTACAGTTTCAAATTACAATATGCTTCCCAGCACTTGTGAGGTGGAGACAAGGATAACTGAGGGTGAGAGTTATACATAGTGAGTTCAAGGCCAGTGTGAGCTATAGGAGACCTTGTCTTAGAAAGAAAATAAATAAACAAACAAATAAAAAAAATAAACAAATGCAATATGTAGCTGCAAATGCTTTTTATTTAGTTTATAGATAATAGTTATGTTTGTGGGTTATAGTGTGATATTTTGACACACACATATATATATACACAAAGTAAATATATATATACACACACACACAAAATATACATAAAATACATATATGAAAAAATATAATGGTCAAATCTGAGTAATTAGCATTTTTTTATCTTCTTAAAGAGTTCTCAAATCTTTGTGTTAAGACCTTCAAACTCGTGTTTGTTAGAGCTTTATGAAATTCAGATCTGGGAGAGTGCTTTGGCTTGGCAAATGAAGGAAGGTGTTTGCTGCCAAGATTGACAGCCTGAGTTTGAACTCCAAAATCCACATGGTGGAGAGAACTGGCCTCCCCAACATTTTTCTCTGCCCTTTCACAAATAGGCCCAGGAAAACACACACACACACACACACACACACACACACACACACACACACACACACATCCCTCCTACACACAAACAAATAAATGTAATTTTTTAAATGTAGAAGCTGTAGCTTCAGCTCAGTGGTAGAGCTCTTGCCTAGCATGTGCAAAGTCCTGGATCTGATGCCCAACATCACATCTGTAAATAGACAAGTATACATAAGTGTATATGTCTGTGTATGTACAGTAATTCTCCTGTATTATATAATACTTGAACTTGTTTGCCCAATTTAATTGCATTTTGATACCCATTACCCAACACCTACCACAGAACTTACAATTTTATAATTGTGAAAATCATTTAAAATGTATTTATATTATTGTGGGTATGTTTGTGTTTGTACATGACAGAGGGATACGCATGTCACAGAACACATATGCTGAGGTCAGAGGATTACTTTGTGAAGCTGGCTCTCTCCTTATATCTTTATGTGGGTTCCCAGGGATTAAATTCAGTTCTCCAGAATTATGTTGCAAGCTCCTTTATCCACAGAGCCATCTCCCCAGTCACAAAATCTTAAACAATATTTTATTTTTATGTATGTTTGTGTCTCTCTGTATGTGCACATGTGTGTAGGCCCTCACAGAGGCCTAGCATCAGATTTCCTACAGCTGGAATTAGAAGTCTTTGTGAGGCTTGTGACATGGCTCTGAGAACTAATTTTTTTTTTTTTTTTTTTTTTTTTTTTAAGAGCAGCAAGTACTCGTAAGCAGCAAACACTGTTAGCCTTGGAGCCAGCCCTCTACCACTCTGAAAGATTATTGAGGCAGTTTATTTTATACAGAGTTTTGCCATTATGAAAAATGCCTCTCTTTTATCAGCAATAAAGAAAACAGAAAAAAGTTACTATTACTCAAAAAAAGAAAAGAAAAGAAAAACAGAGTTGCTTGTTACCAGAATCAAAGATCTGGACTGCCAGCCGCTTAAAATGATCAAATTTTGAGAAGAGAATTGGTAGGAGGAACAACAATAATAATAAAAAAATCAGAAGGTAGAGAGTCCAGCTTCCCAGAGCTCTATGTCAAGAGACTCAGTAGACGGAGGGGCTTTGACACGCAGCGGAAGAGGTACAGTGAGTTTGCAGAAGACCTAACAGCAGCTCCAGAAAGGAAGCATGTTACAAAGCTTATTTGGCTTCTATGACTAAAAACAGATTCCGCAGTTAACCCCTTAACCATAGAGGCAGCCCGAGGATTAAGAATGGCAGGAGGACAGAGAAGAGAGAGGTGGAAGACTGATTTCAAGGCAGTCCTTGTTACATTTCTGTACCTGCTAGTTTCTATGTCAACTGGACACAGGCTAGAGTCCTCTAAGAGGAGGAGGCCTCGGCTGATAAGTTGCCTCCAAAAGACTGGGCTCTAGGCAAGTCTGTACGGTGCTTTCTTAATTAGTGATTGATGGGGGAGGGCTAAGCCATCATGGGTGGTGCCACTCTGGGCTGATGGTCTTGGGTGCTATGAAGAGCAAGCCAGGACTCCTCTGTGGACTCTTCATCAGTTCCAGCCTCCAGATTCCTGCTCTTTTTGAATTCCTGTCCTGATTCTCTTGGATGATAAATTGTGATGAAGTGTAAGCAAAATAAACCCTTCTCTCTTCCACTTGGCCATAGTGTTTCATCATAGCGATAGTAACCTGTTGTGGGATTCAGGTGTCAGCTGATGGGGTCCAAGGAAGCTTATCCATGGCCCCGGGCTCCTGGAGGGGGTGTGGCCGAACCCATTGATAAGGGGCTGCTGGGACGCTGGGAGACTCTCTTCCTGGTTCCTGGCTGCTGAAGGGAGGCTCACGTCTTCCGTCCGTCTGCAGACTCTGGTCCCTGTTCAGGTGCTATTATACTCTGTTGCCTGTACCGTGAGTGTTGGTTTATATTCTAATAAATATCTATCTGGTATTGGTGTCCTTGTGGGTAGACTCCGCCTACCGTAACCCTAACTAAGATAGTTGCCACCTGACCTAATACTCCTGTTGTTGAGTAAATATATACCCAAGACAAATGAGAAAGCATGCCAATATTACTTATGCTTACAATCCTCATCACTTGGGAAGTTTGCAGCAAAGTGTGTCTGGAGACCAGCTTGGGCTGTATAATGAGTTCAAGGTCAGGCAGGTAAGAGATTCTAGTTCAGAAAAAGAGGGAGGGGGAACAACTAACTGTGAACAACAGCTATTTAACTGACAAATAAAATGTAGTATATTTACAATAAAATAGTATCTAATCATAAAAGGGTTAAATATGGACACATATACAACACAGACAAACCTTGGAAACAGTATGTAAGTGAAAGAAACCATACACACAAGGCTTATTGTATGACTCCATGATATGAAATATCTAGAATAAACAGAAAACAAAATATTGATGTAGTGGCGTGTACCCATAAACAGGAGGATCTTGAGGTCAGTCAGGGCATTTTAACATGATCATGTCTCAAAAACAACACTGGGATGAGACAGGGAAACAGGGAGTGAAAAGGGATCAGAATTCATTATTATGTATAAAAATATCAAAGAGTAAAATTTAAACAAAACAAAAAAAATGGATTGGATTTATTCAGTATCAAAGAACTTGCCTAATATGCACAAGACCCTGAGTACAATCTGCAGCATTAAAACAAAACAGTAAAATTAGGCAAAACAGAAATACTCCCAAAATTATACATTTTGGAGGGTAAATTCTAGCTCAATAAAACTGATTTTGTGAGGTGAGCATGGTAGTATATACATATAATCCAGCACTCAGGGTGACATAGATGGATCTGTGTTCAAGGCCAGTCCTAGCTATATGGTGAGACCCACTCTCAAAAGGACAAATACAGCTTAGCAGATAAAGGCACTATCTACTAAGCTGACGACTTTCTCCAGGACCCACACTGAGAAAGGAGAGAACTGACTTTCTGTAAGATGTTTTCTCATCTCCTCAAATACATTCAAGTGCCACTACCTACACAAGCTTACACACACACACACACACACACACACACACACACACACACACACACAATACAAAAATGTAAAGAAGTTTAAAGACTGTTTTATCTTTATTAATTTATTTATATATTTTTATTGTTAGAAATCAGAACTCAAGACCTTAAGCATACTAGCCAACACTCAACCATGACCACTGAGCTTTACCTAGAACCCTAGTATTTGGGAGGTAGAAGGACCAGGGAATTGAGATTATCTTCAGCTGACAAAGTATCTGCAGGTCAGTCTGGGCTACAGAAAGTCCTAAGAAGATATTTAGGTACTAGCAAACTTCAGGTAGGTAGGAAATAGAAGTAGGAAGAGAAGAGAGTGGAGGGGCCGGGCAGGGGAAAGGAAGAGTTTGAGGTCTTGATGAGGTCTTGGATAAGAAGTATTGGCCATAGTATCTAGTACCTCAAACAAACAACAAACAAGAAACAGCAACAATGAGAAACACTCCTCAGATGAAAGAGACTGTATTATATTCTTGGCTCATTATGCCAGTGGAGGGAGGCATGGTGCCTGCATCCTGGTGAGGAACCCACAGCTGTATTATTTGTGGCCAAGTATTAAAAGGGAAATGGCTGTGTGCAGATGTGGCTGGCCACACAGGTGTCCTGCGAGTCATTTCTTTGCCTTCCCCCTTTTAACTCTCTCTTCTATTTGTGTGTTATTGGCTTCTGTTTTGTTCAGGGCAGTCTCACTCAGTGCCAGTCCAGAATGGTCTGGAACTCACTAGGTAGCTCAATCTGGCCATTAACTTACAGTAATCCTCTTGCCTAAGCTTCTTAATTGATGGGGATTCACCCTGATGTGTGTGTGTGTGCCTCTTTATAACAACCTGCTCTTACAAGAGCTGAGTCTCTTCCCAGATCAACATTAGTCTCTTCCAAGGACAGCACATCTCTCAGTAAGGTCCCTCTTTGTAAGTTTCTTCTATTTCTCACCAGGGTACCTCACCTCCAGCAACAAGCCTTTGGGTGACACTCAAATCATTTCCAGATCGTTGCATCCGCAGCCACCCGCCATGTTTTTCTGTCATGATTCTTTTTTTGATTTCACTTCAGTGTATCAATAACGGAGATAAAAATGATAACTTCTATTAGCTTGAATAAGAAAATTTGAGGGGCTGGAGAGAAAGCTCATCAGTTAAGAGAACTCACCAAGGACCCAGGTTTGATTTCTAACACCCACATGAAGGTTTACCACCACCTGCAAATTCAGGCTCAGGAGATCTGATGCCCTCTTCTGGCCTTTACAGCCACCAGGCGTGCAAAGGGTTCACAATCATGGGTGCAGACAAAATAACCCCCCCCACACACACACATAAATAAATACATAAAATTGACAAAGGAAATGTGGAATAAGCAAATAATATTTAGCTGATTTCTCCAATGGAAACTAGCCACTGTTTGGAGGACATCTGTGGTATCATGAGAAATACCTATTTGTTTTCTGCCCCCAGCTCCTGGAATAGTGCCCTAAATCCCTTGGAATTTATGGAATAAATAGGAGCATCTTTTGTTAGTTATAAATGTTGACAAAATGCATCTTTCAATCACACATGAGTTGCTATAAAGAATGTATGAGAGATTTGAGTATGGGTCAATGTATAGAAGCCTTTGGCGCTCTTCCAAAGGGCTCAAGTTTGGTTCCCAGCACTCACAGTAGGCAGCTCAAACCAGCCAATCCCAGTTCCAAGGCACCAACATCCTCTTCTGGCCTCTACAGGCACCTACACACATGTGACACACACAGACAGGCATACAAACAAATCTTATGAATAAAATAATTAAAATATAAAATTGGTTTAAAAATATGTACAAGAGCTAGGAATAGTGATGCACACCTTTAATCCCACCATTTAAGAGGCAAAGACAGGTAGATTTTGAGGGTAGTCTGATCTATATAGCAAGTTCTAAGCCAGCCAGGGCTCTGTAGTGAGGCCTCATCTAAAAAGAGGAACCAACACAATGGTTCCATAGATAAAGGGACTTGTTCTGAAGCCTGACCTGAGCTTAACCCCTGGAACATAGCTAGGTAGACCCCTGAGAGTTATTCTCTGACCTCCTTGTGTTTCCAATGATATGCCTGAATGCACACACATACTTTTAAGAAATGTATAGCTAGAAAAATATATATAATGTATGCAAATTATAACACATAATAACATATGACTAGAATAATAATGATGCACATAACATAATAACACCTGACAAGCTTGCTCTTGGTGGAGCTTTAGATAGTTTTAGAGTGGTCACCAGAAACACTGTGTCACAATGAATGGGCTGGAATTTTCAGCTCACTTGACTCTCCTCAAGAAACAGGAAAGGGGCTAGAGATTGCATTTATTACCAATGACCGAGTAAACTCTAAGTAACAGGGTTCGTAGAATCTTCTAGGATAATGAATACACACACATGCCAGTGGGTGGCATCCCATAAAGGTGTGGGAGCAGAGAGAGAGCCTCTCCTCTTTTCGTCTGTTCCATTTGCTTAAGGGGTTTACTTTTATTTATATATTTATTTTTCATTTTGTTTTTTGAAACAGGAGTCTCACACTGTAGACCAAGCTCATCTGGAGCTCAGTGTGTAGCCCAGGTTAGGCTGCACTGCTCAGCGGTTCCCCTGCTTCAACCACATAACTGCTGGGATTACAGGCATGAGCCACCACTCCCACTTCCATTTTGCTAATTGTTACTAAATTATATCCTCCCCACCCCTCTCTGTCTCTCTCTCTTTTCTCTATACTGACCTTGATCTTGCTATTTATCTGAGGATTACCTTAAACTCCTGATTTTCCCGTCTCCATGTTATTACTTTGTTTACTTGGAGATCCAGCCCTGCTGTGTGTTTAGGCTGGTATCAAACTCTTGACCATATAGCCTCAGAATTATGGGAGTGTACCACCCTCCCAGACTGCATTTCATACTTCATAATAACCAGAATACATACGGTTTCTTTGAGTTCTGTGAGACATTCTGACAATTATCAACCCTGAGGAGACTGTCACAAAAAAAATGCAATTTATAGTTGGTTAGCTGGAAGTACAGGTGTTTGGGATGTTAAGTGGCTTTCCAAGTGACTCTCGTGAAACTGGTCTTAACTAATGGCATCTGACATGAATAGGTACAAAGTGTCAGAACTTAATTGAAATTTGAGCCCATTTGCTGTCAGAGGATTGGAAAGTTGATATGAACACACATTATCATTTAGTACTACAGAAAACACCAGCATAACTTTATGGATATCTGATTCTAAACTATCATGGTTCTGGGATACTTTACAATGCTATAAATTGTAAGTGACTGATAGTCATGTGGATTAAGACATATAAATTAATTCTATAAAAGTGAAGGTTAACTTCCTATTCTCTAACCCTTAAAGATTGTGGATTAAGTCGGCCTGGTAGTCCACACCTATGATCTCAGCACATGGGTGCTGAACACAAGAAAACAGAATTCCAGGCCAAACCCAAGAATGGTGCTTCATACTTGCAATGAATGCCTGCTCTCAGTAGGCTGAGCAGGAGGATTACAAGTCCAGGCAAGTCTGGGCCATACAGAGACTCAGTTTCAACAAAGCAAAGATTACTGTTGCTTGTAAATTCATTCCAACAGGGGGAGAGACATTGCTCAGTAACATAACACTAACATGTCAGTTTTTTAATTTCATATAAATCTATAATTTTTTTTCCTCCTCTGAACTGCTTATAATACCTTACTGGTTTCTTTCCTAATATTTTATTAAGTCTTAAAATTTAAAAATCTGTATGAAAGCAAGGTGTGGTGACTCACACTGACAATCCTGCTACTCGGGAGACTGAAATAGGAGGATGGCCATCAACTGGATGCTAGCCTGCATTAGTGAGTTCAAGGCCAGCATGGGCTAGAGAATGAAACCATCTCAAAAAATGAATAAGCAAACCACCAACAAAAATAATAAAACAGACTTATTTCTACTTTCATCAACTTACTTAAGTATTCTTTTAAATTTGAGAGTGGACTATAACTGTAGACATCATCTAACATGGGTATCAATGATATAAAAAAGAAAAGCAGTAATAAGTCTTCCTCGCCTAGTCTAACAGAGCAGAATAATTATGGAAGTGATCATAATCAACAGGATGCCAACCATTCGAAATACTCTTTCAAATAAAAGGAGGAATGGAGAAGTGGTTGGGGAATGTCTTAGTTACGTTTAATTCCACGATAAAACACCATTTCCAAGGCAACTTATAAAAGAAGCATTTAATTGGGGGCTTGCTTACAGTTTCAGAGGATTAATCTATGACTTTCAGAGCACAGAGCATGGTTGAAGGTAGAAAGAAAGTCATATTGGACCTGTTTGGGCATTGGAAACCTCAATGTCACCTCATCCCCACCCCCAACTCTGTGACATATCTTCTCCAACAAGACCACATTTACTCCAAGGTCACAACTTCTAATCCTTCCCAAACAGGTTCACTAACTGGGAACAAAGCATTGAAGTATATGAGCTTATGAGGGTCATTCTCATTCAAACCACCACAGGAAGGGATCTACAGGTTAGGTGTGATAGATAGAAGAGGTACAAGGAGTCAGAGGACATCCATATGGACATCTGAGAGAAAAGAAAACATTGGTTCATCTTAAAAATCATGGCTAAAACACAGAGTTTAGGAGAGTATATAGTCAAGGAGCTGTGAAGTTCTCCAAAGGCATAGGATAGACAGGATGAGGAGTTTAGACATTATTCCTTTGGAGATATGAAAGCCCCTGAAGTGTTTAAGGCAGAGAGACAAAGGCTTTGCATTTCCTTCCTTCCTTCCTTCCTTCTTTCCTTCCTTCCTTCCTTCCTTCCTTCCTTTCTTTCTCTCTCTCTTTCTTTCTTATGTTGATTTTATTATATTTTTATAAACAATGTCTTTTTTATACATGTATCCCCCTGCTCCCCCTCCCTTCCTCCCAATCTGTCCCAGTCAGCCTCTACCCTCCCCATCTTCCCATCCCCTCCCCCAAAAGGGCAAGAAGTCCCAAGGTGGGTCAACTCAGAATGGCACATCCACTCTAGGCAAGTTCAATTTCCTCATCCCAGTATCAAGACTGGGATAGGCGCTCCTCTGCGGGGAATTGGCTGCAAGGTGCCTGCTCATGCACAGGAACACAGTCTGATCCCACCCCTCCAGGCTCCACATACTGCCCATGAGAATTGACAGTTGCCTACCTTTGGAGGGTCTAGCTCTTTTTCTGATGGTTCCCCAGTGGCTGTTCTTGATTCAGTGAGCTCCCTAGAGCTCCAGCCAGCCATCTTAGTGGGAATTTTTCTCATAATCACTATCCCCTTGCTCAAAGACTCTTCTCCCTTGCTCGGCCCAGTGTTCAGTCATGGATCTCTGCCTCCATCTCTATTCAGTGTTGGATGTAGGTTCTGTGATGACACTTAGGGTGCTCCACAATTGGTAGGAGACCTAGCCAGGGATATCCTGTGAGTTCTTGGAGGTTTCCCTAGCACCCGGTCTCTTTCCCAACCTACATTGGCTTCCTCTATCAAGATGTCCATCTCTTTCTCTCACTCAACCATCTCCTTCTCTCATGATTCTTCTCACCTCTTGTTGGTTGCAACCTCTTATTGATCCCAATTTGCTAAAGAGATCTCTATTTTTATCTTCCTAGGGACATCTCTGGATGTCTCTCTCAAGTTCCTTCTGACCCCAAGCTGTTCAGGGGTTGTGGTTTGCAGCTTGGGTATTCTTTGCTTTTTTGTCTAAAATCTACTTATGAGTGAGTACATCCCATGCCTATCTTTCTGGCCTTTGTGGGGATATGTTTCAAATTTAATAAAAACCAGTTTAGGATATCAGAGGGATCTACCCACAGTTAGTCTAGGAGGATCAGACAGCAGCAACTCACATCTTTAATCCCAGCACAGGGAATATCCTGGAGTGGTGATTTATGCCCTTTATCCCAGCAAATCTGAGTTTGAGGTTATTTTAGTTTACTAAAGGAAATCCAGGCTCCCAGGCAGGTAGTGGTGGTGCTACGCCTTTAATCTTAACCTGGATGTGAAACAACTGGGTGAGAGATTATTTAAGGCAGGCATAGAAAAACAGGCAAGCAGAAGAAGCCACGAGGAGTGAGGCTGAGGAAGCTGGAAGACAGCTGGGTGAGATCTGACTGTGGTGTTTACTCTCTTTAATATCTCAGCCTTTCCCTGAGATCTGGCTCTGAGTTCCCTTTATTCATGCAACAGGCCTTGTGATACCTCCTTCAGGAGGATATTCTCCAAGACCATCCATTTGCCTGCAAATTTTAGGATGTCTTTTTTTGGTTTTTTTTTTGGTTTTTTTTTGGTTTTTTTTTTTGTTTTGTTTTGTTTTGTTTTTTTTTTTTTTAACTTCTGACTAGTACTCCATTGTGTAGCTTTACCACAGTTTGTTAATCCATTCTTCAGTTGAAGGGCATCTAGGTTGTTTCCAGGTTCTTGCTATTGCAAATAATGCTGCTATGAACATAGTTAAGCTAATACTTTTGGGGTACGAATGTGCATCCTTTGGGTATATACCCAATAGTGGTATTGCTGGATCCTTGGGGAGATTGATTTCCAGTTTTCTAAGGAACTACCACACTGCATTCCAGAGTAACTGTACAAGTTTACACTCCCACTAACAATGGAAGAGTGTTCCCCTTGTTCCTTGTCTTTTCCATTGGAGGCTGTCATCTGTGTTTTTGATCTGAGCCATTCTGACAGGTGTAAGGTGGTATCTCAAAGCTGTTTTTGTTATCAGCCAAAACAAAGGAGACCCCAGACCCAGATTTCTTGCAAGATTAAAAAAAAAAATTATTACATTCGCGAATGGGCTCAAGGCAAGAAGATAGCCAAGAGCCCTGAATGTTCTCAGGGTAGAATTTTTATACAGCACTTTAGGTAGGGGAGCGGGATACAGCACTCTGGTAAGGGGAGGGGGAGTTCTCATGGTTACTCAGGGTGGTCTTGCGCACAGATCAAGCTGACCGGGCAGTGTGTCCCAGAAATGTAAGAAGCAAGCTTTGTTTAGGCTGCATATCTTGCATGTGTCTGGGAAATTCTGTAAATAAAACTTTTTCCAAGGATCTGCATCCTTGAGCAAGAGGTTACTGTGACTCTGCCAAACTCAGTTAGCTTCAGGGGCCTCAGGGAGGGGTGAGGGAGGGTTTTGGCTTGGTGGGCAAACAGCTATGATGACACTAGAGAGTTAAGGGGGAAAGAGTCAAACAGGATTTTTCTATCATTTCATTCTTTCATTTTGATTTGCATTTCTCTGATGGCTAAAGATGTTGAGCAATTTTTTTAAGTGCCTTTCAGCCATTTGTAATTCTTCTGTTGAAAATTCCCTTTTTAGCTCTGAACATTATTTTTTAATTGGGTTACTTAGGTTTTTGGGCTCTAGTTTCTTGAGTTCTCTATATATTGTAGAGATCAGTCATAGGGTTGGTGAAGATCTTTACCTATGGGGATTCAATAAAAGCTTGAGTTCTAACCACAGTTAGTCTAGGAGAATCAGAGAGTGGTGACAGGGAGTATCCTGAGAGTGGTGACCTACGCCCTTAATCCCAATTGAGTGAGGTCATTTTAGATTATAGAAGGAATTCCAGGCTCCCAAGCAGGCAGTGGTGGGGCCACGCCTTAATTTACCATAAGAGTATTTAAGGCAGGCATAGAAAGACAGAGAGAGAAAGCCAAGAGAAGCCAGGCTGAGGAAGCTGGAAGACAGCTGGGTAAGATCTGAATGTGGTGTTTATTCTCTCTAATATCTCCGTCTTCCTCAGAGATCTATCCCTGAGTCTCATTTATTCGTGTAACACTTACCCATCCTGTAGGCTGTTGTTTTGTCTTATTGACTGTGCCCTTTGCCTTACAGAAGCTTCTCAGTTTCAGGAGGTCCCATTTATTGATTGTTGTTCTTAGTGTCTGCGCTACTGGTGTTATATTTAGGAAGCGGTCAGCTGTACCAATGTGTTGGAGAGTACTTCCTACTTTCTTTTCTATCAAGTTCAGTGTAGCTGAGTTTATGTTGATACACTTGGATTTGAGTTTTGTGCAGGGTGATAGGTTTGGATATATTAGTCTTCTTCTACATACCACCATCCAATTATGACAACACTGTTTGTTGAAGAAGCGATCTTTTTTTTAGTGTATATTATTTGTCTCCTTGTCAAAAATCAGGTATTCATAGGTATGTGGGTTAATATCGGGATTTTTGATTCAATTCCATTGACCCACAAGTCTGTTTTTATGCCTGTACTAGCTGTTTTTATTCCAGTACCAGGCTGTAGCTCTACAGTATAGCTTGAAGTCAGGGATGGATATTCTGCCTGAAGTTCTTTATTGATCAGGATTATCTTGACAATCCAGGGTTTCCTGTTATTCCATATGAAGTTGAGTATTGTTCTTTCAAGGTCTGTGAAAAATTGTGTTGGGATTTTGATGGGGAGTGCATTGAATCTGTAGATTGCTTTTGGTAAAATTGCCATTTTTACTATGTTGATCCTACCTATCCAGGAGCATGGGAGATCTTTCCATTTTCTGATATCCTCTTCAATTTCTTTCTTCAGCGACTTAAAGTTTTTGTCAAACAGGTCTGCTACTTCTTTGGTTAGAGTTACGCCAAGATATTTAATGCTATTTGCAGCTATTATAAAGGGTGATGTTTCCCTTATTTCTTTTATAGCCCTTTTATCCTTAGTGTATAGGAGAGCTATTGATTTCTTTTAATTAATCTTGTCCCTGCTACCTTGCTGAAGGTGTTTATCAGCTGTAGATGCTCCCTGGTAGAATTTGGGGATCACTTATGTGTACAATCATGTCATTTGCAAACAGAGATAGCTTGACTTCTTCCTTTCCAATTTGTATCCTCTTAATCTCCTTTTGCTCTCTTAAAGCTTTAGCTAAAATTTAAGAACTACATTGAATAGATAAAGAGAGAGAGGACAGCCTTGTCTTGGTCCTGAATTTAGTGGGATTGCTTTGAGTGTTTCTCCACTTAGTTTGATGTTGGCTGTCAGCTTACTGTATATTTATTATGTAATTTTTTATTATATTTAGGCATTTTTATTATATTTAGGCATTTCCCCTGTATTCCTGATCTCTCCAGGACTTCTATTATGAGGGAGTGTTGGATTTTGTCACAGGCTTTTTCAGCATCTAATGAGATGATCATGTGTTTTTTTTCTTTCAGTTTGTTTATATGATGAAAGACATTGACAATTTTTTGTATGTTGAACCGTCCCTGGATCTCTGGGATGAAGCCTACTTGATCATAGTGGATGATTTTTTTTGATATGTTGTTGGATTCAGTTTGCCAGAATTTTATTGAGTATTTTTGCATCAGTGTTTATATGGGAGATTGGCCTGTAATTCTCTTTCTTTGTTGCATCTTTGAGTGGCTTAGGAATCAGGGTGATTGTGGCCACATAAAGAGAGTTTGGCAATGTTCCTTCCATTTCTACTGTATGGATCAGTTTGAGGAGTATTGGTATTAGTTCTTCTTTGAACGTCTGGTAGAATTTTGCACTGAAACCATCTGGTCCTGTGCTTTTTTTATTTGGGAGACTTTTAATAATAGCTTCAATTTCCTTTGGGGTTATAGGTCTGTTTAGGTTTTTAATCTGATCATGATTTAATTTTGGTAAGTGGTACCTATCTAGAAAGCTGTCCATTTCTTTTAGGTTTTCTATTTTAGTGGAGTATAGATTTTCAAAGTATGACCTGACAATTCTCTGGATTTCCTGCATGTCTATTGTTATGTCCCCCTTTTCATTTTTGATTCTTTTAATTTGGATACTCTCTGCTTTTAGGTTAGTTTAGATAAGGGTTTGTCTATCTTCTTGACTTTCTCAAAGAACCAACTCTTTGATTCATTGATTCTTTGTATTATTCTCTTTGTTTCTATTGTATTGATTTCAGCCCTAAATTTGGTTATTTCCTGCCGTCTACTCCTTCTAGGTGAGTTTGCTTCCAATTGTTCTAAAGCTTTCAGCTGTGCAGTTAGGTCTCTTGTGTGAGATTTCTCTTAGTTTTTCATATAGGCATCTAGTGCTATGAGTTTTCCTCTTAGCACTGCTTTCATTGTGTCCCATAAGTTTGGGTGTGTTGTGGATTCATTTTCATTAAATTTTAGGAAATGCTTGATTTCTTTCTTAACTTCATCCTTGATCCAGAGGTGGTTCAATTGAGAGATGTTCAGTTTCCATGAGTTTGTAGGCTTTCTGTGATTTTTGTTGTTGTTGAACCCTTAACTTTAGACCATGGTGGTTTGATATGATACAAGGAGTTATTCCCTTTTTTTTTGTATCTATTGATATTTGCTTTATGACTGAATATGTGGTCAATTTTAGAGAAAGTTCCATGGAGTTCTGAGAAATAAGTATATTCCTTTGTGTTTGGGTGTTAGGTTCTGTAAATCTCTATTAAGTCTATTTGGGTCATAACATCTGTTAGATCCCTTATTTCTTTGTTGAGTTTCCGTCTGGTTGACTCATCCAAGGGTGAAGTTGGGGTCTTGAAATCTCCCATTATTAGTGTGTGGGTTTGATGTGAAGTTTAAACTTTAGTAGTGTTTCTTTTACATATATAGGTGCCCTTGTGTTTGGGGCATAAATATTCAGGATCGAGACTTCATCTTGGTGGATTTTTCCCGAGATGAATAAGTAATGTCTGTCCTGGTCTCTTTGACTGATTTTAGTTTGAAGTCTATTTTGTTAGATATTAGGATGGCTAAACCAGCTTGTTTCTTAGGACCATTTGATTGGAAAGTCTTGTCTCAACCCTTTACTCTAAGCAATTATCTATCTGTCTTTGAAGTTGAGGTATGTTTCTTGTATTTGGCGAAAGGATGGCTTCTGTTTTTGTATCCATCATGTTAGGATGTGTCTTTTTATAGGTGAATTGAGTCCATTGATATTAAGGGATATTAGTAACCAATAACTGTTATTTCCTGTTATTTTGGGTGGTACTTTGGGTGTATTTCCCTTCTTTGGGTTTTCTTTCTGTGGGATTATCAATTGTTGATGGTTTCATTGGTGTATCTGGTTTCCTTAGGTTGAAGTTTTCTCTTTAGTGCTTTCTGTAGGGCCAGATTTGTGGATAGGTGTTGTTTAAATCTGGTTTTGTCATGAAATATCTTGTCTACTCCATCTATGGTATTGATAATTTTGCTGGGTATAGTAATCTGGATTGGCAGCCATGTTTGTTCTTTTAGTGTTTGTATAACATCTGACCAGGACCTTCTTGCTTTTGTTGTTTCCATTCAATAGTCTGGTGTTATTCTGATAAGTCTGCCTTTATAGGTAATTTGGCCTTTTTTCTTTGCAGATCTTAGTATTTTTTCTTTGTTCTGTAGGTTTGGTGGCTTATTATGTGGCGAACAGACTTTCGGGGGGGGGGGTCTAGTCTATTTGGTATTCTGTAAGCTCCTTGTATCTTTATAGACATTTCTTTCTTTAAGTTGGGAAAATTTTCTTCTATGATTCTGTTGAATATATTTTCTGTGCCTTTGAGCTGGTGTTCTTCTCCTTCTTCAATTCCAGTTATTCTCAGGTTTGATCTTTTCATGGTGTCACAAATTTCCTGGACGTTTTGTGTTATGACTTTTTGGGTTTTAGTGTTTTCTTTAATTGACATCTATTTCCATTATTGAATCTTCCACTCCAGAGTGTCTCTCTTCCACCTCTTGCATTCTATTGGTTATGCTTGGATCTGTGGTTTTGGTCTGTTTCTTCACATTTTCTATTTTCAGCTTTGCCACAGTTTGTGCCTTCTTTATTGCTTCTATTTCAATTTTTAGTTCCCAGAATGTTTCTTTCACCTGTTTTTTTTCTTTTACTCATGGTTTTCTTTATTTTCTTTCAAGGATTTGTTCATCTCTTCTAATTTTTTGTTTGTATTTTCTTCTATTTCTTTAAGGGAGTTTTTTATATCCTCTTCTAAAGCTTCTATTATCTTCATAAAGTTGTTTTTAAGGTCATTTCCTTCTGTTTCCTCTTCATTGTTATGCTCAGGTCTTATGTTGTAGAACAACCAGGCTCTTCTGGTGGTGTCTTGTTCTTTATATTGTTATATGTATTCTTGCACTGGCGTCTGTCCATTGCTTCTCACTCTTATTCAGCTTTTTTTGGCTCTTTGTCAGGTGAGAGCCTGGGGGCCTGAGTGTCTCCAGTCGTTGTAGTGGGTGCTCTTAGTTGGCTGTAGGCCAAAGAGCTGTGTCTCTCCATTTGTCACGGAGGTCATTCTTAGTTGGGTCTTAGTTGGCTCTTAGTCAGCTCTTAGTTAGCTGTGGACCAGGAGGCTTTGGGGTCATCAGTTGTCAGAGTGTGATATGAAGCAGATTGTGGTTTGGGTAGGGGTTTGGCTGGTGGGATGTACGTCGAGTTGTGTTTTCCTGGGGATTGGGCTTGGGGTGGATCTCCCATATTTCTTTGCTTTATGGAGGAGCTGGGTGTGTTTGGGGTGGGGGTGGGGTTGTGTCCCTGGTCCTGGATTTAGAGACCACGGTCTCTGCTTGATCTGAGGGTCAGGGTGCCACTCACCTCTCAGCTGTGGACCTCTTGGGAGGCTTCAAGGTCTCCAGTTGTTGAATAGAGTCAGAAGCAAGGATGGAGAGAGAGAGAGAGAGAGAGAGAGAGAGAGAGAGAGAGAGAGAGAGAGAGAGAGAGAGAGAATATACTTGGTGATTGTGGACACCAGAGGAAGTAAAAAAGGAAGCCAAACAGGATTTGTTCATATTTGTAACCACCTTGTCCTTGTTTCTGGGCTTGATATCTAGCAGTCAGATTTTGGTCTGGTTGTTTATTGGAACTCTTTATGTGGACCCAGGCTGGATTTAAAAATCACAAACCTCTTTCTGCCTCTGCCTCCTAAGTGCAGGTATTAAAGACTAGTGCAACTACCTGACTTCAAATATTTACATGGCTGGTTCCCTTTGCCCCTTGAATTTGGAACTTAACACAATCAGCTCAAGTGTGACCCTTTGGATAGACAACAGCAGCTACTCCTGCCTCAGACCCAGATTTTATTTTATTCTGTTCTACCGTATCTCATTCTACTTGAACATGGACTCTGTTAAAGCAGACTTCTTGTCTGTTTCACTTACCACTAAATCTTATTACTTGAAAAGAGCCTGGCAATTAGAGCCTGGCAGTAAAAAGGAAGTGTGTCCTTGCCAATTTTACTCTTAATTTTAGATCCCAGCCATAGCAAATAGGTTCCAGTGTTCCAAGCACACCCAATAGCTTTCCTAGAGCTGTTTTCATGGAGCAGAGTTCCCTTTGTATCTAGTCTTTGCTGACCTTACTTTCCCCGGATACTTTGTTTTCATTTTATTACCTTGTCTGTTTCCTCATTGGAAGAAAGCAAGTTGAGAACATCGTGTGTCCCGAACACCTAGCCAAGAGAGATAGCAGGCACTTAGTAAATGTTTATTGGGATTACTTGGGAAGCAGGACTACAGAATTTTGGCCCTCATCCCAGATCAACTGAATCAGAACCTGTAGTTTACAGTCTCCAGGCAGCTCATTTTCACATTAAAATTAGAGGAACACTATAGTGATGATACAAGGCTTGGAGTGGCCCACAAGGGAAGGCAGATGTGGTACTGGACACCAGGCAGAGCTGGTTGTAAACAATACTTAATAGGCTTGTGGTACAAGTTTGCTCTCCTAGCACTTGGGAAGTAGAGACAGGATTGGGAGGTCGAGATCATTCTTACTTACATAGCAACTGTGAGGCTACCCTGTGGTATATAAAGACACAGTTTCCAAAAAACCCCAACAACAAAAAGGGAGAGAAGGAAAAAATAAAGACAAGAGGAGGAGAAAGAAAAAAATTAAAAGGAGGAGGAGAAATCGATGATGATGACTGTGCAGTTCAGGGCTCGGTGGCAAAAGCCTCTAGGTCCAGATACTCAGAAATCTGAGGTTAACAAGATCACAAGTTCAAGGCCCACCTGGGTTTAAGAGTGAGATTTAGGTGGGCCTGGGAAACTTAGTGAAACTTTGTATCAACACAAATAAAAAGTAAACAGAAGGCTAGGGGTATAGTTTCATGGTAGATTATCTGCCTATTATGCAGAGTCCTGTGTTCAATTCCCGTAAAACAAAAAGACACACACACACACACACACACACACACACACACACACACACACACACACACACACACGATTGTAAAATAAGAAATGTAATGTAAAAGGCCTGCTGCAAATTAGATGCTTAATAAGTCACAGTATCATTCTCCTTTGGAAGAATCTAAGCCTAGAAACTAGAACATCTGGATTCTAGATCTGGTATTATTGACAGTTTATATGTCACAAAGTCAAAGTAGGGGAGAACTAGATTCACATATTTTAACGTCTTAGTGGGGATATATCTCTATCTTGTTTCTGTGTTGAGTCTTGATTATTTTTTTAGATTTTTAAGATTTTATACTGGATTACATGAGGTCACTTTCATGCAAATATATAATATATTCGAGAATATTTTCCTCCATAAGGGACTCCCTCCTCCCTGTGCCCTTTTGCCTACTTAGTCCTTTGCTCCAGTTTCGCCTCTGTTTTCATATCATTACACATATGATTTTATGAATCTATAGTCTAGGAACCATAAATGCAGGAACATTTGGACTTTTGGAGACTGTTAACAGTATTATCTCTAGCTGTCTCCATTTTTCCTGCAAATGGCATAACTTCAATTCTGTACAGCTGAGATAATTTCAGTGTATATGTGAATAAACTCCATTTTCCTTTCCATTCCTCCATTGGTGGGCACCTAGGTTGTAGATAGTGCTGCATTACAAATGGTGCCCAAGAATCTCTGTGATACATTGACCTGGAGCCATCTGGGTAAATTCCAGTCCATGACATAGTCGATCCTATGGTAGGTCTTGTTTTGTTTTTTTCTTTTGTTTTTTTTTTTTTTAAAGACAGATTTTCTCTGTGAAACAGCCTTGGCTGTCCTGGAACTCACTATGTAGAACAGACTGACCTGGAACTCACAGAGAGCCACTGGCCTCTTGTCTCCTGAGTGCTGGGATTAAAGGCAGGCACCAACACCACCTGTTGGAAGGTCTATTTTTAAACAAGTTTGTTTGTTTGTTTGTTGTTTGGGAGGTTCTCTAGTAATTCACAGATGGTGATCTTTAACCTCTGCCAGGATCAGAGGCCTTCACTACCTTCCAGATTTTTTTTTTTTTTTCCAATTAGATTTGCTCTTGCTGCATTATTCTGGTTGGATTTGAACTTGTGATAATGATCCTCAGCCTCAGCTTCCCAGGTGCAAATTAACAAGCAAATAAGCAACTGGCTATAAAGGTATATATATATATTTTAAGATAGGAGGAAGAGCTAATCTATAATTGATAATTACAAGAATTAGTTTATTATTGAACCACTTAAATTTCCTTTAATAAGACTTCTAAGCATCAGCAGATGAATTTCTTGTTTTAATAAACATAAAACCCCTGCAACAATGTCTTTTCTACACAGTTCTTGCTAATAATAAATAATAAGATTGCAGAGATTTACTTACTGAGGACAAATGCAAAGTTGAAGAATGTACATTCTTGGGCTGTCTCTTACTCTGTTACCTGCTTTGGGGACCCTTTCCTCCTATTGGGTTGCCCAATAGAGCCCATAGGAAAGGAGGTGCCTAGTCTCACTGCAACTTGATATACCATGGCTGGCTAGTATTCATGGGAGGCCTACACTTTTCTGAAGAGAAAGAAGAATAGGATGGGGGGGGGGCAGATGCGGGCAGGAATTAGGAGGAGAGGAGGGAGGGGAAACTGCAGTTGGGTTGTAAAAAAAAAGTAAATAAAAATGTCCCTTCTTGGGCTGGAGAGATTGCTTACTAGTTAAGAGCACTGGCTGCACTTCCAGAGGACCTGAGTTCAATTCCCAGCATTCACATGGCAGCTCATAACCTTCTGTAACTCCAGTTCTGGGGATCTGACACCCTCATATCAATGTACATAAAATAAAACTAATTGTTTATAAAAAAAGGGATTGTAGTAGGATTATGTTACATTGTAAATAATTGTCTGCCCTACTGGTTTAATAAAAAGCTATTTGGCCAGAGGCAGACAGGAAGTGTGGGTGGGGCTACCAGACTAAGAAAACTCTGGGAACAGGAAGAGCAGAGCAGAGCCACCAGAGAGACCAGCAGAGAAGCCAGGAGATGCAGAGGACTACAATGCTGCTCAGAGAAAAGGACCGAACCACATGGGCAAACAGATTAATGGAAACAGATTGAGATAAGATGAAAGAGCTAGCTAGCAATATGTCTGAGCCATAGGTTAATCAGCATAAAATTAATAAAAGCTTCTGTGTGTTTCTGTGGGACTGTGGGTCTGCACATCTTGACCACAGGCTGGACAGGCCAGAAATTTCATATTACAAGGGATGTCCCTTCTTAATCATGATTTTGTTTGTATTTTTGAGACAGTCTTTCTGTGTAACTTATGCTAATTGAGCACTAACTATGTAGCCCAGGTTGGCCTCACTACAATCCTCTTGCTTGGCCTCCTCCTGATTGCTGGGATTACAATCGTACCCACACATGCCTGCTTTACATAGTGGTGGAACAAATGGATCAAAAGACATGAGAATAGAGACTTTGAGATTTAGATTCATTTTCATCAAAGAAGAGATTATTGCCCATGGCTGAATCAAACAAGAAAACAAAAGATCTTCTCCCCACAAGAGTTTCCATATGTAAATCCAGAATGATGATGATTATCATTATTATTTTGTATCAGGATCTCAATATGTATCCCTGACTGGCCTGGAACTTAACATATATACAAGGCTAGCTTTGAACTCACAGAGATCCACCTGCCTCTGCCTCTGTCTCCAAAGGGCAACACGATTAAAGTCTTCAACTACTATCATCAGGACTTTTTTTTTTAAAAGCAGGGACTCCTCTTATATATAGTCCATCGTGGCTTTGAACTTGGAATCCTCCTGTTTTGATCTTTCCAGTGCTGTGATTACAGGTTTGTTGCGACCACTGAGCTCAGCGAGGACTTCTCTTCTTTGGGGGGCTTTGTAGGCCTCTCCATTTTGCTGATTTGAGCTTTGAGTTTCCTCTTTTCAAAAGGGAAGCTAAGATTCCTCAGTATGTTGGGCCAAGGGGGAGTTTATTCTTGAATGGTTCTTGAACTTGGGCCAAGGAGTATTGGTTCAGTGAACTGGAAGAGGGCTGTCCTGATTATTATTTGTCAGCTTGACATAAGCTAGGTCTGGAAAGAGGGGCCCATGGAGAATATTCCCCCAGATGATTGCCTGTAGGTAAGTCTGCAGGGCTTGGATTTTCTTGACTAATGACTGATGTGGAAGATCCCAGCTCCCTGAGGGCAATGCCACATCTGGGCAGCTGGCCCTGGGTGATATGAGCAGGACTTGGAATGCAAGTCAGTAAGCAGGGTTCCTTTATGTTTTACTCCTGCCTCCAGGATTCTGCTGTGAGTTCTTGTCCTGATTTACCTTAGGTACAGAGATATAACATGTTAGCCAAATACATTTCTCAAGTTGCTTTTGGACATGGTGTTTTATTGTAGAAATAGCAGCCCAACTGATGTAAGAGCCAAGAGGTCTGTCTGGGTATTTGTTTTGCCACTGACCTCGACACCTGGGCATCAGGCTCTCTCCACATAAGAGGCTGCACTAAGTAGCCTGTCATCATAAGCCTTTGATTCTATAGGTGGCCTACCAGTAGCAGCTTTGAGCATTGACAGAGGCAAAGAGAAACAGGAAGTGAAAAGAAATGAAAAGTCATCAAAGAGGTCGGGAAGAAAAGACTTCTAGGTGAGGTGGAAGAGTTCAGAAAGGAAACAAATGGCCACCCTAAATTTCTCCACTTTTCCACAAGGGTAACTTTGAGCTAAGAACACTTAAAAATGAAGCAAAACCAATAGGAAAGGAGCTCTCTTGTACCTAGGGCCTCAGACACACTAGTCAATTTTCTCCCCCTGAGCTACACTGTTGTAGAGTATTGTTTCAAGGTGTGTGACTTTTGTTTATGCTGTGGAATTTTTTTTAGTGATATAAAGATGTGTTGCTTTTGTTTAACTTGCCTGCCCAAAACACCAGATGGTCTAATAAAGAAGTGAATGGCCAATAGCAAGGCGGGAGAGAGGAATAGGCAGGACTGTCAGGCAGAGAGACTGAATGAGAGAAGTCTGGGAGAAGAGGTAGAAGTAGCCAGAAAGGAGGGGGGCTTCAGGGACCAGCCACGCAGCAACACAGCAAGCCACGGAGTAAGATATACAGAAGAAAACAGAAAAGCCAAGAAGCAAAAGGCAGAAGGGATAATTCAAAGTTAAGAAAAGCTGGCAAGAAACAAGCCAAGCCAAGGCTGTGCATTTATAATTAAGAATAAGCCTCCATGTGTGATTTGTTTGGGAGCTGGATGGTGGACCTTCTAAAAGAGTAAAAGACAATCAACAACACTGCACTATGAAGCCAAGGGGTGCTGTGATCCTTCCCCTCTTTCCCCACAGCAGGTGGTTGCTGCTCTCTATAACACTAAGGAAAGCAACTTACATAAAAATTTGAACATGGTGATAAAGTACTTGCCTAGCATACATGTATACCCAGGCTAGAGGTTTTTTTTTTTAAGGCTGTATACAAAACCAATCTTACTAAGATAGTGATTTTTGTGGTGACATATTATGTATCACATAAAGATTGCCTGAAGATCAGAGGACAGCCACTCACAGAGTTACCCATAGAGGTCAGGCAGTGGTGGTGCATGCCTTTAATCCCAGCACTAGGAAAGTTGAAACAGTGATACGGCTGGGCAGAGAAAGAAATACAAGGCAGGACATGACAGGAGTTCAGCTTTTGGACTTCCCTTTGCTTCCCCTTTTTAGCCTGAGGATTTGTAGAGACAGGATCTATCCCTTTCAGCTGAGGATCCAGTAGTGTGAGAACTGGCTGTGGTTTGTTCCTCTGTCTCTCTGATCTGTCAGCTTTTCCCCAATATCTGGCCCCAGGTTTTTATTAAAGATCAATTAAAATTCCTGCAACCGATTTTCCTTCACCTCCCCCACTTCTCCTCATTGCCTTTCTTTGTACAAGGTAGTACATTCGGGCTGGGCGTCATACTCCTTTAGTCTCAACACTGGGGAGGCAGACATGTGTGAGATTAAGTTTGAGGCCAGCCAGTGCTATACAGAGAAACCCTGTCTCAAAACAAACAAAACAACAAAAAACCCCAATAATATAATTTTGGATTTTGCTACACTTGGGTTTTTCGTTTTGTTTTGTTTTTAATGCTTCTCCTTCAGAGAACTGGGAAGGTCTCTAACACTTAGGCATATACATTCTGTGGCTATTCTTGATTGTCAACTTGACTACATCTAAAACTAATGAAAGCCCAAATTGCTGGGCATACTTGTGAGGCACTTTTTCTTAATTAAATCATTTGAAGTAGGAAGACTCATTTATTCTTCCTCTTTTATTATTATTACTATTATTTGGATTTTCAAGACAGGGTTTCTCTATATAGTCCTGGCTGACCTGGATCTTGTTCTGTAGACCAGGCTGGCTGTTGAACTCAGAGATCCGCTTGCCTCTGCCTACTAAATCCTGGGATTGAAGGTGTGTGCCACCACCATCCAGCTAGGAAGACTCACTTGTAATCCAGGTCGTTTGAGGTGGGAAGATCTGTTTTTAACTTGGGCCACACCTTCTGCTGGCTGAAGGACATAATTGAAGGAAGCCTCTCCTTGCCAACTTGCTCCTGCTCTCACTGGCCAGTCCACTGTCCTTAGAGCCTACTTCTGCAGGGTTTCAATGCATAATGAAGGACATCTGAGACATCCAGCCTGTGAACTGAACAACTACTGGATTCTTGGGCTTTCTATTCATAGGCAGCCATTGCTGGATATGCTGGACCACAGCCTGTAAGGCATTATAATAAATTCCCTATGTATGTACGTGTATGTATGTATGTATGTATGTATGTATGTATGTATGTATGTATGTATGTATGTATATATGTATGTATGTATGTATCTCAATATAGACAAATAAATAGACATATTCATTATACAAGTTCTGTTTCTCTAGAGAACCCTGACTAATAAACATCTTCAAACTTCATTTCTTTCCTAGAGTTTCTGTGTCAGTCACTACTAACTCATTAGATAACTTGTGTTTTTTTAATATTTGACTTATTATTTTTGCTTTAACTTATTATTTTTGCTTTAATTTCTTAGACCCAGAGAAGAAACTCCAAAAAGATAGAAGTAAAATTGGCTTTCCCTACAGTTTCATATTAAGAAATTGTGGGTCTAGGCTAGAATTAGACCATTGGGGCTGGATATAGAAATAGTAATCTCTGGGTTTTTTTTTTTTTTAAATATCGCCATTCCATCATTGTTGGAATTTACATTAAACACAGCCCAAGTGGCTGATGGCTTATATTCTGAATTATTTTTATGTAAACCCGGCACTGTTTAGTAATTTATTTAGATAAGTTCTCATTTAGTCAAATATGTATGGCCTTAAACTTGTTATGTAGTCAGAGAACTTCAAGCTTCTGACCCTCCTGCCTCCAACTCCCAAGTTCTGAGATTGCACCACTATGCCCTGTGTATACGATGCTGAGAATTGAACCGAAGGCACTGTGCATTACAAACGATTGCTCTATTAGGTTATTATTATTTTATTTCTAAGATGGGGTCTTGTTATATAGCTCTTCTTAGCCTGGTGCTTACTATGTAGTCCAAGCAGGCCTCGAATTCACAACAATTCTACTCAGCTTTCCAAAGGCTGGGATTACAGGTGTGCATCATCATACCTAGTTTATTAGTCTTTAATTATAGGAAGCCTCCAAATTAATCAAGGTGTCCCCTATTTTATTCCTGTCATTTGTTCTTAAAGGACTTTATAAAGGCCAGAATTGCTGCATAGGTAGACTTGGGAGGCTAAAGAACAGGACTGCTGACCAGCGAGAAGGGGTTTGGAGAGGTAGCAATGGGGGCTAGAAGCTTGGAGTTGTACAATTAGGATGAGCACAGTTGAAGTCCCGTCAACTACAATTCCCAGGCTCCCTGGCCACGCCCCTCCTGGATGGCCCCTCCCTGGCCACGCCCCCCGCTTAGCGACCAGCACCGTGCCCGCCCGACTTCCCAGCTGCCCCGTGCAGCTCGGGCATGCCCAGTGTGGGCGCAGCCCCGGCTCTGGGAGCGCCGGGCCGGAGCGGGCAGCCCGGCGCGGAGCAGGCGAACCTAACCTCAGTGGGCGAGCGCCCGGGCCGGAGCCGCTGCGGCAAGGCTGTGGGGTAGGTGTGGGCTACGGCGAGCGGGGTGTCGAGGAGCCGCTTGCACGCCTTGGCCTGGGCGGCAGGGTCCTGGGGCAAGCTAGGGCTGGCAGGCCAGGGCTGGTCGGTGAGGTTCTGGCGGGGGCTACGGCAAGGACCCCGGCCCGAAAGGCCCATGAAGGACAGCGAGGGCAGGCCCTGCGGCGCGCGGCGCCCAGGCTCTCTCTCCCCAGGTGCGGTGGGACTATCTTTAGCTCCCGTGACCCGCGGTGAGCGTGGTCTGCACCTTGTGTGCGGCAGTGGCTGGGGAGAAATACAGGTTCTCAGCCCAGTTGTCCAGAAGCTCCAGAGAGAGAAGGGGCCGGCCACTCCCGGGGCCCCAGGACACGTTCTGAGGCTGGTGAGGGTGTTTACCTTCTCCCTACCTGGAGTGGGAAACGTCGGCTTACTGGCTTCCTGTCTTCCGGGACTTGGGTTTGGTGGCTTCGAAATGAAAGTGCAGGAGTATGTCTCAGTAGATGCTTAGTCGGTTCTAAAGACTGTCGAGAATTTAGTGGCCCTCCGCATTTCAAGGTTTAAGAAAGGTGGTTTGTCCACGGGGTGCTTGGGTTAAACAAAAATTCTCATTGCAAAGCTTAAGCGAAAAAGAAGTCTCCGGGCTTCGTTAGAACACTGAAGTTCTGAAGTTTGCTGTAATTAGCTCTCTTTCACTCCCTGTTGGACAGTGTAACTTCCCCACCTGTAAAACATTGTGAACCATCTTGGCACATCTTGGTTCTCCGTATTGTTGGAGCCCTTTGTCAATGGTGTGGTCTCTAATTGTGGCAGATTATTTTTCTGCATGCCTCAGCAATTTGTTAAACAGGATAATTCATACCAGATGTTTTCTCCCATAGGAAAGATGTTAGGCCCACAGTATACAATTGAAATGGCCCGTCCTTTAAAGGCTCTGTTTGGTCTGTAGGTCCTTTGCTGGTTGGTACATGCAGAAGCTAGGTGTTAATCTGCCAGGAGTCAAATAACATAGTGGTTCTGGGCTAAGGACAGACATGTTTGAAGCTCCCTGTCTAGGACCAAGTAATGAGTTTCCTCAAACCCCAAGACAGGTGCGTTCTTTAATAGGATTACGCTTATGCAGAATTTTCAGCTTTATTTATTCTGCTGTGCTCCATCGTCCAAAACCCTGTGAAGAATTTTACTACCTTTTATTTGTAAATGAGCAAGTCATTGGTTGAGAGGGTGTATCTATGATAGTCTTCACACACTAGTGTCTTGTCCATCCTTAGACATCACAGCTTTTACAGACTGAAAAACTCTGAGGCTTCTTTTAGTTTTTATTTTTTGAAGGGAGGAGTGTGAGTAATAACAGATGTTTCTTAGCCCTAGAAACGTCTCCAGGTGAGCACACGGCTAGGATTTGACCCAAGGAGCAGATGATGACCATGGTGTTGTGCAGGTAGCTTTCTGATTCCAGTCTCTTCCTGTTTGTCCAGTTCTGAGTGGCATTAGTCCAGTTGGGTCAGTGTGGTGCTACTTGAGGTGGCCAAAGGTCAAGGAAAATATCCTTTATAAGTTTTGAAGTTGAGTTGTATAAACACTGCCTGTGAAATTAGTGTATTAAGGTTATTGAGTGTTTTCAGCTTGATTTAGTGGGGCTTCATAACTTTAAAATTCTAAATTTTTACATTTTTTTTTCCCAAGTAGATGTTTCCATTCACCTTAGAGCTCTTTAAAGAAATAAAATGAGAGACTAGTATTTTAGGATTTTTTATAGGGTGAACCCTTCTGTTGTTTCAGTGCTGGGCACTGAGGTCAGAATTTAGAGCTTCATGTATGGTAGGCTCTTTACCAGTGAATATATCCCCAACCTTTTGTTTTGTGTTCGAAGATTTCATTAAGTTACTCAGCTGGTCTTGGATTCAGTTTATGCTTGCCTTAGCCTGCCAAGTAGCTGGGATTATAGGGCTGCACCATCAGGCCTGTCACCATTTTTAAATTTCTTTCTTGGTGTTGGGAATTGAACATGCCATTCAAGCGCTCCCTTACTGAGTTATAGTTCTCTTTCTTTCTCAACATATATTAATTAATTGCTTGCATGAACATGCATGCGTCACGATGTGAGTGTGCCCTGGGGTGCATGTGAAGTCAGAGGACAACCCATGTGGGTCCTGGGGATTAAACTCAGGTGGTTTGGCAGGGCAGAAGGCTCCCTTACCCTCTCAGTCCTGGCTCTGAGTAAGTTATATTTACAACCCTGTCAATTTTTTAATTTTTGGAGCTAGGTTTCCCATTCATCTGAGAAATGGAATTAGAAGCCCCTCCCCCCTTTGAGATAGGGTCTCATGTACCCCATGTACCTCAAACTTCCAACTTAGCTGAGAATGACCTTGAGCTCTGAGCTCCTCATTCTCTTGCCTCAGCTTCCCAAATGTGGTATTATAGGTATGTGCCCCCATTCCCAACTAACGCTTACTGCTGTAAGGATGAGTATGAGCTTCATGAGCTTCCTCCCTGCGTTTGGTACTGGGGATTGAACCCTGGTTCTCATGCATATTAAGCATGCAGTCTACTTTTCAACTAAACCCCTTCCAATCCTTAGTCTATTTTAAAGTTCATTCTTTCGTACATGATTGCTAAAATATATGCACATATATGTACATTTAAAATTAGAAAATGATTTGGTGCAGTAGGTTCCTAGGTTATATTATATCTCTAGGACTATGCTGGTAGGGGGACTTTGGTTAAAGTGAATCGAAGCAAATTATTATAGTATGAGGCAGGATTTCCCCATGAAGCCCTGGCAGGTGTGGAATTCAATGTATAAGCAGCCTGTCACAGAATAGTGTTTATTCTCCTGCTTCTGCCTCCCCTGCTAGAATTCCAGGATTCTATACTGTCTAGTTACTTCAAATGGTTTTTTGTTTTTGTTTTTTAGTGTATGTATGTTTGTGTCTGTGCATGTATAGGCCAGAAAAAAGGGTATTAAATCCCCAGGAGCTGGAATTCAAACGGTTGGCTGTGGGGATCCAATAAAAGCTTCAGAAGTTTCCGGGATATTAGAGAGAATAAACATTATAGTCAGATCTTATCTAGTTGTCTTTTAGCTTTTTTTAGCCTGGCTTCCCTTGGCTTTTTTCCTTTGGCTTTTTATCCCCGCCTTAAATACTCTTATGGTAAATTAAGGCGTGGCCCCACCACGCCTGTTTGGAGCCTGGAATTTTTTTTATAATCTAAAATGACCTCAACTCAGTTGGGATTAAAGGCGTAGGTCATCACTCACAGGATACTCCCTCTGTTATGAATTATTACTTTCTGATTTTTTTTAGACTGACTGTGGTTAGAGCTCCAGAACTTCTGGAGCTTTTACTAACCCCCCACATAGACTGTGGGTAGATTCCCTCTGATATCTCCGAAACTTTTGAAGCTTTTATAGAATCCCCATAGTTGGCATGGCCTGACAAGGTGTTAGGAATTTTCTCTGGTCCTCTGAAAGAGCAGCAAGTACTCTTAACCACTTAACCATCTCTCCAGTCCCACGTTCAAGTGCTTGAGGAAACATAGCCAGCATAAAAATTGCTTAAGAGGGCATTTTAACATTATGAGCACTTATCTCCGAATCCTCAACGGTGTTTGAAGTGTTTAGGAGGAGTATGTTGGGACACCAAGGCTCGGGGGAGCTCATTTGTCCAGGAGCACATTTGCCACCTCTTTAGTTAATAGGGAGGCTGAGGCAGGATGATCTGTTGAGCCCAGGATAGTGGGGCTAGCTGGTACAACTTAGCAAGACCTTATATCTCAAAAGAAAAAAAAATAAGGATCTTTGGTTTTTATCAGTTACAGGTAGAGCCTCATAGTTCATTGTGTTGTTGCAGTCTATTCTTGTGTTATGACTACTTGAATGTGTTGTCATTTTGTAGAAATAGGTCATGAGGTAATATATCTTTAGCATAAGATTTTTTTTCTCCATTTGTTTGTAGGCCCTCCATGATGAGAGATTTGGGGGTATTTCCCTCTGTGTAATTGATAGTCTGGGCAGTGAAGAGATGGCTGACAGTGTCAAAACCTTTCTGCAGGACCTCGGCAAGGTGAGTATACTTTGTTTTGTGGAATTTGTCCCTTTTTTGCAAAAGAACTGACTAGAAATTCCTTCAGGTGTTTTATACATTTTATCTTATTTTTTGAGTCTTTTACATAGTATGTAGGTTTTCAGTGTACATTGCTCAATAAACAGGAGTTTTTCATATTTTTGAGACAGTTTCAGGCTGACCTTGAACACCTACTGATGTTCTTGCCTCAGTATTGTGCCAAGTACTAGGAATATGGTGTAGGCTATACTGTTTGGTGACTGAGAGATTTATTTATTAGAGGGTCCAAAGGAGAGTACTGATACAAGAGGGAAGATACAGTCTTCCAAGAAGGCTGGACTGGTTCCTTGTGGCTTTACTTTGTGGGTCAGGTCCTCCATCCAAGGGCATGAAAGAGAGAGGTCTGCGTAGGTGTACCCTGGATCTTAAACTGGCCCTCTAGCCACACCCCAAATTCTGGTGACCAGAAGTCATAGGTGCTCCTCATTACTACACTGTCCAAAGGCCACACCCAAAGGTCAAGGTGGAAATTCCTGCTCTCCACTACACACTATCCCACATCTTTTTTTATTTTGCTATACAGCTCTGGCTGGATTGAGTTCATTATAGTCCTGTTTCTCCTTCCCAAATGCTGGGATTACAAATGTGAGCCTGGCCCTAGCAGTATCCTGTATCTTTTTTTTTTTTTTTTTTTTTTTTTAATAAGTAAGAGAGAGATAGAGTGTGTGTGTGTCTTGTCTGCCTTGTCTTCTGTGTCTATGTGTGTAGTTGAAATTTTCTTTGGGCCACCAATCAGCTCCCAAATAAAGTTATGGAGCCTTAGTATTAATTATGAATTCTCAGCCTTAGCTTAGACTTGTTTCACTAACTCTTTTAATTTAACCTGTTTCTATTCATCTACATTTTGCATTGGGGCTTTTTACCTTTCTTTACTGAATCTTTGTGTCTGTTTGGCTGGCCCCTAGCCTCTCCCTGGCATCTCATTTTCTTTCTTCCTGAGCCTAAATTCCCTCTCTTCCTCTCCCTGCTCAGAAGTCCCACCTATACCTCCTCCTTTGCTATTGGCTGTTCAGCCTATTAGACCACCAGGTGCATTAGGCAGGCAAGGTAAAGCAGAAATATATTTTTACATATTTAAACAAATGCAACACATCTTTGCATTGTTAAATATTCCTGCAGTGCATGCATGCTTGGGTACGTTGTTGTGTCTGTGTGTGTATGTATTTGTGTAGTACATGCATGTGGGTGTATAGACATAGTCTCATTCTCATGTGGAGGCCAAAGCAGAACTTTTAATTGTCTTCTTCTGTCACCTCCATTGCTGTCTGCCTTATTGCCTTGAGACAGAATCTCTTACTGAACCTGAGTTGTTCTTTTGTGGCAAGCCTGGATGACCAGGGAATTTTCAGGATCCTGCAACCATGCCTAGCTTTTTACAAGAAAGTATTGAGTCCTCCTGCTTGCAGAGCAAACACTCTTATATACTGGTTGATTTTCAGCTCTTCTATACTTCACTATATGGGAGTTGGGAGACCTGTCTATTGAGTGCATTATCTAGTACTAAGATGATGAGTAGCTTGGCTACAGAGCCTTTTTGTTTCTTTTGAGACAGGTTAGCCTCCAGCTGGCTGTTTAGTCCAAGGTGACCTTGAACTCTGATCCCCTTGCCTTGATAGAGTTCTGGAGTTACAAACGTGTCACAGTTGAGCTAGCTGTAGTAGCACACATCTGTAATCACAGCACTCATTTGACTGAGGCAGGAGGATCATGAGTTCTTGATCATCTTGGACTATGTAGTGATACCTACCTCAAAAAATGAAACAAAAAACAAGGACAAACAAAACCCCCAAAGGTATAGTGGCTCGTGCCACTGACCTCTCAGCACTTGAGAGAGGGCAAAAGCATCAGTAGTTCAAGTCTAGACTGGGCTAGGGAATTTGAGACCAGCCTGGACTACATGTGACCCTGTCTCAGAAAGAAGGAAAAGAAACAGTCTTTGAAAATGGCCATCTCGGTTTAAAGATGATATTTTAACTGTTAATCAAATCAGTTTCAGAAATAATAACCCTGAGTTTATGAGATGGCTTTCAGAGAGAGAGAGAGACAGCGAGCCCCAAGGTACTCATTATGGAGGGTCTAAAAACAGATGGAGAAAATACTTCATGATCTGTTTCCACAAAATGACTTCACACTCTTGTAGCCCTAATACAAGCACGTAAAGGTGCCTTTGAGCAAGCTTGACCCTGAGTTCAACTCCCAGGATGCCTTGGCTTTCTGACTCATGCTCAGTCATGCTTTTGTTTTTATTAGCTTTATTTAGTGTGTGTGCTTGGACAGTATGTGGGTTTTCTCCTCCTACCATGTAGTCCCATGGCAGTCAACGTGGTGCTAAGAACACCAAGCTCAGCCATCTTGCTGGCCATTGGTGTTTTCTTTAAATACTTGTTCTTACTCCGCATTCCAGACTGGGTTCAAATTTGTGGTGATCATCTTACCTCAGCCTCCCAAGGGCCCTGGTGCTAGTCCTATAGGAATATGCCACCACCTCTGGCTCTTGTTTAAAAAACAAATCAAAATAACAAACCCCTCTGTGTGTGTGTGTGTGTGTGTGTGTGTATTAAAATTTTAGGTTTATTTATATGATTTTTCTGTCTGTCTTTCAATAATGGGGATTGAACTCATACTATAGGCAAGCATTCTGCTGATTCCCCAGCCTTTTCTTACCTTTTTTTTTTTTTTTTTTTTTGAGGTAGGGGCTTACATTGTAAGCCGAGGCTGACCTAATTTGAGGCAATTAACCTGTCTGTCTTCCCTGTTGCTGGGATTATACTACCTTCTTGGGCATTTTCATATGACTAAAGATTAGTTCATTCAAGTTTCACAATATATGGCTGGTTGCAGGGATGGATAAGCAAATGCAGCTCTTTGAACTGGATGACAGGTCATTCTGGAGTTTATAGCACTAGTCTGAAGTTTCTGTGTCCTGTCTAGCTCGTCCCCCAGGCCTTCAGTCCCAAATAATCACACAAAGGCTTATATATATAATTACAAGCTGATTGGTCTATGGTACAAGTTTTTTACTTGCAAACTCTTATATTTAAAGTTAACCCATATTTCTATTTATGTTTAGCCATGTGTTCTCATTCCACTTCCAGTACATCTCCCTGCTGTCTCCTGCTCTGCTCTTCCACTTCCTAGAATTCTCCTAGTCAGGTTGTCCAGTCACTACTTCCTGTCTAGCTACTTGACCAATCCGCATTTTATTAAACCAATAGGAGCGACAGAACACAGCCAGCTGTAACTTGGAATTTTTCAGATATGGTGGGCAGGTGCATTTGTCACTGTGTGCTGTCTATACAAACACAGCCCCTCCCTCATTTTGTACCCACTAAGGGTGTTGTCCAGCCACACTTCCATGGTGCCTGTGTTTTATGTGGCAGTCTCTTACTATAGAGGTTTACAGTTTGCGGCAATTATTTCTTCCCCTCTCTGTTCCCTTCTTGCTTCTTTCTCTCCTTTTTCAGACAGTACTTGTGTCTTTCTCCAAGTTTGATATAGTGTAGTCCTTTTTGACTGGTGTTCAGAGCTAGTATAGGATTTAAGGAATACTCCAGCAATTTAATTGGTACTGAAAGGGAGTAGGGACGACAATAATGTGTTTTCGTAGTATTGGTAAATGTGTAAGTGTTGGAAAACTACTATTGAGTGCTCATATAATTGAAGATTGGTTTAGGCAAGAATGGTGGAAGGATGCTAAATTTGGGAGAAATCCACGGGCATGATGTTTGCATGACATCAGAAGTGTTCCCTCACTTCTAGGTACTAGAGGAAAAAGTTTGAAACATGGAATTAATAGTACCACAAAGGCATACGGTTACCGTGTGCCATTACTTAGGGAGAGAAAGTGAGTTTGATCTTACTGAACAGGACAGGCTGGCCGACCTTGGAGTTAGGATTTTTCCTGCCTCAACCTTGAATTTTGGGAAAAGAGACATGTGCTGCCATGCCTACTTTATGTGTTTGGTATGATACCATCAATTATGTGATATTCTTGCTCAGTATACTTAACCTGGGTAGTCAGGCAGAAACTTAAATCTTGAAAATTTCATGATATAGCTGGTCTGTATTCTTCAAAAAGAAAGGTAAAGATTAGGGGTGATTAGGTGGCTTAGAAGACAGACTCTTTCCAGTGGGATTATGTTGTTAAATTGTAAATAATTGTCCTGTCTACTGGTTTAATAAAAATGCTGATCAGCCTATTGCTCTGGCACATTTCTAGCTAGCTCTTGTTCTTAAACTAACCCATAATTCTTATCCTGTGCAGCTATGAGGCTCGGTACCTTTTCTCAGAGCAGCATAGTTGTCCTCTGCATGTGCTGGCATCTCTGTGGCATCTCTGCTCTGTTCTTCCTGTTCCCAGCGTTTTCTTAGTCTGGTAGCCCTGCCCACACTTCCTGTCTGCCTTTGGCCAATCATCATCCTTAGCCGCACCTGGCATATTAAAGGTGTGATCAGAAACAGAAAGAAATAGAGGGAGCTGGGTGGAATCAGCCACCCTAACCAAGCAAAGGTGTGGTCAGAAACAGTATAAGATAAGAAATAAGAGATATACACTAAAATTCTAAATGTGTGTTTAAAATGTATATGTAGGCTTGAGAGAGAGAAGAAAAAGGGGTAGAGAAAAAGAAATAGAGTAAAAAAATAATAAAACACGTAAAGATGAAAATTACAAAGAGTGTCTGGATACTTTATGTTATTGTCTTTAAGTTTTTTGACTGAAAATGACTTAGTAAAAGATGCTAAAAGCCATTTGATTATAAATGCTGCTGGATTAATCCAAACTATATATTTTGTAAATGAGTTGACTTTAAAATTGAAGTCAAAAGATATGCTACTTTGGAGAAGAAGTTTTCTTTTTATTTCCACAGAAAATGAGAGGCTATGGATTTATTCTTGGCTGAAAAAAAAATAAAGTTTGATAGAGGAAAACCCCCCTGAAAAGTCTCCAATGAAAACAGATGGCCTAGATTTTTCAGCATTTCAGAGCACCTCTGTTGCAGTTTCCTCTGAGCTCTGCATACAAAACAACTTTAAGGAGTCTGGCTGAGATGACCCAGCCTTACAGACTATTTCACTAAAGACTTGTTCATAATCCTAAATTTTTTTGGGAGGGGGGTCCCTGTGGGATTGCCAGTGCCCCCATTCAGTAGGAAGTAGCCTAGAGAACTATGACCACGTTCCCCCAAAATGGGTTATGGATGTTTGTCGTTGTTTACGGTGTTGGTTACAAGTTGTTATAGATAGTGGAAAAAAAAAGAATATTAGATTTGAGTTTCTTGTTTTAAAAATAAAAAAAAGGGGAAATGCAGTGGGATTATGTTGTTACATTATAAATAATTGTCCCACCTACTGGTTTAATAAAGCTCTTACTGCTAAACCTGATGTGAGTGTGGTGATCCTAGAACCCCACCCAGTGGAAGGAGAAAACTGACTCTTATAAGTTGTTCACTGATACCCATGAATGACAACATACACAAATACATAAAATGGAAAAAGTATAAAGAACTGTTGTTGACTTGACAATACTAAAAAGACATACTAATGGCACCCATTGTTAGATTCTGGATTCAACTCTTGAGGTGTAAAATGCCTGAAGTTCATTGTGATGAATGGAAAAATTGGAATGTGGACTATAAAGTATTTTAGTATTAAGCTTCTTGAATTGATAACTACCCTATGGTTATGTAAAGAGTATTGTTCTTAGGCTACATCCTGAAAAATGACAATACAGGGTCCTGATAAGCTTGACATTTTGGCCACTATACTTGTGTTCCCAGCATTTGTGAGCTGAAGCAAGATTGAGTTTGAAATCAGTCTGACTTATGTAGTGAGACCCTGTTTCAGCTCCTTCCCAAGAGAAAAACAGTGTGAGCTTGACATAACAACATACTTGAATGATTTGGGGAAAAGTATATGTTAATACAGAAAAAATATTGAAGTGATTCTGGACTAAAGGAGTTTGGAAGTTCTCCATTGTTGCAGTTCTTCTATACATTAAAGATTGTAGTTGGAATTTTTTTTGGGCTGCCAACGAGCTTCCAAATAAAGACACGGAGACTTAATATTAATTATGAATTCTTGGCCTTAGTTTAGGCTTGTTACTAGCTTTATACTAGCTCTTATGATTTACTTTAACCTGTTTCTCTTCGTCTATGTTTTTGCCTTTCTTTTGGGTCTTTTTACCTTTCTTCATTCTGTATGTCCTACTTTCCTGTTCCTAGTCTGGCTGACCCTGGGTGCCACCTTTGTTTACACTATGTGTTTGTTCTTTCTCTCCCTCTCTCAGCCCCTCTTCCCTTTCTTCTCCCAGATTCCTTCTACTTATTCTCTCTGCCTGCTAGCTCTGCCTATTATTAGACCAGTTAAGTGCCTTAGGCAGGGAAAGTGAAACAAGTGTAACACATCTTTAAGTAAACAAATTCAACTTAAGCAAGTGTAACACATCTTTACACAGTTATACAGATACAGCATAAACAAGTGTCACATACCTTTACACAGTCAAAGTAATATTCCACTAAAAAGGATCATTTCAAAATAAATTAATGAAGGGTGAAGATATAGTTCAGTGGTAGAGTACTGCCTATAAAGTCTTGAGTTCCATCACAGCACTGGAGGGACAAACAACTGTCCTTAAGTTTTGTAGCAAAATAAATACTGTGGTTTTTACTGTTACTTTCCTGTGTGTAAATTTGGAAAGTCCTCTGCAGCCCATAATCTCTTTAAAAATATCCTTATCTACAGGGAATCAAAGACTCCATCTGGGGCATCTGTACCATCTCAAAGCTAGATGCTCGGATCCAGCAGAAGAGAGAGGAACAGCGTCGAAGAAGGGCAAGTAGTGTCTTGGCCCAGAGGAGAGCCCAGAGTGTGGAGCGGAAACAAGAGAGGTGAGGAGTATAGGCCCACATCCCAAGCTGTCATCGGAGGGCGCTTGAGGAAATGATTGGTCTCAGTGTAGAATGAAGGTCCTATAGTAAGTTGTATTTTCAGTATCCTGTTAGTTGTTTATTTTTCTTTTTAAAATTTTTAATAGAAAAATGTTACAGGTGATTTCCCACAATTCTCTCTCTCTCTCTGACTTAAGCTAACTTCAAAATGGTATGATGTTAAAAAATAAAATCTACACGGTTAGTTCAGAGTTAGAAGGTGCCTGCTAAGCAAGCCTGCTGATGGTTTGGGGGTGGTCCCTGGAACCCATGGAAAGCTGGAAGGAGAACCAACTCCACAGAGTTGTCCTTGGCCCTCAATATGCATCTTAACATCCAATAATAAAAATAAAATCAAGAGTGCCAAATAGAGGACCATAAACAGTATTTGATTTGATGGATATATGTAGGAAAGTCTATATGGATTTATTTACTGATAGACTAAACCCTTCCCCCCACCAAGACTTTCTTGTTTAATGTGCTCTAACCTCAGACTTTAGAGAGAAGAATTCTCTCTCTCTCTCTCTCTCATAATTTTTGTTTTATTTGGGTACCGGAGAGGTGGCTCAGTGACTTATTGGTCTCCCAGAGAACCAGGGTTCATTTCTCTGCACCCACATGGCAGCTAGCTACTGTCTGCAACTCTGGCCCAGGGATCCAAGCTCTCTTCTAGCCTGCATGGGCAATGCACATATGTAGTGCGTGTGTGTAGTGCAGACACACACACAGGCAAAACACCCATACACATAAAAGTAAATAACATTCAAAAAATTATTTAGCATTGGGAAAGTATGTCCATTTCACAGCACATGTGTGGATGTCATAGATCATCTTTGTCGAATTCTCTTTCCACTTTTTACATGGGTTCAGGGAAGCAAACTCAGGTTGCTAGGTTTGTGTGACACTTGTTAGTAAGCCGTCTCATCAGCCCCTTTCTAACTTGTAAAGGGGTTATGATGTATGCTTTTAATACCAATACTTAGGAGTCAGGGGCAGGCAGTTTGAAGCCAAACAGTGCATTCCAGGCTAGCCAGGGCTATATAGTGAAATCTTGTCTCAAAATGACAACAAAATAGAAAAGCTGGTTCTTCATATGAGTATGGTGGCACATGTCTGTTGTCCCAACACTGAAAACTTGAGGCAGGATGACTACCAAGATTTTGAGGCCAGCATGTACTATATAATGAAGCTCTGCCTTAAAAACAAAACGCCTGGTTCCTCAGAAACCTTTTCTTGGAGCCTTTTCTTACTGACTGAATTAGAATATTGGGAGAACATTAGGTGCTCAAAGATAAAATGGTGTCAATAGAAGCTGTAAAATGGAAAGTTGTTAGATACTATCAGGAAACAGCTTATATGTCTTATAAGCTATATTCATGTGATCTTTTCCAGTGAGCCACGTATTGTTAGTAGAATTTTCCAGTGTTGTGCCTGGAATGGTGGAGTATTCTGGGTAAGTTCTTTTCCATCGAATTCTAGGTTTCTTATAAGTATCTTTAGATTGTTATTAGGTTACTATTTCTCAGCTGCCTGTTTCCTTGAAACACTAAGATGAATTATCGTTGTTTGAGCTGCTTATATATGCTGATGATTATCACATGGATGGGGGATGGAGGAAGGGAGTAGGGTACTGATCAAGAAATAACGATATGCATGAGAATGTCAAAATGAAACCCTTTATTTTATATGATGGCTAAACACATTAATAATTGCCATGTGTAGTAGTGCATGCCTATAATCCTAGTACTTGGGAGACAGAGGCAGGCAGATCTGTGAGACCTGCCCAAGCTCCTCTACATAATTGAGTTTCAGGCCATCCAGGGACTATATAGTGAGATGATTCCCCGAGAAAAAGAAAGAAAAAAAACAGATAGGTGCCAGGCATAGTTGTGCAGAACTTTAATCCTAGCACTAGGGAGGCAGAGGCAGGTGGATCTCTGAATTGGAGTACAGCCTGGTCTACAGAATGAGTTCCAGGATACCCAAGGCTACACAGTGAAATCCTACTTTGAAAAACAAGCTAACAGAACTCTAAACAACACATTAATTTGGATTTTGTGCTTCTGTAGTAAATTTTATTCCTGTTCACAAGTAACACATATATAAAGTGATATCTGGGAGAGTCCTGAATATATGCTTGTTTATTTATATGATCCACTGACAGGTTTTGGTATTGTTATAAATAACTTGTGTTAACACTGTCTGGACAGTTTGGCTATTTGTGGATCAGAGAGGGTAGATATGGCCAGATAAGCAAAATTCTCCTTGTTTCTCGTTGAAGAAATTGATTGTTATTGAGACCCAGATCAAAAAGTTTATCTATAGCTAATTGAGAACTATAGTATTCTCTAGTGAAATCTGGATGTTTCTAGAATGAGTAAATACTGTTCTTGACTTGATATTCAGTGTAATTCAGTTATCTTAATGTAAACTTTTCATTAATATTTTAAGACATTAGCTTTAGATTGAACTAATCAACATCTTTATACTTTGGCCTGAATGCTAGTTTAGATGTTTTCTTTGTCTTAAAAGTATCATCGGTAGGTACATAGTATCAGTTTGCTGTACTCTCTTGGAGTTTTGGCAAGTAGGAAAGTTGCTTCTTTGGGCCTCTGATTTATGAGCTAGCAGTCTTGACAGGGAGAGGTGAAATGCCTTGTTTTAATTTATTATTATATTTTATTATTTGCTTATTTTTGAGATAGTTTCTCTGTGTAGTCCTGGCTGTCTATAGACCAGGCTGGCTTTGATCCACCTGCCTTTGCCTCTCCTGTGCTGGAACTAAAGGCACCAGCCACCACCACTTGACACCTTGCTTTAATTTAAAGAATGGTTTTGATGACTTTATTGTCTCTTTCCTTCAGTTCAGTCTCCTCTTGTTTTATCGAGTGTTTATTCCTGTGCTTCAATCAGTAACAGCCCGGATCATTGGTGAGTATGTATGGATCTTAGTTGTTTCTAGTCTTACTCAGTTTCCTAAGTACCTCCTAACAACACCAGCAATTTGTTGGTTTTGTGAGACTGGCTTTCCCTGTGTAACAGCCCTGGCTGTCCAAGAACTCACTCTGTAGACTAGGCTGGCCTCAACTCAACAGAGATCCGCCTGCCTCTGCTTCCCCAGTGTCCCTCCTCCTCCACTCTTTTAATTTAGACTTCTCAATGACTTTTTGAGATAGGCATTTTTGGACTGTCCCTCTTATGGATAAGTAAATACAAGTTAGTTAAGACTTTAGTAAGTAGCAGTGCTGAGATTTAAATTCAGTTGGTTTCTTGATAGCTCTGTGGTTAGTCAGTGTGACATCTTAGTGCTCACCCTGTGTAACCAGAAGCAGAACAATACTGTGATTACTCAGAATAACAGTGATACTATGAATATGTGGCCAGAATATGAGGCAGAGGGATAGTCACAAAATAGTCCCATTTTTGGTATTCTGGCCTTTCAGCTGTCCAATAACTATTTTTTTTTTTTTTTTTAAGGTGATCCATCACTACATGGAGATGTTTGGTCATGGCTGGAATTCTTCCTCACATCAATTTTCAGTGCTCTTTGGGTGCTCCCCCTGTTTGTGCTTAGCAAAGTTGTGAATGCCATTTGGTTCCAAGTAAGTCCATGACAGAATGGAATCTGGGCTCTATATGATAAGTTCACTAGGTTACACACTTAAGCCTATGAAGTTAGTGGCCCATAGAGAAACAGTGTTCAGGCCTTAACATTTTTAAAGCTAATCAGCCAGTTTGGTAATCTTTGTGGTTTTTTAAAATAAAATGACTGTCTCAGGCTAGTAAGGCAGACTTTTCTCACCTGGAAGCTCTAGTAGCAGACCAGTGACATTGACTCTAGGGATGGACACAGGACCATTAATTCATGTTTTGCTATACTGCTGTTCTCTGTTTCAGGATATAGCTGATCTGGCATTTGAGGTATCAGGGAGGAAACCTCATCCATTCCCCAGTGTCAGCAAAATAATTGCTGACATGCTCTTCAACCTTTTGCTACAGGCACTTTTCCTTATTCAGGTGAGAGACACATGGAGACATTAAAAAAAAAAAAAGCTTAGAGGAGGGGACCTCACAAAAATAGGTTTTTTTATTTTATTTATTTTATTTTATTTTTATTTTGCATTTTTACTGAAGTATGCATATATGCCTTGTGGGAAGTAATAATTTTTAAAGCACTATTTGTGTGTGTGCTTGTGGGGTGGTGAGAGTATGTGCACTCTTCACATTTTTTGAGATGAGATCTCTCACTGAACCTGAAGATCACTGTTTTTGGTGAGAGTGACTGGCTGATTGTCAGTCTCCTAGGATTTGTCTCTGCCTCCCCTCAACTGTTGGGGTTACTGGCATGTATGTTCATGAGTGCCTGGCATTTATGTGGGTGCTGGGGATTTGAACTCAGTCCTTTTGCTTTCACAGCATCATGTTTATGCAATGAACTTCTTCCTAAGAAGTTAAATTGAAGTTTATTAGGTAGAGGTAAGAATTGCTACACAATTGAGATTAAGAGGATGGATACACAAACACTCACAACTTACTTAAGAAGAGGAAAGTAAAGAATTCTAGTACCCATGTGGTAACTCACACCTATCCATAACTCTAATTCTAGTCCATTCTCTTAGGACTTCTGAGGGCACCAGGCACACATGTGGTACATATCCACACATGCAGGCAGAATACTCAGCCATAAAATTTTGAAATCTAAAAAATCTAGGGAAAAAGGAAAGGACAGTAGTACCTACCCAAGACATGAAAGGAAGAAGAGAGTGAGACTTTAAAGCTTTTCCCCAGAAGCAGCTAGAGAGTTTAAATATAAAATTATAAGAACCATGGATTTACCTCCTCTTCCCTTGGAGATTCTGATCCTGTCATTTAACACTTTTGAGGCAGCTAGGAAGCCATCTCTGATTGGAGTAGCAAATGAGAAATGGCTGACCCTCTGGAATGAAGATTTGTTGCATTTATTCCCCAGGGGATGTTTGTGAGTCTCTTCCCCATCCATCTTGTGGGTCAGCTGGTTAGTCTGCTGCATATGTCTCTTCTCTACTCACTATACTGCTTTGAGTACCGTTGGTTCAATAAAGGTAAGTCCTACAAAAAACACAGTCCTGTTAAGAAATGCTGGCACTACACAGACTAAGCTATTAAATACTTAAGCTCTTAGCAAATTTCTGAAAAGATGTTGGTTTATTGGCAAGGGGGAGATTACATTTGGCCTAGTGGGTTTATTAACCTTTGGGGTCAGGGGAAATAGCATTGTAGAAGTAATTACCATTTAGTACTTAATGTGATGTAGCTTTGTCTGGGCCAGAAGTTGATAGAAAGAGCACAGGTTTCAGGTATGTTAAGTAGATGCTGGTGCATTTAGAATTAAAAATATTTTTTCCATTTATTTTAAGACATGGTCTTGTCATGTAACCCAGTCTAGCCTTCAACTTTCTAACTTCCTCTTTCTATTTCCCAAGTACTGGGGTTACATATATGCACTGTCAAATCAGGCTCATTTGATTACTCTGGGATTATTATTATTTTTAAATTTTAGTTGTTTTCTTTTTAAATTAGTCCATTATTTTTTTGAGTCAAGATCTCATGTAACCCATGTTAACATTGAACTTAGTGTGGAGCTGAGGATGACCTTGAACTTCTGATCTGACTTTCTCTATATCCAGTTTTGGGATTATAGGTGTTCACCATCATATCTGGCAGGGTCTTGCTGTGTTTAGCCTTGGTGACAGGTCTTTGAAGGCTTGTGTGGGGTCCTTATAATCCTTGCACTGACTTTGAGGTAGAGATAGGGTTTTAAAACCAGTTTGAAGGTAGCCTGGACCATATGTAAGATCCTGTGTCGAAAAACCCAAACACACAAAACCTTTGCATATTCATCTTGGTGAGAGTGACTGAAGTAACTGCTTTTCTTTCTTTCTTTTTTCTTCTTTAGGTTTTTTTTTTTTTTTTTTTTTCTTTTTGAGACAGGGTTTTCCCTGGCTGTCCCAGAGCTTGCTCTGAAGAGCAGGCTAGCTTCCAGCTCAGGAGATCAGGCTGCTTCTCCCTCCTGAGTACTGGGATCAAAGGTGTATACCACAACTACCTAGGGAGATATATGGTTTTTGATATTTATCTTTGTTCTAGATTGCCCTGACAAAGGATGCCAGTGATAAAATTAATGTTACTTTAAAATTATGATTATTGTAAAATCTTTGCATTGAAGCTTTCTATCAGATTTGTACAGTTTTTAAAACAGGGTCTTACTATATAATCCTGACTATAACTCCCTATGTAGAGCAAGTTGCCTCTGCTTTCCAAAGTGCTGGGATCAAAGGTTCATACCATCATGGTTTATATGTTATGTCCATGTTCCAATGGGAATCTGTGCCTAAAACGTACAGTTAGCCATGTGAATAAAATATGAATCTTAAATGTACTGACTTTCTTGTTTTAGGAATTGAAATGCACCAGCGATTGTCAAACATAGAAAGGAATTGGCCTTACTACTTTGGATTTGGCTTACCCTTGGCTTTCCTCACAGCAATGCAATCCTCCTATATTATCAGGTAATTCAGCCAGAGAAATTAAAAAGACTATAGAAACTCAGGGAGTACATATATTTTAACAAGCATCTTTTATTGGTTTGTTTCTGTACCTAGCATTTTACATCATTTGACTGTCAGGAAGAACTTTTTTGCTGTTGTTGATACGTAATTGACATAATGTAGGCTACCATATTCTATGCTGCCTCCTGGAGGCAGATACTTAGAAAGTCTTTTGTTCATTTTTGAAGCTGTGTTTATATGATATATTAAGATATGATGTATCATCATATCATGCTGTTTGAGAAGCAGGGAAAGAGATATGAGGCTTTCAGTACCTTCCTAAAGTCATGCCTTGTGAAGTTAACCTTTTTTTTTTTAAACAGTGGCTGTCTCTTCTCTATCCTGTTTCCTTTATTCATCATCAGCGCCAATGAAGCAAAGACTCCTGGAAAAGCATAGTAAGTGCCAGTGATGAGACTTCTGCTCTGTAGAAAGAAAATCTTTGTCCTAGTTAAGAGTTTCTATTGCTGTGAACACTATGACGAAAAGCAGCTTGGGGAAAAGAGGATTTATTTGGTTTACATTTCCGTATCACTGCTTATCATTGAAAGAAAAATCAGGATAGAAACTCAAACAAGGGAGGAACCTGGAGGAAGGATTGGATGCAGAGGCCGTGAGGGTGCTGCTTACTGGCTTATTCTACATGGCGTGCTCGGCTTACTCTCTTACAGAACCAAGACCACCAGCCCAGGATGGCCCCTCTCACAATGGGCTGAGCCCTCTTCTATTAATCACTAATTAAGAAAATACCTTATAGTTGGATATTAAGGAGGCATTTTTCTCAAGTGATGCTCCCATCTCTGTAGGGATTATAGTTTGTGACAAGTTGACATCAAACTAGCCAGCACACTTTGGTATATAGTTTATTGCTTTAAGATTTGTTTCTATTTGTTAGTGTTTCACTTACATGTCTGTGTACAGTGTGCATGCAGTGCCCATGGAGAACAGTAGATGGTGTCATCTCTTGGAGGTGCTGGAACACACACAGACACAGACACACACAGAGAAAACCAAGTTTTGAATAAAAGCGTATAAATTTGTATGTTTCCCAAATTGATACTCACACATGCTCAATTTTATTTCTCCCTGTGTAGCCCTGTTGTGTCTTGAGCTCGCAATTCTTGTGCCTTGTTCCCAGTACTGAAACTGTAGGTGGATGCCCCAAACTTCTCATACTTCTATCTGTTCTTAAAATTTTAAAGCTGTACCAGGTATGGTGATTTATGCCTTAATCAGAGCAGTGAGGCAGAAGAATTAATATGAGTTCAAGGTCACTCTGGGCTACAAATGAGTTCTAAGCCAACAGTCTCTAGATGAGAGTCCTTTGTACACATCTGAGTAAAGCCCATTTTTGTAATAACGACCACTTTTAAAGAAAGTAGTAGGCTCTATGTGATATGGCTTTTAAAATCTGGACTATGGGGCTGGAGATACTGCTCAGCAGTTAAGAGCGCTGGCTGTTCTTCCAGAGGACCTAGTTCAATTCCTAGCATCTTGGTGGCTCACAGGCATCTCTAACTCTAGTTCTAGAGGATCCAACACCCTCTTCTGGCTTTTGTGGGCAGCAGGCACATAGGTAGTGCACAAACTTACTTGTAGGCAAGTAAGGCAAAATGATAAAATAAAAAAAAATTAGGATTAATATAAAATATAAGTTTATTTCCTTTAAAAGCCTCTTAAACTGCTGATTGTAATGCATTTGGGCAGCAACAGGATATGCTACATTTTCTTTTCTTTTTTGGTTTTTTGAGACAGAGTTTTCTGTGTAGCCCTGGCTGTCCTGGAGTGCACTCTATAGACTAGGCTGGCCTTGAACTCAGATCCACTTGCTTCTGCTTCTCAAATGCTGGGATTAAAGGCCTGGGTCACCACTGCCCACCTGTGTTTCTTTTTTCCAGAGATGGGAGTAAACTCACAGCCTCAGGCATTCTAGGCAAATAGTCTATTCTGCTAAATGCTCTGCACCAAGTGCATTCTTTAGCTGATCAGTATATGTGTCTAATATCTGTACTGCTCTGATGAGTACTGTTGCCTTGTTTTTCCCTATGTAGTCAGATAAGCTGTAAGATGCTTGATGCAGTTGTTTTGATTAGCTGGGAGCTAACAAAGGGTTTCTTGTCCTTTAGTCTTTTCCAGTTGCGCCTCTTTTCCTTGGTGGTCTTTTTAAGCAACAGACTTTTCCACAAGACAGTCTACCTGCAGTCAGCCCTGAGCAGCTCATCCTCTGCAGAGAAGTTCCCTTCGCCACATCCTTCTCCTGCCAAACTGAAAGCTGCTGCCGGCCACTGAGCCCTGCTGTCCAAAGGATTGGGTGGGGTTGGGTGGAGGATGTGGCAGCTCTTCTCTCTGTTTTCTGCCCCCTGCCACAGAAGGCAGGACCCACTGCCAAGGGCCCTCTGCATATTCCCTTCTCTTTGTTGAATTTGAATTTTTTTGTTTCTGGTGCAGGTAAGGCAGAATCTTTCTGAGTCCAGTATGTGGATTTTTACCACAACCCTTGGTCTGAAAGGACCAGAGTTTTCAGCTGTTTTCTAGCATTTGCTGGCTCCTGTGCCTGGACTGATTGACTACATTTTTTTCTTTTCCTTTCCTATGTCATTTACCCCACACTTCTTCCTGCCTTCCAGACCCTTAGATGAATGGGCTTTGTAATTTTAACTGTTGTATTTTGTGAATTTGTTGTTACTGTTTTTCTGTGAAGCACATACATTGGATGTGGGAGGTAAAGGAACATTCCAGTTGTTCCAGGTCACTCCCTTTATAGCCATCACTGTCTTGTTTTCTTGTTACTCAGGTCAGGTTTTGGTCTCTTTTTCTCTGCTGCAGAAAAGGAAAGAAAGAAAAAGAAAGAAAGAAAAAAAAGAGCCTGAAGAGATGGGACAGATAGACCTCAGCCAAATTGGCTGGGTTTAGAGGAGTCATTTTCTTTCTTCCCCTTGAAGGGGAAACCATTTTTTTTCTTCCCCCCACCCCCACTGGTACAGTTTAAGTACCCGACTATGGGGTAGTACCATTTCTGGACAAGTGCCACTGTATCACAGAATGCTCAGAGGATCTGAACTTCTTAATCCTGAAGTTGAAATTTACTGTTGGCCACTGCCAGGTCTCATTAGTGTTTTAAGGAATATTGGGTGCTTCATATAGGAACTGAAGGGGTAATCTTATTAAAACCATTCAACACCTGATTGGTGATGTTTTCCTGTTATTTTAAGAGTCTAAATATGGGTTGGGAGGGCAGATGTAAAAAACTTGTACAATTTTAAAATATCACAATTAAACGTGAGCTCGTTTCCCATAAAATGCGTAGTGTTTGATTTCTAAATCATGTCCTGAGCTAGATGTATTCATAGATTAAATGAGTTTGTCTTGAATAATCTGGTTATAGATTTTAGAAATTAGTTGTGAAGGATATTCTCAGAATGAGTTTGGGTAATAGTGCTATAATTATGGTTACCTCTTATAAAAGACCTGGTGATCGTTGGTTTTTTGTTTGTTGATGAGTGTTTTAAAGAAAGTATGTCTATCTCTATTGTGTATTTATTAATGGAGAAAATCCTCTAGATTTCAGTATATTAAATGTTGTTTTGTATTCCTAGGAATTGCTTAGACATATGACAACTATAACCAAAGTTTTAAGTGCTTATACAGATGATAGACATGATCACAGCTGTCAAATTGTGCACAAAAAGTGTAACAAGGGCCCTTAACCACTGAGCCTTGTTTCCACTTCCTATTTTATAAAAGTTTCAAAAGGAGTTTCCAGGGCTGGAGGTAGCTCATCAGTAAAGAACACTGGCTCCTCTTACGGAGGACCTTGCTTTGGATCCCAGCACCCACTTGGTGGTTTATAACTGTCTGGAGCTTCAGGTGCACGGACAGCAGACAAAACACCTATACACAAATTTAAAACTTGTGCCTGCCAGTCTTACTTCGATGCTAAGAAGGTGTTATAGTAACCAAGTGTGGGGGGTTCATATCTATACTTCTACCACTGGGAGGCTGAAGGACAAGGAACAGGAGTTTAATTCATCCCCAGCTGTAGAACAAAGTTGAAGGCCAACCTGGCCTGGCTGAGACATGCCTCAGAAATTAAAGAAAAATGTTCAGTAAACCAACAACAACAAAAAAGTAAAGATTGTACTTTTTTATTATACTTGATGCAAAATTAGTGTGAAGGCTCAATTAAGCATATCTGCAGTAGACACTGGGTAGTAGTTTCAAAGTATGCACACACATTGTTTTGTCCTTAATTTTCTATTTAAGGGTGTGGGAATAGTTCATGCCATGGCACATGTGTGGATGTCAGAGGAGAACTTTGTAGAATTGGTTTTGTCCTTCCATGTTTATGTGGGTTCTGGGGATTAGACTCTGGTCTTCAGGATTGCTTAGCAAACACCTCTGCTCACTCAGCCATCTTGCTGGCCTGGTTTTTGTTTTTGAGGTCTCAATTTGTAGACCTTGTTGGTCTGAAACTCTAGACCATGCTGACCTTGAAGCATCCTTTCTGCACCTATGTAGTAGTTAGTTCGCAGGTCCCATGCCCCAGAGGTCCCGGATCCACAGACCTGTCGCCGGGACCGCTTATCTGCCCGCCGCCGCCTGGGTCCCCAGAAACGACTCAGACGCTTTTATTAACTTCATGCTGTTTGGCCTATGGCTCAGGCACATTGCTAGCTAGCTCTTATATCTTAAATCAACCCATTTCTATTAATCTGCGGGCCACGTGGCCCGCGTGGCTCACCCGTGCCTCTTTACATGCTGTTCTTTCAGCGGCTTCAGCTCGGTCTCCCTGACTCCACCCTGCTTCTCCCACCTAAGCTCTGATTTCTCCTCCTACCTATTCTACGGTACCTGCCATGGCCCAAACCAGCTCCTTTATTTAAAGATACAGCACACACAAATGCATTCCCACATCACACCTACCTCCTGATTTCTGGGGTTTTAGGCTTGTACCCACATGCCCACCTCAGAAAGCAGTGTGAATCTTCTTTGCTAGGGCATGGGCATGGGGTAGTAATTAGGAAACTGGAGTCAAAGGGTAGCTAGGCTTTATTTTTGCCAAGTTCAGAGTGGCAGTTTGAGGCAAACTAGTAATTAGCAACCAAATACAGGGCATCTGTCTCACTAAAAATGAAAGTTACGTTGAGATTTTAAAAAGGATATGCATGTGTACACACACGTTTGCACACATGGTATGTGTGGCAGTCCTTCGACAACTTTTCAGAAGTTGTTGATCTCCTGCCCTTAGTTCCAAATCAGACTTAAAAGTACCTTTATTACATGAGCCATCTCACTACCCTCCCCCCCTTTTTAGTGCAATCAGTAGGATTTGCATTGCTCGATAAAATGGTTTTGTTTTTAAAGTATATAACACAGGCCTGTTGAGTTTCTTAGTGAATAAAGACACTTGTATACGCATGGCAAGCTGAGTTTGATCCCTGAGACCTACATAAGGGTAGAAGGAGAGAACCACCTGTGTGTTGTGTGGCACTGGTTCTCATACTCCCCTCGCAAGAAAAATACTAAAATCAATTGATAAAGAAAATTAGACACCACAGCCTGGGTAGGCAAATGTGATTCAAACACAAATTCACCCCGTTTTGAAGATTTATGTAATTATGTGTTTGTGTGAATATATGCCGATATGTCTGGATGCCTGCAGAGACCAGAAGAAGGAGTTAGAGCTGGAGTGAGTTACAGGCAACTATGAGCTACTCCTGATGGCTGCTGGCAATCGAAATTGGTCCTCTGGAAGAACCCTGAAGTGATGAATCTCTCCAGTCCTCAGTGCTATCCTTTTTTTTTTTTTTTTTTTCCTGTAGGATCTAAATGTCTGTTACAGCAGCTCCTTTTTCATGGTGTCAGGGATTGAACCCGTGACTTTTTTTTTTTTTTTTAAATGCTAGGCCAAAGGGTCTATAATTGAGCCATATATCTATCCTATTGCAGCAGCTTTTAAAGAGTTAGAAAGTAGGTGCTTCAGATGCCTACTGGAAACATTATTTTGATATTGAGCACAGGGCCTTCTACATGTCAGATAACTCTAGCTCCAGCTGTATGAGGAAATATAGGACAGATTTGACTAATCATTTCTGTCAATTGCTTTGACGTTAATAGAGGCTGACATGGGGGCTAAAGAGTCATTGTGACAACCTGGAACAAATTCAGAAGTGGGAAGGGGCATGATGGCTCTTGCTTGTAATCCCAACATTTGGGGGGTGTGAGACTTTGTCTTAATGAAAGTCAGAAGTGGGCAGTTACTGGCTATCAGTTTGTAAGCCACCTTAAAAGATGGTATCTGTGGAAGAACAAATGGGAAGCTATAGTGGTTTGGCCACTGTTTACTCATTTCTATCAGCTGAGCTTGCACATCACTTTCTGGTGTAGCAGGATATCTGGCTCTGGTCTCATATTAACCTCTATCACTGATATGGTTCTGCTACTGCACATGAGTTCCTTGATAGGGTGAAAGTTTGCTCACTCATTAATATAATCTGGATATGCTCTGTGATCAACAGAAGACAAATGAACTTCATCTGAGGGCAGTGTCAGAATTTTATAACATCGGTGAGATATATTTGCTTAGCCTTAAGATGAATCCACAGACAAGTAACAAGTACCTGAGCACCTTCTCTGACAGATATTTGTAAAGTCCTGGTGATTTAAAATTACCACCTCATTGGACCAGTTATTCCATTGAGACAGACAAGTAAATGAACAATGGAACACAGGGGCATGGAGATATAAGTGATTCTAGAAACAAAAGTTAAGAAATTTTAAATTGAGTCTTGTGATCATGTCTACCTAGAACTCAGGAGGGAAAGGTAGGAAGGAGATCACTACAAGTTCAAGGCTAACCTGGTCTATGTAGCAAGTTACTGGCCACCTAGGGCTAACATTTTGGGGACCCTCTCCTTAAAAAAACAAAAGTAAATTCTATTTCCACAGAAATTGAGAAGTTACTACATCCAAAATTTGCAATGAAAAGGAAGTAGGGAATTAAAAGCTGTGTGAAATTAAGATGAAATGGTTTATTAAAAGTGGTATTGAAGTAGGGCGTGATGGTGCATGCCTTTAACCTCAGCATTTAAGAAGCAGAAGGATCTCTGAGTTCTAGGCCTATATAATGAGTTTCAGGCCAGCCAGAGCTACAAAGTGAAACCCTGTGTCAACAACAAAGTAGTACTGAGAGAGAGATGGCTTATCACTTAAGAGCATATAATGTTCTTGCAGAAAATCCCAGTTGGGTATAGACACCTGCACTCAACACACACATGCCAACAGTGATAATGATGATAAAGCTAAAAAAAAAAAAAAAAAAAAAAAAAAAAAAGTGGTATGAGGTTAAGTTGGTGTTACAATAAAAGTGGGGGGGAAATTTTAAAATTTAAACATATAACAAAACATGGCGAGAATCAAGATGGTGCTGGTTGTTGCTGTCCTGTCAAGGTATGGTGGCTGTAGCCTCAGCAGGTTCTCTCCTGAGGGTGAGCACTCCACTTCTTCGCCAGTGGGACTGCAAGAGGACCACCTTGAAGAGGGAGGCTGTGAAGAAAGGTGAGAGAGTGGCAGGCACCAAGATTAGGATTAACAGATCCTGGACACCTAGAAGCATGATGACAACACAGTGGACCAGGCACACCAGGAAGCACAAAGGATGACTCCACCACATCCCTGGCTGGGTGTGGTGGGATATGAGCAGATGGTGCAGTGATAAGAAAATAAGTTAGCAAATAGGTGTTAGAAGAGCAGTCTGTATGCTGTAACATGAGGGGGAACAGGAAACGAAAGGGCGGTTGCTGTTCTTGATCCCTAGGAAAAGTCTTTGAATTACACTGCCCATCAGTTGCAGAGCCAGTAACAAACACAAGTGCATAGGGCCTATGCCTGGGTGGAGAGAGATAGCTCAGTGGTTAAGCACACTTGCTGTTAGAGAGGTCCTGAGTTCAATTTCTAGCAACCACATGGTGGCTTACAACCACGTGTGATGAAATCTGGTGCCCTCATGGCCTGCAGGCATACATGCAGACAGAACACTATATACATAATAAATAAATCTTTTCATCATTGATTTATCTGCTAATTTCTCAAGTTAGTTGTGATGGTGGTTCAACCATGAGACTGATGACTCTGTTGAGTTAGTTTTACTGTGCTAGTCAAACTTTGACCAGAAATGTATTTCCTTTGGAAACTGGGTTGGACTAAACACTTGCCCTGACCATCACCACACAGCCTGGGCAGGAAGAAGACACCAAGAGACCCCTCCCAGTGTGTGTCCCACCCACAGATGTGCAAGAATACTGTGGAGAAATTAGAGAGAAAGAAGTGGAACAGCTTGAGCATTAAGGAGAGAGACCGATCTAGAGATGCAAGGGTGGAGAGGAACAGCCTGAGGTGTGTAGCCTGCAAAGTCACCTGAGGCCATGGTGAAGTCCTGGCCCATGCTGCTGTGGTGTAGCAGCAGTCTGGGTCGATGTCCATGGTCCATGTTGATATCTAATGATTGGATAGAGTTGGCTCCACCCCTTACTCGATACAGCATTAGGAAGAGTAGGCCCCATAGTACTTCTTGTCGCTGTTGAGCTGGCCTCAAGGGTTCTGTTGTGGGCTAGATGCCCCTCCCCCCCCACCTCTAGCCTGCACGGGAGAGCTGGTTCTTCCCCTCACTGGCTACAGTACTCAGAAGAGTGGGCCCTGCACCTTGCCTGAGTTGCACAAATAGAATTGACAATTTGTGGGACATGGCTAAGGCCCAAGGGCACTGGGAAAGCTGGCCACACCCCTTGCTTCCTGTAGCAGAGGATAAGCTAGCCTGGGTGGAGCTGGATAGTTCTCCCTGGTGGAGAGGATGTGGGACAGCTGGCATGTTGACTATCATGCAGGGCCAGATCCGGGATTATGGATTGGCCCACCCTAATATCCACCCCATCTTGTGTTGTTGGAGCACATGAAGGACTGGTCCTGCATATCCAAAGCTGCAGGATCTCCACGATAGAGGGCAATAACAGGAGAGTCAAGAGGAGTCCCAGGGAGGATGCAGTGGAGCAAAAGTCAGACTCTAAACAGTGACGCACTGCAGTGAACATTTGTAAATAAAGATGTATGGACTAAGAGGTAAACTCTGTGACTCACTGTGATACACTACAGCCTCCATGAAGAGATTTTTTTATTTTTATTTCTGAGCAGGAGGATGTAAGGGCAGACAAGATATGAAGGGACAGGGAGATGAATGGGATTGGGGTGCATGATGTAAAGTCCACAAATAATCAATACAAAGTTTAAAATAAACAAGGAAAAATTTAGGTAAGAGTTGTAGTATCCAAGAACCAAGAAAGCTGATGTTTCTCTAACAAGCTTCAGAAAAATGGAAACGATAAAATTACACCAGCTTCCAAAACCAGCATTTGGAGTCAGACCAGAAAGGCTAAGTGTAAAGCAGGAAAAATGAAAGGAAACATGAGATTACTGAGCATATTCGGTCACAAGGCTCCTCAAGAACACACTGGATAATTTGAAACAAAGCCAGAATAACTGGAAAATAGTCTATTATGAAAGGGAGGGGAAGGGGAAAGGAGGGTAGAGGAGGATGAGGTCCTTTAGTCCTAAAACTTTGGAGGTATGTTCTTCTGAAAATTACATGTTTGTAATGCATTTTGATGATGTCTATCCTCTCCCTCCATTTCACTTTTTTTTTTTTTTTTAAGAAGATCTCATGTAGCTCAGCCTGGGCCTTAATGTCTTCATTAGCCTTGAACTCCTGCTTCACTTGCCTCTACCTTCTGTGCTCATGAAATTCCAAATGCATGCTACTAAGAACATAGTATAGGCATTCTCAAACATGCAAAGGTGTTGTTTGCCTTTTCTTTTCTTGTATTTTTTGCTTTCCAAATTCAGCTTTTCTGGATAAGTTCCTTGAAAAAGAACCCACAAAAAATTCAAAAGATAGACACTGTATTAAGACAAAATACCCAAACAGCATGAAGCAACAGTGGAATCTGTATGTACATCACCAGGTAAAATGGTACACACTTGTCATCCTAGCATTTGGGAGGTGGAGGCAGAGGATCAAGAATTCAAGGTCAAAAAAAAAAAATCAAGGCCATTCTTAGCCACACATTGAGCTCTACAACAATCCCAACTACAGTAAACTCACAAAAAGACAAAAACTGGGCCAGAGAAATGGCTCCGCTGTTAAGAGCACTTGCTGTTTTTTAGAGAACCCAGGTTCAGTTCCTACTGCCACATGATGGCTCACAACCATTTGTAACTCCAGTTCAAGGGGATCCAACTCTATCATCTGGCCTCCCTTGGCACCAAGTATGCATGTAGTGCACACACACCCAAGTAGGCAAAACATTCATATACATAAAAAACAAACCCTGGAAATAAAAATTCCCAACAACAAAACCACTTCCTTCTCCCCCTCCCCCAAAAGAAAAAAGTGTGTGTGTGTGTGTGGGGGGGTATGTTAGTTTATTTTTGAAACCTTTAGTTCTAGGGATCAGATGTTGGAAGCTCCTCATACATACTAAGTAACTACTCTGACACTGATTTAAATCCTAAGGTCTTTTAAGTTTGAATGTTAAATATACCCCAAAGATATACATTGTAGTAAGAGGTTTCTGGCCCGGACTTTTGGGCCTTGCCTCTAGGTTTAGGCCCACAGACTCGCAGAGACACACAGATGCTTACAATTTGTTTTAGGCTGATCGGCCTAGGTATATCAGTTGCTAGCTCTCTACCCTTCATCTAGCCCATGACTCTTGTTCTGTTCAGCCATGTGGCTCGGTACCTTTTCTTAGAGCAGCATAGTTGTCCTCTGTTTCTTCTGGCTTCTCTCTGGCCTGCTCTCTTCTCAAGTTTTCTTAGTGTGGTAGCCCTGCCCACACTTCCTGCCTGCCTTTGGCCAATCAGCGCTTTTTATTAAACCAGTGGGTGGACAATTATTTACAATGAAACAACACAATCTCCCACAATACATAAGTATTTTTAATATAAGTATTGAAAGCTTAGTTCCCAGCCCATGACACTGTTAGGAAATGGTGGAATCTTTAATAAGTAGAGCCTAGTATATAGTAAGTCTTTATCTGTCCCACCAGCCAGCTCCCAAATAATGACACATTGACTTTTTATTAATTATGAAGCCTCAGCCTACAGCTTAGGCTTGTTCCTAACTAGTTCTTATAACTTACTTCATTTCTATTAATCTACATCCTGCCATGTGGTAATTGGCTGTTATCTTTCCTTCTATATGTCGTGCTTCCTCTGTCTTGCTGGTGACTCCTTCCCAGCATCCTCTGTGCCTGGAAATCCTGCCTAACACTTGGCCATTCAGTTTTTTATTAAACCAATCAGAGTGACATATTTTTACACAGTGTAATCAAATATCTCACAACACTGGTAGAAGTAAGTCCTGGGAGTATGCCCTCGGAGGGGATATTAGAACCCTAGTCTCTCTTGTTCCTCTTTCTCTTTTCATGATATGTTGTACCAGCATGGGTCAAATTAACAGTGCCAAGTGATGATGAGCTCGTTTATGCTTTTCCTCCTTTTAAGCTATCATAGGTTTTTTTTTTTTTTGGCCATAGTAATGAAAATTAGCATGGACAAAAAGGTAAGGACCAACGAGATGTCTCAGCAGATAAGAACATTTGCTGTCAGGCTAGAAAGCTGGAGTGTGGTCCTTGCATGGGGAAAGGAGAGAAGTGATTCTTCAAGTTGTCCTCCGACCTTCATATGCATGCCGTGGCATGTGTCATCATATACACAGCAAATCATTCCATAAAATCAAAATTATAAATATACAATTCAGGAAAGAGCTCTATGTGAAAATCTTAACTCCTATAGAACAGGGTTTTCAATTTCTATTATAAATTTATATTATACATCCTAGTTATGTGAACTGATGGGGTTCACTTACATGTGCACTGTCTACAGAGTATATTCTTACACCCTTTAACCTCTCACTCTTATAAAGCAAATATATATAGTTATTTGTATGTACGTCTTTGTGTGGAGATATGTGCCTTTGCGTGAAGGTGCCTTCAGTTGCTATCAAGATTCTATGTAGCTGGAGTCACAAACAGCTGAGAGTCACATTAAGTGGGCACTAGGAATCAAACTTGTGTCTTTTGCAAGATTAGTACATAACTTTAGCTGACAAGCTATCTCTCCAGCACCACTACCCCCACTTTTAAAAGCTATCACATAGGAGAGCACATGCACTGATCACCACCTTTCTGTGATTGGCTTACTTTATTTAACATGATGCCATTCAGTTTTATTAATTTCCCTGCACACAGCAGGATTTCATTCTTATAATGCTTCATTGTGTATGTCCTCCTTAGGTTTACTATTGCTGTGATGAAACACCATGACTAAAGCAACTTGGGGAGAACAGGATTTATTTGGCTTATGTATCAGTTGATCATCAAGGGAAGGCCGGATAGAAACTCAAGGCAGGAACCTGGAGGCAGGAGCTGATGCAGAGGGTGCTGCTTACCAGCTTGCTCCCTATGGCTTTGCCTAGCCTGCTTTCTTATAGAACTCTGGACAAGCAGCTTCAATGGTCTGGGCCATCCCACGTCAATCATAACTTAAGAAAATGTCCCACAGGCTTGCCCACTGCCTCATCTTATGAAGGCATTTCCTGAGGTTCCCTCCCTCAGATAACTTTAGCTTATGTCAAGCTGACATAAAATTAGCCAGCGCAGTGTACATCTGTGTGTGTTTTCTTTGCCCTTCTATCTGTTGGAAGGCAGTGAGGCTGATTCGCTTTCTAAGTTATTGCCAATAGTGTTGCCAAACATTTTAATAACTGATGGAATTCTAAAATCATTGCTTTCTAAAACCAACATCTCAGAACTGAATTCATGTGTAATCTGTAGGCTGATTTATTGTATTATTCTTTTCAGTGAGTTGCTTTATAATAAAATTTTGTGCAACTTACTTTTCTTGAGTTCTGATATTTAGAGATTACCTATAATTATACTATAATTATGATTAGCTAGTTTGGTATCAAAAACTCATCCTGCTATTTTTGTTTTGAAGAGACAAGGTCTCACTGTGATTCTCACTGGCCTAGAACTCTCTAAGTAGACCAAGCTGGTCTTCAACTCACAGAAATCTGCCTATCTCTGCTTCTCACCCAACATGCCCAGTCTCTCTTTATTAACAGGAATTTTACTTCTAAAAATGAGGACTTAATTTTATCACCTAGAGATTTAAATGTAGTGTCTTTTACAAATATGTTCTTAAAAAAAAAAAAAGACAACTTTCAATAATCTCCCTGTTTTTTCCCTCAACAATCTGTTTTATTTTCCTTCAGGGTGAATGCACACTAATGAAAAGGGAAAACTCCCGAGTGGAGAGGCTCCAAGGAAAGAACACTCTTGTAACATTTTTTAAGTGCTATGCTTTTTTTTTTTTAAATAAAAAATATTTTTTAAGCTCATCTTTTTCTGTCTCTTTGCTATTTAAAGCTAAGAGATTTAATCTAAAGCCTTATGTATGCTAGGCAAGAATTAAACTGAATTACAAAACCAGCCACATCTCTATTTACTTTTTGAGACAGGGTCTCATTAAAGGCACAGGAAGGCTTTGAACTAGTTGAGATGACAGGCCTTCCACCAGGTTTAGACCAGCATCCTTCAAAAATTTTATTCTCTCTCTCTCTCTCTCTCTCTCTCTCTCTCTCTCTCTCTCACACACACACACACACACACACACACACACACACACACACACACACACACACACACACACACACACACACACACAAATGCCACGGTGGAGGTGAGGTGTGCAGTTCTCTGTCACCCTTTGGTGGGTTCTGGGGATCTTAGATTGTAAAGCCATCTCATTGGCCCTCACATCCCCCACCCCCCATACAATTCCGTGGTGATCTCCTACCATATGACATGTAAAGGTCTTTGCCATATTCAGGTACTGTGACCTTGTGTTTTCCTACACTACAACTATGAGAAATAATTTTTTTCTGTGTAAGAAACTAAGATATGTTTTGAAGACTTGTGCATTGGAAGGTTTGTAAAGTCCTATGCTTATCTCCATCGGATTAAGATGCCTGGAATTCAGCTCTTTCTGCCTCAAGCTTTGAGAAAGAGTGCTGGCATCACAAGTGTGTGCTTTACCTCTATTCTTGCTAAAATAAAACTACATGGAATATTTACTACAAAAACAAAAGAGAGCTATTGAGTTGGGTACTGAGGTAAAACTGGTCATGAGAATTTTAAGGAAACACATTATTGCAAAGCACTGATTTCAAACATTGGTGGTCCTCTTATGGGAGAGAGAGAGAGAAAAAAGAAAGCCAGCGTCACTTTGTCCGGATGGCCTGATCTTTTTAGTGTAGCCTTTGGTTTGATGCACGTAAGGAATCCGTGCTCGTCCATCCGTGTATATGTATATGCCTGAAAGACGGGCTGAAAGCCTGCTCTGGGCAACGTTCTCGGAGGGCCGGGGAGGAGAAAGCTGCTCACCTCGCAGGCACCCAGCGAAGGGCCCAACTGACAAAGCTAGGCTGCCTCCTGATCGCCAAGAGCCACTCCAGGGCTAGGGATGATTTCTGCAAGGCCATCGCTGGCTCGGCAGCACGAGCGGTTCCGACAGCCTTTTAGACCTAGAGCAGGCAGTTTTCACAAAGTGAGGCCTGCAGAAAGTGCCCTTTATCGAAGTTACTGGAACTGAGTGAAAAATCAATTCTTGGACATATTAGCAAAGTTGGGTTCTGGGGATGAAGCCAGAGAGTTTTCATAGCAGGTAGGGCTGTCATCTCTCCTTTAATTAACCTTTTACTAGGTAACGGGCCACTTTTACCTTAAGGGAAAAAAAAAAAAGGAGCGGCTCCACATCCATCTCTTTCGGACTTTGTGCGACCACCGCTCTCTCTGCGTATTTCCTCTTCTGGTCATGTGGCCGGGGTACGGTGGCCGCTCCTTCCCACCACGACTCCTTCCCAGTCCGTAGACGGACACGTCACTCCTCGCTTCTCAACCAAACTGCTCATAGCACGCTCTTTCCGCGCGGTTGGCTCTCCTGCGCCGGCCTATCACAGCTCGGCGGGCGCTCATGGTCCCGCCTCTCAATTGGCTGAATGATAGCTAAGTTGGCCACTCAAAAAGGAGAGATCTGGCTTGGGCTACGCCTTCGGAATGACAGAGAGGAATTTCATCCTATCGCTTCCCTGAAGTGTTCATTGACCTGGGTCAGCCAATGCGAAGCGGGCAGGGAGGCGGGCCTTGGCTGCTGTCAGGGTTAGGTGCGCCACGGAACGGATGGCAGAGGGAGCCGAGTGGATTCCCGAGGAGCCTCCGCGGGGTGAGAAGGCCTTGGGGTAGCGCTCGGGGCTTAGCGGCAGGCGCAGTGCAGGGTGGTGGCGGGCTCGGACGAGGTACTGGAGGCAGGCCTGTACCGGTGGGGAGCAAGCCTGCCCGCGGCCCTGAGGAGGAGGGGGCGTGTGGTGTGGCGTGGGGACCTCCAGGCACTGGGGCACCGGGCGGTCGGAGGAGAGGACTTGATAGCGAGGTGCGCTGTGGCAGTGTGGGCGTGGGACACGAAGTCTTGGGACTAGGTTGGAGTCAGCTGAGGGGTCGGGGTCTGGGGGGGTCAGCTGGGTGAGGGTGTGTAAGAGGACGTGGATACGCGTGTAGGAAAACGGGGCCGCTGAGGCTGCAGCTAGGGCGGGTCAGGATGTCAGGGCTTGTCTGCACGGCTGAGGAGCAGAGAGATGCTGAGCGGATAAGAAAAGCGCCTTTCCCTTCTCTGTGCCCTGTCAGTGTGTGGAAATTACCAGAGAACAAGATGAAAACTCTCCGTACTCGGCTTTAGTATACTAGCTGCCTTTACTTGGTTTTCAAGTCCGGGTTTTATTTAGCGCTCTCGTTCCTTTGCTTCTTAGGTGTGCGGAGCATATCAGCTCAGTGGTGTTTTGTTTCCGTTTCACCTCTCAGGAGAACAGCTACAAACCCAAGAGAAGGGACTGAGTTGTTTACTCCCCGGAGTTAGTGCATGATAAAGCCTTCCCTTTGGAATTATAATTAAACACAGTAGTCCAAACTGCTCTTTTGGGACAGTTAAAGATGCTTGACTCCGAAGTATGATTCTTTGTATTTCCATCTAGTCCATTGTTATCCTTTTCCAACCTTTTTTCCCTCCAGTAAGAAGGGAGCAAGTAATAATGCAGTTTCCCTTTCCCCATAGTTTTAAACAAGGCTACATATTCTCTGTTGTTACGTTCTTTGCTCCTTAGTCCTTAACGTAACTCTTGTCTATAACTAATGACCATTCTGAACTCTGCAGATTGCTTCCTTCACCACCCCTTACCCCCATTTTTTCCTTCACTACCCCTTACCCCATTTTATTCTGGGTCAGAAGAAAAAAAAGTGTGTGTGTGTGTCTCTCCGTGTCTCCCCCCCCCCCCCCATTATCATCTGATGCTACCAGCTGTCTCTGGACCATGGAATGAGTTTGTTTAAATCATCAGGGTCACTTAACAGAGATGCCTTGAAACATGATTTGACAGGGAAGTAGATCTGAGCAATGGAGTGAAGAAAATAGTGGGCTGAATATGTTTCTCTCCTCTTGAGCGCATGGATTGCTCTTGGATTAATGATCAGCCTCTACTATAGTTGACCAGGAGACATCTGCACTGGGATTTGTAACAAAAAAAAGCTTGGCACCATTTGCATCCAATCAATGGGGGTTAAACTTAGGGCTGGACCTCTTCCTAGTTTTCTGCTTTCACTTCTTTAGGTTCTGTTCATTTCTATTTTCCTACCTTCCCTACTTGCCTCCCTCCCCTTTATCCCAGCTTCAGCTTCACCCACTTAATCTTTTTGTGGCAGGGTCTCATGTAATCTTTGTTTGGGTTTTCCACCTTTTTTTTCATGCCCCCCCCCTTTCCACTTCTGTTTCTGCCTGATTCTCGAGTCATACTTTTGCCAGTTGCACTATGTACCTGGTACCTATGGGAGTAGGAAACAGAATTGTGGGTAGAATGTTTGTTTTTGTAGTACAGAAGATGGAAACCTGGGGCTTTTTGCTTTTTGATGCAAATACTCTGTTGTTGAATTACATGGACAGCCCTTTTAAAGATTTCTATTTTGAGGTAGGCTCTCACTAAATTGACAAGTCTGGTCTAGAGCATTTGATCCTTCTGCCTCAGTCTCTGGAGTAACTGGGATTATAGACATGTTGAATGGTATGATTACTCATTTTTAGTCAGTTTTGGTGAGTGAGACAGTATCATTAGGTTACCACGTAACCCTGACCGAGTTAGAACTTACTGTGTAGATCAGACTGGCTGCCTTTGCCTCCTGAGTCCTGGGATTAAAGGTATGTGCCACCAAGCCTGGTCCTACCTCTTTAGCCTTGACATATAAACCTAGTAGTGTTTGCTTCCTTGCTAGTAGGTCAATGTTTAGTCAAAGCTTAGGTATTATTATTAGCTCTAACTTCTGATGTTTTTGTAGCTCATACTTTATTGTTCTTTTCCACAATAAAAGATTAGAGTTAATGTAAGTAAGTTCAGGGTATTCAATATCTTTGGTCTTGACTTTTTCCATTTTAGCTATTTGAATATTACCAGTTATCACCCATCGATGTCAAGATGACTAAGCTTGGATTTTTGCGGTTGTCCTATGAGAAGCAGGACACACTTCTGAAGCTTCTCATCCTGTCAATGGCTGCTGTGTTATGTGAGTCTTATGTGTGGGCTTCTCCTTGGAGTTTGAATGATCAAAAACTCAAAACTGAGTTTAAAAACATGGCTTATTCTTTTACCACATTGCTGTTTTTTTTTTTTAAACCATTTCTCATTGGCATAATTTTATGAAGACAATAAAATAATTCCAGAAATATAAAAAACTTAGGGCTTTTGATCATAGGAAAAGTAGGAAGCATGCTCTGTTGGTTCTGTATTAAGTGGGAGCTGCTGGGGTGTTGAATTTTGTAAAAGAATTATCTTCAACTCTGGTGCCTGTGATAGTTAATACTGTCAACTTGACAGGATCCAGAGTCCCCTAAGAGACAGCCCAGGGTACACAGTGAGGTTGGAAGGATGATGCCCTTCTGTAGGCAGGGGTCCTGAACTGATCTAGAGTCCTCTAAGAGACAGCCCAGGGTACACAGTGAGGCTGGAAGGATGATGCCCTTCTGTAGGCAGGGGTCCTGAACTGAATTCAAAGGAGAAAGGGAGCAGAACAGTAAGTGGCCTCTCCTGATTGGACCTAGTATGGCCTGCTGCTTTGTGTTCTGACACTTCCCTTGTGCTCACAACTTTCTCATCCTTGAACTATGAGCCAAATAGTCCTGTTTTCCTATTTGTTTTGCCAGAATATTTATCAAAGCAGTAGGAAAAGTAACTAGTTTAAGGCAGAGTTTTGCTATATATCCAGGTGGGCCTCAACTCTCCCACAGCTTCCCAAGGGCTGCCATTGTAAGCATGCACTACTGCACCTTAGGATTTCTGAAAGCCTTCCCACCTCTTTATGTGTCATAAGTCTATCCTTAATTGACATATCTCTTTGTCCCAAGATTAAGGCAAGGGGTATCTGTATATGTAAAAAATGGCCAAATTCTGCATTAGGTGGATGTAATAGGGCAGGCTTCGTGTAATAGAACATTTAAATGTATCCCATTTAAATGAGAAAAATGTAGATAGTTTTGTCAGACTTATTTCTTGTAGAGAGAAATGGAGACTTTATTTAAGAACTGTTCTGCATTCTCTGTGACTGCAGTGCTAGACAATTTTAGTTTTCTCCACAGTGCCACTGTTTATCTTCTATTCTTTAATGAAATGCTACCAATTAAAATATTCATTCTCTGGATTTTGCAGCATTTTCTACTCGTCTCTTTGCTGTCCTGAGATTTGAAAGTGTTATCCATGAGTTTGATCCGTGAGTACCTCTGCCTGATATTTCCTTCTGAAGATGTTGCAGTTTGTGGGTTTAAAAATTCTAATCAGTTATCAGTAGTGGAGGTATATTTTTAAATGCCTTCAAGTTTTCAAAACATGCAATAGATTTTGTGGTTAAGCCAGCTTAGTTGATGTCTGCCTAGGCTAAGAGAAATCTGGCTTTTCATTTGATGAGGAGTAGTAATGCACATTAAAGGAAAGGGTCCTGGAATATATTTTAAGACTATAAAGAATATCATGAGTCATGAACTTGAGATCGTATCTTTTTTTTCTATTTATTTATATAGTAGGATTTGGGCTTACTGTTCAATTCGAAGGCATTAAAAATATTAAAGCTATGAGAATTGGGTATTATGACAAATGCCTATAGTCCTGGGCTATATAGTGAGATTCTATCTAAAAAGTATTGAAAAACCCAAAACAAATTAAAAATAAAAACCAAATCTGGACATGGTGGCACGGAGGAAGAGGCAGGTGAATCGATGAGTTCAAGACCAGCCTGGTTTACATAGTGGGTTCCAGGCGAGCTAAGAAGACTTCAAGGGTATATATTGAGATCCTACCTCAAACCAAGCCAAACCAAACCAAACAAAAACTAACATGGGGTTGGAGAGATGGCACATACTACTTTTACAGAGGATCCACATTTAGTTTCCAGCTCCTATTGTGATATACATTTAATAAAATTAGTCTGGAATATCAGATATCTCTTCAGCCTTTATCGAAATAGGGTTTTCTGTGTAACAGTCCTGGCTCTTCTGGAACTTTCTTTGTAGGCAAGGCTGGCCTTAACTCACAGAGATCCTCCTTCCTATGCTTCCCAAGTGCTGGGACTAATTGTGTGTGCCACCACTGCCTGACTGTTAGGCCTTGAGCTCACAGAAATCCAGAGGATCTCTTGACTCCCAAGTGCTGGAATTAAAGGCATGGGTCACCACTTCCTGACCTTCATGGCTTGGCTATGGGTGATTCTGTCCTCTGATATTTCAGAATATTTTTTGTTAAGTATACAATATATCACCATAAGCCCCCATGTCAAATGGCTCACTACTACCTATAACTCCAGCTCCAGAGCATCTGAGGCCTCTGACATCCTCAGACATATGCATAAACTCATAAGAAAAAGTCTAAGATTTTGTTTATTAGATTGAAAAAGATATGGTGAAACCCTCAGTAGCATTAATACCATTAGTTGGGCATGATGGTACATGTCTATAACCTCAGTACTCTAGGGCCAAGAGAACTCTGGGAAGTTGGAGGCCAGCTTTGGCCACATAGTAAGTACTAGGCTGTTTAGGACTACATAGGAAGACCCAGTCTTAAAAACTATGAAATGGGACAGTGATATGGCTCAGTGGGTAAAGGCACTTGCTGTTAAGATTGAGTTAGATCTCCAGAACTCATTGGTAGAAGGAAATACGGTAAGATACCTCCTCCCCCATTCCCTTAAATAAATAAAACTTTTTTTTCCCCTGAATTTTAAACCTAACATTTTCTAAGTATCTTTTATTTTGAGCACTATTTTACAAATTGTCTTTAAATCCTTAAAACAACCCAGTGAAATATAGGTATAGGTTGTTTTTTTCCCCCTGTTGACAAGGAGTCCAAAGTTATACATTTACTAGTCAGAACCTAGGTTTGAATGTTTAAATGTGGATTTTTCTGATTCCACTGACTGGGGTCATTGTCAGTATCACCTAAAGTTGAGGCTTATGGAAAAATGTAGAAACCAGAGTAATAGATTCTTGAGTTTTGAATCCTGAAAAATATCACGTTCATATTTGGACACATTGCTTAAAAAGTTCAAGACCTGTACTTGGTTTGCAGACTTGCTACTTTGTTTTGTGTAGGTATTTTCTTTGAGGAGCTCTGAAATCAATTTATATCCCCCTTCCATAATTGAGAATGTTTACTGTCCTGTTCAGTTTTTACTATCAACTTGACTCTAGAATCTCTGAGATTTTTGGTGTTGTGTGCTTTTTAAGGCAGGGTCTTACTTTGCAGTTCCATCTGTCCTGGAACTCTTCCTTGAAACTCACAGAAGTCTGCTTGCCTCTCCCTCCTAAGCCAGTTTCAGTTCTTCCTATGGAAGAGAGTCTTGATGAATTGTTTAGATCAGGTTGGCTTGTGAGCATATTTGTGAGGGAAGGAGGAAGACCCCAGCCCCTTTGTCAGTGGAGTCTTTCTCTAGACAAGTGATCCTGACCAGTTTAAGAGCAAGCAAGCAGGCAGACCAGCAGGTAGGCTGGCCGGCCTGTGTGTGTTCATTTATTTCTCTGCTGTTGACGATGAATGTGACCAGCTGTTTTAATTTCTTTGTTAACATGGACTGTAACCTGGGATTGTAAGCCAAATTCCTGCTTTTCCCCCATGTTGTTTTTGTCTTAATCTAAGTCATTACTTCTTGTTTTGCAATTAAAATAGAGTATAAATCATTTCCCCTCCCTTTCCTTCCTCAAACCCGCACTATTTATCATAGCACAGAAATGAAAACATAACACTTTCCTTCCTTTCCCTCCATCCCCTTCTTTCTTCTCTCTCTGTGTCTCTGAGAGAGGGTTTTATGTAGTTAAGGGTAGCTTCTAATCTGCTCTGTAGCTGGCTGAGGATGACCTTGAACTCCTGATATTCTAGCCTCTATCTCCCAAGTGCTGGGATTACAGGTACGTGCCATCATGCCCACATTTTTGTTTCTTGATCAAACTGTTAGTGCTCATTCTTAGATCTTACAGATAGATAAATATGAGGTGAGCTAATCGGGAAAACAAAATATCTGACTGTAGTAGAACTGGAAGACACTTGATTTGACTAATTCCTTTCTTAAGGAGGGACCATGCCTAGAGCTTAATCCTACTTCACTAATTACGCTTCCTTTTTCTTAGTATGCCTCCTACTAGTAGGTAGTGGACATGATTCCAAAACATGATGACTGCCTTCTAGAACCCAGTTACCAAAATAACATTTCTTTGGGTGGAGCAGAAGGGTAGAGTGTTATGCCATCTGCTGCTTACCTCAACTATTAAACTTGACAGACCCAGGACAAATATGGGCTTAGGGAAGTGATTATCCATAGCTGGAGATCCATTTATTTATTTGGTTTTGTTCCACCTCCCTCATCTTTCTCATTTAGGGAAATACTTAGACAGCCTAGCTCCAAGGAACTTTTTTCATGTAGCATTCTCAACATTTCTTGTCCAATACTTTAATGTATAATGTTATGTTGGAGTGTAGGTGGTGTTCAGGCATATTTGGAATATTATGAGTGGACCTTGTTAGAAGTTTAAACACTCTTTAGGAAGTTCTTGTTATCATGCAGGTTACATTTTTTTTCTCATCTTGCATATGATATTACACTAATATCTTTATGGATGTTCATTACATAGATGTTGTGTGCTTGGTGTGTGTGGTAGAGGAACAAAATGTACTCTTGTCCTTTGAAGGACCAGATATCATGCCTTAGAGGTCTTGGCTTCTGGGTGCTTGAATTCTTTGCTGGCTTTATTATCTACCACAAACTGGCCTGCTAAAGTATCCTGTTTGAGTGCTTTCTATGGACATTATATTCATTTCCTTCAGAGAAAAGCAGTGCTTTAATTGATTCAGGTGTAAATAGAGACTTAACTTAGTATACATGATTTTCATGATATAATTTTTGGTAAATAACCTTATTCTAAGTAACGCAGTGTTCCTTAGTGGCATAATCTGAAAATCAAGCTCTTTGTAAAGTAGGGCACATTTGAGTACAGAGATGTGGGAGACATGATGCTTTTTTCTTGTTCTAGGTACTTTAATTATCGGACTACCCGGTTTCTGGCTGAGGAGGGGTTTTATAAATTCCATAACTGGTTTGATGACCGGGCCTGGTACCCATTGGGCCGAATCATTGGAGGAACTATTTACCCAGGTGAGGGGGACAAGATTTGTTTTGTTTGTAAGGACAGTATGGTGTTTATAGTCTGTGAAACAGCTTTATTTTGTTCACTTCATTTCAAGATACTTGTAATTTCATTCTGATTATAGATTTCCAAAAGTGGATCTTATGGAGAACATGTGTGGGATAGTGGAGACGTGGGAGGGGAGGATGTCTTTCACATTCTGGATAGAATCCTTAACAGAAAAGTGTAGAAATTGTAGAAATACAATTGCTATGATAGTATTTCTAGCAGTTTGTCAAGACTTGTGTTGTTACTTTGTTGAAATTTGGATTGACTCTTTTCTTTTTATTTTCTTACCAGGACAACCTAATGGGATTACTTTTTCCTGTTTCAGGCTTAATGATCACCTCTGCTGCAATCTACCACGTACTCCATTTTTTCCATATCACCATTGACATTCGGAATGTCTGTGTTTTCCTGGCCCCTCTTTTCTCCTCCTTCACCACCATCGTTACATACCACCTTACCAAAGAGCTCAAGGTAAAAGATTTGAATGAAAGGAAGCTTGGGAATGACTCTTGTTGAGTCTTTAGTGGATACTGGAGGGGTGGAGAAATCTATAGAGCCTTAGAAGGTCAGGTGTGTTGTGATATAGGGGTGATGTGCAAACATTTACTCACCCAGATAGGGAACCAATGACAGACCAGAAGTAAGGATAACCCCAGAGTTCAAGTTGTTGAACTGATAAGTTTTTATTGGTGTTATTTAAAGGAATATCGATGAGGAGTTACTTAAAAAAGCAGAAATGACTCAAATATGACAGCTGCATCACCAAAAGCCCACCTCAGCATGGGTGACAGCTCATAAAAGTGGAATGTTGGAGCTTACTGCCTGATTTGCAAGCAGCTTCACAGATTGGAGAGTGTCTCTTCTGAGCATTGCAGTTTGTTTGGGCTTCTTTCATGCAGCTTGGCTGGTTTAAGTGTCTTCTAGGCTGGCTTACTTGTCTGAGAGTATCTCTGAGCAGATATAAAATGGGGAGTCAGGGCCTAGTGAATCTGGTTTGTTTCAGGGACTTCCTAAAGCTTTTGAGTTGTTTACTTTCTGCAGGTTGGAATACTTTTCTTTATAACAGGTTCTTAATCTGTTGGTTGTGTCCCCTTTGGCAAACCTCTATTTTCAAAAATATTTACATTATGATTCACAACAGCAAAATTACAGTTATGAAGTAGCAATGAAAATAATTTTATGGTTGGGGTCATCACAACATGAAGAACTGTATGACTTGAAGCATGAGGAAGGTTGAGAAACCACTGCCTTAGAACATCCTTAATCTGAAGGAGCTTTCCTTTATGGTGGCTTATTAGATGTTAAAGGTAATTAGAAACTGTTACACAGTTGGGGGTGTTACATAAATAGTCCCCTTTTAAGGGCAAATTGCTATGTAAAGAAATAACAGCAACAGTTAACATGTAAAATTGACATGTATAGATGTGGAATCACTCACCAATGTAAGGAAGAATAGGGGAAAACTGCATGTTTCCTGAAGTGGTTATTTCTATTAGAAATAGACACTTAGCAATTATTTGTTAATACATTAAAATTTTTGAAATTCTTAAGCATTTTGGCTTGATAATGTTGATTCTCTTTTTTTTCAGGTTTCTTGTTGACTTTGATTCTTTGGACTTTATTCTTATTCTATGGCTGCAATGTTAGGGAGGTACCTGAGAGGTAGTAGGAGGGCTTGAGAAGCCAGGTTCAGTGTGGAAGATTGTTTTAATCCTTCAGAGTGATAATCAATCAAAAAAGTTTTTTTATGTATGTATGTATGTATGTATGTATGTATGTATGTATGTATGTATGTATGTATGTATGATGTATGTATTATGTACGTATGTACGTACGTACGTACGTACGTACATACGTACATACGTACCTACCTACCTACCTACCTACCTACCTACCTACCTACCTACCTATCTATCTATCTAATATGGTTTTATTTTGTTTCTCCTTTTTTCTTAGCTTGAAGGTTGGCTGCTAACCCTCTGACCTAACAGTCTAACCTCCTTTTATTCCCCAGTCTGGGTAGATAAATTGTCACTTTTTTTGTTGAGTTGTGTTTTTGAGATAGGATTTTCTTATGGAGCCCAGGCTGGTCTCAGAATTGCTGTTTTCCTGTCTCCACTTTCCAAGTACTGGGATTACATGTGTTTTCTCTCATTTCCAGTTCTTTGATTTCTTTTAAAATTAAATAATAACTTCATTCTTGTAGAACTGGTGTTTTTTTTTTTTTTTGTGATGTGTAGTCACTGTTAAGAGGAGGGAACTAATAAGTCTGGTGATACTTGTAGTTGAATAGTCTATTTTGGTGAAAATTCTGGATTTTATTTATTTATTTTTAGACAGAGTCTCACTTGTAGTTCTGGCTAAACTCACAAAGATTTACCTTTGGATACTGAGATTAGAAGTGTATGCCACCATACCCATAAGGCTTGTGTTTTGACAGCTCATGTGGTTGTTGTCAGAATAATAATAATTATTATTATTATCATTACTATTATTTCCTGGGGCAGGCTAATCTGGAACTCACTGTCTCACTGTGTAGCCAAGGATGATTTTGAATGTCTGATCTTATTTACTCCCACTATCTTCCAAATGCTGTGGTTATAGACTTGTGCCACCATGCTTGGTTTATGTGGTGCTGGGATCAAACCAGGGCTTCATGCTTGCTAGGCACATTAGTATTCTGTCAGCTGAGCTATATCCCTAATAACTCTCCTCCTAAACTTTTTTGTTTCTATAAAAGGTCATACTGTGTTACTAGGTTGGTCTTGGGTTTGTAATCCTCTTGCCTCAATCTGCTGAGATTGCAGACCTTTCCATTATATCCATCAGCTCATATGATGGATCTGTCTCAGCATATTTGTACTCAGTATTAGATTTGGTGTTGTATGAAATTTTTGGCCCTGATTTGCCCCAGGATCCTGGACCATCAGTCCCAAATAATTATACAAAGTCTTGTATTAATTTTATGCTGATCAGCTTATGGTTCTGGCATATTACTAGCTAACTCTTTACTCTTAAACTAACCCATGATTCTTACTCTGTTTAGCCATGTGGCTTGGTACCTTTTCTCAGAGCAGCATAGTTGTCCTCTGCATGTCTGGTGTGGGGATTCAATAAAAGCTTCAGAAGTTTCAGAGATATCAGAGGGAATTTACCCACAGTCTATGTGGGGAGTTAATAAAAGCTCCAGAAGTTCTGGAGCTCTAACCACAGTCAGTCTAGGAGAATCAGAGAGTGGTGACAGGGAGTATCCTGGGAGTGGTGACCTATGCCCTTAATCCCACCTCAGTTGAGGTCATTTTAGATTATAGAAGGAATTCCAGGCTCCCAAGCAGGCAGTGGTGGGGCCACGTCTTAATTTACCATAAGAGTATTTAAGGCAGGGATAGAAAATGGAGGGGAGGAAGCCAAGGGAAGCCAGGCTGGAAGACAGTTGGGTAAGATCTGACTGTGGTATTTATTCTCTCTAAATCTCTGACTTACTCAGAGATCTATCCCTGATTCTCATTTATTCATGCAACAGTTGGTGTCCAACGTGGGGCACAAACCCATGACCCTGGGCTGCAGTGGTGAGAGTGCTGAATCTTAACCACTAGATTGAGCCAGCTGCCCAAAGAAGAAACCTTACTGTAACATGTTGGCTTCTCTGGCATCTCTGTGGCATCTCTACTCTGGTCTTCCTGTTCCTAGAGTTTTCTTAGTTAGTCTTGTAGCCCCGCCCACACTTCCTGTCTGCCTTTGGCCAATCAGCATTTTTATTAAACCAGTAGGCGGGACAATTATTTACAGTGTAACAACATAATCTGACTACAATTTGGTGTCCTCATGCCGAACTGACTATGAAGTTTTTGACTTTGTTGAGCTGTGTGCATTTCTAGCATCTGATATTGAAGTTGGAAATTTTTGAATGCTCTCTGGGCCCCTTATAAACAAAATAGACTAATAGGTCCTTAGTTTTCTTAAGGCATATCCTTGTTAACTTGTGATTTTCCAGGATGCTGGAGCTGGGCTTCTTGCTGCTGCCATGATTGCTGTAGTTCCTGGGTATATCTCGCGATCTGTAGCTGGCTCCTATGATAACGAAGGTAAGATTTAGAATGAGAGAAGGGATTTTTGTTGTTGTTTTGGTTTCTCGAAACAGGGTTTCTCTGTGTAGCTCTAGCAGTCCTGGAACTTGATTTGTAGACCAGGCTGGACTTGAACTCACAGAGATCTGCCTGGCTCTACCTTCCAGATGCTGGGATTAAAGGAATATACCACCATATCTGGTGAATGCTGAAAGGCATGTGTTCACTTTATTATCTAGTGAAAATTCAGAAGGTGTTGAATTTGGGTTCATTTCTATTACTTGGCAATAATAAAATTGGAGTTGGTGAGAAGATTAGAAATGGGAAGGAAGGGATCTTGGGCAAGATACTTTCTACCAGAGATAGCTGGGAGCTTTAAAAAAATTAATACCTGTTTACTATATCTACATACATGTTCATACATGCTTTTATGTCAAGGTCAGAGGACAACTTGCAGCTGTCAGTTCTCTTCTGTCATCTGATTCCAAGGGATTAGACTCAGGTCATCAGACTGGATAGCAAGTGCTACCTGAGCTAGCTGAGCAGTCTCATCAGCCCTAGCTGAGCACTTCTTAACAGGCCTTTGTTTATTCTCTGGACTCTCATTGAACTACTGTTTTAATAATCATTGTTCTTAATTTTTCTAGTGCAAATGTCTTTAAAATTAGTGACTTTTACTGACATTTTTGTTGAAATATTGGGAAAACAATGTTAGGTAATATAAAGATAGATAATAAATTAGATTATTTTGTTGTATAATTAAGAAATTTAAAGGATATGTGCTCGCTGTCCCATATTCTTTAAGAAGTATAATAACAGACCCGTAAAAATGACTCTTGAGTACAGTTGCATTTATCTATAATCCTGACACTTAAGCAGAAAGAGGAGGTGTTCAAGGCCATTCTTGACTATATAGTGATTTTGAGACCAGCCTGGGCGACATGAGACATTGTTCTAGAAAATAAAAACAATTTAAAAAACCTCAAAGCTGGCCTGATGCTCATATTACTGTAAACCTAGCATTGAAAGTGAAAAGGGAAGATGTTGAGTTCAAATCTAGTTTGGACTTCTTAGCTATTTTGAGTCTAGGTTTGGTTACATAGTGAATTTTAGGCCAGCCTATGCTATCTAGCACAAACGAACAAAATAACCAAATAACAACAAAAAGTTGTGCTTTGGGGGTTATCATGTAAAGAGAAATTAATTTGGTTTGGGGGAATCAAAGGAGAGCTTTTTGGAAGTGGTTGAAGTTGATATGGACCTATATTTGGGGATTCATGAGGCATTTTTTTCTCCCCAGGGGGTGGGGAGTCAGAGTGGTGGAACTGTGGATTGATTTAGGGCTTTGGCACATTAGATAAGTGCTTTGCCTTGGAGATAGAGTCCCAGCTAATCTGTCAGTCAACTGTTAAGGATATCATCATTTCGAGTAAAAGATCTATCTGCCTTTATTAACATGCATATAGCCTTGAATATAGTTAAGACTAGCTGGAAATTTAATACTTACAAATAACATAGTGCTATGGCCAATATTTTCCAGTTGCTTTCTGTATTCTAGTAACTATTCCAGGTCCTTTATCTGCATTGCATTTGTTTTTACAGTGATTTTTAATAGTAGTATTTACTGTAGACCCTGTGGGCTGGAGGTGTAGCTCAAGAAATAAAAATTTACCTAGTATGAATGAGGCCCTGTGCTTAATCCTCAGTACTAGGGGGGAAAACTTATACTCAGAATTCTTACAGGAAGTAAAGGATAAGGGATGTGACATAATTTGCCTAAAATTATACTTGTACTAAATAGTAGTTTAGAAATGTGAATCTAGATAGTGTGTTCCAGAACTGTATTTTTTTAAAAAAATATTTATTACTTTTGATTATACGTTTGTAGGTGTAGGGCCTGAGGAGTTAGATCTACTGTTTCAGGTGGTTTTGAGCCACCAGATGTAGCTGATAGGAACTGAATTTGGTTCTTTGATAACAGCACTATTTATTCTTAACCACTGAGCTGTCTTCTAGTCCCCAGAAAAGTGTGGTTTTTTTTTTTTTTGTTTTTGTTTTTGTTTTTTGTTTTTGTTTTTTTTTGAGACAGAGTTCTTTGTGTAGCTCTGTGTATCCTGGATTTCTTTTTGTAGACTAGGCTAGCTTCAGACTACCTACCTCTACCTCCTGAGTGCTGGGGTTAAAGACCCATGTAGTGGATTTATGATGTTACATTGTAAATAATTGTCCTGCCTATAAGTTTAATAAAACATGCTGATTGGCCAAAGGCAGACAGGAAGTGTGGGTGGGGCTACCAGACTAAAAACTGGGAACTGGAAGAACAGAGCAGAGATGCCACAGAGACTCCAGAGTTGCCAGAGAAGCCAGAAGATGCAGAGAACAACTACCAAGACGCATGGCTGAACAGGATAAGAATTATGGGTTAGTTTAAGGGTAGAGAGCTAGCAAGTTATATGCCTGGGCCTTAGGCCGATCAGCCTAAAACTATTGTAAGCATCTGTGTCTCTGCGGGTCTGCGGGTCTAAACCTTGAGGCTAGGCCTGAAAGTCCGGGCCAGAAACCTCTTATCAGTTCCTAGAAAAGTGTCCTTAATCTGTATTAATGTGGCTTTTGAATGTCTTGGTTTTTGCAGGAATTGCTATCTTTTGCATGCTGCTTACTTATTACATGTGGATCAGGGCAGTGAAGACAGGTTCCATCTACTGGGCTGCCAAGTGTGCCCTTGCTTATTTCTACATGGTAACTATATACATGTATTCTGTATGTCTCATTGTCTCTTTTTGGGACAGGGAATTTTGTCCATACTAGGCATCTCATTTACTGCTGAACTACTTCTCTACATACTTTTAATTTTAAAAATTTTCTTGTCCTCCCCAAGTTCTTTCTGAGATGGGTCTCATATATCATGTTGGCCTCAAACTTCTATGTAGCCAAGGATGACTTTCTGATCCTCCTCCTCCTACTTCCTAAAAGCTGGGATTATGGATGTGTACCACAATGCCTGGATTACACTAGTTTGGGATTGAATGGAGGGCTTTGTGTATACTAGGCAAGCACTCTACCAGTTGACTTATATCCTTAGCTCTTTTTTCAGGCTACTAATAAAAATGTTTTCAAAATACTGTATAATTGTATTTCCTATGGTACATGTTGTTTGTCCCCTATTTTTTGTTATAGGCCCCTTAAAATGTTCTTTTCTAAGATATATTCTATTTTTCTATGTAATTTTACATCTGTCTCTTGGTTTTCATACTTTTCTGCTTGTACTTAGATTCTGTGTGTGACTCTGTAATTGGCATCTACATTAACACTGTAGCTTGGTACATCTTTTTTTTTCTCTTTTATAAGAATTTTTTTCCCCATTTACATACTGTCTACTGTTCCTCCTCCCTCCCCTTATCCTGCTCTACTCTCACCTTCTTCCCACCCCACCCTCATCTGCTCCGTAAAGGGGGTAATAACGTTTCCCTTGAGTAGTCAGCACAGGATAGCATAAGCTCGGTTCATCTTATTGTGTCACAGTGTCAGCATAGTGTGAGTCTTGCTCAAAGGGTCTGTTCTGTCTTCTCACAGGTCTCTTCATGGGGAGGTTATGTGTTCTTGATCAACTTGATCCCTCTTCATGTCCTGGTGCTAATGTTAACAGGCCGTTTTTCTCATCGGATCTATGTAGCGTACTGTACTGTATACTGCCTGGGTACCATTCTTTCTATGCAGATCTCCTTTGTGGGTTTCCAGGTAAGTATGAGACTTAGTAGAGTTTCCCATAGCCAAATGTTTTTAAGTGGCTCTAACTAGATTAAGTTAGGTTGGATTGTCTTATGAAGAATATGAATTATAATTTTTATTCTGCTTTGATTATTAACTGCAACAACAGAATTATTTGTTACGAATCTGCTTATAATAGTACATCAATATTTGCTGCATGCTGTTTGAATTTGATGGCTCTTTGGTTTTACGTTTGTGTGAGGAGGAGGGGCAGTCTAGTTAAACAGAATTGATTTGAATGATCAAAGTTACAATCTCAAATAAAGTTGAAAATTCCAGCCCTTTTAGTAGAAATGACCTCATTTAGTAGCAGTGAACTATGAGCAGATCATCTTAATGGTGTGTAGATGAGCCCTTGAGGAAGCAAAGTACAAACCTTTTACCCAGATTATTATGTACAGTTAACAGGAAATTGTGTGTTTGACATCTTTTGTAATGGTCTCACCTATTTAGAGATAAGCAAATATTTTTAGTTACTTAATAAATAAAATTTGCTATTCACTGGAAAATGTAAGAGAATGTAAGTGTTATGTTAGTCCTTGAGGAAGTTGGAGAAGGAAATACACACAACTGTCCATAGTTTACAGTTTAATAGAAAGTTGTTTCCAGAACATTAACATTAATAGTGTCTGTACTCTTGTTAGAAATGCAAATTCTAGAGAGGAAGGAGGATTAAGAATTCAAGGTCATCATTGACTTTAGTTTAGGACCAGCCTGGTAAACAAGAAACCTGTCTCAACAAACAAATCAGAATAAACAAACAAAAAACCTAGACCAAAACCCAAGCCAAGCCAAGAGAAACAAGTAAAAGAGACCTGTTGAATCAGAGACTCTGGAGTGGGGCTCAGCAACCTACTTCAACATTCCCATTGGTTATGGTGCCCGCTAGAGTTAGAGAACCACTGTCTATGGAAAAGAGCAATTATATACTAAAGAAGACATACTAGTGCTCAAGACATAGGAGCCATTGATTTGTCAGAATTTGGAGTTACATTGAATTTTTGTCATGAGTTTTAGTGATAGGGAATTGAAAGAAAATTGCAGTTCACACTAAGGAAATAACCAGAGCAAATGGTAAAGATGTGATTGTCATAGTGTATGGTATGCTTTGTTAAACTACAGATATTTTCTAGAAAATATTTTTGGTAAATTAAATCCTTTTCTATATTGGTCCTTGTTCATTTGGGAACTTCAGAACTCATTTGGGCTGAAGTAGATCAAGAAAATACCAATCTTGGATGAACTCATTCTGTTTGTTTGGTTTTGCTTCTAATATTGCCATATATGGTCACTCTTCCCCTCAGCCTGTTCTTTCATCAGAACACATGGCAGCCTTTGGAGTGTTTGGTCTCTGTCAGATCCACGCCTTTGTAGATTACCTGCGCAGCAAGTTGAATCCACAGCAATTTGAAGTTCTCTTCCGCAGTGTCATCTCCCTGGTTGGCTTTGTCCTCCTTACCGTGGGAGCACTCCTCATGCTGACAGGTAGAGCAGCACATCTTTTATAGTTAGAAATATGTGGATACAGACATAGAATAAACACTGAAAAGATGGGCTGTTTGTGCACCACAGAAGATTCTTTTACTTCTCTCTTTATTTCAAGCACTAAAGTCAACCACTGTAGTAGTAAGTTTCTGGCCTGGCCTTTCCAGCCTAGCCCTGGGGTTTTGACCTGCAGACTTGCAGTTCTGCAGAAACATACAGACACTTGTATTTATGCTGATCAGCGTATGGCTCTGGCATATTGTTGTTAGCTAGCTCTTGCTCTTAAACTAATCCATGATTCTTATCCTGTTCAGCCATGTAGCTCTGTACCTTTTCTCAGAGCAGCATTTCAACTTTTCTCCTCTGCATCTGCTGGTATCTCATCAAGGTGTCCCCCTGGTGTCTCTCTGGCTTCTCTGCTCTGTTCTTCCTGTTTCCAGAGTTTTCTTAGTCTGGTAGCCCCGCCTACACTTCCTGCCTGCCTTCAGCAGATCAGCTTTTTTATTAAACCTGTAGGTGGGACAGTTATTTACAATGGAACAACGTAATCCACTACAAAGCACTTAAAAAAAGATTAATTTTAAGTATATAAGTATTTTGTCTGCCTGTATGTCTGTGCACCACATGTGTGCCTGGTCCCTGAGGAGACCAGAAGAAGGCATCAGATTCCTTGGGACTAGAGTTGCAGACAGTTGTGAGCCAGCATATGAGTGTTTGGAATTGAACCCACACCCTCTGCAAGAGTTCCTACTATTGAGCCATTTTTCATCCTCAGAATCCTAATTGTTAAACATTCATTCTGTTTGTTAGCCCGTTTGGATTCAACATGGCAGAGTATCTTTGTAGAGTTGCTAGAAGGACTGTCTCACCTTGCCAGCCTTTCTTCAGTTTTTTTCTTTCCTATTGTTTGGCCTGTAGAAATTCTTACACCCTTTGTCATATAAGCCATGGCACTCATCCATGGGAAGTAAATCAGGCGAGTTTAGTTGGTATTCTCTTTCCCTTTTTATTTTTAAAACATTTTTCAGAAGCTAATTTGATTTTTCTAATTCATAGCAGGATAAGGACCTAATTCACTTAGATTCTAGAGTTGGCCTTGATTTCTTGATTTGACTAGATTAAGCTCAACATCCTCCTTTCCAGTAGACCTGTGAATTTATATATATATAGCCCAATTATTATGGTGACAAAAATACTCAAGTTTAAAAAGAAAGTTGTTGAATTCTGTAAGTACTACTAATGGTAGTAAAGCAAAAGCAGTCCTTTTTTTTAATCTCTGAATTTTACAAAAACTGAATGTTGTGGGTAAAAATGCTTTTTGTACAAACCTGTGCTAGTGGGGTGAAATGAGTAAGCATGACATTACAGTCGCTCAGAGCGCGGAGGCAAGTTAGTCTAGAAGATGAGTGCGACGGACAGTAGAGGAGATCCTGCCGCACATGCTCAGACAGGCTACACAGGCACACTCATTAATAATAAAACAGGTGGGTTGTTGTGACTACTTAGCATTTGCGTTTAATGTTGTAGGGGCTCTATGTGAAATGTTTGTTGCCTTTTCTTCCAGGAAAAATTTCTCCCTGGACAGGGCGTTTCTACTCACTGCTGGATCCTTCTTATGCTAAAAACAACATCCCTATCATTGCGTCTGTTTCTGAGCACCAGCCCACAACCTGGTCCTCCTACTATTTTGATCTGCAGCTTCTCGTCTTCATGTTTCCAGGTCTGTCTTGCATTTTGAAGTGACCTTTATATGAACCACCCTTTGATTCCAAATACAGTGACTACCGTCATCCTTATTTTTAAAAAATTATTTATATATTTATACATTTCTGTATGTATGTATGAGTCAGGTGCCTGCAGAGACCAGAAGAAAGTGTCCAATACCCTGGAGATAGAGTTACGGGCAGTTGTGAGCTGTGCTGTGTGGGTACTTATATTTAGTACTCATAGCATATTCCTTCTCCTTTTACCCAGTTTTCTTCTTGGCTATATTGAAGTTCTATGTTGAGTTTTTATTGTCAAAACAACTTTTATGTTGTTAAAAACAATAGTGAAAAGTTAAAAACCACAAGAAAGGTGCATTCATACTGCTTCTTACTACCTGTCCTACCACTATTAACATTTTAAATCAGATGCAGTGATGAATGTCTGTAATTCTGCTATAGAAGCCTGAGGCAGGAGCACTTGTGAGTTTGAGTTTGTTCTTGGGCTACAAAGTGAAACATTCTCAAAAAGAGAACTGATTTTGAGGCAGGGTCTATTGTGTATTTGTGGCTAACCTGGAGCTTGCTATATAGGGCAGGCTGGCTTCAAACTTAAAGAGATCTGCCTGCCTTTACCTTCCTTGCAAGTCCTGGGATTATAGGGACAGGACAGCACACCCAGCCCTTACAACCCATTTAATTCATTCATCTACTTATTTGTTGAGTGTGAATGAGTGAATGAGATCATTAAGTATTTTTCTCCTAGTCATGGGGCTGGGGCTTTGTCGGGGTGAGACATTTGCCAAACATGACTGAGGCTTGGAGAAAAATAATTATAATTTCTTTTGATTTAGAATTTATGGAAATATTTTTTCATCTATATAAGTGTATAAAGATATGGAAGAGGACAGGGACCTATAACTTTATTTAGCATGATCTTAATATATTTTGTACTTAAAATATGATGTAATTAAGTGTCTCTTCTGCTAGGCATATTGATTATTTGTGGTTGGTAGGTATTTAAGAATACTATAGTGAACATGTGCATACTTCTATCTGGGATAGATTCCTAGAATCACTGAGGTAAATGTGTGAAGCCATAAGTCGTATAATGAAGATATCCTCCCTTGTAGGCTTCTGTCTACAGGACTCAACTTACTTGTCTTTGCTCTTTTGTAGTTGGCCTTTATTACTGCTTTAGTAACCTGTCTGATGCTCGGATTTTTATCATCATGTATGGCGTGACCAGCATGTACTTTTCAGCTGTAATGGTGAGGACTTCCCTTCCCTCAGTTGTAGCCAAATTACTCCTGACTTTGAGGTGTTTTCTCGTTTGTTCCTTTTTGTCTGAGTGGGTTAAAACGGATGGTGATTATGCAAAGCTGTTTGCTATTTTTGATCCTTTTTTGGAATACATAGACATTCACATTCTGTTTATGGTGTCTAATTTTCTTGTGTTCATAACTTTGTGTTAGGCACTTTTGTACTTCATTGAATTTGGAGCAGATTAAAGAAAAATACTTACATGTAACTAGACTTACAGGCAGTTGTGAGCCACCTGATGGATGGTGGATGCTGGAAACCAAACTCAGGTTCCCTACAAGAACCAGAAGCTTAGCCACAAAGCCACTCTAGCTCCTGGAGTGGATTTTTTTTTTATCTTAAAGCCTTGAGAATACAGTCTACGGCTTTGTTGTTAAGACTGGGAAGGATTTTATGTAAGTTATTTGTACATTTCCTACACTATTTTGAAACATTTTAATTTTACTTATTTTTGTGTATGGTGTTTGTGTGTGTGTTTGTATACCATGTGCATATTTGGTACCCTCAGAGTCTAGAAGAGGGAATTGGATCCTTTGGGACTGGACTATAAACTGTGTTGGTGTTGGGAATTGAACTGGGTCCTCTGGAAGATCAGCTAGTGCTCTTAATGGATTGGCCATCTCTCTAGCCCTTTTTATACTTTGTAAAATCAGAAACAGCAATTAAAAATGTATTTTAATTGGGGGTGGTGGTATACATATCTGTAGTCCCAGTACTTGGGAATTAGGACCATTAGATCAAGAATGATGTGGGCAACATGGCTAGTTACCGTGAAAAACATAATCAACACAAGTATATAAGAAAGTAAAATTTTATATTACCACTCAGAACCCAAACATATTTAGATGTGCAGCAGAATTTGTTATTTATATTTATGTTTTTTGAGACAAGGTCTTTTTTCCCCCTATCTTTTAAGAATGTATGTGTCTGTGTGTTGATATGTGCATGTTAGTGAAGGTTCCATGGAGGCCAGAGGCAGGCTGTTGTGAGTCACCCCACATGTGTGCTGGGAACTAAACTCATTCCTTTGCAAGAGCAGTTAGATGATCTTAAACTACTGAGTCATCTCTTCAGCTCTAAAGATTATTGTTTATTATGTTCACTTATGTGTATGTGTTTGTGTCTGTGTGAATGCTACATACTAGTAGATGCTTCCAGAGTCCAGAAGTTCAGATCTTGAGTTGCCTAGCCTGGGTATTGAGAACTGAACTTTAGTCCTCTGGAAAAGTAACACATGCTGTTAAATTGCTGAGCCATCTCTGGCTTTTTTTTAAGCTTCTAATTATGTGCATGTGTACATGCATATGTGCAGGGACAGGTTCCCACAGAGTCCAGAAGAGGATGACATATGTGGAGTTCTATCTAGGCAGTTGTGAACTGCCCAAATAGGTTAACATAGGGCCTCCAGAAGAGTAGTATGTGCTCAGAAGCCATTGAGCCGGCTCTCTAGTCCTGGCCTTGAACTTTTGAGCCTTCTTTCTTAGTATCTGATTATGGAATTAGAGATTTGCATTGAACCTGGCCTAACTGCAACAGAGTAAGAAATATTTCTGTTAAGCCATAGCTATGCCGCATACTTTCTCTTTCACTTTGCTGAAGTAGAATATTGGTTGAAAATCGTTAACTTGGTGTCACAGTCTAATAGGCTGAAGTGTTGTCATTTATGAAAGACTGGTTATACTGATCGTGATTCTTGTTCCTTTTAGGTGCGTCTTATGCTGGTGTTGGCACCTGTTATGTGCATTCTTTCTGGCATTGGTGTCTCCCAGGTGCTGTCCACATACATGAAGAATCTGGATATAAGTCGCCCAGACAAGAAGAGCAAGAAGCAACAGGACTCTACTTACCCTATTAAGAATGAGGTGAGATTTAAGTAACACGTTGGCTTGGGAAAGGGGTGTGTCTGTGTGTCTGTGTGTGAGTGTGTGTGTGTCTGTGTCTGTGTGTGAGTGTGTGTGAGTGTGTGTGTGTCTGTGTGTCTGTGTGTCTGTGTGCTTGGCTGAATGTGTTTGTGAGGGGTATTAGAGCAATGTCTTGGGTGGTCAGAATCCAGTTGGACAGCCCAACACATTTGATCTTATATGAGAAGCTGTCTGGTTTACTGCACAATTCTTTGTTCTGTAGGTGGCAAGCGGAATGATACTGGTCATGGCTTTTTTTCTCATCACCTACACTTTTCATTCAACTTGGGTAACCAGTGAAGCCTATTCTTCTCCCTCCATTGTACTGTCTGCCCGTGGTGGGGATGGCAGTAGGATCATTTTTGATGACTTCAGAGAAGCATATTATTGGCTCCGTCACAATACTCCAGAGGTAAGATTTGAGGGGAGTTGGATAGTCAGATAGTGGTAAAGACACTTGATATTATAGTGAACATGACATTTTTTATGGGCTAGGAAGCTCAGAAAAACTACAAATTTAGGAACTTAGGTTTTAGTAAACTTTAAAGATCAATCTTTTAAAGACTTGTATTAAAAGTAGTGTTTCTCAACTTGTGGGCCACGGCCCTTTGACAAACCTCTATCTCTAAAAATATTTATATATCCAATTAATAACGGTAGTAAAATTACAGTTATGAGGTAGCAACAAAAATAATTTAATGGTTGGGTTACAACTACACAAGGGTTTTAATATAAGGTGGATCAATCCAGTTTCAGAAGAAGAAAATGTTCAATATATTTGCTAAAGAAAAAGCAGAACCCACAATCAGAATCAAGGTTAAACATTTACCACCTAATAATATTGACACTTAACTTTTGAGGAGGATCTGAAGTGATTTCTCTTGCAGAGCTATTAGAAATAGTATTTTTGAGTCAGATTTGTAAAAATAGTGTTAGGGATTGGCCCCAGAACCTTAACTCAGGCTAGGTACATACTCTTAGCACTGAACTGTGTTCCCAGCCTCCAAACTAAAAATCTTTTAATCTTACTACCATATTTTATGGTTTGTGTTTTTCCTTTTCCTTTTGTGATAATTTTATAACTTACAAACTTTACAATGTTACTAAGGGTCACATTAAAAGTTACCTAATGACAAACTAGGAGTGTTGGCACATGTCTTTCCTATTTTCATTCTTGTTTTAGGATGCCAAAGTCATGTCATGGTGGGATTATGGCTACCAGATTACTGCAATGGCAAACCGGACAATTTTAGTGGATAACAACACCTGGAATAACACTCATATCTCTCGAGTAGGGCAGGTAATATAAAGGCCCTTTGAGTGTCTGACATGTGTGAAGTGTGTTACTAGGAGAAGGGGTTGACCTGAGAGTTTTCTTTGAAAATTGTACATTTTTTTTTTCTTTTTTTTTTTAGGCAATGGCATCTACAGAAGAAAAAGCCTATGAAATCATGAGGGAGCTTGATGTCAGCTATGTGCTTGTCATATTTGGAGGCCTTACTGGGTATTCCTCTGATGGTAATTACTTTATTATTTTTAGCTGTAGGGACCTTAGATACTTAGAAAATGTAGGAATCAGTTACTGCTTCTTAAAACCCAATCCTATGGCTGCCTTTAAAAGATACTTATTTTAAATAAGACTATTTCAAATGTTTCTTGAAAAGCAATGTAAAATTGATAATATCAGGAACAACAATCATTTCAGCACTATTTGGTAGTATCTATCTATCTGTCTATATTTAAGTACTATACAAATATATATTTGTATGTATGCATATCTGCTTGTGTGTGTGTGATATATGTATTATGTGTAATTGAAGGGATAGTTCTATAGAGTGATGGTGGACATCTGTAACCTAGGCACTTGGTTTGCAGGAAGTTTGCGAAGGTTTGAGTCTTCCTTGGTCTGTATAGCAAAACCTTGTCTATTGAAACCCCCCCCCCCCCCAAAAAAAAAACCCAAAAAAACACAGCAAGAAGTTTCTTGAAGTCTTTTCTACTAATATTAAGTAACCACTGTCACCTGAGTAGAGTATGCTTCATGTTGGCATAAAAGTGTCATTATTTGTAATACATTAGAAAATTTTTTTATGAAATTCAGGAAATGAGCAGTTATTATTAATAACGTACCATGAAAAGAATTACTGTTTAGTGTCTTAGGGTTTCTATTGGCTGTGATAAAACACGTTTATCAAAGGCAACCTGGAGAACATTTATTTTATCTAACAGCTTGTCCAGCATCCAGGGAAATCAGCAAGGGAACTATCTAGTCATGAACACAGAAGTAGGAGCTGATACAGAAGCCAAGGAGAAATGTTCTTTATAGGCTTGCTCCTTGTGGCTTGCTCAGCCTGCTTTCTTATAACATCTTCAACCACCCAGCCCAGGGATGGCCTTAACCACAGTAAGCTGGGCCTTCTCCCACTAATTATCAATCAAGAAAATACACCACAGGCCTGCCCATAGGCTGTCCAGTCTGGGTTTCCATTTTTTCAACTGAGGATCTTTCTATTCAAATAATTCTACCATGTATCAAATTGTCGAAAATAAAAGGCAAAAGCAAAAAATAAAAGACCCCAAAACAAAAATAACCAACACACTTAATATCAAGAGATCTTGATTAGAAAGGTGGTTTTGTTTTATTTTGTATTTGTGTGCATGTGTGTGCTAAGCGCAAGGTTGACTGGTCTCTCACTGTGACCTGTCACTTGCCAGTTAAATTGGATTATGTGGGCTTTGAGTCCTCAGGGATCTACCAGTCTCAAATCCTTAGTAATTATAATTATGTGCCAACATATTCACCTTTTAAAAATATTCATTATTAATAGAATTTTTTTTACGTAACCTTCAATGTTTCCCCTCCCTCCCTTTCTCCCCTCCTGCCCTCCAACTCCACTTTCCACCCACTTGTCAAAGGTGTAAGGCCCCCTTGAGTAGTCAGCACAGGCTAACATACCAGAGTTGAGGCAGGACCCATCCCTTTCTCCCTGGGTCAAGGCTGAGCAAGGCATCCCACCATAGAAAGTGGGCTCTAAAGAGCCAGTTCATGTATCCAGGATAAGTCCTGGTCTTATAACAGACTGATCAGTTCAGCTGTCTGCCTTATTCAGAGGCCTAGTTTGGTCCCATGCAGGCTCTCCACCTGTCAGTCCAGAGTCTGAGCTCCCAGTAGTTTGGGTCAGCTGTCCCTGTTTTCTTTATAGCGTCTTGACACCCACCACCCGTTATTCCCTAGTTCCTCCTCTCTCTCTTCAACTGAACTCAAGGAGTTTGGCCAAGTGCTGAGCTGTGGGTGTCTGCACCTGCTTCCATCAGTCATTAGATGGAGGTTCTATGATGACAATCAGTAGTTTATTTTTTATTTTTTCAGAACAGATTTCACTGTATAGAGATATATGGCCTGAAACTTGCAATGTAGACCAGGCTAACTTTAAACTAACAGAGGTCCAACTGCTTCTGTCTCCCAGGTTAAAAGGCATGTACACATGTACACATGGCTTATAGTTTTCCTTTTCATTAAGTGCTTATGAAGGCTTACAATATTGACCGTAGTACAGATTCTTTTATTTGAAAGCTTGATGTTGTGTAGTCCAGGCTGAATGCATGAAACTCCTTCCATGCCTCCCAGTGCTGATGCGCCTAGTTTCCACTGTGTACTCTACTCTTACAGCACCTCTAGATTGGTATTAATAATACTTCAGGTTCTTACTGAAGTCTATGTGCCTGCCCACTACTGTTTGCAGTAGCTTAGCCCTCCCTGATTTCTAGGAATACTTTCAGTTGTGGCTTAAGACTAGACCAACAGCAGTCAAGATCAGTCCTTAACAAATAATCTCTAATAAAAGTTTTGTATTTTTAGGAGATGTTTTGCTCACATACTATTTCCTCTTTTTACCGAGTTAAATAATAGCATTCCTTCCTTATTAGAAGAGTGTAATGGGAATTTCACTGGGAATAGTGACATTTTCATTGAATTGTTTAAATCCAGTAGCCTTTCTGATGCAGCAGTATTTTCCTTTATCTTCTAGATATCAACAAGTTTCTTTGGATGGTCCGAATTGGAGGAAGCACAGATACAGGAAGACATATCAAGGAGAATGATTACTATACTCCAACTGGGGAATTCCGTGTGGATCGCGAGGGTTCTCCTGTGCTGCTCAACTGCCTTATGTACAAGATGTGCTACTACCGCTTTGGGCAGGTCTACACAGAAGCCAGTGAGTGATTCATAATACTAACAATAGTTATAGCTTATACATTACTGTGTTTTCCAGGTTCTGCTCTGAGTCTTTTTAACTCAGTCCTCACAAGGGGCCCAGAAGATTGAAATTGATATTAATGCTATTATATATATATATATATGTGGAAACTGAAATAACTAACAGGTTATTGAACTAGCTAGTATTACTTGATAGGTTTCAAACCCAGTCTGCCTCTGAATTCTGTACTTTAAAACATTATCTTTTGCTTTGGTGAGGTGGCTGCATCAGTGTCTCATGCTTTAATCTCAGGTAGAGACAGGCTGATCTCTATGAGTTTGAGGCCAGCCTAGTCTTCAGAGCAAGTTCCAGGATAGGCAGGGCTACACAAGAAACTCTGTCTCGAAAAACAAAACAAAACACACACGTTTATCTTTTGTGAATGACTCAGTAAATACTGTAGTGTGAAAAGGACTAAGGGATAAAGAAAAAGTACTTTTCCAGGTATGTTTTGGATGAGTACATTGAGAAGGATTTGGTCAGCTTAGATCCTGTCCTCAGTTCTGTTTCTGCATCTGGGAAAACTTGCAATATATACAGGTCTTGAACTCAAGATCCCTGGAAGGGTTACTAGTGTCAGGTCTCTGGATAATGGCTTGAAAGTCACTTTCTAGATTGACAAGAGATAAGCTCTTTGGACCCTGCCAAGAATCACATTGGGCAGGATGCAGCTAGGGCAGCCATTGATTTGCCATTTCTATTGAATGCTCTTTCTTGCAGACTCTAGAACAGGGTGAGGAATAGCAATCAGTGCAGTAGTTGGTGTGCAGCCTCCATCTCTTTAGGAAATCAGTCTGCAGAATAGAAAGAAGTTTTCTTTCTTGTTGCTTTTAGAGCGTCCTCCAGGCTTTGACCGTGTTCGAAATGCTGAGATTGGTAATAAAGATTTTGAGCTTGATGTTCTGGAGGAAGCATATACCACAGAACATTGGCTGGTCAGGATATACAAGGTAAGTAGATGCTACATATCTCAGAAAACTGCTCTTGTTTTGGTATACAGTTTTCCAAATTAGGGACAATTTCAATGGCACCTGGTTTCAAAGTAGCTTGTTACTTACTTGAAGTGTTACTATTTTAATTTGTGTATGTGTGTACACAACTTTGTGAATTCTTTCTCTATACCTTTATAGGTTCCCGAGATTGAATTCAGGTCATCAGATCTGAATGCAATTTTACCTGCTAAGCTATCTGGCCAGGCCAAAATGTTACTTAATTATATTTTTGGTAATTCGTAGAGAGGAGACATTCTGGTTGAGAGTTGTTATTGCCAACATTTCTTTTTCTTTTCTTTATTTTTTAAATTCTTTTACTAAATTTTTATATGGATGGGGTCATTATATATTATATATATGAAGACCGCTTATAAGGGTCAGTTCTTTTATTGTATGGATTCTTGAGATCCAGTTCAAGTTACCAGAATTAATGGCAAGTGCCTTTACCCACCAAATCATTTTGCTAGACTAGTACTTTTTTCTTTATGATTTTGAAGATAGGGTCTCAGGATGCCATTCAGGCTGGTCTTAAAATTACTGTTTATCCCAGGTTGGCTTTGAACTCAGATCACACTTCTTCGACCTCTGGCTTGGTCTTATTGATGTGGCCACTGTACTTGGTTCAGCAGTATTGTTCTATGTAGGGTTTGAAATATCTTGGGGGAGAAATGCATGTGTTTGTTTTTTTGTACTACATTTTTGTTGAATTTTTGACACAGAAACGTGATGTCATATAGGAATGTGTTATATCTTGTATATAAGAAAAGATTGAACCAGATATAGCATATATGCCTGTATATACACTAGGGAAGCAAGGCAGGGTGATTGAGTTTGAGGCTATCCTAGGCTACATAGCAGAACTCTCTTAAATTACAGTAGGAAAAAAAGGAATGATTGAGGTCTTTTGGTCAATAACAAAGTTAGTCTGTACTGCTTCTTAAATGCTAAGTTGACAGGCTCTAGCACATGCTTATTTATTCTCATTGTCAAACAGGTAGCTGAGTCTAGTGTAATCCTTTCTGCTCCAGTGAAACCAATAGATCTCTCCCAAGCTGAACTTTGGGTACATACTAAACTGATGTCTTTATGTTGCAGGTAAAGGACCTGGATAATCGAGGCTTGTCAAGGACATAAATGTCACATTGTGCCCTGATATGCTTCACACTGAGTGCGTCATATTGAGGATGCTGAAGATTTTTTTTTTTTTTTTTTTTTGATAAACAGTTTATAAGAACAGAGCCCGATGGGATTATTGGAATTATCTGGAAGTTTTGCCCTGGACAGTGGGCTGGGCCAAATGAAATGATTTTTATACTTCTGAGCAGGTTACCAAATGAAATGTTATGGCTTTACCTTGGTCAATTAAAGGGGAGGGGTGTATTTTTTTTTTTTAAATGTGCCTTATTTGTTTTGACTTAAATCGGGTGACTTGAAGATCACAGAAGTAAATGGACAGAAGACCATACCCATGCTCTAGGTCCCCAGATAAACCAAATAGGAGCATTTTCTTTCTTTCTCCTATCAGCAAACTCAAGGACTAGCTCTGGTTCTACAAATGTAAACACTTTGTCACATATTTTGTTTTGTAGCACCCAGTACAGTGCTTTGCATATAATGGGTGCTTAATAAATTTTTATCAAATGAATAAATGTTTTTGGGACCAGAGGAGTGCAATTTTTAAGCAAGGAAGACAGATTTCTTGTTGTTAAGTCTATGTTCTTACTGTCTATTTCTTTAGAAGCACTTTGACTTTGTAAGGATGGAAAGTTGCTAAGTATTCCGGATCTCTTAAACTAGTGAGGGTTTTTCTTATTCTAAGCAGAAATGGGAGTCAAATGTGACTAATCCAGTAGTTTTTAATACTTAGTGAAACATATTAATCTGAGAGGAAGACACTTTCCCAACATCACATATAGAAGTTGATAGTCAATAGATGTTCCTGGAGTCAGATATAATTATATGTATCTATATGCAATTTTGGTTTTTCAGTACTTGACTAAATCTAAAACAGTAAGTGACTCTTTGCTCGTTTCCTGTAGACTATACTAAATCTCTTGGGGTTTTCCACCATGAGCTTCTGTTTTTCTTAGTGTCAGTCTGCTGTGTTGGTATACCACTTCAGGCTTGATTACCTGGTTTTGAAGCTCTTGCTAAATATATAACTGGGAAGTGGGAAGTATTGCTATCAGCAGGTACCTAGAGATTATTGCCAGTCTAACTAAGAAAAGAGACTTTAAAAACATTCTAACTTCCAAGCACGAGGTTTTAGTTATTTTATGCCAGGATAAAAACCTTTCTGTTTAGTACAGTAGGAAATTTCATGTATTTTACAACATAGGACATAATCACTAATGTATATAAACTTTTTAAAAATTAGTTGTACAGGAGGAATTATATGGTTTTTAGATAGTCACACTGGTTCTCAGTGCATATATACCTAGGTATACTTGTATACCTAAGGACTTCACCTTCAAACCAGTTTATGTACTATATACTTTAACTGTGGTTGATATTTAGATTTAACAGAAGATTTGACTTCCTATATGTAAATATATTACTTGATTTATATACATAGTTATTGCCTAGTGGGAAAGGGTAATCTGAGATTTATCAATATGATTATATTACAGGTTACTAGTAAGCTTTCTCTATAGTTTAAATGAGATAACCCTTTTCATATCAATTTAACTTCTGGGGTTCTGATATTTTCTAGTTTACACAGATTTTTTTTTTTAAAGTTGCTTTCATATTTGTAATAGTCCACTCTGAAAAAAAATTAAAAAACATAATTTCACACATATCCTTTCCCACATACCCACTCAATCTCCAGAGACTCTCCATCAACTATGCTGAACCTCTCATTATTGTCTCCTGCCTGATCATTAGGAATTTGCTTTGTTATGTTTTGGCATTGTAGTTTAAAGTAGCCTTGATCTGGGGTGGGAACAGGAGTTAGTACCTTTTCACCATCCTTTATATCAGTGGTTCTTAACTCGTGGATCATGACCCCTTGGCAAACCTCTGCTCCAAAAATAGTTACATTATGATTCATAACAGCAAAATTACAGTTAGAAGTAGCAACAAAATAATTTTATGGTGGGGGGTCACCACAGCATGAGGGATTGCTATAAGACAGCTTTAAACTGTTTTAAAAGGTTCCAAAATAAGGTTGAAGATCATTGCCTTATACTTTGAGACACCATTTTTGCTATCATCTGTTATATGGCTGCAATTACTTTACCTTCTGGCTATTCTCAGTTAAGATGTGTCACATATTGTTACTTTTTGATGGTATTTTTTTGTTTGTTTGTTTTTTTGTTTTTTAAGACAGTTCCATGTAGCTTAATCTGGCTTTGAACTATATATATATATAGTTGCTAGCTTTGAATTCTTGATCGTCAGGTGGGCCACTCTAGCCAGCTAGTTAGTATTTTTCCTCTGTGACTTCTTTTAAGAAGTACTTGTTTTAGTATTTGTTACAAATCTCTCCTATCCCTTCACCTCCCTAGCCAGTTCTCTTTTATTTGTGCCTATTTTCTCTTAATGTGAGAAATACATTTATTAACCAACTTTGACTTTTTTGAGACAGGGTCTTTTGTAGCCAGGGCTGGCTTTGAATTCCTGCTTTTCCTGCCTCTTGTCAAGTGCTGGGATTATAGTTATATGCCACCACACCTGATTACATTGTTTACTTTTAAGAATGTCTTTTATATTTGAACTTGAACTGGCTAACTCTCCAAGTTTGTGAGTTGTATTATTTTACTATTGTATTTGTTACCCTTTTGCTTTTTTCATTAATTGTCATTTCTGAATACTGTCTTATGAAAGTGTGTAGGGGAATAAATTCCTGGAGTTCTATACCATACTAAACACATAACTGGGTGTAGAATTCCAGACTGTCACTGTTTCTATTAAAAAGGTACTAGCCCATTGATCTCCACCTTCCCAATGTTGAGAAATGCAGGTATACTAATGAATATTTGTCTATTCTTTGCCCCAAACCTCTTTGTTGTATTTTTATTGTTGTATCCACTGTGCTGGGTACTCTGGATTGTCATGTGTGCATAGTTAAATTTTTCTGCTTTTTGAAAAAAAAAGCTCTTTATATATAGACTCCTCTAGGTGTCTTTCTGATATGGTTAATTAAAAAATATTTAAATGTTAGACAACACAATATGACACTTTAAGTATTTACTTTTATATCTTTGAGTGTTTTGCCTGCATATGTGTATCAGAGTCCAGAAGAAGGCATCAGATTCCAGGAACAGGAGTAAAAGACTGTTAGCTGCCATGTGGGTGCTTCAAATTGAATCCAGCTCCTTTGGAAGAGCTGTCAGTGGTCTTAACTGTTAAATCAATTCCCCAGTCCCTGGTAAAATTATTTGAATGTAGAGCTCTCTGAGTCAGTTACCTTTCTGGAGCAAAGTAGGAAAAGAAAGCGTATGGGTTGTACTCTCTGTACATATACTTAATTGCTGTTTTTTAGTAGGAGAGCCACACCTTTTACTGGGCTTACTCTACAAGCCAGCTTCCATTTATTTACTCTCAAGTCTTATTACCAGCTTTGGGGAAGAGCTGTTCCTTGGTTGCAGAAGAGGAAGTGTGTACAGGTCTCTGCTTCATAGTTTGTGACTGCCTCACTTTGGCCTCCATAGTCAAAGAGTTGCCTGGTGTCATTTCAACTTGAGTCTTCTGGGCTTCCCACAATACAGTTTAAGTCACTTTTCTGTACCTTGGGGTTAATCTTTATTTTGTACTTGTTACCTTTTCTCTGTAGTAGACTTTCACTTTTCCAAAATTTTCTCATACTCAGAAAGGAATAGAGGCTATTGCTTTTAAAAGTCCCTCTTATGTAGCCCTTTTGTGGCTTCACATTTAGAGTATAGCTAAGGATGGCTTTAAATTCCTGGTCCTCCGCGTCTGCCTCTAAGGTGCTGTGATTATTGGTAAGTATTACAAAACCTGTCTTTTAGCACTGTTCCTTTATAACTATTTTTTAGGAAGTGTTTTTTTTTTTTTTTTTTTTTTGTTTTTTTTTTTTTTTTTTTTTTTTTTTTTAATCATGGTTTTGGTTTGTGTGTGTAAATTAGTTTAACTCCTCTTGTGGCATTTTTTTTTCTTAAATCTGTTCAGACACATTAAGTTTTTTGACACAGTTTATCATTTGTCCCAGGTTATCCTTCTATATAGCCAGTGTGATCCTGAACTGATCTACCTCCCTAGTGGCTGGTATAAGGTCATATATATAGTGAGGTCATACACACCTGTACACAAATGAATGCTGTTACTCTGCCTGGATACATATTTTTTTCCGGGTGACATTCCATTCAGCAATACAGGAACCTCATGGGTCTTGAATCCCATAACTAATGTCATGATTTAAAACTTCATATATAAACATTTGCAGGTGTTTCACCCCTCACTTTTGACAGATTTGTGGAGATGAAGATGTACCTCAGTGGCAAAGCCCGCACAAAGTTTGTACCCAAGACCTTTCCCCGAGAATCGAGTTTCTCACTTTATTCTGGGCTTTCTCCACGATTGGCAAGTACTCTGCCAATATGCCACATATCTAGCCCAGTTCATCTAATATTTATTTTGCTGCTCTACCCATCTCCTTTTAAGACAGGGTCATATTATTTTGGCTCAGACTGACAAACCTAAAGCAGCCTTCCTTGGCTAAGATTACAGACGAGTCACCACCATGTCTACTTGCTTTTTTTTTTTTTTTTTTTTTTTTTGAAAGGGAGTATCTGGCTGGGAGTATCTTGCCAGCTCTAGAATGAGGTATTATAGGTTCATTTGGGAATTAGAAAGCTAAGTAAAACTACTAAGCAAGGCAAATGGTCTTCCCACCATCAGGTTAGAGTGAACTACTTTTGGAGCCTTTGCAGGCAAAAATTGGTGCTCGATCCCGACTGGACTAAACTTAAATACTATCTTCCTATCTTCGTCCAGCCCCTTCGTACTCGAGGCTGTGTGGTCATATTTAAAACTATTTTTTGTTTGTTTGTTTGAGAAGACTAACCTGTATAACCCGGGCTGGCATTGAACTCGGTATTTTCTTTCCTACTTCTTCCATACACACCTAGCTTTTTTTTCTTCTTCCAGGCTCAATTCCAATAGCAATCATAGTAAGGGTATCTCGCAGTCTAACGTTTATAGAGCACTCTGTGGCGCTCAGTTTGAGCCTTACAAGCCCTTTCCTAGCAGGGGCTCTGGGGTCACGAGCTGGTCAGTTTACGTAGCTAACCGTGCAGCTCTTGCAGGCTCTGAGCAGCAAGAATGTGCTTGGCCTGGGCCCAACTGCCGCTCGATCTGAATGGAAGATTCGGCGTCTCCCTGGAGCAACGTAAGGCGCCCAGCGGAGCACACACTCGATGCCATTTCACTCTGGGATTCATAGACCAGTTCTTATCAAGGCGGTTATCAATACCAAATCTGGTCTGCTAGTCTCTCACAACGGCTGCAACGAGTCAGTGGAAGGAGGAGGAGCCCCTTCCGGCTCAGTTAGCCTGGTGATGCTTATCTGCAGTCTGCTGCTTTACGGCAAAGAGGTGTGCGTTTGCGACAGCATGACGCAAGCAGGTTTTGGCGGGAAAAGCTCAGCATTTGGATTCCTGTGGCAGCTGGCTAAGGACTCCTTGGTGAGAAGAACGTCCCGAACGGTGGCAAAGGACTCCAGCGAAGGACTCAAAGGTCTAGATTAGTGCCGACCGGCACGGTGAGGGAGTGGTCGTGACGACCGGAGAGATGGGAGGGCCTCCCGGAGTGCGGGCTGGAGCTGGTGGCCCGTGGCCCTCCAGCTTAAAGGGACCAGAGCAGTGTGAGCCTCCGGGGTTCGCACACCTTCCGGCTCTAGGGATCCCTCTCTTCCGCTTCTCGTAACAGCTTTGCCCCGCCCTCTTCCCTCCGGGTCCTGGGGACACGTGCGGTTGGGGTGGAAATTGGAAGTGAGTTAGTGGGAAGAAGAATTGCTCTGGCAGTAATTACGATAGTTACTCAAACCTGTACCCCCTACCCTTGCGCTCACTGCCTGCAACTTATACTCCTAGTCCTTCACCGGGAAGCTTTAGTCTCCCAGCCTCCGATCAAAGAAATTTTGCACAAAGGCGGAGGACAAACGAGGCTTAACAGGGATTGTTACATACAGGACAATGCCTAAATTTAGGACTGTGATTTTGGTAAATATGCATGAGATGTAAAGGAAAACCAAAGTCATGCGGAGTCGTGGCTCAGTGGCATTACAAGTGATGCGAGTTTACGCTCATACCCGGTGTTTTCTGGGATCCTGCCTTTACAGCCGCAGTGCTTGGAGTTATGGCAGTGCCTTTTGTGGAAGACTGGGACTTGGTGCAAACTTTGGGAGAAGGTGCCTATGGAGAGTAAGTTTGAGCCCTCATTTAAAATTTTTATTACATTTATTAGTGTTTGCGTGTTTGATCTGCCACGGTGAGCATGTGGAGGTCAGAGGACAACTTGTAGGAGTTGGTTCTCATAAAACTTTGAGTTAGCCATCTTTATGGTCTCCCTAATTTTAACTTTACCATGTCTGTGTGCTTGCTTTAGTTTTCCATCTACTGTTTGAATACACATTAAAAAAAATCCCTTAAAAAGTGGCAAAGAGAATGAATATTTGCAGTTGTAAATCAAGGCTAGTGAAGTATTCACAACCAATCCTCTTTTTTTTTTTCTTTATTTTTGTACTGAGGATTGAACCAATGGTATCACACATCAGGAATAAATGCTCTGCCAATGAACTGTAGCCCTAGGCTTTACAAACAACACTTACAAGTAAAAAAAAAACAAGACAAAAATGAAACAAACCCTGGATTTCTGTTTGTTTTTGTTCAGATCAAAATCTTGATCTGGCCTTGAACTTGTGGTACTCTGTAGCCTATAGGTAGGCATTACAAGTCTGCATTAGTCACTCAGTTTAAAAAAATTCCTAAGAATTATGAGAGAATTAGGTTTTTCTCCATCATATCATGTTTCTTAGAATTTAAATGAGATAATGAAAAGTCTTTGGCCAGATCCTGCCTTATTTCAGATCTTCACACTTGGCTGATCCTGGTTGAGTTTTGTGTCCTTGAGCCTTTAAGTACCTCTATTTCCTCAGCTGAAGGTAGTACCTACCCTGAATACACTGAAAAGACTTTATTGGCACTTTACCTGTAGTATTTCACATTTTGAGAACATGGCAGGAACCATCTCATTTTCCTTGAAGAAAATAGTTAAGGAAAAATATTTTGGGAAATGTTATATTTAATCTTTTAAAGGTTTTTCTTTTTAAGATTTATGTATTTTTTAAGTTACGTATGAGTGTTTGCTTACATGTTCGTGTATTACATGTGTACAGTACTGACAGAGGTCAGAAGAAGGCGGGATCTCTGAAAATGGAATTACAGATGGCTAAGAGCCACTATGTGGGTCCTGGGGACTATACTCAGGTCAGAACCAAGGACACTTAACTGCTGAGCTGTGGCTCCAGCCCGGTGCCCTGTTTGCAGAGAGCTTCTCCTGTAGCTGGCTGCCTCAAACGTAAGAGCTGCTCTGCTTCTCAGGTGCTGCTATCAAAGACATGTGCCACCCCCACCCTGCTTGTTTGGGGTTTTGTGTTTGTTTGTTTGGTTTTTGGAGTGTTTCTTTCTTTGTAGCTCAGGCTGACCTTGAACTCCAGAATGCTGGAATTATAGGCTTGCATCCCTAATCTTTTGAAGTGTTAGGAGAAGTAGGATTCAGATGTGAAAGTGTTTTAACTCTCTCTTTCTCTCTCTTTTTAAGAGTTCAACTTGCTGTGAATAGAATAACCGAAGAAGCTGTTGCAGTGAAAATTGTAGATATGAAACGGGCCATAGACTGTCCAGAAAATATTAAGAAAGAGATCTGCATCAATAAAATGTTAAATCATGAGAATGTAGTGAAATTCTATGGCCACAGGAGAGAAGGCAATATCCAGTATCTATTTCTGGAGTACTGCAGTGGAGGAGAACTTTTTGATAGAATAGGTATGGAAAAGATTTAATATAATTAATGTACAGGTTTGTAAATTGCCTTTTGTGTTGCTAGAGATGAAACCCAGGGCCTTCAGGTGGTCTACTGATAAGCCACACTCTGAGTTGCTTTTCATTTCATTTATTTATTCATTCATTTAAGATTTATATTCTATGTGCATTGGTATCTAACCTGTTTGTCTGTGTGAGGGTGTTAGATCTCCTGGAACTTGAGTTACAGACAGTTGTGATCTGCTACATGGGTGCTGGGAATTGAACCTGGGTCCTCTGGAAGAGCAGCCGACACTCTTAATTGCTGAGCCGCCTCTCCAGCCCTCAGTTGTTTTTTTTTTAAAGACAGGGTTTCTCTGTGTAGTTCTGGCTGTCCTTTTGTAGACCAGGCTGGCCTTGAGCTCAGAGGCCCCTTGCTTCTGCCTCCAGAGTGCTGGGATTAAAGGCATGTGCCACCACTGCCCAACTATCTGTGCTGAATTTTAGTGTTAGATAGCTGTTTGATCAGTTTATTTCCGAGTAAAATTGGAGTAAAAGCTCACAAATCCTTGACTTTCTAATGTGAAAATTTTATGATTTAAATCTGTTAAGTAGTGAAATTATAGTAGATTTCCTTGCTGGCAGTTATATTGAGATATTGAGAAAAACAAGAACTGTTTGAAGTTTATTTATCTTAGGATGTTTTATATTCTGTGTAGTCTGTGCATACCTGGTGTCCATGGAGGCATGCCTGAATGTTGTAAGAGGCTTGAAGAGGGAGCTGGAGTTACACAGATGGTTGTGAGCCACGTGGGTACTGAGAATCAAATCTTGACTCTACACTGCTAAGCCATCCCCAGCCTGCATTTTGTGTTTAAAAGAAGCAGGGGAAACTCAAAAGGAGACCAAGCCCATTGGAGTTAGTATAGGATTAAAATACTCCAATGCCTTTTTATTTTTCTATGATGTTAGTTTATTTGTACTGTTTAGCAGCTAGGCAGATGTGTGTCATTTAGTAATGTATTTGTTGTTAGACTTGAGTTTTTGTTAGCATAAGTTTCTGTTTGCTTAGTACAAACATAAATGTGATCTGGAGTAAGAGCCTATATGGTGGAAGTCATGATTTTTCAGTAGACTATCAATTATTTCTTACAGAGCCAGACATAGGCATGCCTGAACAAGATGCTCAGAGGTTCTTCCATCAGCTCATGGCAGGGGTGGTAGGTACCATAGCCTCTTAGACTTTTATTAAAATTAGCATCAGTAGGAGAGTTGCTAAATTCTTCTGTTTCTAACCCCGCTTAGGTTTATCTGCATGGAATTGGAATAACTCACAGGGATATTAAGCCAGAAAACCTTCTCTTGGATGAAAGAGGTAAGATTCCATTTAGTTAATATTATTTTTTAGGTTAGTCATTTAGGCCTGATCAAGGCTTTCACTTCCACTTACTGAAATCCTGAGACAGAAGGAAGATCAAAAGTCTTAAGACTTTATGGAAATTTGAGAGACTCACTGTGTTGGATTGGACTTCACAGTCTTTAATGATACAGTTGTAAGGAGGTAGCCAAATACCTGGGATAATAAATGGGTAACCCACTGGATGAGCAAATAGCATTTTTAAGATTATTTTTATATTCACTTTTTAAAAAAGTTTGTGTGGTTGTGTTTGCATGTGTGAGTGAGTATATATTTATGTATGTGTGTATGCTACATGTCTGGGGTTCCCAGAGAGGCCAGAAAAAAGTATTTATTGTTGCACGAATAAAGGAAACTCAGGGCCAGATCTCTGGGAAAGGCAGAGATATCAGAGATAAAACACCACAGTCAATCATATCTCACCCAGCTGTCTTCCAGCTTCCTCAGCCTCTCTCCTCCTGGCTTCTTCTGTCTTTCTATGCCTGCCTTAAGTACTTTCTTCCCTCAGTTAAGGCGAGGCACCACCACTGCCTGTCTGGAGCTCCTTCTGTAAACTAAAATGACCTCGAACTCAGATTGGATTAAGGTTACAGCTCCCAGGATACTCCTTGTGCTGGGATTAAAGGTGTGAGTTACCACTGTCTGATCCTCCTAGACTGACTGTGGGTAGATATCTCCAAATGTTTTTATTGTATTTGAAAATATCCCCACAATTTATCTTGGATAATAATCCAAAAATTTGGATTTACTTGGTCAGCCGGATTATGTGGATGGATGTTGGTCATGAGAATGGTATGCACTTGTAGCTGGTGACCCATTGCTCCAGCCCTATAAGAAATTTTAAAAGTTCTTTAAAGAATTAATATGCCATGCTTCTGTTGAAATGTTCTACATTTATTTTTAATGATCAAACTCAAGTTGTCAGGCTTGGTGGAAAATGCCTTTATCTGCTGAGCCATTTCTCTGACCCTGTTCTTTTTTTTTTTTTAAAAGATCTTATTTATTTTGATTTTATGTGTACCTGCATATGAGGGTGTCGGATCTTAGAGTTACTGACAGGTGTGAGCTGCCATGTGGGTGCTAGGAACTGACCTTGGGTCCTCTAGAACAGTCAGTGCGCTTAACTGCTGAGCCAGCTCTCAAGCCCCCACCTTTCTGGCTTTTACTGAGATAAGTGCACTCCTGTATTTTCAGTACTTGGGAGATGGAGGCAGATTGGGCATTCAGAGCCATCCTTAGCCAACTAGGGTTACAGGAGACCCTGCCTCAAGTCCTACCTCTCAGAAAAGCCCAGAGGCTTAGGCTGTTGAATTTGCTTCTGTAGCTAGCGATGGCCTGGGGCTTGCCCTGCTTCTGCCTCCTCACTGCTGAGAATACAGCATGGCTCTACTTTTGTTTTATAGATGTCATATAATTGAAAGGATAGCAAAAGTGTTAGTTTTACAGAATCAGGATTAAAGAAGATGACAAGTGCCGGCTATATGAGGCAGTGATTTTGTTTTGAGTGAGATAGGATCTTACTGCCATTTTAGTGTGTTTTCCTGTTGGTTGAGGATGTTGAACATTTTTTCTGATTTTTTTTTTTTTTTTGAAGCTTTTGTGTGTTTTGTTGGGTAGCTCCCTGTTAACTCCTCTGCCCATTTGTTGATTGGATGCTTTGTGTTTTGGTTTAAAATTTGGAATTCTGTAGACATTGCAGATAGTGAGCTCATATCAGATATATAATTGGAAGAGATTTTCTGTCTTCCTGTTGCCTGTATGCTTCTCTGCTGATTGTCTGCAGTGTGGAAGCTCTTTAATGTCTTGCAACCCCATTTGTCAGTTCCTGGGAAGCCCTTGCCTGTGCCTATCTACATCTTGACTGCTTGTTTTTCTAGCACTTCATTCAGGGTTTAAGATCTCATCTTAAGGGCTTCCGTTTATTTTGAGCATGGTTTTTGTGCAATATGAGAGACGGATTTAATGTCACCCTTTCCTATGTGGTTATCTAACTTTTCCAGTACCGTTGTGTTCCAGTTAGGTGGCTGTGGTCAGGGGCTGGAGAGGTGGGTGCATCAGAGAGTCAGAGCACCGGCCACTCTCCTGGAGAGTCCTGGGTTCCAGTTCCCAGCACCCACATGGCAGCTCACAGAGGATCTGGTGTTTTCCCCTGGCCTTCACAGTGCACTCCCTTTCCATTTCTTGTCAGTCCTCCTTTCCCGTTTGCCTGGGGTAAGATGAAATCTCAGCCATGTTTTGATTTGCATTTTCCTAATTGCTAGAGATAGCAGACGGTTCTTAGTCTCTCTCTTTGTGAACTTTGTGTTAAGGCCATTTGCTTTCTTCGGTCTTTTGTTTTCTGAAGTTTTTTATATATTTTGGATAGTAATTCTCTGAGTATGGTTCCTTATGACATGCTCAGTCATCCTCACTGTCTCCTTCCTCTTCTGTGAGGGCTTCCTCTTTACTCAGTTGACCTTTTCTCCTGCAGAAGTCCCACTTGTCAGTTATCCGCCTTAATTCTTGGGCAAATGGATTGTCGATTCAGAAAGGCCTTTTCCACGTCTGTGTCCAGAGAGTAGGCACTACCTATGTTCTTTTCTAGCAGTTTCAGTGTTTTGGGTTTCACATTTAGGTTTTTGACCCATTTGGAGTTAGTTGTTGTGATAGATATGGGTCCAATTCTAATCTTTTACATGTGAACATCTAATTTTCCCAGCACCATTTGCTGGAGATACTTTGTTTTCTCCAGTGTATGTTTTTGGCATCTTGTCTAATATTATTGACTGAAGTTATGTGCACTTGTATTTAGGTCTTGGATTTTGTTGTATTGGTCTACATGTCTGTTTTTGAGTGAGTCCTGTAATGTTTTATCACTACAGCTCTGTTTTGTATCTTAATCTGTAGTTGTAATCCCTCCAGCATTGTTCTCTTTGCTTTGTTTTGGCTATCCAGGGTCTTTTTCAATTCCATATGAGTCTTAGGATTGCCTTTTCTATTTCTATGGAGAGTGAGATGGGGGCTTGTTTAGATTGTAATTGCATTGAATCTGTAAATAGTTTTTGTTAAAATAGTCATTTTTATAATCTGCCAGTTCATCAGAATGGAATGTCTTTCTATTTTCTAGAGTCTTTTTCTTCAGAGGTTTAAAGATTTTATTATGGAAGTCTTTCACTTCCTAGCTATATTAGTTAGGGTTCTCTAAGAAACAGAGTGATAGAATGAACTAATATATATTTGTATATTAGTAAAGGATTTATTCGAGTGGCTTACTATCTGTGGTTGAGTAGTTCAGCAGTGGCTGCCTTCTGACAGAATGACCTTGTTTAATCCACAGGACTTGAATGATGTCTTAGCAGTACCAGTTTGGTCCTAGAGTCCTGGGGAAGGTCCTACAGATCTGCCAATTTTTAGTTCATGTTGGAATCCTGAAGAAATAGGTTCTAACACTAGCCAAAGGATGGGTTAGGATAGATGGACTTGCTAGGGAAAGTGAGGTCAAGCAGACAGAAGACAAAGCATCCTTCTGCCATGTTCTTTTATGCGGGCTGCCACCAGAAGGTGTGGCTCAGATTTCGAGAGTGAATAGGAGTATGTCCCCATTCTCTTTTTCTCTGTATATTTGTTATTGTTGCAAAGAAAAGTTACTCATTTGCCAAGTTAATGCTGTATCCTACCACACTGCTGAATTTGTTTATCATTTCTGGAGATTTTCTGGCAGAGTTTCTAAGATATCTACTCTTATCATATGCCATTTGCAAGTAGGGATATTTTGGCTTCTTATTTTATCCCTTTAATTTTTTTTTTTTAACCTATTGCTCCACATAGTGTTTCAAGCACAGTGCTAAAAAGGAGTAGGGATAGTGTATATCATCCCTATCTCATTTCTGACATCAGTGGTATTGCTTCCAAGTTTTTCTTCTTTTAAGATGTTGGCTATAGGCTTATCATATACACCTTTTAATATGTTGAGGTATATTTGCTTTGTATGCTAACTTAGCACACAATTTTTATACATACTGTAATAAAGTTGAGTAAATCTATCTTTGTACCTGACAGTTAAAAAAAAAAACATTCACATCTAAAAGTGCTCCTAGTGTTGGTGGTTTGTAGAAATCTCAAAACAACCCAAATATGTACCAACTGTTAGACAAATAAGTTATGAATTATGGACTGTATAATTTGTAGTGATAAGCAATGGCAGATAAATTACAGGGATAAAAAGATGTAGAAAGAAAATGTAACAAAACAAAAAGCAACAAAACCCCAAATTCATAAATTATCTGTTTTTATCAAGTTCAGAACTCAAATTATTTTTAGGTTTAGAAACATGTAATGGCAGTACAAATAGAACTGAACAGTGGGCACCGCTGAAAGGCAAAGGAGTATGTGTATGGGTGTTCTGCCTGTAGTAGTCTATACCATGTGCCTGCAGTGCTGGTGGAGAACACAAGAGGGTACCGAATCCTCTTAGAACTAGACTTACAGACAGTTCTTAGCTGCCATGTAGATGCTGGGATCTGAATTAGGGTTCTTTGGAAGAGCAGTCGGTGTTCTTAACCACTGAGCCATCCTTCTAGTCCTGTTTTCTTTTTTCTTTTTACTTATTTTGAGTTTTGAGACAGGATTTCTCTGTAGCCCTGGCTGTCCTGGAACTTGCTCAGTTGATCAGGCTGGCTTCGAACTCAGAGATCTACCTGCCTCCATCTCCCAAGTGCTTGGATTAAGTATTACCCAGCTGTTTTTTCTTTAAAAATAGTTTTATTAATTTAAGAATTTCATGCAAATGTTAAGCTGAATGTCTGGTAAGCGCATCTTGATCACAGTTATTCTTGTATATTTTGTTTCTATTTAGTGTTTGTTAGTAAGCTAAAGGAACAAAATCCCACCAGTATCTAAACTCCTCCCTTCTGCTCCTTCCTTTACAGACATATAAATATCTAAACAGCATCTCTAAATTTTGCATTCATATCTGTAGTTCTGTAACCTAACAATATTATGTTGCAAACATGATGAAGCAACCAAACCCCAAAGATACTATAGTAAACCATTAGTATTCAAGGTGACCGCCGCTACTTAGTAGTTTGAAGTGATAGCCTCAGTAGTTGGTCTTGGTTTATTATTTTTAGTTATTAAAAAGATGTAATTGCAGCCTCTATCTCTCAAATATAGGTAACAAATACACTTATATGGTGTGAACATTGTTTCTAACTTGAAATAGAACAATAATTGCCCGATACCAAAAATATGTATTTATAATACTTACAGTGAGATTTGTTATGCTATTAGCCCTTTTCTTGTATGTATGAGTCTGTATAAATGCACATACCTTAGTTTGTTAACTACTTCATAGTTTTCACTGTGTGCATGTATTATAAGATCTTGTTATTTATGATGGATATTTATAACTGATATTATTACAAATATCCTTGTAGTTGTGAACTTGGGGAATTTCGCCTGTAGGTGGGGATGGTTTTAGAAGTGAGAATTATTAGTTCAAAGAGTGACTATTTAACAGTCTGACATCTTGTCCACATTGTTGTCAAAGGCTGTACCCTGTTAATGGTCAACTCCTCAGTTGGATAAACCCTCGGCTATAGCATTCTTTGCTGTCTGTATTTTCATAGCCGGTATAACTGTGGTTTAATATAATAACAGTCTTTCTGGCTGCTTTTATCTGCTACCTACACTGGCGAACACAGTGTCTATTACTTGACGCAGTAGACATTCTAGTATGCTTAAAGGGAAAGTTCTTTGTGCAGTTTGTATGTGATACACATGGAAGGGTGGAGTGGAAGTTTGTTCATCTGGCTTGTTTGGCATGGAGTTTCTGCTGCTTTTCTCACATTTGCTGCTTTGACAAGTTCTCGTGGCTTTGCCGTTTTTAGTTTAGTTTGATGCATCCTTACATATTTTGTTTTTGCCAATGATGTCGCTTGCCCATGACATTTTCCTACCCTCCCAGTTCTCAGTGAAGGGTTTTGCTGTTTTGCTCTGCTGCCTTCCCAGGTTTGTTTTCCAGGAGGGCATCCACAGCATCTTTATTTAACCCGGCACAAATTGGTTTTGTGTTGATGACAGTTCTCTTTAGTTAATAAGATGAGACCTTTGTTAAGTTTAATATAATTGATGGTGCCTTTTAATTTTTGGTTTTTTTTTTTTTACACATACATAGATTTCTTTTGCTGATTTTCAGGTAGAGAAAATTTACAAGCCTTAAGGAAAACCAGTGTTATTTTCAGTAATTCTATATATATTTACAAATCCAATGCTGGTCTTTTTTTCTTTTGGTTTAGATAATCTCAAAATCTCTGACTTTGGCTTGGCAACAGTGTTTCGACATAATAATCGTGAACGTTTACTGAACAAGATGTGTGGTACTTTACCTTACGTTGCTCCAGAGCTTCTAAAGAGAAAAGAATTTCATGCAGAACCAGTTGACGTTTGGTCCTGTGGAATAGTACTTACTGCAATGTTGGCTGGAGGTAAGGCTATTTAATTATGAGAAAACTTATCAGATTTTTTTAAATTCCAAAATAAAAATGAAATAACCTAAGGGGATCTAATTCTGTAATAGAAAGGTTGTGAGCTCAGCCTTTAATGGCAGAGCCACCTTGAGCTCTGTAATAGTTTTGTTAGTGTTGGATTAATCGCCATGGGCTGAAGTAACAAAGTTCTCTACAGTGAGTGCATTATAAACAGCAGATTTATCTAGTTCATACCAATTATGAAGGCTTGAAATCTGGATGGTAAATGTGCAAGCAAGACTATTCTGAGGACTCCTTTCCTGCCTTGTAGTTGACCATCTCACTGAGAGGAGAAGCAGACTCTTTAGTGTCTTTGTATGACCCGAATTCCACTTGAGGGTGTTCTTACTCATGGCCCAGTCATCCATCCCCAGAGTCCTCCCAGTGGGAATGTGAGAGAGTGATCTGGCTGCAGCATTTCCCCTCCATGGTAACTGTGGTTGATTTGACTGATCTGGATGGCGAGGCTGGTGTTGCCTTCCTCTCCTGAAGTTGTGGCCTGGGTTCAAGGGGACCACGTTCCCTGAGAGGACAGGAGGGTCAGCCTTCAGTCAAGTGCATGAGAGTAGCTGCAGTCCCCTGCTAGGTGCTCACATTCATCATCTTGGGGGATAGGATTTCAGTATAAAGGTTAGAGGGGAAACATTTAACCTTTTTTTTTTTAAATTTAATTTCTAACTACCTTGAAAATTGTAACCCAGAAAGAGATTCATTTATATGAAATATAGGTATTCAGTGAAAATCTTAATACTTCTTTTCGTGTTGCTGGAGACTGAACGTAGGGCCTAATAACACCTACCAGGCAAGCACTGTAGCACTAAGCAGTAACTCTAGCCTTCATGTAAAGAGTTGGTTTCTATGAAACTTAGTATGACAGCCATATTGAATTACTGTGGAGAAAACTTGTCTTCTTTTTATGTATTGCTCATTTATTCTTTGGTGTGATTATTTTTCCTTGAAGTCTTTATTACATAATCTTTTGAACACTCAGAAAACTGAAACTTGTTTTATTTTTAGAGTTGCCATGGGACCAGCCCAGTGACAGCTGTCAGGAATATTCTGATTGGAAAGAAAAAAAAACCTATCTCAATCCTTGGAAAAAGATTGATTCTGCTCCTTTGGGTAACTGCTTGTTATATTGAAAGTATTGATTTTGTGGGTAATAAAGTCTCATGCTAGCTGATTTTTATCTTCCTTCCTTCCTTCCTTCCTTCCTTCCTTCCTTCCTTCCTTCCTTCCTCCCTCCCTCCCTCCCTCCCTCCCTCCCTCCCTCCTTCCTTCCTTCCTTCCTCTTCCTCTCTTGCTTTTCTTTCTCTTTCTTTTTCTCTATTTCCTCTTTTTTTCTTCTTTTTTCTTTTGGAGTGTAAGTGACCCATAGTCAGTACTTTTAACTAAATTAGAAAATGTTAAGTAAAAATTAAAACAATATGGTTGGGTGTAGTGGCACATGTCTTTAATCTGAGCACTGAGGAAGCAGAGGCAGGTGGGTCTCTGTCCGCCTGGCTGGCCTATTTAGGGAGTTCCAAGCCATCCAGGACTACACAGTGAGACCTCATCTCTGAGAGGGAAGGAGGAAGGAGAAACTAATTGTGGCCTTTGGAAATGGCTTTTTAAAGGTGCTCTGACATCCGTGCCTGTGCTTTTGTGTAAAACGTGTAGCAGATGTATACTATATATGTAAGCATATATTTAAAAAAAAAATTAAACCATAGTACTAATATTTCATGACTCACTTTAGTTTTGATACTCAGCGTTTCTCCATATCTATAATTATTGGTCTGGATCATACTTTTAAAGGCTGGTGGTATTCATTATGGATATGTCTTACCATCCAATTTAGAGATTTAGGTTTTTTTCCCTTAATTTTACTTTTAGTCAAGAGATATGATAAGAGTCCACATTAATGGATGCTTTTGCATATCCTTTAATTATTTGTTTAAATTCTTTCCTTTTCCCACAAGCAAAGCTGCAGGGTTAAGTAAGTGTATATCTTTTTAAGTACTATGGGCTTAATTTACAAATTTACTTTTGAAAAGTTTGTACCATTTCATCATTTATTTACATTACTTTTTTTGTTATTATTTTTTTAAAACACTGGGTTTCACCGTGTACCCCTGACTGGCTCATAATTCACTGTACAGACCAGGCTGACTTTCATATTCAGAGAGCTTGGTCTGCCTCTGCCTACTGAATATTAGGATTAATGTCTATGCTGCCGTGCCTGCAAAAATAATCTTTTTAACCGATAAGTCTAACTAATATTGCTTCATAAATTTTATCTTACATTTGATATTAATAGTGAGTTGCCTACTCCCTTTTGTAAATTACCAGCTTTTTCAGTTTGGTCTTGGCAATGAAATTGATAGTTTTTCTTAATTCTTTGTAGGGTTTTCAAAAATGCATTAATATAATTTGACCATTGTGTTTGTTACATATTCCCTAGAATTTGTCATTTAATTGTGCTGGTTGTTTTAATATGCAGACCCTTGAAAATTTTTATGACCTTGTCATTTGTGGTTTCTGACTATAGTGCCGAGTTTAGAAAGGTCTTTTTTACCCTGATGTATATATTTAAGGTTTCTGTGTTCTCATTATATTTTATTCTTGGCTTTGGTGTTGAAATGGCCTCATTTAGCCCAGGTTGGTATCTGAGCTGTGTAGCAGAGGATGGTCTTGATCCTCCAGTCTCTCCCTCTAGACACTGGTATTCAGATTGCTTCATGCTTGATTTGTTTGTTTGTGGAGACAAGGTCTATGTTAGTCCACACTGGCCCGACCCTCAGGCAGGACCTGACTGTGGCAATCCTTTCAGCCTCCGAGTCACTTCTTATCCTGTTAATGTATATGTCCCAGGCTGGCCTCATTCTTAAACGTCCTGCGGTGCCTCTCAAGTGTGACACATGCCTGGCTTTTGTGTCTTCAGTTGTCTAATCTGCTTAACTGTCTTATTTTCTTTTCAGCTTTGCTTCATAAAATTCTAGTTGAGAATCCGTCAGCCAGGATCACCATCCCAGACATTACAAAAGATAGATGGTACAACAAACCATTTAACAGAGGTAAAAAAGGAAGTATGCTTATTTTCCTCTGGGAAATGTGCTTAACAAAATACCACAAACCTGTATGATAACTCTGGTTTGTCTAAGTGAAGTTTTTAATGTCTAATAGGAAAAGCAAATTTGAAATTAATTTTGTCTATTAACAACTAAAAAGAGTGCTCGTTGTTTTAAAGAAGTCAATGAAACAAGGAAGACTTCCTCATGAGGAAATGACATGTCTCAATTTTGGAGCTAGCAGGAGAGGCATGCTTGATTCTGTGCAGAAGCAGCAGCATTTGGACAAACCTTAGATTTTGTACATTGCAAATATTTGAAGAAATTGAAGAAGATTAGCTCACTATGACATGAGCCTCATGTTTCCTGTTCATCATTAGCCAGTGGTTAACATGGTAACTGGTGTGTCATGTTTGCTGAGTGAATGGATAGAGAAGTGGGAGGGCCAGAGGTTTGTGCTGATTCAGGAAAGGCAGATAGCTAAGCTATAGGAGGGCTTTGTGAGCCACGTTAAGGATTTATCCTGGAGCTTACCACCCTCAGCACAAGTTTGAGGGCCTTCAACAGCAAGAAAACGAGTTGATTTATTTAGTTTGAAATGATCTTTCTGAAATACTCCTTTATTATTTTTAATGAGTAATGTGGGTTTATATGGTAGTTGTTTAGATGTGAGAAGATGGTAACTTGAAATACATTGGTAATGACATTGCAGAAAAGTGAGAGGTTCTAAGAAGTTCAAGAGCTTGAGTTGACTGGACTGGTGAGTGCTTAGATGAAGGATAGACTATAAAGATCCCATGCTGATGCCTGGGTCCTCTTCTGGAGAAACTTTGATTTCTGTTTTGGAGCTGAGTAAATTCTCTAGGGGCGCGAGTGAGTGTGTGTGTGTGTGTGTGTGTGTGAGAGAGAGAGAGAGAGAGAGAATGAACTAAGCTTCACATACCAATTATGGGGAATTTAAACCAAGTTAAGCTAAGTGTGAGGAATGCTATTTAAGTTAGAAGGGGGAAAACAAGAATCACCTACAGGTAGATGGAGCATTTGTAGAATGTGTGGTAATGGAGACTAAGAGTGTTCCATGCCAGTGGAGGAACGTTCCGTTCTGTTTTAGCTTTTCCATTGGATTCCATGGTCTGGTGATGTTCTTAGTAGGACCTTTCCATGGAGAATATTGAGTGAATTCTAGAGGACAGTGATGTGATGTCAGAGTCAGAAGCTCAGGTCAGACAGTTAAGATAAAAGGTTTTGAGTGGAAGGAGAGAGGACAGTGGTCTGGAGAGGAACGAATGAGGAACTTATCTTTAGTTCTTCTCTGAATGTTTTTCCTACACCTTGTTCTGTTTGAAATCCAGTTTACCCAGAGGATGCTGTGGATATTTCCTTTCCCACACCTCCTGTCCTTGGTCAGGTGTCCTGCTGATGACTCACTATCACGATTCTTCCTTTATCTTCTCACATTCTCCCCCTCCGTTAGAAATCTCATCGTATTGTGCTACCCACAGTTCCTAGCTTGTTAAGACTCTGCCACACCGTCATTGTCCAACAAGACTTCTTTGAATTTTGTTGTACTTTCTGCCTAATTTTAGTTTCACCCTGTACCCCACACTGGAATTGTTCTTGCAGTCTGCTGCCTCCCTGAGCCTCCGAGTGCTCCCATGCCACCATGCTAAGCTTTCTTATGGAGTTAAATATTCATTTGGGTGATCTTTTTCAGTATCCCGACTTCATGAGGTTGAGTTTTCCATCTTTAGTCACCTTTAGACATTTTACTCTGGTGTCTCTCCCGTTCTTAGTACCGTGACTTCAATGGTACCTTAACTGGACTATTAATTCTGTCATTTGACCGTCTGTTATATCCCTGGATGTTCAGTTCCATTCTTACCTACCTTAAACCCCCAGATAAGTCTGCCCTTCTTCTTTCCTCTCCTCCCTCCCTCCCTCCCTCCCTCCCTCCCTCCCTCCCTCCCTCCCTCCCTCCCTCCCTCCCTCCCCCCCCTCCCCCTTCTTTACCCCCTTTAAGTACAGGGTTTCACTACATAGTTCAGCCTGGTCTCCAGTTTGCATACTTCCTGAATGCTGAGATTACAAATTTGTGGTATCATGCCTCTCCTTTTTAAACTTTAACATTTTCCTAGGCTCATTCTTAGTTTATAACAATGTCCTCCATTTACAGGGAGAGTAGAGGCAGAGGCAGTGGGCTTTCTGAGCTCCCAACACCATTACTTTCTTCCCACCTGCCTCTGTGCTTACAGACTACTGACATCTGTTGCTGTGGATAAACTGGTAAACATATAAATCAGCTCCTTCTCTTGACTACTTACGGATATTGTTTAACAGTTAACTTTTCTCTTGCATTATTAATTTTTCTTTCTTATCATCATGCCAACATAATATTTCTTTCATCCTAAAAATAGTTAAATAAGCCAGAGATTGTGGCTCTGCCTGTAATCCCAATAGTCAGGAAGGTAAGGCAGGAGATCAAGTGTTCCAAGGCAGCATGGGATGCATGTGACCCTATTTCTGAACAAAGCAATGGCAGTAACAACAACAAAGGAACAGTTAAATAAATATAGGCCCAACTTTTGTCACCGCTTTTTTGAGACAGTCTCATTGTGTCCTAGTCTGGCGCTTAATATGACTAATTGCTGCCTGAGTCCTGGGATTACTGGTGTGTATCACTGTATTTGGCTGATAAAGTTATTTAATACTAATTTCTCTTGTTTTACAACTGAGCATCTCAAAAGGTTTATTTGTATGCGTGTACATATACGTACCACAGCATACTTGCAGATGTCTGGGGACAACTTACTGGAGTTGGTTCTCACTTCCTACTTCTGGGAATCAAATCAGCTCACTAGACTTGTGTGGCAAATACCTTTGCCCACCGAGTTGTCTGTCTGGCCTTAAAAATGTTCCTCATTTCTCACACCCCAGAAGTTAAGTGTTCTGTGGATTTCTTTCTGCGCACTCTGTTGTCCCGTTACAGTGGCCTGTCTCACCTCATCCAGTGTCAGACTTTATCCTTTTGTTTGAACGTTTTATGCACTTGATGTACTTTCTTCAAACACTGTCCCTGGATTCCCACATGGACTTACTGCTTTACTTTATGTGCATTAGTGTGTAGCTAGTGTTTTGCCTGCATGTGTGTTTGTGTACCACACGAATGCCTGGGTTCCCTTGAAGGCAGAAGAGGGCATTGGGTCCCCTGAAAATAGAGTTAATAGATGGTGGTGAGCTGCCTTGTGGCTGCTGGGAGCCAAGGCTGGTCCTTTACTCTTGTAACAAGAAGTGGCATTAACCACTGAACCGTATCTCCAGCCCCTCCATTAGGTTTAGTGTATATGTTGATGATAATAACAAGTTTCTGTCAAGCGTGATTTGTCCCAAACTGATCCTTTTTTTCCCCTTTAGACTTTTCTCCATGGTCTTTCATTTTGGTTGGTGAATACTTAGTATGCAAATCAAAAACCTTGGAGACCTCTCCCATGACCTCTTACCTCATGTACAGTTTACCAGGAAATTGTATTCACCTCTATCATTAAAATTTTCAAACCTCAAAATAAACTATAAACTTTTTTGAAATTATCATAGAATAAATTGAGAATTTTTTTTTTTAAAATCCCAGTATTTCTCCACCTTCATTGCAGTGTTAACAGTCTAAATCATCACGGTTCCTTTCTAGAGTGTTCTGATCTAAAAAGAAGTTAGAAGTGAAGCATGATAGCTCATACCTGTAATTCTTGTACTGGAGGCTAAATCAGGATTGCTCTATAGACAAGCTACATCTTCTGTGTTGAGTTCTAGGCAAGCCTAAGCTGCAAAGTGAGACCGTGTCTCAAAAAAAGAAAACAAAACCAACAGATTCTGTTCAAAATCTTCCAGTGAGTCACTTCCCACTCAGGAGCTGAGTGTCCGTGATCTTCCAGGTCTTAGAGTCGATTTCTTACATCTACATTCAGTCTTAGCCAGGAGAGATGATCCATTGTTCATTTCCTTGAGACTTCAAGGCCTCGTCTCTCCCACTGGTCTCTTCATTGTTTTCTTATCACCCCCAAGTACACATTTGCCTCAGTGTTTTTACAGTGATTCTTCCCTGTGTCTGGAAACGCCTTCCTCTACTGAGGCTTATTTGCATGTATTCCAGCCTGCCTTGGCACTGGCCAGCCAGGAAAACTTCCAAATTCCAATGTATTTGTTTGCATTAATTTACTTCGTTGTAGTTACAGCAGTGAGGTACTGATAAGACCAGTACTGTGCTGATTTTTTGTCTTCACTTAGAAGAATGTTAAGACTTAGCGGATTGGGGCCGGAGGTGCGGCTTAGCAGTCTAGAGCACTGACTGCCCTTCCAGAGGATCTGGGTTTGATTCCAGTACCGCCATGAGGGTCCACAAGCACCTGTAACTCAAACCGCAGGAGGTCTGATACTCTCTGGCCTCTGAGGGCACTGCATTTGTGTGGTACACAGACATGCAAAACAAAACACATATTCACATAAAAGAAAAATGATTTAAAAGATTTTAGGAGGTTACTGTCCTTTGTCAAGCTTGTTCACGATTGAATACTTAGTACTAGGGGTATTACATAGCCCCAATAAAGCATTTTAATAAATGAATTAATAAAAATGTTGGTTAACACTAAGCATTTTTGAATGGCTTTAGGGACAGATCTAATAGATGTAGGTGTGTTCAACCTTTTGATATCCTGATCTGATGTTCATAGTCAGGAACTACACAAGAGTCCAGATGTTTTAAGTAAGTTTATGCCTTTGTATTGGATTCTATCTGTACCTATCCTTTGCTGAACTTGGCTATGGGCTGGACTCACCTGCTTGGGAAAAAGGCAGAAACTCTTAAGGGGAATCAGGGTTTCTGAGGAAGGTGTGTGTGTGTGTGTGTGTGTGTGTGTGTGTGTGTGTGTGTGTGTGTGTGTGTGTGTGTGTGTGTGTGTGTGTGTATGTTGAGGAAGGGGTAATGGGTTTCTGAGGAAGGTATCTGTGTGTGTGTGTGTGTGTGTGTGTGTGTGTGTTGAGGAAGGGGTAATGGGCCCATAGTACTCCTGAGGGCAGGATGCAAGGAGGAAGAGAGGCATAAGGAAGTTATTTGCAGATTTGGTAGCAACATACTGAGTTAGTTCAGGTCTGTTGATATTTTCTCTAAAAGTAGGATAGTAAATCTTACTAAGTAGTGATGAATTGAAGGGTGGTATTGATAATTTCAAAAGGGAATAGAAGTTTTGAAATAGTCTTCTTTGAAAAAGTGTGAGGTGACAGGTGGAATGGACTGTTGCAGTCTAGCTGAGGAATGAGAGTTTAAAATGGCTTCATTTTCTATATCAGGACTCTCCTTGGCACAGCTAACAGAGCTGGGTGAACAGATGCAGTGTTTACTGTCATAATCTTGAGTTATTTAAAAAGTTAAAAGTTCTAGTTGTTTAGTCCTTTGTTGACCATCACATTATTCAGAAAGATGTTATTAACATTGTGGCCTAGTGAAGCTCTAATATAACATTTCTTATAAAATTGCTTGAGAACAACTTGGTATTATTTTGTGCTCAGTAAAGGAGTTTAGATGTGGCTCTACTTACTCACATTGCCAGTTGGGTTAGTTAATACTTCATAGAAGAACTGTGTTTGTTCCTTTTTAGGAGCAAAGAGGCCCCGGGCCACTTCAGGTGGTATGCCAGAGTCTTCTAGTGGGTTCTCTAAGCACATTCATTCCAACTTGGACTTTTCTCCAGTAAATAGTGCTTCCAGGTAAGAATTACAAAAATTCATTAATTTTTTTGTTTTCTTTCTTTTCTTTTTTGAGATAGGGTCTTGCTATTTAACCTTAACTAAACTAGATCTTGGTAGCCCAAGCTGGTCTTGAATTTATACTAATCCTCCTGCATCTGCCCCTGAGTGCTGGGATTTCAGATGTGCACCACCGTGCATTGGCAGATTCGTTTTTTTTTTTTTTTTAAATGTAATTATTCCCCATAAAAAGTAAAACATGTATATATTTTACTTAATGTAAATAATTTTATCAAAATGAGAACGATTGTGTTATATAAGAAAGGCCTGGTGGCTTTTATTTAAAGATATTTTTAGCCTAACACTATAGTACATGTACTTATAGTCACAGTAACTGCTAATTGGGAACCTGAGGCAGGAGGATTGACAGTTCCAGGCCCATCTAGGCAGCAAGATACAATCTTGTCTCCAAAAAAAGTTAGAATGAAATCACCTTAAAAACAGAATTAAAGTTTTTTTTTTCTTCTTCTTCTTTTGTCTTAATGTCTCAGTGAAGAAAATGTGAAGTATTCTAGTTCCCAGCCAGAGCCACGGACAGGGCTTTCCCTGTGGGACACTGGTTCCTCATATGTTGACAAATTGGTACAAGGCATCAGTTTTTCACAGCCTACGTGTCCTGATCATATGCTTGTAAACAGTCAGTTACTTGGTACCCCTGGGTCCTCACAGGTAAGGAATTTAAGTTTTCAAATAAATAACTGTTGCCTTTTATTTTTGTTGTCCGAAATCTTAGGTACATGGGATTAATACTTCTAATTAGAGGAGGCCTTTATGGGTGAGAATCTTAAAGTCAAGAAGAAGGACTAACTGTTGTAAACTGGATTTATTTAGCTTTCTTCTTTATTGTGTAGAACCCCTGGCAGCGCTTGGTCAAAAGAATGACACGCTTCTTCACCAAATTGGACGCAGACAAATCCTACCAGTGCCTGAAAGACACCTTTGAGAAGTTGGGCTATCAGTGGAAGAAGAGCTGTATGAATCAGGTATGTTTTTTTAGTTCTCAGTATTTTTTTTTAAGCCATAGAAAATTAGTTATTTGAGTAAAAGGTAGCCAGTGAATATTTTGAAAATACAAGTAATTAATTTGGGGGGGAAAAAAAACCAACAACAATTGAAGGTTTTAAGTTTTTTGTCCCAAAGCTCCAAAGTTAGTATTTAATATAAAGCGCAGTAGACGCCCGTGGCTCCCTGTTGGGCTCCTGGCTGTGGCTTTTCTTCCCTTCACACCTGTCGCCTTGGCCCAGCTTCTTCATAACCTGTGGATGGGGAAGAGAAGTGAGAGTTATACCGTCTCTCAGCCAACATTGCCACCTTATTGTTACTGCAGCTTCTCAGCCAGACACAGCTTTGCGTCTTTCTTGTGTTGTAATACCCTTGTTTTCTTTGTGATGTGTGAGATTGCCTGGTCTAATATGGGGTCTGACTCAGGCATCATACATGTTGGGCAAGTGCTCTACCGCAAGCTACACCCCTAGTCTCCAGTATCGACCTATTCCTCTCCATCGGTTCTTTCAGTTCTGCTTTGCTAAAATGTCTTCCTTTGTTACTAAAGTTCACTTAGACTCGGTTTCTGTGTACAGCTTGGTTTAGATTGGAAACCAACATGCCCACTGAAAAGAGTATAGCATTTTTCTTTTTAAGATTTACGTGTGTGTCTGTGTGTGGCGGCATCAGGTCCTTTGGAGCTAGAATTGTAGGTGATTGGGAGCCTCCTGACATGGAAGCTGGGAATGGAGCTCAGGTTCTCTGCAAGAGTGAGTGTCATCTGCTCTTAACCCAAGCTGTCTCGCTAACTTAGAGTGTTCTTCATGCCATCCTGTTATGCAGGATTCTAGTCTACATTTTTATACCAAAAGTATTACTGACTTGTTGGTACAGAGGTTTTGTTGCTAAGAGTATTTTCTAGTCACCTTATTTTTGTTTCCTTAGGTTACTGTGTCAACAACTGATAGAAGAAACAATAAGTTGATTTTCAAAATAAATTTGGTGGAAATGGATGAGAAGATACTGGTTGACTTCCGGCTTTCTAAGGTATTTTTTATACATTTTATTTATAGGATTTTTTTCCCTATAGAAATATTTCTGTGTAAATTTTTAAAGGTTTATGTACTCTACCCCTTTGCACGATTGCTTCTTCAAGTTTTTAGTTTGAGCACAGTTCAAATTAGATGATCAGTTCGTAGGCTGCCTTACCCTGTTTCTCAACTAGTACCTAATTTTCTTTTTGCTTAGAGTAAATACCTTATGCATATAGTTTTGTTTTGTAATGTGTATTACTTGCCTATTACTAATTTTGGCTTTCATATTGACTGTTGTAGTATTTCATGCTTTTTGTTTAGGGCTCTCAGTTACTTAGTAATGACTCCAAAGCATAGGGGCAATAATGCTGGCAGTTTTATTCTAGACTTCTGTTACAATTGTTCTATTTTACTATTAATTGTACTATGCCGTATTTACAGATTAAACTGTATCATAGCTGTGTATACATAGGAATGGACATTGTACATAGGCCATATAAAGTTCCATTTGTTGTGGTTTCAGACCCCCACATGGATATATGACTAGTTATTTGACATTTGTAAATACATTGTAACTTGGTTATTTTCATTTAGTGTTAGAAGCTGACTTTTCTCATCTATTTTTCTAAAATATTTTTTAGCTGTTTTTCTCTCTCTTTAGCTGTTTTTCTCTCTCTCTTTTTTCTGACATCTTTCTTAGTACAAAAATCTTGAGGGACTGGGGATGTCCTGCAGTTTGTTGAGTGCTTGGTAGCATGACAAAGCTCTGGATCGGGTTCCCAGCACCAAATAAACCAGGTGTGGCAGTGCATACCTGCATTCCCAGCACTTAGTGGGGAGGTGAATCAGAAATTCAATGTCATCTGAGGCTAGTTTGAGCTCAGCCCTACAGGGGACTTTGTTCCCCCTAAAAAATTATTTCCTTTTTGTAACATATACAGAGAAGTAAAGAGTAAAAGGATAAAAATAATTTTAAGTTATACTTTCCAAAAGTTATCATTTGTAATACTTTAGAATACTCAAAGTATTTTGATTCTTATGTAGTATCTGTTTAATAAAAGTTATGACATTAGGGGGCTGGAGAGATGTCTCAGAGGTTAAGAACACTGGCTGCTTCTCCAGAGATTCTGAGTTCAATTCCCAGCAACCACATGGTGGCTCACACCATCTATAATGAGATCTGGTGCCCTCTTCTGGCATAAAGTAATGCATGCAGATAGATATACAGGAAATAAATAAATCTTTTTAAAACGTTGTGACGTTAAAAAAGCTTGCACATTATAATGTAATGAACCTCATTAATTTTGTGATTTATATTGTGATTTACTCACCTGTTTTTAGTTTTAAGGACTATTCTGTATAAAACCAAACCAGTATAATATCTGTTTCCTGAGAGTTTATATGTAGCTCTAGAGATGGCTGGGGAGTAATATACATTCTTTATATTGGAGATTTACTGGGATATTCTTTTCTAGGTTCCTGGTATTTAATTAAATTATGAATGCTTCTCTATTGTAGAAACTTTTGTTATAACTGACTTTAGTGGAAGTTTTTGTGATAAGACTGTGATAAGACTTCAGTGTGACTTATTTTTAGTTCACAATCAGTTTGCTGCTTATGGAAAACAATTGGTGTAGGTCCAAAGGTACTAACCCTTGAAACAGAAAAAAAAATGTTATTATTCTGCTTTCTCTGCTCAGTGTGGTGGGTAAGTGAAGAACACATAATCAGATGAGAATTACTATGCAACCGTTTCCACCAGAATATTTGGTCTTCACAAGTGGACTAGACTCAAGTTGTATTTAGTAAATTATTAATGAAGAACCAGTGAGATGCTATAATAGCCTGTGCAAATAAGTTAGATGTTCCAGATTCATATGGAATGAATAACTAAGCTGGAGTAGTGCATACCTGCAATCCAGTATTCTCAGAAGAACAGGGAGGAGGAAAAGTAGAGGTCCCGAGGGACGCCATAACCGGACGTAACTTAAGCTTGTTTCCACTGACCAGGAGTGAGAATATGCTCATTTGACACAATCTTTTTTTTTTTTTTTTTTAATATTTTTAACATTTATTCCTAAAATAGGGTGATGGATTAGAGTTCAAGAGACACTTCCTGAAGATTAAGGGGAAGCTCAGTGATGTTGTGAGCAGCCAGAAGGTTTGGTTTCCTGCTACATGACGAAGCTTTCGGCTCTGGGCATTGCTGGTGAATATAGTGCTGCTATGTTGACATTATTCTTCCTAGAGAAGATGATCCTATTCTGCAAACTGCACACAATAGATTTTGAAGAGTTCTCTTCCTGTTAGCCAAACATCTTACAATTTTTAGTATGTTTTGCATATGAGTAATACTGTATCTTAATTGTATGGAATACATTGGGGAAAGGATGGGTCAAATTCGTTAGGTTTTCCTCCACCTGTGTTTAAATTGTCTGAATTTGAAACCTGTGTGGTAGAAACCAAGTTTTGAGATACATGAGTTTGCCAGCGTTTATAGCAGTTTGTGTCACTTCTGAAAAAAAAAAAATCAGAACATTTTGTTTCATCCTAAGAAAACGTAATTTCTTCTGATATTTAGTAAGAATGATTGGTCCATGAAATGTAAGCTACAAAAAGCATATCTCAGAATATGGACTGTATTTTCAGTTTGGGTGTGTGTGCTACACAAGGGCTTGAGCAGTTACAGAAAACTGTTTCTGAGTTATAATGATTTCTTTTTCTGGTGTAGCTCGTCAAATATAAAGTACTGGTTGGTCTTTCAAGAAGTTGAACATGATCTCTAGTGCTTATTTTATTCTGAAGATTATACACTTTAATATTTTTTTACATTCACAGCCATATTTTAACTATACTCTAGAAATAAACTCTATTTTCAAAATCAGTACCTAACTCGGTGAACTTATTGGCTGTCAAGTTCTCTAGATGACACCGACTGCAAAGGGGCTGGGCTGTAAGGAAACACAAGGATAGGCCTGATTCTTGTTCTTTATGTTTTAGACTCACTAAAACTGTATTTCGTTCATGTAAGTTATGTTAAAATAGAAATTATATGATCGGGGTCCTGTTTTCCATTTTGTAGATAAATTGCAATGTTAATTAGTCTGAAGCTAAGAACACTTACTTATTGGTGCATCCTGGCATACCTCTCCGATACTCAGAAGTAAACCTGAATCGCGTTTATTCAGTCTCTTGTTTTTCACACTGTAGTACCACAGTGGCCAAAATCAGACTTCATTTTTACCGATGTTCCTTATTCCTTGGTAGGAATAATTTCTAACAAAGCTGTCAGAATCATCCTTTAAAGTATAAATCAGATCCTTGTCCGCCCCATCACAGTTAAAATTTCAAGTTTGGTCTGAGCTGTATAGGTCTTCGTGGCTGTCTTCTTCCCCATGTGATGTAGTCCAGTCTCCAGAGCCTGCATCTACCAAGTGATGACTCATGGCTTCCTGCCAGCCTTTCGCACCCACCATTCTGCCTTCTGCCTCCATGAATTTGAATACTGCTGTACGTCATATAAATAGAATTGCATATTGGTTTCTTTGTGTTTGGCTTATTTTATACTAATGGTTTCAGGATTTATCTGTGTTATGTATCAAATTTCATTTCTTTTTGTGACTAATATTCCACAGCATATGTGTGCTCATGCCTGTACACACACTTACCTCTTTTATGTGATCATGTATATTTAGATTCTTGCCAAATTTTGTCCACTGTAAATGATACTGATGTGAACATGGATATATATATATATATGTATATATAAAAATGTCTGCTAAAGTCTCTTTTTAATTCTTTGTGTGCATACCTAGAGGTAGAGTTGGTAGGTCATATGATAATTAAGTTTTTAATGTTTTCAGGCACTGAGTATTACTTGCCATAGTAGCTATTTTATTCTTGGTGTCTTTTCCTGTAAAGTGGAACAACATGTAAACAATTGTTTATCCCCAAGACAAGGTTTCTATATATTAACAGCCCTGGCTGTCCTGGAACTCAACTCTTTGGACCAGTGCAGGAATAAGTTTCTGGCCTGTCGGGCCTGTGGTCCAGACCCGCAGTCCCGCAGAAACACACAGATGCTTATATTAATTTTATACCGCTCTGTCATAAAACTTGCTAACTCTTTACTCTTAAACCAACCCGTGATTCTTACCTTGTTTAGCCCAGCGGCTCAGTACCTTTCTTTTCTCAGAGCAACATTTCAACTTCTTTCCCTTGCGTGTGCTGGCATCTCATCTGGCCTCTCACTGGCTTCTTTGCTCTGTTTTTCCTGTTCCCAGAGTTTTTCCAGTCTGGTAGCCCTGCCCACACTTGTCTGCCTTTAGCCAATCAGCGTTTTTATTAAACCAGTAGGCGAGGGCAATTATTTACAATGTAACAACATAACTCACTACAGACCAGGCTGGGTCTTGAACTCACAGAGATCCGCCTGCCTCTGTATCTTGATTGTTGACATTGAAGACTTACACCTCTACCAGCCAGCAATCTATTTAAAATTAATAACTTTTTCTTTCTTTTACTTTTTTTCATTTCTTCCCCCCTTCCTGTAAGGTCTCACTGAGCTCATAGCTCAGACTGGCCTTTGAATTCATTATCTGTCTCAAGATGGCTTTTTCTCCCTCAGCATTAGTGACCCGAATACTGGGATCGTACCCTGCCTAACTTGAGTGACAGAACAACTGGATTTACAGCTGCATCGTCCTTCCTGTGCAATTTTATTATCAAAGATTGTATCTTTACTGTTATATGTACACTGAAACAGATCTGTTTTTTGTTTTATTTTTTCCTTTTGTTTTTTGAAGCGGGATTTCCTAGGTTGGCCTTTAATTTGCTCTATGTGGATAGATGGCTTTAGTTCTGTATGAATAGATGGCTTTGACTTGTCTTCCTGTCTCCACCTCCCAAGAGCTGGGATTACAGATGTATGTCCGATGCCTGCTTTTACTTAGAGGGACAGCTGATCTACATCTTCTGTGTCTTGATTTTTAATTATTGTTGTTACATTGTTGTTGCCGGGATCCAGCATAGGGCCATATTCAAGCCAGGTAATCATTTTATCATTGAACTAGATCCTCAAGTTAGGAATCTTACAGCTATTTGCTCAGAGGTCTTTGTATTGTTTTTTTTTTTTTTACTATTGCCTAGCGTTCTTTCATTTCAAGTTGAAGGACCATCTTTACCATTTCTTTCATAGCAGGTATAGTTATAGTCAGCTCCTTTAGCCCTTCCTCTGTGATGATAATTTGCCTTCATTTACAAGGGATAATTTTGTTTTATCAGACACTGAATTTTTATTCTCCAGTCATTTTTTTTCTTCTTTTGTTCAGTAATGTATATATTACCTCACTGCCCTTTGGCTTATAAGGTGTCTGCTGAGAAAATAATAATCTTTTAATAAATAATAATTTTTGAGACAGGGTGGCACTTTGTGGCCCACAATGACCAGGGCCTCACTGATAGTCTGTGTCCCCATTAAATTTGCAACTCTTGTTCCTCAGCTTCCAGTGTTGAGAGTTACATTACATTTCAGATACTTTTACCCAGGGAGCTTTTTTTTTTTTTTTTTTTTTGATGGTTTCAAGATTCCTTCTTTGTCTTTATTTTTTGATAGTGTTTTAATAGTATGTGTGTCTCAGTGTGGTTCTCCTGGGCTATCATCTCAGAATTCATTAGTTCCTTGTGTTTGTACCTCCATGTCTGTCTTCTGATTTTGAAGAATGTCTCAACACGGGGGACTTCAACGGGGTCCTGTTCACCTGTAAGGAGGGAAGGAGATCAGGTGATTTATCTCACAAGCCAGCAAATTGTTCCTGTGAATAGTAGGTAAGGCAGGGTACAACTTGGACCATAATGCAGAACTTTGGATCCGACTGAACCAGGGAGGTATATATACAAGTAGTTATGCCATCTAAACAGGCCCACCAAGTATCATCAGCTGGAAGCAAATAGGTTGAAGAAGTGGTATTAATATAATAGGTTTCATTGGAGAGGTGAGCATATTCTAGGGGGGGCTTGCTGTCCCTAGTCTATGAGGCAGAGACCTCTGCCAGTAACTTGAGCCAAGGAGATTTTATATATAGGGTCTTGAGTCCATCTGCATGAGGCCTAGTTCCTAACCTTAGAGTAGTTGCCTAAAACAGCAATTCCTTCATAAAGGGGGGGGCAAGGAATGGTAACAGAGCCAACAAGAATCAACAAGGGCAGGTTGACTGCTATTCAATGTGAAAAGGGTCTGATTAATAATGGTGAGGATAAAATTTCTAGTGGAGACAGGTTTGTAAATGTTGGAGGGGGTGTTAGTCCCAGCAGGTGGCATACATAACAGATTTTGGACCTTAAGAGATGGGGGTGGGGGACTTCTTGGTGGCTATTTTTACAGGAGGAATTAGGGCATTTGTCTTCCTGGTGGATATTTTCACAGAAGGAGTTAGGGCATTTGGCCCATTTGGAGCAGGGCTATCATATAGTTCAGGGGAGTTTTCACAATTTTATGGTAAAAAACTATGTCCATGTCTGTTCGGGATTGATAAAGATGCAGGCCCCAGGTAAAATTTTGCTGCCAACTGGAGGGGAATGATTGTTTGCCATGGTCAGTGAATTGAATTTTTAAGGGTGTGCACCATCCTTTTGTGGCTCAGTTGGTGTTTTTACAGGAAGGAATATATCCAAAGGATTCTGTGAAGGACCATAGCTGTAATTGGCTATAACAGTAATAAAGTCCCAGGAGGAGGAGGGGTGCCAAGGCACATTTCCTGTGGTCTCACAGCCCCATGGCAGCAGAAATAATCAGAGCACAAGCCACATTTATAGAAATCTCTTAGGTCTGTGACCTCTGGGGCAAACGTAGAATGAGTGGGTGGCCAGTAAGGATCATGCGACAGAATTGGCACACCCAGGGTCTTTGGGCTTCTTGTGATAAACAAACATATTGGAGGGGGGCCTGGAAGTTTGCTGCATAGCCTGTTCTCCCTGGTTTATGACCACAAGCACATCTGGGGAGTGTCTGTGGACTCTCAAAATGTCATCAATTAAATTCCAGTAGGAGAAGGTTGTTATGGGGACCTTTTTAGGTCTGAAAATCTTATAATAATCATTGAGACAGTCTCTTATTCTTTTCTTTTCTTTCTTTTTTTTTTTTTTTAGCAGTTTTTATCTATCATTTCTTCTTGGGGGAACTAAGGACATGTGTCTTAAACATTTAAATTAAAATTGTTTAAAATTTTTTTAACTTATGTTTTTTTGTGTCGTGAGGGCCTCTTTGAGACCTGAAATGTACAAATTTTGTGACGATATTGACTGTTCCCATGGCTCATCACCCCTTACTTTGTGTCACCTCTTTTTCTGTGCACCAATCTGTCTCTCAGGCTGGTGGTCTCAAGGTGATCATGAACTTCACTTGGCTGCCAAGTTTTTCTGGAAGACGATGTTTTTTGATCTGTAGCAGGCAGTGGTCCCCACGTTGGGCGACAGTTGTCCTGACCTGCGGGACTTCAATGGGGTCCTGTTCACCTGTAAGGAGGGAATGACAGGGGCAGGAGATGCGAAGAAGGACCACAAGATTTAAAGTTCTGTTCAAGTGGTCCATCCTTATTTTTTCCAGGTTGCTTATATATGCTTTTGCAGGGCTGTTGGTGCAAGAAAAAGAAAAAGTTAGTGAGGGGTCTTAAAGCTGAAACTTGGTTTGTGGTTAGGCAGTTATGAGCCAAGAATGTGCTAAGTAAAAAGGTCAGTATGTTCCCTTGTGGTTTTCCTGAGAACTGCCTTAATCTAAAAAATAAAAGAAAAAAAAATTCTGATATTTAATTGACCCTTGGCTAATGAACCGGCTCTTGTCAGAAGAACATCATTCAAATATCGTCTGTACATCCTTTGTTGCCTGTGGGATCCCCACAATATTAATTGCTCAACAGTGTCTTTTAAGTCAATTAAATTGTTTATTTCAGCACCCCCCTCCCCAATTCCTTAGATTCAGTTTTAAGTGACCTGTCTTGGAATAGAAATGTAGGTCAGTGGTAGAACACCTTCCTAACAGGAGTGATTAAAACTCTAGATTTAATTCTCAAAAGTGAAGAAATAAATTGCCGATTCTCAATTTAAATCTGTCGCTGAGCTCTTCTAGCACTGGTACTGTTTGTTTAGGAGTTGTTTTCCCAGTTCTGTCAGTTCTTTAGCTGACACCTGTTTTTTTGGGACAAGGTTTCTCTGTATAGCCTTGGCTGTCTGGGAACTCACACTGTAGACCAGAACTCAGATCTGCCTGCCTCTACACTCTGCTGAGGTTAAAGCTGTGTGCTGGCTGGCCAGATATCCACTTCTTTAGAGACTGTCTCAGTGCAGCCAGTTTTTTTCTTTATTTGCACGTCTTGCAGTAGTTTTGTTGAAAGTTTGGCTCGAAGAGTTTGCTGCTCTTGGAAAGTAGGCAAATCCAGTTCCCAGCACTCACACAGCACAGCTCATAGCCACCTCCCTAAGCCGGCTTCAGGGGATCCGGCACACTCTTCTGCACTCTGTGAGCATGTTTACTCAAATGCACATACTAATCCACACATACCTATACACATAATCACAACATCATAAAAATATCTAAAATTTGATTTTTGCTTGAAATCACACTTCTCTAACATTTGTGTTGTCTAAAACAGACCACATCATAATAACAAGGCATGTTTTGAGGGTGCACATCAATGTGCTGTGAAGGGTTAGTTTCTTCTACATCTTGCCTTTGTGAACCTCTCAATTCTTGGGTTTATATAGCTGCTTGCATTGCTTACCTGTTTTTATTTTTTAAATGTGCTCACATGTGTATGTACATTTGTATATATTATAGGGGGTACAGGTTACAGGCATACACTTGGCTGGCATCTTTTCATTGAATTTAGGTCCTTCTGCTTGAGGGGCAGCCATTTCACCAGTCTCAGAAGAGAGCTTCTGTAGCCTAGATTGGCTTAGAATTCCTGATTGGTGTGCCTTCATCTCCCAAGTATTAGAAGTTTTTCTATCATGCCAAGCCAGAGTTTACATATTCTGTTGTATTGCCCTGGCCATAACCTCATGTTCTGGATGTATCTGTCTTTAATCCCTCTGTAGCCTTGTTTGTTCTTTCCCATGGTTTTCCCCATCTTGAGATCCCAGCAGTTTTGTTTGTCCCTGGGTGAACTCTTAAATTAGGAGAAATAGACCCGTCAGTCTCCCAGAGGGCTAGAAGGTTGCAAATAAGGTGTGTTCTCCCAGTTGGAGAACAGGGCTATTTCTCCTAACTGTGGCTTGCTACTTAGAGGGTGGAGCAAACGCCAGTCATGCCAACATTTGTATTTTATTTTCTTTTTAAGTATTTTGGCTATTGTGTGCCTTCAATTTTCTATTTATTTTATCATGGATGTGTAAGTTTATTCTTCATTTAATATGGGCAAGTTCTAGCTGTCATTTAAATTCTAAACTACCTGGTAACAATTTATTAATTGTTGAGGCTTTGTTCCCTTCTTCCAGTTGGATTTCTCCTCACACTGAGTAAAAATGTTAAGATCATCTAGTGCTATTTCTCCTGGTTACTGTTCTCAGCTGTTTGTTTCTGTCTATTTACGGTTTTCTTGTTTTTCCCTTTAGGCCGTGAACCTGATTCACTGCCTTTTCCCCCCTTGGCTAGTGGTTGTATTATTGTTCCTTGCCTTCCTATGCCTAATAAGTTACTATGTAGTGGATGCTGAATTGTAGAGATCCTTCACACTGGTTTTTATTAAATATGTAACATATCACCACCTCACATCTTAAATGTAGAGTAAGGACAATGCTGTCTTTCCTAACTCAATCCTCCGGCTCTTTCCTGTGAAGGAGCAGCAACCATACAGGTGAAGGACTCTTCAGCATTCCACCTTCTCTTCTATGACTGAGTAGAGGATTCTCTATTGATAGACCACTGAAGACCGAGAAGCTAAAATGCAAAAGCACTGTGTGTGCTACAAGTAGCAGGGTGTGGGGGACAGACCTACAGTATCGCTTATGATTCAGGAAAGATCAATATGTGCTTTCTACTCTCTGTTTTATCTACCCCAGGAGACTTTGTAGCTTTCATAAATGTTTGTGCAAAACATTCATGATAGAGAAACAACTTTGCATCTAGACTGATGAAAAACAGTCTGACTGGAGCTTGTGTTCTTTAGTAGGAATTTATTGCAAAAAAAGACCTGGGGAAAGAGGAGGGAGCAGGGAAGGTGGAGGACAATGGGGAACTAATAAGGATCTAGCTTCTTGTCTGATGATCAGGCAGAGACAGATGTGATTAGTTGAAGATGAATGTAAATTGAACCAAGTTGAACCAAGTAGGGAGATGAAGCTGCCTGAGTCAGAGCAGGAAGTGGGGGCACCGACATCTAGATCTTGTTGCAGAGAGGTTCATTTCGACAGCACATAATTTGCATTCTTGTTCCATGAGAGAAGAGGTTCATAGATGGGCACATGTTCTCACACCCTTGAACCATGAACTGGAGTTTTCCACCTGAGAGGAGAATCATATTGGCATTAGCCGAAAGCTCCTTCCTTCAACCTTATTCAGTATCGGTGGTTTCCAGTGTTCCCATGCAGGGGTGCTCAGGGCTTTTCCCTATCCTTCTCCTTCTGTCTGCTTTCTTTACCAGCTACCCATTTCTCTCATGTCCTCTGATGGTAAAGTTTCCCCAAGCTTATATTTTCTCAACCATTCTTATTTGCCATTGTCCTTCCACAGACCTTTAGCAAGCTGGCTAGCTGCCTTAACTTCCTTCTCATTCACACCCGAGTCCTAGGTACTAATAATTAAAACTTCTCTGAAAGATGCACTAGGAAAAGTCTATTAATTCTTTAGCTATTTTCCATGCCTTGCCCCCTATCATTTCTGCATGAACTTGATTATCTTTACCCCCTTGACACTTCCGTCAAGGTTTCCCCTAATTTTCTCAGAGTTCAGTTATCTGTACTGATGAAGTCAAATCCCCTTTCCTCTTACGTGATGATCATCTCCCTGCAGAGAATACAACTAAAATGTGCCTGTCCATCCTTCCTGTACCTATTTGCTTTCCTGATGAACCTTACTCTGCCTTTGAGTGTCTTGGATGATTTTGCTTTGGACAGTGGACATTTCTTAATTTATTTTCTTCTACTCCTCTACTTGCCAACCCCAAAAGAACTCTGCTGTGTTTCCTGTCTGAGTCTTTTATTCCTGATTTGGCCTTGGTGTTTGCTTTTGGTATGTCTCTGCAGAATGACTGACACAGTATTTCTCTTCATTTCTGGTATTTCATTGGTACAAGAGGAACATTAGAATTTCTATTTTATTTAATAATTTTAACATTTGTTTTGTTTGTGTGTATGACACCAGGTGTGTATGAAGGTCAGAGGACAAGAGTGGTTAAGATCTGGTTGCTGTAATACAGCTCAGGTAATTTGCTTGGTGGGAAAGCACCTTTATTCAGTCAGCCACTTGCATGTTTTGAACATTAGGATTTTTAAAAGCTGCTCTGGTGACTCAAATGTGCAGCCCAGACTGGGTACTACTGGCTTTTATATGTTCTTCCTGAAGACCCTCTTATTTCCAGACTTACCTGCTTTCCTTTACCTTCAGCACTCTGTGCTTTGCCTCCTTTCTTTTTCTTAGCCATGGTTTTGCTATGTAGCCGGGGCTGGTCTGTTGAACTTAATTCTCCTATCTTAGCCTCCCAAGTACTGAGAAAAGACCATACCACCTCACCACTTTTTTCCTGTAATATTTCTTATGCTAGTCTTTCTGTACATTTTGTATTTGATGCATCTTTCTAAAAGGCTAAAATTATATATTGTTGTTTTCAGTGATGGTTAAATGTTCAGTTATAGAAATATAGGGAGAATATTTCTGTCAAGGGTTTGGACAGACCAGAGCTGGGCAGTATGGCTTATAGAATGGAAGTAACCAAGATCCCTTGTTTTGGAGATGAATACTAATTGTAAGGGTTGAGAGGTGTGAGAATATACACTCAGCTTTGTTACCCTGTGCACATAGGTCTGTAGACAGTTGTTAGTTTATTCAGTGTTTACCAAATGCCTACCATTTGTTTTACATTGTGCTGTCCTAGAAAGATATAGTCATGAACAAACTAGATAGTTCTGAGTATAGTCAGTATATAAGTAGCTTAAAGAAAGGTTTCTTTATTCTGAAGAAAGCCTCTTCAATTTTCTTTTTTCATTTTCTTCTCTAAGAGCCTTAGGTCTATCCGTACCTAGAATTCTGCTCAGTTCTTGAAGAAATGAATGTCTTTTGGACTCCCAAGTTCATTGATTCCCTACTGCCTCCCCCTACCCCCAAGATGGCTGATGTACTCTCTGTGGCAAGTCTATCCCAGGTAGTGCATACTACCTTCAAAGATCTTCTTTAGCATGCACTGCTGCGAGTTTTGAGTGGTGCATACTCCTTCTCCACGAAGACACTTTCCATCATCATTCATATAAGCACATGCGTGGCAGTTTATTGCTATGGCTGAAATTTGAAAAAGCCTGATGAAATCTCCTGATAGACCACTTAGTTGAGTCTCACATATGGGGAGTGGGGGTTGCAAAAAATAAAAACATTTCTTAGTTCTCTTGGTCAGTGTTAGGGATTGAACCTCTAGGGCTTCAGGCAAGTGCTCTGCCACTGAGCTTCAACCCCAGCCTCCTCCCTCCCCCTCCAAACTCCTCTGTTATTGATGACTCAGCCTTGCTTAACTGCCCAGGGATGCGATTTCCACTGTGGACTACCATGCTCTTTACTTCTTTGTAACCTTTATTACTGATGAAGACTAAATTTATCCAATTGATTTTTATTCTAGTTTACATTCCATTGGCTTCCTGAATGTATGCCCTTTGGTCATGTTTTACTTCATAAGAAAAAAAATGGTTGAGTAGCTGAACCTCTGTCACACATCTCACACCTGAAGACAAACACACTTGGAACCAATTTAATACGTAAGCAATACTAGAATGCTAAGAAGGTTGCCAGTCCTGTAAGAACACAGTGGATTTCCCCCCTTCCTCTGTGTATGTGTGTGGGAGAGACGGTTTGGGTATTTAGCCCAGTCTGACCTCAGAGTCGTACCATTTCTGCCTCAGCTTCCCAAGTACTGAAATAAGAAGCATGAACCATCAAGCAGTTTCTATTTTCATATTTAGTCTGAAGATCCGTGGGAATTCTGAAATGCTTCTGTATCCTTATACTTTCTCTAGTGCTAAGCTTCTAGCAAAAAGCATAGAGAAGCAGAACAAAGAAAAAGGGGGCCTTTAAGCAGACCTAAGTTTAATTCACTACCTTCTAGAAATGTGACTGACATTGGAATATTAGTTTCACCTTACTTTACTCAGCTAAAAATTCAGAATTTACATAATTGAATGAAATAAAATATTTGTATGCGATAGTAATTGGAGACATTAAACTTTAGATTTTCCTTCTTTTTCTACTGTGAATGGGGCAAGCATGGAGGTCAGAGACAGTTCCCTTCTTCCACAACGTGAGCCTTGGCTATTCAGCTTGTCAAGCTTGGCCGTAGGTGACACCATTGAGCTATCTTGCTGCCCTTCATAAGTTCTTATGAGCAATGGAGTTGGAGCGTCTAGTAGCATTTTATATTGCTGATATTTTTCTTAAAAGAGGGTTCTTCAAATTGTGTTCCGTTCAGGGTCACGTGGGACCTGGAAAAATGTTTCCTGATATTGTGAAGAAGCAGACTGGACAGAGCCGCTTATGACATATTAATGATTCTTTTACACGGCTTCTCTAAAATTGAATTCCTGATGTTTCCTCTCTTTCTTCCCCTCCCACCCCTTTCCTTTGTCCCTCCACTCCTCTTCACTATTGGAGACAGGGTGTTGCTTGGTTGCCTAGGGTTTCATTTGAGCTTTATAGCCCAGGTTGGCCTCTAGTCAAATGTCCCTCGCACTGTGGCTTACCTGCAGATGTGCTTGGATACGCTGTACTCATAACCTGCTCATTTTTATCACCTGAAGTTGCCTCACCAGTAGCCTGTTCGGCCACCTCCTCAGTCTTATCGCCTGAAACTTGTTCAGCTGAAGCCGTTTCTGGAGCCTGGTCAGTCGACTGTTCCGTAGGTTCGCCGGAAGTGTGCTCCCCCGAAGTGTGCTCGCCCGAAGTATGCTCTCCTGTAATGTGCTCTTCTGTGATATGCTCGCCTGGCATGTGCTTACCTGAAATATGTTCTGAAGACTGATCGGAAGTGTGCTCACCTGAAATGTGCTCGCTTGCAGCATGCTCACTTGACTCATGTTCACTTGAACTATGGTCGATCAGAGCTTTCTCACCGGAAGGAGTTTCGTATAACGCCTCAACGTCTGAAGGGTTTGCAAGCGAGAAATACTCACTTGAAAGTTGCTGAACAGAAGCCTGGTTGTCTACGGAGTCAAGAAGCTCATCAGGCTGACCTGGTGGTGCTCCTAGGATGGAGAAGACAGGGGGAAGATGAAAGTGGGATCAAGATTGATTCCCCGTGGAGCCAGACAAGTGGGATTGCTATGTTTCCTGGCGGGTCCGGATGAGACACTCAAAGATAGTTTAGATGTTGGGGGAGGTCATCTAACGGGGAAGACAAAAGCGTTTAAATAAAAGTTTGGAGATCACTTCTGAGGGTTAAAGACACAAGAAGTACACATGGGATCCTCTCACCTAGGTATGAGAAGCACATGAAATGAACATCCCTAAGAAAAGCAGAATTAGAAATCAAATGAAGCCCCTCTCGTGTCATCAGAAGTCAGCCACCAACCCTTCCTCTAGTTCCTTTGTGGGTGAGAGGCAAGAAGACTAGAAATTGGGAGAGTAAGGGCTAATAGTGCCCCCTCCCCTCAATGGTGTGGGTATGTAACCCTGGCTGGCTTCAAACTGCAGACTCTTCTGCTTCTTGAGTGCTGTAGTTACAGGTGCCGCTACCGCCTGGCACCAGCCGCTTTCAGTACTGAGTAATTTCATCCTGTATTGAGTTATGTCCTTTTGTGGTGCTGGTGATAGGACTCAGCATTTCATTCAACAGTAGAGAGCTTGAATCTTTGGGAGGGTGAACTTAAGAAGATGATAGCACAAAACTAATCTACAAAAGTTACCAGGTGGGATTTAAGTCGTATTGATAAAGTGCCATCTCACCAGTCACAATGTTGAAAGTAGTAGGAGCATGTTAGGCCAGTGGGCCCTTTGTACATCAGTAACCAGGAGAGATCAGTTGGTATAGAAGTGCTCAGGGCTGCTCTTGCTTAGTTAAGTCTTGATTCCAAGTCATGTTGGTCCAGGCAACTAAGACTGGTTTTTTTTGAAGGGGCAGAAATATCAAAAAAGACCCCCTCTGGTATCTACCCAGGGTTTGTGTTTAAGGAGAACACTTACCTCTGGCAGATCCAAGCAGATAAAGACTCAGGAAGATTAATGCCTTCATTTTGATTTAGGAAAAGAGAGATCTCTAGTGTAACACACTCAAGAGCTGAGAAGAAACTGAACCTCCAGGGGTTCTAGAACTTAAGAAACAACTCATGTGTCCTCACAATGGCTTGTGACTCTTATGTCCTGTTTAGGCAAGCTGGCCTGTAACCCATGGCGATGCCACTAGTGAAGGGCAATGAGTATTTTCTTTATGTAGGATAGTGTTAGGAGAAAGTGTTACCAGAACACACATGTTCTCTCAGAGTTTAAAAGGCAGCGCTTTGTAGAGGGTTGTTAACACTGTACCGTAGTGACCTGGTTAGTCTTTGTTTGGTTCTCTAAGCATTTCATAGCTTTGGCCTACTCTGAAAGACTGTTCTCTGTTGAGATTAACTGAGTACTGGTGAATTTGATTTCAGACTAAGGTTAGTTGCAAGACAGAAGGCAGAAGGTAACACAGTTGCCACGCTGAGTCTTTACATCTTAGAGATCTAGGGTGTCCTTTTTTCCATGACCCCAACTTTCACTAGGCTTCTCCCCACTTCAATTTAGGGTTAATAATGAGTTCCAGCTTCTAAAATCTATATGCCCCAACTTTCCTTTTTAAATTTTCTGTAATACCATACACTTCTGAGAAGTCTTTTCATATGTATTTGTAAAGATGTGTTGGTTGTTTTTGCTCTTTTGGGGCCCTGCCATCCAGCTCCCAAATAATCACATGGAGGCTTATTATTACTTACAAATGCTGTGTCTTGGCATGTTTCTTGCCAGCTTAAGTTATCCCATCTACCTTTTGCCTCCGGGCCTTTCCCTTTTCTTCTGTGTATCTCATTTTCTTACTTTGTGGCTAGCCCCTGGAGTCTTTCTCTCCTTCTTCTCTTGTTCTTTCTTCCAGATTTCTCCTATTTATTTTCTCTGCCTTCTAGCCTTGTTTATCCCTTCTTCTGCCTTTCAGCTCTTTATTAGACCATCAGATGTTTTAGACAGGAAGTAACAGCTTCACAGAGTTAAAAAAAATGCAACAAAAAAAATACAACTCGTGTTTGCATCATTAAAGTTTAAGTAAAGGTAACATTCGTTAAAATAATACTCCACAACAGGCATGGTTTATAGGAATCACTGGGCAACTCAAATCATAACAAGCATTTACACAGGAGTATAATGATCAAGGGATGGTTGAGAGTGGTACCTTCTTGACTTGTGACTTTATCCAGGATCTGGCCAACCTGAATAGATGTGGTCAGTCATCTATTTGCCATAAAACTATAACTCAGGGTGGCAGAGATCTAGCCACCATCTCGTGCCTTTCCCTGTCCTACTTTTTGGAGCCTCTTTGTTCTGTTATAATCAGGTTTCTTTTCCCTGTTGGGCTTTAAGCCCTCTGAAAGTCTGTCTGTCTGTCTGTCTGACTGTCTCCTTCAACATTGTAGTCCTAGTACCCGGTAGCATGCTTGTTACATAATAGGTATATAGTAAACTTTCAGAGTGAAAGAATGAATAGCTTAGTTTTTCTGGGTCTTTCTTTGCTTCATAGAGGAGAATCTATAAGAACTAGGCTAGTTTATGGCCTGGATCACTCGAAGAAAATGGTCAGTCTGGGGTCAAACTTTCTGAAAAGTAAACCAAGGAGGAATGTTCTATCTCATCATTTGTCCTTGTTCCAACTCTACAGATGTAACAGGCTATGGAGAGTTGAGCTGAGTGTTATTTATGCTCAGTGTGCCCTACTTTGAGTTGGAAGTCTAAATCCTAAAAAGGGTCTTTGAACATCAGACTGGACTCCTTTAGAGAAAGGTGAAAGAATGTATCAGTAGCTCCATTACTTCATGGGAAATAGACTGTTTTTATTCATAGAAACTGTAGAAATTAGTGAAAGATGCTATTAGTACTATCCACAGTTTAAGATTGCCAGCACTGCTCTTTGGTAGTTATTGGAATCTTCTAAGACATCCCTTACCTCTCCCTTCCTTGCCTCTTAAGGTTGATTTCAGAGTACCATTGTTAATGTCCATCAGATTGGTTTTCCCTAGCCTCCACCTTGTACAGTTTCTCCCTGCCTGGTGCAGTCTGGTGCTTTAAAACCAATCCTCTTAGCATCTAGGCATACTATGTATATAACCTGATGAAGAATTCACTTTGGAATTTCAACTTAGACATCCAGAAGTGTTCTAGTTCCCGACTCCTTACATCATTAGTCCCATTTCATACTGATGAGCTGATGTCCTAGTTTCTAAAGCTCGTAAAGGGTTAAAAAAGGCGAGTCATTTGTGTCCTAATATTAGTTTGCAGCTCCTCTTTTTTTTCACATACTCATTTGTGTTCACGTTCCGATCCCTTGAGAACAATACTTTTTTTTCCTCATTAGAACATTTATTTGTTGCTGCCAAAATTGTTCACAAAACTAAAATTTATTTATATTTAAGAGTGTTCTGCAAGTCAGGTGTGGTGGTGCACACATTTAATCCCAACACTCAGGAGGCAGAGACAGGTGGATCTCTGTGAGATGAGGCCAGCATGGTCTACAAGGAGTTCCAGGGTAGTAAATGAACCTTAGCAAAGAGCATGCAGTAATTTTTTGCATGCAGTAATATTAGCAACAAATATTCCAAAAGCAAGAGACTTCCGTTTATAAAGAGAACTAATTGGATCCAGGCTGTAAAGGGCTGGATACTGTATTAATAACTCTTGAATCTGTTACTCCATTTTCCAGATTTCTTTTTAATGGCATTATATAGAAGAATTCTAAGGACTGGTTGATTCATCAATATGTTGAGTGTTTAGCTGCCTCTCGACCAGCTAGCTCTTCTAATACTTATAATTTTGTATAGGAAACACCAATTTCTGGAGCCCCTACATTCTATACTGTTGCAAAGAAATCAGGAAAGGCAAGTTATAAGTTAGAAATTTTAAGTGGCTCAAAGCCCTTATGATTCTGTTCAAAAGTCAGAACTATATGCTTTTCTCATGGTATTAGATTTTCCGGAACCTCTTTATATAGTTATTGACTCTCAGTATGCAGAAAGAGTTGTTTTACGTATTGAAACTGCTGAGCTTATTCCAGACGATTCAGAATTAACTTCGTTGTTTATTCAACTATAACAAGTAACCGGACATAAAATCATCTTGTGTAGAACACAGATCAGATCTCAAATGGGCCTACCAGGCCCTCAAGCACAGGGTAATGATGAAATTGATTAGCTCTTGGTTGGAAGTGTGTTAGAAGCCTCAGAATTTTCTTAAACATCCTGTTACACAGAAACTCTGTCTCAAAAAAAAGTGTTTTGCACATAGGAGACACTGCAGTCCATTGTGGTTGAGAGGGAATCTGATATTGCTGCTCTTCAGTTGATGTGACGTAAATTAAAGACCAAAGCTTGCAATAGTCTTGAAGGACAAACAGATAAATGTGTGCTCACTATTATTCACGCAGACTAGCCTGAGTATCTGAAGGCATGAATAGATATTGTTTTACCTTGTATTGTGGATTAGTTATACTTTATTGTGTTTTGTATTTTAATATTTTTGAAATACTCATTATGTAGCCCAAGATGACCTCAAACTCACTTTTCTCTTGTTTCAGCCATTCTAATGCTGAGGTTACAGACATCAATATAATATGAGCCTTAGGAAGAGAACAGACTAGATATATGTTCATTAGTGTTGTGAAGCTATATTTATTCATTTTTCTTTTCTGGTCTTGAGGTTAAAACCCAGAGCCTTGAGCATGCTTAACAGCTAGCCTACCTCCTGAGCTTCAAGGAGTGAGAACCCACTGATGAGTGTAGAAGGTACAATCTCTGTGCATGGGGATTAGCAACAAATAAGCATATGTACCCCATAGCTATTCAGAATATGTGGTTGCTACAAACAAAAAACATTGCTTAAAAGTGCGTTTCTCTGTCTGCCCATCACACCAAAATAATGTATTAGTTATTCCTGTTGCCTGCATCTAGCTAATGACTGACCCCCTCTCCCTGAAAAGAGAGGTACGTCATTTGGTGAAGGGTCTAGTGCAGGGATCACTAGCTAACGAGTTAGGAGTAATATAAGATGTATTGACATCTGGAGGAGTGTGTTATTTTAATACTTAACGGGGAGAATTTCCATTTTCTTCACTTCCACCCTTCTTGAATACTCGTGGGCTGGCCATACTGACACACATCTTTTGAGAAACTGGGTGGTTCCAGAGGAAAAATCCTTTAGAATTTGATATTTGACTAAACCCCATAATGTGTTATTTGCCCATTCTGCTTGTTAGTCTGTGAAGCTTGACCACCACCCTCCCCACTCATAGTGACTCAGGAGCAAGTACTCAGGGAGCACATGGCTGAAAATCACTACACAGTTAAGAGTCTCCAACATAAAAGACCCCAAAACACAGAATCAGTATCACAAATAGGTGGAAAAGTCTTCAAATACGATGTTCTTAGTATGATTTCTAATCACAAGAGATAAGAGGGTCAGAAAGTTTACAGAAAAGATCAGGAAAAAAGCAATAATATTACACCTCTCAAAAGCAGCATAGGAAAGCAGGCAGGGAATAGCTTTTAGAAAATTTTTGAGAAAATTTAAGCCAATTTTTTTAAAATTCAATTTAAGTGGGAAAATTGTGATCTTTTTAGGAAAACAAAGTCTCAAAACAAATAGGTTTGTATAGTAGGAGGGTCACCAGCCTGCTGGGTTTTTTGGGAAGGGTTTGTTATCTCATGTAGGATAGGCAGTTGCTGGCATTGTGGCAAGACCTGAATGTCTTTAGTGTGTGAAATTCTCTCATCCTTCTGCTTATTCTTGTTCATAGTCGACAGGTGGCAGCACAGCCCCAGGCGTCACATCCACAGGGAGTCAAGGTTTTCTATTGCTGTGTAACAGTTAATCACAAGCTTAGCCACTCCAGATAGTGCCCAGTTACCTCACTGCTCTGCAGGTCATCAGGCTTGACTAGATGTTCTGCTTACTGGCCGTGAAGCCAAAATAAAGATGTCCAGGGATACAGCACCAGGGCAAATGACCAGAAAACTAACTTAGGAGAGAGGAAAAGACTGTGTTCTTCGTGCGTCTGAGGCCACACACACATCCCTCACAAGCTCTGGTTTCAGAAGAGGTCTTAGAGATGAGTAACATCTTCCTGGAACATAAGGCCTTGCTGTTCAAGCCGTATTTATTCATCGGTTTCTATAGGATGGTGTTCTAAATGTTTGCCTGATTTCTCATCTTCATTTCTAATATTTGATCCTCTTTTAGCAAATGAAGGATAAGAGAGATTAAATATCCTGTCCAGAATCGCAAAGCGAAATGAGGGATAGCTGAGAAGCTCTATACACAAAATCAGAACTGACCTCAGAGCCCAAGGTATTTTCTTGTTTTCATTTCTATTTTAGCTAAGCCCGGTGTCGTCCTAAATGTTACTGGGATTTTACTCTTGCTGCCCCTGTGGTCTCCAATAAATAAATTGAGACAAATCATACAGCACACACACACACACACACACACACACACACACACACACACACACACACACACACACACACACAGCATGTATTAGAGACCAAAGTGAGGTGTCATCCAGAGATGAGAGTGGGGCAGTGACTTAGGCTTTTACTAAGGAAAACATTGTGACAGTGGACAACTGCCAAAGGAACCCAGTGTCAGCTAGATGTTTGGTCAACTTCTACTGCCTTCTAAAATCTCTGGACTCCTTTCTTTGAAATTCCCCCATGTGTTTGGTTCTCATTAACACTGTCGATTTTTCAAGTGAAAGAAGTGGTCAGCAAAAGGAGGAGGGGTATCACAGAAGGTCTTTTTGGAATGTAGGGCACCACGGGAAAAGATGGGTTTTTACAGAAGATGAGGCAGGCGGAGAAGATGAGTTTGCTTTTGTTTACAAAGCCCAGGAAAGGGAAGGTTATCTATCCTAGTTACGCATGGATGTTTCTTCGTAAGTTTTCTGTTCTGTTAACATTATTATGTCCCTAAACCCTAAAGGTCTCCAACTCGTCAATCATTTAGTGAGCTACCACCCCCAAAAATCACTGTGGATCTAGGAATTGGGGTTTGTGTCACTTGAATTTACATGTACAGAGACTGAGCTTCTTGTGTGGAAAATGTAAGCTCCATTTCAGAAGAAGCCCACTTAGGGAGCTGCAGGCCCAGCTCTGATGAAAGGAGAGAAACTATGTTTGCATACAATGGTCAATACATACAAGATCATCAAAAGCCCTGTGCCTTGCTTGACCTGCTGCTGCAGATTGCTCAGGTTTTACCGCTTTGTATGCTATCAGCAGGCTAAACGAAGTTGGTGGAAAGCAGTTGCATGGACAGAGAATTGATGGCATCAAAGGGTGCCCAGTTGTGATCCACTTGTTACTGAGCACATAGGTTCAAAAGCTCACTGCCTTGGTTTTTCTATATCCTTGAGAAATTAGGAAATAGAAATTGGTAAGGAAAATAGATTTATTTACAGCTTGGCCAAAGGAGAGGATGGATGGGGGAGGGAGTGCATTTTTTGTTAGCTTATGCCTTTGACTATCTTAAAATTTATAGAGATAGGTTGGGGATGAAGCTTAGCTGGCAAGTACTTGTTTAGCAGGTACAAAAGCCTTGGGTTCAATCCCAGGACTACGTAAAAACTGAACGTGTTGTCATACACCTCTAATTCTAGCACTGAGGAGGGATAGGAGGTCAGAGTCATCCTCAGCTCAGCTTGAGAAACATATCTCACTGTTTCAAAAACAAGGAATTAAAAAATCTAGTTTTTAAAGTGACTTCAGTGCAGTCTTAAACAAGCACATGTGAATTAAAGAAGTCAGTTCAAGACCTGGATTAAAAAAAAAATCAGGAAGTGGTTGAGAAATTTGGTAAGCAAATTGTGATTCTAGGAAAATAACAACCAAAATCTTAAATAGAAATTTTATTAATGAAGAATTTAATAAGTCAAATAAAAGTACAGTGGAAATCACCACTAATAGTTTATCTCAGAGGAAAGAATATTGGGGACATTTAAGGCACAGCACTTAAGAAGCACAGATAGGATCAGAAGTTAAAAGTCACATTCTGGTACATAGGGAGATGGAGACCATCCTGAAATAAAGACCCTGCTTAACAACAACAACAACAATAATAATGATAGGAAAAGCAATCATAAGCACATTTTACAAAATGTGAGACATGACCAAGAAACTAAACCCAAGAATCCATGGAGTTGTAGGGCTTGAGATACAAAAAGCCGTCAAAGACATAAGAAAATTTCCCAAACTTAAAAAAGAATAGGAACATAAATACTTGAAGAATTCCGAACCCTAAATAGTCATGACCATCCAAAAAGCCTCTTTATGCTACACCATAGTTCACATGCCAAGGGTACAAACAAAAGGAGGGACATTAAATACTGCAAGACAAAAATATAACTTAGAAAAAAGCAAGCTCACTGGAATTATATCTGACCTGTCTGCAGAAATCCTAAAACCAAGAAAAACACAGAATAATGGATTAAATCCTTCAGAATAAATAACTGCCAACGAAGGCCATTTAGTCCAGCAAAGCTATCATTTAAAATTGGAGAATTGATGACCTTTCACAATAACAGAACCTACAGCAACTCGTGGGACAGCATTATAGGAGATACTGAAAGGAATCCCACACAGGAAGGATGAAGACAACTAGCTCAGGAAGGAATACATTTTATCAGAGGAATAAATAAATAAGAATTCGAAAGAATCCGTGTCTTAGTTAAGGTTTCTATTGCTGCGACCAACACCGTGACCCAAAAAGCAAGTTTGGGGAGAAAGGATCTATTTGGCTTACACTTCAGCATTGCTTTTCAGATAAAAGGGTGTCAGGATAGGACCTCAAGCAGGGCAGGAATCTGGAGGTGGAGCTGATGCAGAGGCCATGGAGGGCTGCTGCTTACTGGCTTGCTACCTCTGGCCTGATCAGTCCACTTTCTCCTAGACCACCAGCCCAGGGATGCTACTGCTAACCATAGGCTGGGCTCTCCTCCATTGATTACTGAATGAAAGAAATGTCTTACAGCTGGATCTCATTAGAGGCCTTTCCTCAGTGAAGGCTCCTTCCTCTCTGATGACACTAGACCAGCCAGTACAATCTAACATGTCCAACTCATTAAAGCAGCAAACTCTTAAGATGAGTAAGGAAAGAAAAATACTAAAATCAACTAGGAAAAGAATTGCAGCATCAGCAGATACATCTCATAATAACCCTGAATTAAGAATGGTCTCAAGATATTAAGTGTAAATCATCTGCAAGAAACAGACCTTCTGACACAAAGTGAAATTGTGGAAAATGACATAGCAAATAGTTGAAATCTTAAGGCAAGCAAGATATTTCTGTCAGTCAAAGTGGACTTCAAAACAAAATTAGTCAAGAGAAAGTTCATTGTTTTAGTTTCTTTTTCTGTTGCTGTGATAAAAACACTCTGACAAAAGGAATTTAAGGGGCTGGAGAGATGGCTCAGCAGTTAAGAATATTTGCTTTCTTGCAGATGATCCCAGTTTGAATTCAACACCCGATAGCTAACAGCTGTCTGTAACTCTCAGGGGATCTAATGCCCTCTATGCCCTTTTATGGCTTCCATGGGCACTGCATGTATGTGGTTACATGCAAGAACGTGCATAAAAATAAAATAAAAAGGAACTTAAGGAGGCAGGGCTTATTCTCCTTCACAGTTTCAGGGTGTAACCCATCAAGGTGAGGAAGGTGTGGCAGTGGGAGCTTGAAGCAATCGATTGTATCACATCCATAGTCAGAAAGTGGAGAGCAATGAATGGATGCTAGTACTCATCTCATGGTCTCCATTTTATATAATCTAAGAGTTCCTGCCCAAGGAATGGTTTTGTTCTTCCCACATTAGTTAATGTAACGAAGACAATCCCCTCTCAGATATACCCAAAGGTTCATCCTGTAGATTCAGGATTTTTTGTTGAGAAAATAAACAGTATCAACAAACCCGTAGCTGAACTTACCAAAAGAAAAGAGCCGAGTTAGTAAAATAAGAGATGACAAATATGAATTACATGTTATACTGAAATACTAAGGATCACTAGAAAATATTTTGAAACCCGTTGCAGTAATCACACACACACACACACACACACACACACACACACACACACACACACACACGGAATCAAGAGAATATAGCCAACCTTAATATGAGTTTGAAAGTTTGAAATAGTAATTATTTTCCACCAAAGAAAAGCCCAAGATTGGATGAATTTACTGTTGAATTCTGTAAGACATTTAGAAAAGGGCTAATTCCATAAAATAGAAAGGTACACAGTGCTACTAAATTAAATATTGAGCCAGTATTGCCCTAATGCCCAAAGCAGATAGAGCAACAGGGTTAAAAAGAAAGAGAAAAAAAAAAAACCCAATAAGCCAAATTATTTCCACTCATTTTAAGACCATTCAAGAGATGGCATATACCCTTAATGTCAGCACTCCTGAGGCAGAGGCAAGAAGATCTCTGAGTTTGAGGCCACCCTGATCTATTCGAGGCCAGACAAAGTTACATAGTGAGACCTCGACTCACACAGAACAAATCAAAAATTAAAGATGATAAAGTCTATACAAGGAAAGTTTTGAGATTTATATATTTTTTAGTAAGTGTGGAGGTGTAAATTTAGCATATGAAAAGCAGTAGCAAGACTAGCAAGATGTCTTAGCAGGAAAAGGTGCTTGCCACCATACCTAAAGACTTGAGTTCAGTTCTGAAACTTGCATGATGGAAGGAGAAAACTGACTCCTACAAATTGTCCTCAGACTTCTATACATGTACTGTGACACACACACACACACACACACACACACACACACACACAGACACACACAGACACACACACAGACAGACAGACACACACACACACACACACAGACACACACACACAGACACACACACACACAGACACACACAGACACACAGACACACAGACAGACAGACAGACAGACAGACAGACAGACACACACACACACACACACACACACACACACACACACACACACACACTTGCTCTGTAGAATTCCTCCTGCCTCTGTTCCAAGTACTGAGATTAAAGGCCAACCGCCACCACTTGGATCTGGGAAAATTGGATATTCACATGTAGAAAGATTAAACTAGATCCCTATCATCCTTTAGAAAAAGTAAATTACAAAGGAATCAACAACCTGAAAAACTAAAACTCTTAGAGGAAATATGGAAAATGTCTTACGGTTTAAGAACAAGAAAGGACATTCTAAGACCCCAATAACTCAGAACGTAGTATCAATTAATTGACAAGTGAAATTATATGAAATTAAAAACTTTTTATACATCAAAGGCAACAACAGTGAACAGGTAGCTCACAGAATTGGAAAAAGTCTTGGCTAGCTATTCATCTGATCAGGGATTAAAATCTAGAACCTATAAAGAGTTCAAAATAGTAAACATCAAAAGAACAAATTTTCCAATAAATAAATAAGGAAATTTATTAAATGGATCTCAAGAAGTACATGAAAAAATGTTTATTATCTTTAGCCATAGTGAAAATGCTGATTAAAAATACATTGAAATTCCATCTCACTTAAGCCAAAATGACTGTCACCAAGGTAACAAGTGAGTACTGACAAGTAACTAGGAGGCACAGAGAATCCTTACACATTCTTGATGTGAATATAAATTAATATACTCACCATGAAAATCAGTATGGTATTAATTAACAATAGAATCAGCATGTGATTAGCTATACCACAACTCCTGGGTATGTATCTGAAGGAATCTGAGTGTCTCAGTTACTTGTGATAAATAAAAAAACCTGACATTTTAAGGAAAGGTTTGTTTGGGTTCACAGTTTGACCAAACATGGCTGCAAAAACATGTTTTTCACATGGTATCTTCAGTCAAGAAACAGATGAATGTTACCCCCCCCCTTTTTTAACCTCAGTTTAACCTAGCTCATAAAATTGTGCCACTCATTCTTAGGATTGGGTCTTCCCACTTCAAAAAAGTTTGAAATGCCCTCAAAGACATGCCCAAAGATTTCCTATTTGATTCTAGATCCTGCCATGTTAAGAATCAGGATTATCCATGACAAGATCACCCCTTGTCAGCTTGCAAACATCACTTTAAAACCTTCTACCTCTTGTTTCTGTACCTTAAACTCATCTCAATTCAATTAAACTTCAAACTCCTCATAGACTTTAATGTTTCCAATACTTCAGAAGGGTAAATGCAATCTTTTTTGAGACTTAGGCAGTCTTTTCACTGTGTGCTTCTATAACATTGAGAAGTGAGTTACATTCCTTAAACATAGCATAATGTAAATATTTCCATTGCAGAAAATACAAATGTGGTGACAGCAGGGAAACGTGATCAAAGCTAGACTGAAACCTAGAATGGGAAAACTAATTCTTGACGCTATGTGTCTGGCATCTGGGACTCACGATGAAATTCTAGACGCCAAAGAACTTAACTCTGGTACCTGAAGCACACAGCTCTTTATGTGTTCTTGGGCCAACTTCACTAAGTATCTGCAGATTTCCTCAGCAGCTGTCACCCGGCTTGGTACCTCAAACAAACTGAGGTCTCCATTGGAATTCAGGCTTCACCTTCACAGCTCTACATAGTATCCTTTCAGGGCGTCTTTGCAGGAACTTCGAACCTGTCATACATTACCTAGTTTTGATGGCCACCTGAAACTGGTGCAAGGCTGCACAACCCCCTTCCATTTGTGCCTGCAAAACCAGCACCGTATGGATGACACTGGCAGGTATGCTGCCAGCTGAGGATGAAGACTGGACTCTTTGGACCACAGTTGCATCATCCTGTATGTGGAGAACCTGGATAAACAGTTTCATATGCAGTGCTGTTTCAGATCAGAACCTGTCAGTGGTATTCTCTGCTAAGGTTCTCCCTTTCAAATGAATTTGCATTTTCATGAGCTGGGCTCTTCCATGCATGGGATCTTGCCTCCACAGTATGTTTCCTGTTGCCATAGTGCAGAGCATTGGGTTTATGTCATTAATGGTTCTAATCTCTAACAGTTATACTTGCTTTCAAACTTGCCTTGTCTGTACAGTTAAACATTGCTTATGCTCTTCATTGCCAAGCTGAGCATTTTCCATATCTTCCTGTTCTACTTTCTTTTTGCCTCTCTTACTATAGATAGTCCTGTATGAGAGAGTGAACAGTGCCATGACAGTCTGAATGCTTTCCTGTCTTGAAATTTCTTTTCCAAACATGCTGGTCAATTGCTTTCAAATTCATCCTCACTCAAGTTTTCAGAACTGCAGCCTTTGCCAGAATACAGCACAAAAGGTCTGTAGTTCAGTTAGCAATCAGTACCTTGTTCTCTGAAATCTTGAAGCTCGGTCCCTCCTAGTCACATTTTTTTAAGGCTTTCTAGCCTTCTAAACATCCACTAAAGTGGCTCATTAGGCTGCTTATAGCATGCTAGGGCTTTTGTAGCTAAACACTTCTAAACTCTTCTGCATTTCTCCCACAAACCAGTTCCAAAGACCCAGGAACCACAAGGATTTATGACAGCATCAGCCTCACTTCCTCATATCAGTTTTTTTTTTTATTAGTTACTCTTCAATATTATGGGACAAAGTACTTAGAAAGAAATGAATTGTTTTGACTCATAGAGGGTACAGACCATCCCTGTAGGGAAAGTATTGATGCATAAACATGAAATGCCTGGTCACATTGCACAGAAACATGTGTGCTGGTGCTCACTCAGCTTCTTTCTTCTGTTTAGTCAGTCTAGACCCAATCTCACGGAATGGTACTAGAGAAGCTCTTCTTACGTCAATGGACTCAACCTAGAAAACCCCCTCCTAGACATGACCAGAGATTATTGTCCTCATTCTGTATCCTGTCATGTTAACAGTGTTAATGGATACATTAATTCAGCATCTAGTAGAGATACCTGCACATCTGTGTTTATTGGGGCACTATTCACAGTAGCCAAATTACGTATTAGATGTTCACTAACAGATAGATGGGTAATAGGAAGTGAAGCTTTTTTTCATCTATGAAGAAAATGAAAGTAGGTTATTTTGAAGAAAATAATTGAAGCTGAAGATACAATTTTAAGTGGAAGAAACCAGATTTAGAAAAACAAATACCACATGTTTACAGTTTTATGTGGAACTTAGGTTTAGAAAGACATGAAAATACATATGGGCCTATTTGGAAAATGGTAGGAGAACAGGAAGATGGGCAAGATACAATGACAAAGGGACTACTAAGTCCTAAAACATGTCACTGCCATCAAAGTCAATGATATCTAAGGATCCTGCAGCGAAGTTCCACTCAGACATTTGCAGAAGTCATCAAAAAGGAGAAGGGACAGTTCAGAAGCCTCAGCCAGCTTCCAGCTCTGCCCAGCCACATGCCCCGTTGCTTACCCTTCCCCTCCCACCATGCCTTCAGCATCTGCTAAGCATCCCAAGATATAAAACACTACTATGTAAGGAACACTCAATGGAATGGAGTGCTTCTGTTTGCTTGCTGAATTTTTCCAGAAAGTTCTTTTAAAAGTAATTGTTTTTGTAATTAATGACAGAACCAATTGTGTGATTTCTCTTATGGTGGCATGGTAAAGAGTCTTAGATCTGCCTGATTGACCAAATTCACATGCTGATTGTGCAGAAGTTGCATTACTGTATCTGTACACCAAACAGATTCTCAGAAGCGCTTCTTTGGAGAATAGTTGTCAACTGTGCTTTGGACTATTCTCTGTAGGCAAGAGACTGATTGGGACATTTGAGGCAAGAGACTGATTGGGACATTTGAGGCAAGAGATTGATTAGGACATTTGAGGGATTAAATTTTATGATGGTGTCCTCCAGAAGAACTGTGACCCAGGAATGGAGTTTGAATAAATCTTATTTTTATTTTAGGTGCCAATGTCACTTAACAAACACGAAGTAGATCTCTGGCTAGAGAAATGATCTAGGAGATCCAAGGAAATATTTAAATCATGCATAACAGTATAGAAGAAGCAGGGGACCTCAATAACAGCATGAAGCTGGAGGAAGGCCAGAAGTGAACAAAGACAGCTTCTCTGTGTGCATCTTCAGAAGCCCGAGGAATTCCTTTAAGCTTCTGGGACCTCAACTGAGAGGAAACCTGGATGCTGGCTTCAGTGATGACAGGAATTTTAGAACTAGTATATGCAATGAAGACATTATGATGTAGGCTGAAGCATGAGGATTCAAAAGTGAAGAACTGCTCAATGGAAAAATATAAGACATATCCAAGCATGAGCATAGCTTCCCAAGGAAAAGCAGCATTTCACATGGGGATTTTTAATATCTCAGAATGTATCCCAACCCTTTCCTTTGATATGGGATTTTGCTCTCTGGTATTTAAGAATGAAGACGCCAAATCAGAGATAGTTATTTTCAGTTATAAACCCCCAAATTTTAAAAATTAATTTCTTATTTACTTTTAGTATCTCTTTTAAACTCACATGTAGTTTTTAGAGTTCTCATTAATTCTCTAAACTACCAATTTTATTTTATTTTTTATAAATCATAATTTTCATTCCAGTTTTTTAATTTAAAATAATTGTTTTGGTTTTATAATTAAGTGCACAAAATAAACTAATTTGGAAGTAGTAAATGTTCCTAATCAAAAGGAATATTACCTTTAGTTAGATTTTTCTATTTTTTATACTTGTAACTTGAATTAATATAACCAAACACAAAACCAGCTGAAGTATGAAATAATTGTTTTTCTCCAACCTTTTTCCCATTCCTTAGATTATACATAGGAGAAATGTCCATAGATTGTAACGGGCGGGCACCCCTAGAGCACCCCAAGACACCCCAAGACCACGGCTAATGACCATTGTTAACTTTAAACAAAAAGAGAGTTTAATGAATATGAATACCGGCACACACATATGTGTGGGCTCCAGGCACTGTAGAAGCCAAGAGCCCTGAATGCTTTTGGGGTAGAATTCTTATACCGCACTCTGGGTAGGGGAGGGAGTATGGGCAGGCTCGGTGCGATAACAGGGCGGGACCAAAGTTCAGCTTAGGACAGAGTTTAGGAATGCAGGCAGGCAAGCAGACAGGCAGGAAAGCGTATTTCTTGTGAAACAATAGGACCACCTGAAGACATTCATTTCTTGGAGCAATGGTCATGATGGGTACGTTGTGCAAGCTTCAGAAAGTTCCTGCCTGCTTCGGTTAACAGTTCTCATGGTATGGCTTTCCTGGGTGGCCCCACCCATGTTGTTATATCAGGAATGAAGTCCCAGGGCTGCATTGTTATATCAACACCCACATTGTTATATCAGGAATGAAGTCCAGAAGGTCAAGCTGCTGACCAGGTGGGTCCCAAGAACTCAGGAAGTATATCCTGAACAGTTGAGCAAGCTGCCATAAATCCTATGAACAAAGCTTTATCCAAGAGTTTTGAGAGCCTGAGTCTTTGAGCAAACAGCCATCTGATCAATTGTCCGTCACACAGGGACTGAAACTCTGTCAGCCTGGCTAGTTTTGGGGACCTCAGGAAGGTAGTTGAGGGGAAAGAATCAAACAGAATTTTTCTATCTTCACAAGATAAAGTGAAAAGAAGAGAGACAAATGGGGATGGGTGAGTGAAGGGAGGGAGGGAAAAAGGGTGGGAGAAGGAGGTAGAGAGAGATTGGTAAATGATTAGAATCTGAAATACCTTTCAGAGACAGTACCACCGATACTGTGTGGAACAATGATTATGTATCATGAGTGTGCTGTGCTAGAAATTCAGAGTCCTGTCTTCCCAATATCGTAATTAACTGAGTAACATTAAGTTCACTAGTTATGTTGATTTTCATTGGCTGTAATTTGCCAAGTAATCCCCATATCCCTTGATGGGTGATTGTTCTCTTATTTCAGCCATTCTAACACGTGGTCAGTGATTGGGTTTGCATTTTCCTATGGACCGTGACATTGTTTCACATGCTTGTTGCCACGAAATCTCCTTTTCAGTCAAGTATTTGCTGATCCTTTCAGTTAGATTCATTGAGTTGAAAAAAATCTTCACAAATTCTGGATTCAAGCTCCTTGGGAGTAAATGTATTGTGAGTGCTTTCTGTAAGCCTGTGACTTTTCTGTCTCTCGATAGGAGAAGGTTGTGTTTGCAGTGAAGTCAAATCGCCAGTACTGTTTACGAAAACTACAATCTGAAGGTTTTCCTGCTCCTAATTCATATGTTGAAATCTAGACCTTGATGTGATGGGATTTGGAGGTGAAACTTTTGGGAGGTGATTCGTTGATGAGGGTGGAGTCCTAACAAATGAAGTTCATGCTCCAAAGAGATAGAAACAAAACCTCCCTAGTTCCTTCTGTGTAAAGACAGAGAAAGTCATTTATGAATCAGGAAATGCCTTCTGAATCTGGCACTGAATTTGCTGGAACTTTGGTCTTTCAGTCCCCAGTCTTCAGATTTGTGAGAAGTTAGTATCTGGTTCAATGGTTTCTTTCACTGTCTTGGTGCAGCAGCCTATGTGACTAATCAGACTAAGGCAATGATGCGATGTTTTGCTTTCGTATTTTGGTTTTTTCAAGACAGGGCTTCACTGTAGAGCGATGGCTGTTCTAGAACTCTCTATCTATAGACCATGCTGGTCTTAAACTCAGAGATCTGTGTGGCTCTGCAAAAGGCATGTGCCACCATTGCCTTGCACACTTGATGTTTTTTTGTGTCTAATGTTAACATTGCTTGCTGAACTCAAGGCTATAACAGAATATAAATATTCTTATGGCTTTTATTGCTTTCAATTTTAAGCTTAAACTTTTATTATTTATTTTTACATATGGCTTAAAGGGACAGTCAATGATTTTTTTTTAAAAAAATATTAATGTATGTAAATATCCAATTATTCTAATGTCATTTATTGGAAACCTCATCCTTTCTACTTTGAATTATCTTGGCACTCTGTCCAAGATCAGCTATGCAGTTGTACCTCTCATTCTATTTGCTGTATGTCTGTGGTGTGACCATGCTTTCAAGACTGTAGAGTTATAGAAAACCTTGAACCCGGATAAGGTAAGTCTTCTAATTTTATTCCTTAAAATTATTTTGAAAATTTAAATTCTTTATATTCCATTCAGATTTTTAAATAAACTTATTGATTTCTACAAATATTTACTAATTTATTTATTATGATTTTATTTCCATTTCATGTGCATTGGTCTTTTGCCTGTGTATATGTCTGTGTGAGGGTGTCAGGTCTTCTGGAAATGGAGTTACAGACAGTTGTGAGCTGCCACGTGGGTGCTGGGAACTGAACCCAGTCCTCTGGAAGAGCAGCCAGTGCTCTTAACCAATGAACCATCTCTCTAGCCCTTAAATACTTATTTTTATTTCTTTGAATATTTTGCCTGCATGTATGCATACTTGCAGTATGTGCCTGGTGCCTGCAGAGGTAAGAAAGGAGCATCTAATTCCCTGGAACTGGTGTTAAGGACAGTTGTTAGCCATCACATGGGTGCTGGGAAACAAATCCCAGTTCTCTGTAAGAACAAGAGCTCTCAACCACAGAGCCATATCTTTGGCCTCAGTTTATTAACTTGTAATGACATGATTGATGAGACTTTTATTGGGTTTACTATTAGAAAGTTTTTATGAGCTCTGTTGTAGCATTATTACAATGTTTTTATATATTACATTTTCATTATAATTATTTTTTTTTAGATTTAGTTTTTTTTTAATGTTTATGGTTGTTTTGCCTGCATGTATGTCTGTGCAGCAGCGTACATACTTGAAATGCCATGGAGGCCAGAAGTGGGCATCACATCCCTTTGACTGGAGTTACAGGTGGTTGTTAGCCATCATGTGGGTTCTGGGATTTGAACCTGGGTCCTCTGGAAGAGCAGCCAGTGCTTTTACTTACTGACCCATCTCCTCAGCTCCTGTGTTTTCATTTTCTACTCATTTAAAAATACTTTCTGATTTTCCCCCTTGATGACTTTATCTTTGTCATTTCGTGTCTTTTGTGGGTTGACCTTAGGGCTTTGTGCATTTTGGATAAGTGCTTTGCTATTATCTACATTCCCAGCCCTTAGTATTTTAAAATATTGTCTCACTTTGCTGCTTCAGCTGTAGTTGAACATGCTGTCTATGTAGCTGGCTTTAAATTCATGATTCCTCTATTTCAGCATCCTCGGTGACACTACAGTGTGTGGCATTGTACCATTCAGCTTCTTTTCAGTTAGAAAGATGGTTCCTTCCCGTCAAGCCTGCTACATATGTGGTTGTTCTGTTGTTCTAGTTATATTTTTCCCATCAGCATTTGAAACTGTCTCTTCATTGTCTCCTGCATTGTGTAGTTTCTGATGAATGTTCTGATTTAATTCCCGTCTTTGCTCACAAATAATAAAATAACAAAATACATGTTTTTCTTTATAATAGATTATTTTTCAGAAGGTTGAAGTGCTGTGGTATTTCAGTGTTTGTTCTGTTTGAAATTCTTTCATATCTACTGGATCTTTTTAAATATTTTATATTATTTTGAAAGTATTTGGACTGTGTAGTAGGAGGTTTCTGGCCCAGACTTTTGGGCCTCGCCTTAAGGTTTAGGCCCATAGACCCACAGAGACACACAGATGCTTACAACAGTTTTAGGCTGATTGGCTCAAGGCCCAGGCATATAACTTGCTAACTTTTTACCCTTAAACTAACCCATGATTCTTATCCTGTTCAGCCTTGTGGCTCAGTACCTTTTCTCAGAGCAGCATAGTTGTTCTCTGCATCTTCTGGCTTCTCTCTGGCATTCTGCTCTGTTCTGCCTGTTCCTAGAGTTTTCTTAGTCTAGTAGCCCCACTCACACTTCCTGTCTGCCTTTGGCCAATCAGCGCTGTTTATTAAACTCATAGGTGGGGACAATTATTTATAATGGAACAACATAATCTCCTTACAGGACTGTTATATCTTCTATATTCTACCTATTTTCCTATATGTTAAAATGTTTGTTATTGTCCAGAGCTCTTACATGCTGAATTCTGTTACAACTGTACTTTAAAAATATTTTATTTATTTATTTATTGAAGTAGTTCTACTTCCCTGGGGGGAGAGACTGTGTAAGAGGAGACCGTTTCCTGTAAAAAGTAGGAAAAATTTTCTGCTCCTGGTAATGGTGTCATTGGCCTTTGGTCAGATGAATAAACCTGTTAAAAGGGAGAAATGTGTTTTTTGGTGGTCCTCAGGGAAATTTTATGTGAATATACTGAGAAATAACAGGATCTGGGTTCAAAAATTCCATTTATCATTTTTGTGAGTAGAGTTTTGCCTGTGGATCAGATTAGGGGTTGAGTGATAATGGTACAGAAAGACCACTGTGGTCATTTGTGTAGCCAATGTACCTTCTACCTGGGCTCTTGACTCCTCATTTCCTGAGTCTCCGTAAGAAGAAAAGAAAGGTAAGGAAGCTGGTAGACAGCAAAGATGGGTTTATTTCAGCTTAAACCTGGAAAGGGCTCTCATAAGACAAAGGGAAAGTGAACTCTTGCAGGCTGTTGTCAGAGATGGGTGAGCATGGGGCTGATGGAGGACCAGAAGGCAGTGGTTTGAAAGGGATAGAGGTATGGTTCAGCTGGGTAGTGTAAAGCTAAGATGTGTAGGAATTGTGTAAATGGTGTAGATCACAGAAAATTGACCTGGGATCACTGAAAGTTGGCCACAGGAAAGAGGGGCTCCTAAGGCTGGAACGTAATCCTAGGCAGGAAGTGGCTGGGACGGAGTGGCCTCCAAGTCATTGATTATTTTCACAGATATTTATGTTTGCCCCTTGACCTTCTTCCCCGTGTCAGGATCCAGTATGGACTCCAGAGATGTGCTAATACAATCACCATCAAGTTCAGCACAGTTGTGGTCACCAGTCTTCCTGCAACAGGCTCTAAGGTATGACTCTTGCTTGCCCTGTTTCACTTTAGGTAAACTCCTATTCCTTCCCTGTACTCCTGTAGCCTCACAAACTTGGGCCATCTATTCACAGCGCTGCCTAAGCCCTGACACTTGTATTCTGTATCATTTGTAGATACTCTAACAATTTGGTTGGGAATAGATGGGTCTCTGCTTCCTATGCCCTCCCCCATGCAGTGCGCCACCTTTCTCACATTTTGTTTTTCTTCTTTTTTTCCTGTTATCCTTCCAGTGTTGACTGACACAGTCTCTCTTTCCTCTCTTCATTCTCATTTTTTTTTTTTTTTAGCAAATGTACCTTGACTGATAAATAGTGTAGTGCAGTGAGGTGCTGGTTCTCCAACTGTGGAAATGACAGACCTGACACCTACTGTTGATGTAGCTTCAATTTAGTGTTGCCTTTTCTTCCAGGTTGACCCTGAAAATAGTTCATCATCTTGCTTTATTCTTACTCACTGAACGTAAGATGTGTGCTCAATAGCTTCTCAGTGCGGTGAACTCAGTAAAACGGCACAGTAGAGGGAAGATTCCTTTTACTTATGATTTCAGGTTCCTCCATCATGGTTGGGGAGGACATCATAAGGCAGAACTGTTGAACCCATGTCCCACAGGGAGGCACAGCTGAGTATAACAGGACGGGACCAAGACAAGATATAAATGTCAAGGGTATATCTCCAACCAGAGTTCAACTTAGAAAATTCCACAACCTTTTAATATTCTGTCAGAATTTGAATGGATTAGGCCAGAGACTTCATGTCCTAATTATGTATAGAAGTTTCCTCACAGACCCAGCAGTGTGTCTGATGAATGTCTTAGACATCGTCAATAGAATTAAGTAAACAGGATTCACCCTTAGAGGGCTAGAGATACTTTGTCATACAGCATCTGTTTTCATTCTCTGTACTCATCTATACTGTGTTTCATATTTTTGGAAGGTTCCATTTAGTTTTATTTATACTAAATTCCATAATTTTTAAAGTAGATGCTTTTTTTTAAATGAAGGAGAGCCACCCCCTACACAGTAGATTCTCTCTCCCAGAACCTGGATTAGACACAAATCACAACCAAACACCTGCTTTCACAGAGAGATGCTTTATTAAGCAGGGAAGAAAAGTTAAAGTGGTTTCTTTCTCACTCAGGGAGAAAACCATCATCAAATGGCCTTGCAGCTGTAATTTTCACAGAATAAAAAGGGGGAGGTCTGTGTTAGGATGGGCTAGGATGCAGTGGTATATTTTTATTGGAATGTTAATTAGGTGAGCCAAAGGGGGCATTTGATCGCTAGACTTCAATACTAATGATCCTGGTAGTCAGCATCAGGAGTAGGAAGTAGCCAAATAAGGGAATAGACCAAAATTATACAATGGAAAAAAGAGAGCACCTTTAACAAGTGTTACTCGTCTAACTGGATGGTGGCATGTAGAAGAATGCAAATAGATTCATATCTATCACCCTACACAAAAATTAAGTTAAGTGGATCAAAGACCTCAACATAAATCCAGATATGCTGAATCTGATAGTAGAGAAAGTGAGAAGTAGTCATGAGTGCATTGGCACAGAAGACAACTTTTTGAGCAGGACACTAGTAGTACTGACACTAAGATCGAAACTTAAATGAATAGGTCCTCATGATACAAAGTTTCTGTAAGGCAAAGGGCACTGCCAACAGGGTGAAACAGCAGCCTACAGAATGGGAAAAGATCTACACCAACTCCACATCTGACAGAGGGCTGATCTCCAAAATATATAAAGAACTCAAGAAGCTAGACATCAAAAAGCCAAATAATACAATTAAAAAATGACAGTATAGATCTAAACAGGCAGTTGTCAACAGAGGTATCTCAAATGGCCAAGAAACACTTAAAGAATTGTTCAACATCCTTAGCCACTTGGGAAACACAAATCAGAATGACTCCCATCTTTCACCTGTTCAGAACAGCTCAGATAAACACAGTGACAGCTCATGCTGGAGAGGATGTGGAGCAAGGGGAACACTCCTCCACTGCTGGTGGGAGTGTAAACTTGTACAGCCACGTTGGAAATCAGTGTGGGTGACAGTTTATCATAAAGCTGGGAATTGAGCTACCTCAAAACCCAGCTATACCACTTTTGGGCTTATACACAAAGGATGCTCATACACACACACACACACACACACACACACACACACACACACACACACACACACACGAGAACTAATGACTTTGATGTCTTCCTGGCAGAGTTTATAGGTGGGAGATATTGATGATTACCTTTTCCTACATTAAGTAGGTAGTATTTTCCAACACCGTGAACTCTAGTCAGTAGGGGGTGAAGCTTCTAGTGGGGTGCTAGCTTGATTGCTTTGTGTTTGATGAAATAAGTATGTACTATTGTCAGTAATAGAGCCTAACCATCAGGTTGTGGAGAGGAACCACTATAGCCTTGGTAATAGTCTATGATATTTTGTGGGGGAGGGGAGGCACGGACCCCTTAAGCCAACTACTCAATAAGATGTAACCCATTCCTAGCAATGGAGGTTTAACTTGGTGTAGTAACTTGTCTAGTTGGAGAATTGTCTCCCTCATCATATGGTAACACTATTTAAATTATTTTCACATATGTATATATCTTAGGAAGCTTCTGCAATAGTAGGTTTCCATATGGTTTGCCAAAAGGCCTTTAGTGTTTGCTGCCCTTCTCCATAATTCTCTCCTTTACTACCTCCCACTTACCATTTGATGCTCTTGTTCCAATTCCTTTATGTCTTCACAACACGATTCTACTTTCCCTTCATTGGGAGATTGTTGTTGAAGATGTGTTGCATTTTTTTTATGCTGTGGAATATTTGTTTAGTGATGCAAAGACATGTTGCATTTGTTTAACTCCGTGAAACTGTGTTACTTTGCCTATTTAAAACAGCTGGTTGGTATAATAAAGAACGGAATGGCCAATAGCTGGACAGGGGAGAGAAATAGGTGGGGATGGCATGTAGAGATAATAAATAGAAAGCATGAGAGGGAGAGGGAAAAGAAGGAGAGAGAACACAAAGGACCGACCACCAGCTACACAGCAAGACATGGAGTAAGAAGTAAAGAAAAGATATACAGAAATAGAGAAAGGTAAAAGCCCAGAGGTAGACAGGATAGTTTAAGAAAAGCTAACTAGAAATAAGGCTAAGGACAGACATTTATAAGTAGTAGTAAGTCTTCATGTGTGTTGTAGTGAGGTTTCTTGGTCCTGGACGGCCAGAGGCCCAAACCCTGTCATGCCAGACCCCTTAGCCACCCACCGCTGCTGCTCAGGCCCTTAAAATGACTCAGACGCTTACATTAACTTTATGCTGTTTGGCCTATGGCTCAGGCACATTGCTAGCTGGCTCTTATATCTTAAATCAACCCATTTCTATAATCTGTCTGCCACGTGGCCCGTGGCTCACCTGTATTCCTTACAAGTTGCTCCTTTGGGCTTCTGGCTTGGTCTCCCTGACTCCGCCCTGCTTCTCCTACCTATGCTCTGATTTCTCCTACTTTTTCTATGGTGCCATCATGGCCGAAAACAGCTCCTTTATTTAAAGATTGATATTCACAGCATACAGAAAGACATTCCCACATCACATGTGATTATTTGGGAGCTGGGTGATGGACCCCCCCAAAGAGCTAAGAATCAAAGAGGAAAAAAAAACCCAATTAGAGGAGATCTCCTTCTTCCCTCTAGACTTTATTAGATACTTAACATCTGTGGTTGTTTATGTTGTGGCACACATACTGAAAGCATACAAGCTAACATCTGCATGTAAGAGAAAACATTTAATATTTGTCTTTTGGGGGTATATTTCACTCATGATGATTATTCCTAGATTCACCTGTTTACTTAAGGATTCGTAACTTCATTTCTTTTTCTTTCTTTTTAAAAAGATATATTTATTTATCTATCATGTATACAGTGTTCTGCCTACATGTATACCTGCAGACCAGAAAAGGGTACCAGATCTCATTTTAAGTTGTTGTGAGCCTCCATGTGCTTGCTGACAATTGAACTCAGGACCGTTGAAAGAGAAGCCAGTACTTTTAACCTCTGATCCATCTCTTCAGCCCAATTTCATTTCTCTTAATAGCTTAAAAAATCCCATTGCTAAGTATAACACATTTTCTTTATCTATTCATCCATTGATATACATTCAGGCTATTTCCACTTTCTGGCCCTTAAGAACAGAGCAGCAAAGGACATGGATAAGCAAGTAGCTCTATAGTAAGCTATAAGTTCTTTGGATATAAGCACAAGAGTTATATAGCTGGTTCTTGGGGTAGATATATTCCCAGCTTCCTGTGGAACTGCCACACATTGGACTCCTATCAGCAATGGATAAGTGTTGCCCTTTCCATGTGCCCTCACTGCCTGTGCTGTTACTTATTTTATTAATCTTTAACATTGTAGCTGGTGTAAGATGAGATATCAGAGTTTTAATTTGCATTTTGCTCATGGCTATGGGTGTTAAACATTTCTCAGCCATTTATTTGTGTTTAATCTTTTGAGAACTCTACTTAGTTTTGTATACTATCTTTTAATTGGGTCATTTTTTTAGTTTTTAAAAATCTATTCCAGTTCTATCATATTTATAGTTGGTCAAGACTCTTTCCCATTTGTAAGCTGCCACTTTGCCCCCATGATAGTGTTCTTGCCATAAAGAAGCTTTTTATATCACGAGGTCTTATTTATTAATTGCTGCACTTATTGCCTGCGCTATTGGTGTCTCATTTAGAAAGTCGTCTCCTTTGCCATTGAGTTCAAGCCTATTTTCCACTTTCTCTTCTATCAGAGTAAGGGTTTCTGGTCTTATGTTGATTTCCTTGATGAGTTGATTTTTATGTGGGGTAGTAGATGTGTGTCTATTTTCATTCTTCTGCATAACTTGTTGAAGATTCTGTATTTTCTCTAGTGAGTATTTTTGGTTCTTTTGTAAAAAAAAAAAAATCAGGTGCCCAGAGGTATGTGGATTTATGTTTGGGTTGTCAATACAATACCATTGATCAGTGTGTCTTTTTATGCCATGTAGTTACAGCTTCTGTGGGCTCATGTCTGACAAGTTCTTTTTTGCTACAGACATCCAGTACCTGTGGTTTGTAAGCATTCTAACCCCTTTTCTATGATGATCTGTGAGCCTTGGGGGTATCAGGTATGCTAGAGATATCTCATTTGGTGCTGAACTCTTCTTAGTCTCTTATTTCCTGCGTGCTGACAAGTTTTGTGTCTCTGTACTAACTTTCAACTGATAAGAGTTGAAAGATGCAGTCACTTATCAGTATAAAGGAAGAACTTAGGGGGAGGTTTATTACTCTCTCCATTTAGTAGAATATTAGTAATGATACTAGGCACGATTTCTGGCTTGTGGCATGGGCATTAAATTCAATCAGAAAAGGGTGCCACTCTTCCACCAGTGTACATGTCTTGCTAGCCCTTTTGTTATTGTAGTTGCTGAGTTCACAGCTGGGTAAGGCTGTGTATTATCCTTCTTTTCTGGAAGCACACAAATAACCTTCCAGCACCATGAAAGCTAACCAATAGGGATGATGCTTCTAGGGGTACCATCTTGGTATCATCAACAATAGTGCCTTCCCATTACCCCTTTAATGTAAGTGAAGCAGTGACAATATCCTATGTTTGAATAGAGGTAGCCTACACCTGGCCCTGGGCTTTTATTTGGTAGCCTATACTATCTGACAGAGACATTGTTCTCTTTACAGGGTTATTCCATTTATATTCCTTTATGTATGTTTCTATATGTATTTTAGAAAGCTTCTACAGGAATAGGTTTCCATTTGGCTTTTTCAAAGGTGTTTTTTTCCCTTTGTTCTTTAGCATTAGTTATCTCCCCCCATAGTCTCTCCTCTATTCAGTCTCACATCTCCCACCTCATTTAACTCTTCCTGTTTTATTTTTCCTGCATGTCACTTATGTTCCATCTCTTTTCTCTTGAAATCACCCAGCCCCTACAGGGTTCCTTAGTAATTTCCTGACTTCTATGATACCCTAACTTAAATACACATATCTAAAGGTTGAAAGCCAGCATATACATATGAGAGAGAATCTACTGAGTTTTTATTTCTGTATCTGAGTTACCTCACTCAAAATGATTATTTGCAGCTTCACCAATACACCTGTAAAGTTTATTTTTCTTTTCATCCCCCTTGTATATATGCTCCACATTTTCATTACCCTTTTGCTACTTGATGGCCACTTAAGACAGTTTTCACTCAGTGGCTCTTGTGGATAGAGCAGCTGTGAACACTGATGAGCAAGATTACTGTAAGGAGGATACAGAATCCTTTCAGAATGTTTCCAGGAGTGGTTATAGCTGGCTTGTGTGGTAAGTTTATTTCCAGCCTTCTGTGGAACTTCCATCTAGTTTCTGCTGTTGCTATACTAATTTACATTCCTACAGTGAACAGACCTCCTTTCCCCACATCCGTGCGATTTTTTTTTGTTTTGTTTTGGTTTTTTAAATGTTAATCATTTTGACTGGAGTGAGGTGAAATCTCAAAGAAGTTCTAATTTGATTTCCCTGATGGCTACAGTTTTTTTTGTATATTCTAAACACTAATCCTCAGTCAGATTGATAGCTGGTAAAGATATTTACTTTCATTTTGTAGATGGCCTCTTCATGTCAATGATGGTGTTTTGGGTGTAAGGAAGCTTTTTAGTTTTATGAGGTCTTATTTGCTAGTTATTGGTCTTAATTACTGGGCTAATGGGACTCTCCGGAAAGTCTTTTCCTGTGGTTGTAAGTTAAATCTATTACCTAATTTCTCCTTAAGCTGATGGTAGGTTGAGATCTTATGATGACGATTGACTCCTTTGAAGTTGAGTTTTGTTCAGAGGGAGCCATAGGATCTAATTTCTTTCTTCTACTTTTAACTATCCTGTTTGACTAGCACCACTCGGTGAAGACACTGACTTTTCTCCAGTTTATATTTTTGGCCTCTGTGTCTAAATTCAAGTATTATAGGATCATAGGCTCATATATTTTTGCTCAGTCTTTCTCTAGTTTTGGTAGTTGGGTAGTATGACTTCATTAAAATACTTTGAATGTGTTCCTTCTTTTTTTTTTTTTATAGAATATTGGTGTTAGTTTTTTTTGAAGGCTGGGTTGCATTGTCCACTGAATCCATCTGCCTCCCCCTTTTTGAGATTTTTAATTACTGCTTTTATCTTGTTGGCTGTTATAGATATGTTTAAATTATGCACTTAATTTAACTTTTGTGTGCCACATGCATCTAGAAATCTCAGACTTGTTTAGTCCTGTAGAATATACAATTTCAAAGTATGTTCTTAGGATTCTCTGGACCTCCTTGGTGTCTGGCATAATGTCTCCTTCTCATCTCTAGTTCTGTTAATTTGGGTCTTCTCTCTCCTTAATTTGGCTGCTGATTTGTCAATTTTATTAATATCCTTTAAGAACAAAATCTTTGTTTCATTAATTCTATGTATTTTTTATTTTGTTAATTTCAGCTTGCTTTTTTTTAATCTCTTTTCATTACATCTACTTCTTCTGATTCTTCTTTTTTAAGGCCTTCGGTTGCATCACTGTGTTATTAGTTTGAGAGTCTCTCTCTCTCTCTCTCTCTCTCTCTCTCTCTCTCTCTCACACACACACACACACACACACACACATACACACACACACACACACACATAGCCACTTAGCCCTATAAAATTTCCGGTTAAGACTGCCTACATTGGATAATGTAGATTTTGGTATGTTGTGTTTCCATATTCATTAAATTCTAGGAATGTTTTTAAAATTCATTCTTCCCAGACACAATTATCATTCAGTAGGGTGTCTCTTATTCTTATTGAATTTGTGCATTTCTGTAGTTTCTATTAATGTTGACAGCTAGCTTTATTTTACTATGGTCTGATAGAATGTAGGGTGTTATTTTATATTTTTCTATGTTGAGGTGATTTTTATGTTCTAATGTGTGGTTGATTTTGGATATAATTCCATGGGCTGATGAGAAGACTGAATATTCTTCATTGTGTGTATGGAATTTTCTGTTAGTTTTACTTATTTAATGATATCATCCATCTCTAATGATTCTCTGTCTAGCTTTTGTCTAGATGACATGTCTATTGGTGAGAGTGCGTAATTAAAGTTACCTTCAACACTGGATTATGGTTAATCTGTGGTTTTAGATTTAGTATTTTGTCTTTTTTATGAAGTCAGTGCACTGTGGTTGGTGCATATATGTTTAAAATTATAATATCCTTTTGATGGATAATTCCTTCAATGAATATTTCTTAGTTTCATTTGCTTATATGTAGGGAATGGATGCAGCTTTGAATGAATGTGTATTGCTGACATGGGCACAGTCAGGTGAAGAGATCAAATGCCTCAGACCCATGGGATAGGCAAAAATCTTTCCTAGGTAGGGCTATGAGAATTGGCTAAACTTTCTTCTGGCCTGTGTGCAGATATTGACAGTATGTACAAAAACTAGCAACCACAGTTTCTTTTTCTAGGATGACTGCAAACTAAGACTTAGCCCCTACAGAGACCTCACACAGAGACTGGTTGACCCCTCCTCCTTATGGTAGTGTAGTGGTGCTTTTCACCAGAGTGAGCACAACCCACCTGATCCCAGACTTTCTGCACATATGTTTGTCCTTTCTTCACGCCCATGTGGCCCCAGGCAGGTTTTCAGAACCAAGCCATGAAGGATGTGGCATTTGCAGTCCTTTTCTTGGTTACTTTGCTCCAAGGTTGTATCTGTCATTAATATTGAGGTATGTTCCTTGGAATCAACAATGATTAGGACCCTATTTTCTAATCCAGTCTGTTTTTTATCTTTTTATTAAGGAATTGATAACATTAATAAGTGACTATTGTAAGATGTGTATTAACTTATAGTTTTGTTGCTGATTTTTGTGTTGTTTTCTTATATCTTCTTTGACTAAGTGCTCTGGCATTGTTCATTTCCTGTGACTTCCTGTGCCTTCTTGGGTGTGCCTATCCTTTTCTTCAGAGTGAAGTAGTTTTTTCAGTATCTTTTGTAGATCTGGCTTAGTGGGCACAAATTCCTCTAATCTGCTTTTAATCAGAAGCATATGTCTCTCCTTCAATTTTAAGTTCTAATTTTATTTGGTAAATATTTGTCTTTTTTTTTTTTTTTTTTTAAAGAACCTGGAATACAGCTTTCTAGGTCCTTCTGTCTTAAAAGTTACTGTAGAATAATCAGGCATTATTTTTGATGTGCTTGGTTTTTTTTATGTGACGGGACCCTCTATTCTTGCAGCTTTCAATAATTTTTTAAGTGCTTTAAACTATAATATGACCTCTGTGACAAACGGTAATATTGCCTCCTCTGTTTCCGAGGACTACTCTGGAATGATTTCTTGGATTGTCTCTGGACTTGGCTTCATCTGTGGGTGTGAATCTTGTTCTGGATTTCTGCCTCTGTTTTATTATACATTGGCTCTGGTTCCTCCAGATTCATTGGCCACCAGAGATCACAATTCCTTGAGTCTCCCAGCCACAAATAACTAGTGGGAAAGAAGACTGAAGAACATGGCCAACTGGATCATAAAGTAAAGGTGAGCACATCAAATGAGGAACTGGGCTCTTTCCAGGGTATCTACAGTCCATGGCCTGGGATCCCACTGCATGTTCCTCCTGCCCTGTGCTTATATACATGTGGGCCTTGTTGAGGCTACACCCTGAGTGCTCTGTTTTGCAATCTACTGCTTTGTGGTCCTAGGATCCCACTGCCACATGGAAGCACCTCTTGCTGCTTCTGCTGGGTGGACTTCCTGCAAGGTGACATCCTGACAGATGATAGGGGCCAGGGCTGGTGGGCAGACATATGATTACTACAGTGTGTTGTGCTTTGGGGAAATGAGCAGGAGGAGATAGGGCCTGAGTGTGTTTAGATGAGATCCCTGAACACTTTATTCTCATACCTGCATGTTCCCCTTGTCCCCTTGCCTCTGATGTGACAACCATAGTCCTTTTCTCTTCCAGTTTCTTACTTTCCTGGCCCTGGTCCTTCCTCAGCTTACTTGTCTTCCCCCATTCCTTTCACTCCCTTCACATTGTAGCGTTTTCCTTTTTTAAAAAGTTTGATTGTTCATGACCCTAAATGTAGTTGTAAGTTGGGCAAACAAAGTTCTTGGTAGGATGATAACAAGAAAATGGGATGATCTGTGCAACCCTGTGTGGTTGGCTCAGGCAGCCTGCATTACATCTTTGATTTTTATCCTCATGTCTGCTCATTATCAGGATTTGGGACGGAGATCTTTTTGTCCTTATCTAGCCATCCCTTTCCAGAGTCAAAGGTCATGGGCTTCCTTGTAGAGATAAGGAAGACATACATCCAGTTCCTTCTCTGGACATGGGCTCAGTTTCTGTGTGATGCTTGAAGCTAGGTACTGAAGAGTCTATTACTGTTGGTTTTCCATTTCATCACTGGTATGTAGCTGGTGTCAACAGTTTAACTCTGACAGTTTTATTAGACAGGAGAATGCATCTGTAGAACTGAAAGTGATATGAAGTGTTTCATATGGATACGATTTATAGTTAAGGCCTTGGTGGTCTCTCCATTTTTTAAAAAAGATGTATGTATGTATGTATGTATGTATGTATGTATGTATGTATGTATGTGTGTATTTATTAAGTATTCTATGTGCATGCCAGAAGAGAGCACCAGATCTCATCATATATGGTTGTGAGCCACCATGTGGTTGCTGGGAATTGAACTCAAGATATGTGGAAGAGCAGCCAGTATTCTTAACTCTGCCCCATCTCTCCAGTGCCCATCTTACCCAGTTCTCATACAGAGAATGACGGATATATGTTAGGTAGTTCTAATAGACTGAGTTCAATTGCCAGGTCCCACATGATGGAAGAGGAGACACCTGACTTCTGCAAGTTCACCTCTGATTTCTGCCAGCCTGAAGTAGGAATTCTGCACTCCCTCCCCACATGCATACACACTCACTTAATGTGGTAAAAATACAATGAAAGCAGGTGATCACATCATTTACACACGGAAAAACAGATGGTGTTTTGGGCACTGTCTTCTACAACTCGGCAAGTAAAAGCCTGCTCCTAACCATCATCGTTAGCTTCAGAGCATTTGCAAGACCACCAGAAATTCCTTTGTTCCTATGCTACCATACAATCATGCTCTCACTTTCATGCCTTGCAACCACAGCTTTTCCCACTTGGGTATATTCTTGGATTCATACAGATGCCTCTTCTTTCTTATATGTCACTTGTGACTTTCTTGTTTATTTTCAATTCATTTCTGATATTGTATTTCATTTCTTTTTTAAAAAAACACATTTAAGTTTTTCTTGAATAAAACATACCATTTTCCTCTTCCCTTTTCTCCCACCATCTCCTCCCATGTCCCCCCATGCTCCCTCTTGAAATCATGCCCTCTTTTTCTTTGTTATTGTTACTTGCTAGTCTTTCCACCATCTCTGCCATGATGTTCCCCGAGCCTCAGGTGCAGGAACTGTGTTATAGAGGAATCGTTTTGGACTTAACACCCACGATTACTTGTTTTATGCATTTTGATCAGTTGCAATTTTCTGTAAAGCTCTCCATCTGTTACAAAGAGTAGCTTCTTTACTGAGGAGTGAGAGCTACACTTAGGTATAGGTACAACATTAAGTATTTAGAATGAGTTTAGGAATTTTGTTGGCTTAGTAAAATGGCTGTGGTAAATCCTCCCCTAAGACCCACGACTCCACTAGGCCCTGTATATTTGGATAGGGTCACAGTACCAGATATAATTTCCCTCTTGTTGGGTAGTTCTTAAGTCCAATAAGAGAGCTATTGGTTACTACCAAGATATGAGGGCCAATATGAGTGCTTCTGGTATTGATAGCTAGTCCTCGGGGAGCAGGCTCTCAAGTCAGATCCAGCTTGTACAATGTCATTTAGTTCCGTTGTTTTTGTTTATTTTTTTGTTTAGAGGACGTGTCTATTGGAGAAAATGGTGTACTGAATCACTTAATGTCTCAACTAGGGTTTCTATTGCTGTGATAAAACATCGAGACTATAAGGAACTTTGGGAGGAAAGGGTATATTTCACTTCCACATCAAAGGAAGTCAGGGCAGCTCAGGACAGGAAGTTGGAGTCAGGAACTTCCATAAAGGCCAAGGAGGACCACTGCTTGACTTAGTCTTCATGGATTGCTCAGCCTGCTTTCTTTTCACACTTAGGACCACTAGCCCAGAGTTGTCGCAACCCCAAATGGGCCAGGCTACCCCACAGTAATTTCTAATAAAAGATTGTCCTGTAGTCTTGCATACAGTCAAACCTTATGGAGGCATCTTCTCAATTCAGGTTCTCTGCTCTCAGATGACTCTAGCTAGTGTCAAGCTGACATAAAACTGTCTTGTATTTTTACTATTAAAGGTTTGCTATTTCCAGGCAGAGGTGGCCACAGGCTTTTTTTTTTTTTTTTTTTTTAAATTCCAGCACTGGCAGAGGCAGGCAGATCTCTGAGTTTGAGGCCAGCCTGATTTACAGAGTGAGTTTCAGAACAGTCAGGGCTACACTGAGAAACCCTGCCAAACCCCTTCTCAAAAAAAAAAAAAAAAAAAAAGGTTTGCTGTTAATCTGTGTCTTTTTATGAAATTGGGTGCACCAGAGTTTGGTGCATGTATATTTAGGATAGTAATGTCTGCTTGGTTAATATAATGAAGTATCCTTCTGTATATCTTCTGATTAGCTTTTAGTCTGAAATATATATATGTGTGTGTGTATGTTATTAGACTAGCAGTGCCTGTTGCCTCTTGGTCCCATTTGATTGGAATATCCTTCTGCCCCACATCCTTTCACTTTAAGGTGGTACTGATTTAAAGCTAAGGTGAGTTTCTATTGATTGATTGATTGATTGATTGATTGTCGTAGAGTTTTATGTAGCCATGGCTGGCTTCCTACTTGCTATGTAGCCAATAATCACCTTGAACTTTTTGTTCTGGCTTCTTGCTCCCTAATGCTGAATTTACCTGTGTGCTTTTCCATACTCAGTTTTCTGTGGTGATGGGGATTGAACTCTACCAACTGAATTACACCCCTGTTCCCCATCCATTTGTTCTCTTGTTTGGAGCCTCTTTCCAGTTGAGATTAGAGAAACACCAAGGAACACAGCAGCACTGGCATTTGCTGTGAAGCCTGTGAAGAGGGGATCATTTGTTATAGAAAGTAGGCCCCATAATTAAGGACCCATTTCCTTCTCATGTATTTACATATCTCCACACATTTATCTAATTTTTGATCCAGTTTTGAGAGAATAACTCTAGCTTGCATGACAATATCTAGTATTTTAGCTTTAGGGTTTTATTGAGTAGGTACATTCCATTTCCATTAAGGCAGGAGATTTAATATCTAGATGTAACAGGTTCAGGGAAGTAGCTTCCTTCTGGCTGGAAAATCAGAGCACTCTGTGTGGTATCCCCTCCCCCACCCCATGCTCATTCTTTTAACGTCATTTGAAAATTAGTTTTTGTGAAAATGAAGCCAGAAGTATCTAGTCACTGGCTGTGGGAGTGGAGGTGAGTGAAGGCAGTGAGGAATTTAGGACACCTAGGAGACAGTCATCCCCAGGCTTTCTGCTCAGTCCCTGGTCTGGAACTCCCATGGCTGGCCCTCGGTGCCTGGGCATTTATAGATCATTGACTAGCCAAGACTGGGTCCTGAGTCCTCTGCCCTGCCCTCTGTTTTTGTTTGACCCTGGAATCCAACTGTCATGGGAACAAACCTCCTGCTGTCCCTGCTGGGCTCCTGCTTGGTGGTATCATCCTGGCAGATGACCCGGGCTGGTCCTGGGGAACAGACATACTGGTTACTACAATGTGTTGCTCTTTACAGAAGTGAGGAACAGGAGATAGGACCCGACTCCCATTAGCACTGATCCCGCACTCTTAATTTCCACATCTCCACATCCCCTTTCTCCTTTTGCTTCTGCTGTGAGCACCATAGTATCCTTTTCTTCCTCCTTGTCATCAAGTTGCTCACCTTCCTCTTCTTCCTTCTTCTTCACCCCCACCCAAATTCTTAATATGTTTGGCCTCTTCGTGCATGGACCTAAATGTGGGTGGACAGTAGGGCAAGCAAGGTTTTTTGACAGGATGAGACAATGAAAGAATAGGAAGATTTTTCTAGTCTTGATGCCCTCTGCATCAGAGCTTTTATCTACCTCCATACAGTCGTCATTAGCCAGATTTTAGGTAGGGAAGCCTTCTGACTCTCTCCAAGCCATCATTGGCCCCCAGTAGGGATCAGCTTTTCATTGGAAAGCTCCTTCTCTGACCATTGTTTCTCAGTCATTCATCAGTTGCCCTGTGACATTTGAGGCTGGACCTTGAATGAGCCTCTTACTCTTGCTTTTGCCTTTCAGCTTCCACACAGGTCCAGCGTGGTCTGTTCAGTTCTGGGGTTTGTGAGGAGCTTTGTGGGTAGTCTCTACAGGTGAGGATGTCCTGACATGTCTTGGGATTGTCACTTGCCTTGAAGGAGGCAGCTATGTCTAGGGTGCTGGGGATAAAAGCAGACAGTGTAGAAGGATGTGTTTCCCTGTGACTGCAGGGAGCATCTTGTCTACTTTTGGTATATGAGGCCATTGACTGCTATAGTATGGTTTTTGGCTTTGGGTTGTTAGAGGTTTAGACTTATTGACTTCTTGTCTTAGACTTTTTAGTTGTTGTTGTTGTTTTGGCTTTTAAAAATGACTTAGATCTTTATATTAACTTTATGTTGTTTGGCTTATGCTTTAGGCATATTGTTACTTAGTTTTTTTATTTTTATTTAATTTATTTTTATTAATTTGTCTTGCCACGTGGCCTGTGGCTTGTGTTTTTTATATGTTTTTTTTGGGGGGGGGTCTGGCTTGATTTGTTCTTGATTTTGTCTTTTTTTTAAAATTTATTTTGATTTTTTTTTTTTTATGGTGCCTGTCATGGGCCAAAACAGCTTTTATTTAAAGATTGATGTTCACAGCATACAGAAAGACATTCCTGCACCAGATATCGTAATACATTTTATTTGTAATATATTAAATATAGGATTAATATTTATTAGAAAATAATTTAACATTTATGATAAAAGGTTATATCTTAGGAAGACATTTGAGCAATTGGATGGTTTAAGTGATGGATGTTGGTTTAATTTCTCAAGAAGGCAGGAACAAGATCCCAGTAGTCTCTTTTGAACGGGGCTGGCCACACCCCTTCAGACACCCAGGCCTCTAAATATGTGCCTTTTAAATTTATTGACTAACATCTAAATCCCACCACAATTGACTGTAGGTCAGACTGAACTTCCTTTAGGAAGAAAAAGAAAATGTTTCTTTATAGGTCTCCGGGTGGTCCTCAGAGGCCTTGTAAGTAAACATTTTTAGTTACGAAATGATTTAGACTCTAAAATTCTACTTTGCACTCTTGGGAATTAGCCCAGATTAAAGGTTGAGCCCTGATAAACCAGAAAGGCCACTTTAGTTTTTTCAGTGTAGCTGGTGGACACCCCCCTCCCGCCCCTGCTCCAGGGCCTGAGTCTGCTGGTTTATTGACTCAGAGATACTTAGGATTTCCTTTTCTCCTACTTCCTCATCAGGTGGTGAGCTCCACTCTGCTGTCTGGGGATGTGCAAGAGTGTGCTTTGTTGATACCAATGCAGAATGAAATTTGATAAAAGAATTTATATGTTTGGTGACAAAAATTTCTGTAAGAGATTGCAAGGCCAGAGCTTTTCTTGTTCTGTTCTACTCAGGTGAGTCCTTTGCCCTTCCTTCCAGGCCCCTGTAGCCTGGAAACACAGAAACAACTATTCCCAGCATGGCCTGAACCCTGACACATCTAGACTCAGGTGTTGAGATTTCCACAGTTCAGTTGGGGATAGAGAGATGCTCTCTGCTTCCCAAGACTCCATGCTCCCCTTTCTCAGATTCTGTTTTGCTTCCTTCTCTCCCTCCCTTCGGCTAGTGCTGGCTGATTGACAGCCCACTCTCCACCCCTTCTCTTCATTCTACAAATGGGATGATCAGTAAGCACGGCAATGAGGCTGGCTCTTCATCAGTGAACATGACACACAGGATGCTTCAGGGAAGCTTCAGGTTTTAGTGATGTATTTCCTGACAGGCTAACAGCTAACAACTCCAGCATTTTACTTAGGGCATAGATTAGATAATTTATTATGGTTGTGACATGAGTAAAACAATGTAAGGGAGAAAGTTCATAGTATGAAGGAAACATAGGTAAGTATAAAAGAAGATAACCAGGAAAATTGGTCGCCTTTGACCAAAGACACAATCCTCACTGGCCAATTTCTTCCAAAAGAAATTCAAGCTGCCGCAGGGACCCTGTTTTAGCTTACCATCATAGTGACAGCTGGAGGAGTTACTTGCCCCTCTGCAAGCTGAGTTTTTAAAGGCAAAACCTGCAATGTTACACATCAATTGGGGGGGGGGTCTCAGTATGGATACAATTCTGATTAGCCCCCTCCCTCTTTTTTGGGACTTTCCAGAATCCCCCTGTTATCTGCCAGCTGTTTGTCAAACCTTTTTTAATAGACTGTCTCCTGTACTGGAACAGATCATAGATTGGGTGGAAGGTGGGGTGGCCAACTCATTGCCCTAGTTCTGGGCTTGGGTGGTAGCTGGGTTGGTCAGCTTGCTAGCCTTCCTTCCATCTCACTACCCAGGTGAACTCTCAAGCATTGTCTTGGTTAGCTCACCCAATGCAATCTACAGTAACATTTGTGGCCAGTTCTCTTGCTTTTGGGGCTCTCAAATCCAGGTCGCCCTTACTCATGTCACCAGGATCAGCTCTACTTTTTTGACTAGGCAAGGTTCAGGGCCTTCCCTTCTGATTGATGTAGGGACTATGGAGGGAGGTGATTAGCTTTCCTGTTCTTACCCTCAGGGCTGGCTCATCTGCATCCAGGAACACAGGACCAGCTCTATGGTGCTGCCCAGGTGAGGTGCACACCTTACCTATAGTAAGGGGTGGGACCATCTTTCCTGAATACAAGTATGAGGTCTATCCTGAAAGGTAGGGCAGCTTATGGTGCAGGATTAGCCATCTCAGTGCCAGTGAAGTGTAGGGCCAGCTAAGCACAGAATGGTTCCAATGACTCCCATGCTGACATGAGCTGTGAACATCACTATAGACCCCTGCTGCAGTATGACCACAGGATCTAGCAGCATTCATCCAGATGCAGCAATGGCTCAGGTGGCCCCTGGTGGCCCCAGTGGTAACATAGCTCTGGGGAATCAAAATGATCCAGGTCATTGACCAGCTCCTGGGGTGTTGCAATGGGGTTTCTTGGTCCTGGGCCGCCAGAGGCCCAGACCCTGCTGCGCCAGACCCCTTAGCCGCCGCTGCTGCTCAGGCACCCTGAAATGACTCCGACACTTATATTAACTTTATGCTGTTTGGCCTATGGCTCAGGCACATTGCTAGCTAGCTCTTACATCTTAAATCAACCCATTTCCATTAATCTGTCTGCCACATGGCCCATGGCTCACCTGTGTTCCTTACATGTTGCTCCTTTGGGCTTCAGCTGGGTCTGCTCCTGACTCTACCCTTCCTTTCCTACCTATTCTGATTCCTCTGCCTACCTTTTCTACAGTGCCTGTCAAGGGCCAAAATATCTCCTTTATTTAAAGATTGAGCTTCACAGCATACAGAAAGACATTCCCACATCACTGGGGCCTCCTCAGAGCCCTTCGTGACACTGAGTCATAGACACTACTTCAGACTCTGGTTGCTGCAAAGCTATGAACTCAGACATGGCCCTAGGCAGCAGTCTGTGCCTAAATGTTTCCATGGTTCCATGTGGCATCACTGGCCATGCAGATCATCATGGCCCTGGGTGCAACTCAGTCCTCACAGTTTTCAGACACAAACTAGACACTGGTCAACAATGCAAGGCCCTTGGTGACAACAGCAGCCCTAGACATCAACTCAGACCCTGGCTTCTGGACCCCTCTGCAGGACCCTGGCATGATGACATCATGACCCCAGGAGACAGTGCAGACCATTCAGATCAGGATGTCCCTTATGGCATCATGGCCCTTGTATGTCATCATGGCCATAGGTTGCAGCCCAGACCATGGGCATCTATGTAGCTTTTGGTAGCATCTTGGGCCATAGACATCAGTATAGACCCTGACTGTGGTAGAATCATGGATCCAGACAGGTCCTAGGCAGCAGCCTGGCCCAGATGTCATCCTGGTCCAAGGTGGCAGCACGGGCTACCAGGAAATGCATGGCCCCTGCTGCAGCTCAACCCTCAGACACCAATGTGGCCCAAGGTGGCTGCCCATACCACAGGCCCCTGCATAAACCCCTGGGGCAACAGGAGCCAAAACATCAGCACAGGACCCTTCATCTGCTTTAGGTCCCCAGAACAAGACCTGGCCCTTAGTCATAGTTCAGGCCCAGACATCTCCCTAGACTCTGGTGGTCAGCTGTCCGTTCTTGTCAGCCTGTTCCTTACCACTGTCAACTCTCCAGATTTGCCTTTCTACCCAGCCCAAGAACAATTCTGCTCCACCATCTCTTCCACCTCCCCTCTCTGTACTTCTTACTACAATGGTGCCCAGCTGCCCATCGCCAGGATCAGGGCTCTTGGTTGACTACTGCCTGCCACACCCACAAGGAATGGTGTATGAACCTGTAGCCTTTCTCTGTGCCTGGACCCAGAGACTTTGGCAGCACTTAATATGATGGTACCTGATGGCCTGAAACCAGAAGTGCCTGTCAGACTCCTGGCTGATTTTTGATCCACCAGACCAAAAAGTATGGGGTAGCACCTTCTGTGTTCTCTGCCTATTCACACCTGGGTGGGGCTGTATGCTAAAATTAAATTCCTGATAATCTATAGAGGTGAGTAGGTCATAAGCATGGAGCCCTCAAACATGATATTCACTCTCTCATCAAAGACACAGTCTCAGGAGCTTCATGCTGTCTCCTCCTGTGTGAGGATGTAGAGAAGAGGGTTGTTTATAAACCAGGAAATTCCCTCACCAGAAACTGATCTACTGGGATCTCCATCTTGCATTTACTAGTCCTCAGTAGAAATAAATATCTATTGTTCCCAAGGTGCCTATTGTGTGAATTTTCTGTTCTGGGCCAACATCCTAAAAGGCTAAGCAAATAATTTTGTATTTAATATGAAATTTATTTGGTGAACTTCAAGTTTTTAAAGAGTATAAATATTTGGGTCTGGGGAGTTGGCTCAGGGGTTTAGAGTGCTGGATGTTCTCCCAGAGGAACAGGGTTTGCTTCTCATCACCCACATGGCCACTCACAATCAATTGTAATTCCAGTTCCAATGGATCTGATGCCCTTCTCTGGCCTCCATGGTCACCAAGCATACATATGGTACAGACATAAATGCTGTAAAAAAACCCCACCCATACACATAAAATACTAAGCAAAATATACTAAATTTATATTCATTTCATTAATTTTCTATCTTTAAGTTAGATATTTCAGACTCTGATGCATTTGAATTAATTTTTGTATATCATCTAAACTGCAGGCCAATGACATTTTACTTATTTAAAAATACCAATATACTGGGAGGTGCTTTTTAGGACATTAGGGGCAGAAAGTCATCAAGGTATTACCCAGCTGTCAACTGTACATGCTAACATATGAAATATGTTGGCAAATGTACCTGTTGGTGGAAGAGAGGCACTAAGCTCATTGGGAGAATAAACTGCTTTCTGATTAGAATTGAAGCTTGTTCCCCAGAATGGCCTCTATGCCTGTTGTTCCAACGAGATCAAAACCTCATATCTAAGGCACGCATAGACCTAAGGGTAATGTTGCATTAAGTGAACATTTGACAAAACTGCCTCCTGAATATTAGTGGTTATATACATGGATTAGTTCTGCATCTACATGGTCAGAAAGGCTGTTATCTGCAGTGAATGTCAGTTAGTTAATAAGGTGACTCACAAGCGGGCAGATGACCACTGAGTGCTCTGTGCTGATTGAGACTTCTGTGTCAACCTTCCCACCCCGGGACATTGTGTAAGAGAGGGAGGAAGGATGTAAGAGTCAGAGGACGGTGAGGAATGCTGTGAAGCACTGTCATCTGGCCCTGACATGGTCATGGCCCTCGTGGGCTTACCTCAGCTGTGATTACATATGTGAGAAGGAAGTTCACTTGGGGACTTTTCAGAGGAATTGGTGGAGCAGCTCTGGGTTAAGAGGATCAATATACATTGTATACATGAAGTAAATGTTAAAGAATATATTAAAAATTAAATAGGATTTATCACTATGTTCACATAATTTGCCATTGTCCCTGTAGAAAGATACAGACATGTTTCATGCCTTATTTTGTGCTAGTTACAAACCATTTATGATTCTATTTTGTTCCCATTATTGTGTTAATTAGTTTTACCATTTCCAAATGAAAATTTTCACCAGTCTTGTGCTCATCGTGTTAGACATAGCTTGCTTTGTACATTTTCAGTGGAGTACATGAGGAGCTAGACCCTTTCCTGCCCCAGGTGTGGCTCAACCTGCTTACCTCAGGTACAGAAAATCAAGTGACTTAACCCTGGATTAGAAAAGGGGCCTGTGTTCCTGTTCATGGGCTGGCACCTTGGAGCCCATTCCCTGCAAAGGAACACCTAACCCAACATTGACTTTGGGATGAGGAAATCGGACTAGCCTGGAGTGGATGTATCTCGCTGAGCTGATCACCTTGGGACTTCCTGTCCTTTTGGGGGAGGGGATGGGTGAATGGGGAGGGGAGAGGCTGAAGGCTGACTGGAAGGGATTGGGAAGAGGGAAGGGAGGGGGAGCAGGGGATACATGGATAAGAATGACATTTTTTAAAATAAAAAAATATAACAAAAAAAGAAAAGGGGGCTGGCCTCAAGCCCCAAACTATTCTGTGGGTGTTGTTTTGCATTCTAGGTCAATGAGATGGCACATTTGGGAGGGCACAAATTTAGACCTATAGGAAAAGAAGACAGGAGTTTCCTGACCAGAGGATTTTAAAACCACCAAATCATCAAACAGGCAGCCATCTTTGCTCAATCCTCATGCCAGGGTCTCTTTTGGAAGAATTGTATAGTAAATACTTCTTCATTTGCTCTATTTTCTTGAAGTGTTATCTAATGTCCAACAATTGTATACAGCTTCAAAGCTTTCCTTTGTATGACATACACGGAAAAATATTACGTTTGACCCTAACCACTCTGGTAACAAGTGGAACAGAGTTTTTGAGTCTGTTTTTATCACTTTTTTGGAAAAGAATTTGATCTGTACTTGGAAATGGTCATTTTAGGTGTTAAGCCCCTTTCAGAATCTTCTTTTTAGTCCTACTGTCTATAAACTGTCTACAAAAGCTCCTACTTCCATCAGCTGTAGAAGGTGTCAAGACAGTGTGGCTGGTTGTATGGCTGGCAAGAGATTTTGGGAGAATGCTTGATGCTGTAGATGGCCATATAGACAGTAGGATAGAAGGGGTTCTGAAGAACTTTCAGGCATAGACAGCAGAGAGAAGGGACTTTTTTATACATTTTATAGATGGGAGGTTCATGCCAAGTGAGTGATGCATACTGGACAATACCTGAAGTCAAGCTTTCTCCAGTCCTTGTATGGGAAGGACTAAGTCTATCAGTCTGGGGTCCACATACAGAATCACCTGAGGGTGCAGAGAGATCTACAGATGGGCATGACTTGAGCTGCAGCTGATGTTGGATCTAGCACAGGAAACAGGATGCAGTGGGTCCAGTGTTTCACCCATCCCAGTGGATTCTGTGACCTCCTCTCTGGCCACATCTTTGTACAAGGGAACATAACCAGAGAATGATTCTGGTTCCCAATCTGGGGAGATGCCCTCTAACAATTGAGGAATTGGCTTCTTGGCTTCAGAGGCCTTCATGAAAGCTGATATTTTTAGAAAAATTATTTAGGCTAGTTGCTTTCATAACACTTCCAAAATGGAAAGATAATGAAACCTTTGTACGGATATATAAGGAAGGAAGCAAACCACCCACCATCAGAGAGTGAGTTTTCTCTGGAAGGAAATATAGAATCTCTACTCTCCCAGGAAGCTTGTTAGACATTGCATTTTCAGAGGAGGGAATGTGTTCTTGATATCTGTAGGTAGCAAAATAGAAGATCTGTCCTTAGGTATATGTGGTGCCTGCTATTGTACTAGAAACAATAAGACAAGGTTTAGTGGTAAAATTTTTGACCAGATAAGAACTTATAGAAACTGTAAGAAAAGATATACACTGTGGGAGGGTCAGATTATATGTGTGTGTGTGTGTGTGTGTGTGTGTGTGTGTGTGTGTGTGTGTGTGTGTGAGTGTGTGTGTGTGTGAGAGAGAGTGTGTGTGTGTGTGTGTGTGTGTGAGAGAGAGAGAGAGAGAGAGAGAGAGAGAGAGAGAGAGAGAGAGAGAGAGAGAGAGAGAGAGAGAACATGTATTTGGTCTCATCTCAATTGTGTGTGTTTGTGGTATGGCATTTGAAGATAATAAATTAGTATCTCACTAAACTCTTATGTGTTACCTTTTAGAACATCACATAATATTTCCTGAATTTGCCTATTTGGGGAGAGGCATGTGAGCAGTAGGACTTAGATTTCAAATTTTCAGACAATGAATCACATGTCACTATGTCAGGCTCCAAGCAGTCAGAGTCTGAGAATTATTGTTAATGGACATTTTTGTTTTAACTTTCAGCCTTATTGTCTCTACATCCCACCTCCCCCAGTGAGACCAGTGATGAGATGAAGGTCCCATTGTTTTGAAACTATATTCCAGCTGAGAAAGTACATGTGAGGGCTCTGTTGGCACTGTATTGTCAGAGTGTCACAGGGCTGTAGTCCTAAAAGCCTTGAGACACAGTTTGCAAAGTAAGAGGATGTATATCACAGGGGTAGAAAGCCAGAAGATTAAACAAACAGAAGCCGAAGACTTACAAATAATGAAAAACAAGAATAAAGTACTATGGGAGCTAAGAGAACTCACACTAATGTAAAAAGCTTCCTAGGGACAGAGCCACCCAGGAAGTCTATATTAGTCAGGGTTCTGTAATGGAACAGAATTTATAGAATAATGACTCTTTCCGGTGGCTTTCAAAATGCTGTCCAACTGGTCCAACAGTGACTGTCTACTAATGGAATGTTTAAGAATCTAGTAGTTGTTCAGTCCATGGTGTTTGATATTCATCTGGTTTTCAGTATACTCCAGTATCCTGAAGAAGTAGGCCCATGAGAGTGAGAGGAAGCAGGCAAAGACCAAAGACTTTCTTCTTTTATTTCCTCTGTATGGGCTTCTTTAGAAGACGTGGCCTACATTAAAGGTAGATGTTCCCACCTCATAAGACCAGGATTAAAATGAGGTCTTTCCATTTCAAATGATTTAAGAAAAGTCCCTCAAAGGTGTCCCCAGCCACTCGGCATTTATTAATTCCAGATGTAGTCAGGTTGACAACCAGGAAGAGCCACCCAAAGATCTATATCAAATTTTGATTTAACCCTTGAATATTTTGACTGTCTGATCTTTGGGAGATTTTTCTCTACCTCTCCTGAATTAGTGGCCTTGAAATACCCAGTTTGCCTGAGGAGGGCATGCATGCACCCTGAGTCTGCAGAAAGGATATCTAGGTTTGAAGGGAGGAGTTGAGGCACTGTCATACCATCTTTACAATGGGTGTATAAATTATTTTGGCAGCTCCAAAAGTAGTTTTATGTGTGGCATTAGTTCAGTTCAGGGCTGAGAGGAGAACATAGTAAACTCAAAGTTATACACATTTTGGTGCTAAGTAGACACAGTTTTCTTTGTTTTTGAACCTGTTTGTAATTTTTCTTGTCTTCCTATCTGGCTCCAGAAAATTAACTGTAGTCGGCTTGGAAGATGAACCTGAATCTGCAATTTTAGCTTTCAGTGATTTATTGAGCAATTATTAAACATATAACTCGACACATATTCCGTTCACAAAGAGTTAGGAAATTTAAAATCTGGACGTAGAGGCTGAAGGTACCAATTTTCTTCTATATGATAAGTCATAGCCTAGTGTGTGTAGTACCCTCTGGTTTCCTCAGCCACCAGCCCCTAAATTCCTTCGAATCTCACAACTGTTAATTCCCATTTGAAAGGTAGTAAAATAAAAATGTAGCCAAGAATCCAGAAGTGCTTGAACCATGGGTCGGGTGTAGAATGTGCAAGCATAGGGAATCACGTAGGACCTGTGCCTCCCCAAGGCTATGTGCTCAGTCTGCTGGCTCGGGATCTCATTGGTTTTCCTTCTAGCCTGAGCTCACATATAAGCCTGCATTGTTGAGGCTAGGCCTTGAGTGCTCTGTCCTCTCCACTGCTCTCTTAACCCGAGATCTTGCTGCCATGGGGAAGCACTTCCTGCTTCTTGTGCTGGGCCTCTCCCTGGTAGTAGGCTTCCTGCAAGGTGAGATCATGGCAGGTGGAAGGGTCTGTTGCTGGTGGGCAGACACACTGTCGAAGGGTCTGGGGTTTGGAGAGGTCAGGAATAAGATGTAAGACCTGACTACGTTTATATGCATCTATATTTTATATGTATTTATATTAATCTTCATATCTTTGCGTCCCCTTCCTTCCCTCCACTCTGCTGTATACAGTTTGGTCTTCATCAATTCCTCTTCTTTGTCATGCCTTTGCTCTTGGCGTCCTTTCTCCTGGTCCTTCAGGTTACCTCCTCATTCTTAACACACAAGCATTCTTAACTCCTCCAGCTTACCTGGGTATAGACACACGTTTGTATTGGAAATGATGCAAGGAAGGTCCTTGGCAGGATGAAGATGCAGAAGTGGTTGGAGCACCTGTTTGGCCATAGGTGCTAGGTTCAAGCTCTCTACATCAGAGGCTTGATGCCCCTGCTCAGTGTGGTCCATTCACAGTATCTGAGCTGGGGAAACTCGACTCTTCTCAAATCCCTTGCTTGTATCCAAAGTCATGTTCTACCCTTTAGATATCAGCTCAGCTTATATCCAGCTCTTTGCTTGGTCCTTGTTTCTTATTCGTTGATTATAGCCACAGGCCCAGCTCCTGTATGATCCTCGAGAGGGTGCTCTGAAGGAACTTCTTACCCTTGATTTTGCCTTTTCAGCTCTGACATGTTTGCAGTGTGACATGTTAAACTCGGAAGGAGTGTGTGAGGAAGGAGAATCCACCTGTAAGGCTAAAGATGACCAGGAATGTAGCAGACTGGTAGTCTATGAAGGTATGTCAAACCTGGGAGGTCTAGGGGTGATGCTGTGTGCTTCTCAGGAATGAATCAACCCTCTTATTACTCCTGGGGACAAAGCATAGACAGTGGGAGGCTGTGTTTTCTAAACTCATGGGGAGGCTTTTTACCATTTGGTACTTGTTGCCCTCCATTTTTTTTTTTTTTTGCCAGATAAAGAAACCTTGGTGGGGGTCTTTTCATTGTCTTTAGTAGCCTTTTGGAAAAATATTCAGGGATGAGAAGATCAGAACTGTAAAATTCCAGTCAGTATTTTGGGAATGGGAGGCAGGCCTTCAGTCCAGATGACGGGTTAAGTACAGTTATCTGAGTGTGGTTGATATACATTTCACTAGGGAGCCTAATTATTCCTTTTTCTGAGACTCTGATTTTACAAATATTTATACTTGACTGTTGTTATTTTTTTTTTTGTACAGGTAATGATATCCTGTTTGGGCAGCAGAGTTGTTCTTTCCCATGCTTAAATAAGAGTATCACTCATTATCATCTAACACTGGATTTTACATGTTGTCACAACCAATCTTTGTGTAATGAGTTTTAGAGGCTGGACCCTTCCTTACCCACTTCTGCTGCAGGTGAGTCCTTACTCCTCCACTGCTCTCTTAGGCACATGATAGTGAACCATGTATTCCCTGCACTGCCCAAGCCCTCACACCTGCCTGGTATCAGCACCAGCTATTGATGTTTCAATAGCTGAGTTGAAATAGAGCATTGCATGTATCCCAAATACTTCTGCCTTTCAGATTCTTCCATAACTAACTGATATTGCCACAGTTTTCTCTACTCCTGTTGCTTTTACTTTTACCAACACCTTCCTTATACCAGTGACGATGACAGTCCTCATGCCTTCAGATTTGATGGTGTCTCTTCTGCCAAGGTTCTAGTGAACATTACTTCCAGTATCTCACTTGATTCTCATTGATTGGATGTAAGACATATGCTATCGGATTTCTCACTGTTGTGACCTGAGTAAACAGTATAATGGAGCAATGATATATTTCAGTTTATAATTTTAAAGTTTTTCATCATGGTGGGAGGTTGTAGTGGATAAGAATTATTCACATCATGGCAAGTAGGACACATAGCTAAACATAGTAGGAAAGGACCAGGGCATGATACATCCTCCATGACCACGCCTCTCGCTTTCTCTAATTCTGCCTGGAATTCTCTTAATAATCTATCCAAAATCTTATTGTATTAATGGCTTAAACAGTTTATGGCAGAGACTTCATATTTTAGTGGTGTTTAGAGATGTGACAGACACTCCCAGAGCAGTGTTTGAGAAATCTCTTAGACATCTTTGACACAATCAGGTTCACAATTAAGATTAGCCATCTCATGGGCTGAAGTCACCTCAGCACCCCAGCATCTGATTCTGTTTTGTGTGTGCATGACCTAGCTTAGCGTCAGTCCTAGTAAATCACATACATTTCATGTTGATGTTTGTATCTTTCATTTTATGTTTTTCTAGCACATTGCACACAACCCTTAGAAGATACAGACAATGCTGCTCAATGCTAGCATTCCCGTTTCACCCTGCAAAGACAAGGCTTACTTACCTGTTCAGTCAGATAGTCCGATGATTTAAAAGTCATTAATAATTTATGATGTGTATTTCCATGTGAATATTTCAATACCTTAAAAATTAAAAATCATTATAATCTTGTTTTCCAGTGCAGTGCTGACCACTGAATCCTGGCTGTTGAGCATGCGAGCGATTACTCTACTACTGACCTTGCCTTGAACCCTGTATCTTGGTCTTTCCATCATCATGCCTAAGACCCTTTAAAGTCCACATGTATCTTACCATGTTATGTTGGATACTTTGTCATTCTTGTGTACCTTTAAAAGTTTAATTCATGAATTCTGTATTGTTGTCTAGATTTTTACAATGATAAGATATTTACATTTACTGTTCCATGTGTGTTTCTGTTTTGGCACGCCATGACATGCATGTCGAACGTCAAGGTAAGCCTACAGGAATCAGCTTTCTCTTTCTTCCATGCTGGTTATGAAGTCAGTGGTCACATTTAGTGGTCAGTGCACTCACACTGTGTCAGATTATCTCTCCTCAAGTTTCAAATCTTACAGTTATGGGAGCAGTGGGTAAAGCTATTTGTCACTATGCCCCATGACCTGAATTCAGTTCCTGGGACCACCTGATAGAAAGAGAAAATGGATTTATTCAAGTTCTACTCTGACCTCCACATGCGGACACACAGAACACACACACACACACACACACACACACACACACACACACCCCTTCACAGCAAAATTGAACAATGCACAATACAATTATTGTGAAACATTATACAGTAATAGCATTATTTATTTATCCCTATCCACATTCCCTCCTCTAGCACATCTTCCCATCCTTCTCCCAACTTATCTCTTCCTGTACTATTATTCTCTTGATACCACTGCACTCTTTTCTTCTCCCATAACCCTTTACTGATTTCCTGATATTTGTTAGTATTCCTAATTGAGCACACACGTCTAAAGAATCAAAGCTAATGCCTACTAATGAGAGACAGTAAATTCCAAGGGAATGAAATTGTCAGTCATCAAATGGGTAACTGAAATAAATAGTTTTCAAAAGAAGGAGGAAGAGGATGGAAAAATGGAAGACGCAAAAAATGGCCAAACTGTTTAAAAAGTATTCAAGACTAGAGAGCCGGGATGGGTGGGAATGTAAATACCAAAGAAAGTTATGGAATGTGAGGATCACACAAGGAAAGGGGGGGGGAGAGTTGGTCAGGGAGGGAATACCGGGAGGAATAGATGAAACTAGGGGTCACTTAAGGGGTCCTATGGAGTCGTAAGACCATAGACACTTCCTATGATACATACAACCATAAAGGTGTGTGGCGATCATATTGTATATTTAATAAAAAGACTCAGGAATATCAGAGGACAAGCCACCCACAAATCCAAGCCATGAATATGAGAGAGTGTTCACCCACAGCTTTAATCCCATCACCGGAGATACAGAGATCTGACTGGATTTCTGAATTCAAGGCCTAAAAGCCAGGAGGTAGTGGTGCGTGTTGTTAGTCCCAGGACTTGGGAGACAGAGGCAAGATGATCTCTGTGAGTGCAAGGCAGGCCTGGTCTACAAAGCAAGGTCCAAGACAGCCAGGACTATTACACAGAAAACACTGTCTCGAAAAATGAAAACAAACAAACAAAAAAGGCTGGAGAGATGGCTCTGTGCTCTGAAATTCCAGACTATTTTTATTAAAAATACAGTATATCACCACAGGGGAGCCAAATGATATTGACAAATAATGGGGACACAGAGCACCATCTGGACATTTCTCATCACCAAACGAAGCTCCCAGTACTGGGAATGGGTTACATCTAATTTGAGTTGTTGGACAAAGGTTTCTCATGGTGTGGTGGTTTGAATGAAAATGGCCTGGGAGATGTGGCCTTGTTCGAGCAGGAGTGGCCTTGGAAGAAGTGTGTCATTGAGTATGGGCTTTGAGGTTTCAAATGCCGAAGACAGGCCCAGTGTCATTCTCTCTTCCTGCTGCCTGCCTAGTCAACTGAAGATCTCTCAGCTCCTCTAGCACCCTGTAATGCCTGTGCACTGCCATGCTTCTTGCAGTGATGAAATGGATGAAACTTCTGATGCTATAAGGCAGCCCCAATTAAATATTTCTTCATTAAGAGTTGCCATGGTCTTGGGGTCCATCAGAGTGATAGAAATCCTCACCAAGATTCATGGGAACCCTCAAAAAAAACCAGCCTATTGCTAAGGCTGTTGGTAGTTCTCCACAGACTGATGATAAGTCCCATTATGACATCACATAACTCATTAAACATGGAGAAATAGAGCTAGCGCCTCCCTAGAGCCTTTGCCCCTATGGACTTATATGCACATTACTAGAAGGTACTCTGCATGCTACCAGAGGAGAGAGGTAAATGATAACCCAGCTACAAACCCTTTGAGCTGTAAGAGTGGCTAGCTTGCAAAATACACTGCTCAATAGTGACACAAAGCTTGTAGAAGTAAGCAACTAATATTTGATTAGATCTAAGGCCCACTCCGTGAGAAGGATCCCATACCCAATGTGCTTGGGTGGCCAAAATCCCAAGATTAGATAGGCCCTCGGACCTACGGGAAAACCAAATACTACAGTTCTGCTAAAGCAGTGCTTTTGAACCTACGTAATGCTGCCAGACTTCCTCATGTTGTGATGACCCCCCCAGTTATAAAAGTATTTCATTGCTACTTTATAAGGGTAACTTTCCAACTATTGTGAATCATAATGTAAATATTTGAATCTGGGATATATGATATGCCTATTACTGTGAAAGGGTTGGTTGTTCAACTTCCAACGAGTTTGCATCCCTGTCTCAGGCTTTTTCTTTTCATCTACCAACTAGCACCCAATTGACATGGAGACTTCATATTCGTTAAGAATGCTTGGCTTTACTTTATGCTTGTTTCTTGCTACTTTTTATAGCTTTCCCTTTATGTTTTGCTCAGGGGTTTTTACCTTTCCTTTCTTTTGTATGTTGTTTATGAAAATATGGCTTCCAGTTTTGGGTTTCTATGGGATTCTTGTGTGTGCAAATATGTGTTCCTGTGTCTATATGCATTTCTTATGATTTTTTTGGCTTTTTTTCTTATTTTTTTGTTTTTTTATATTTAGTTTTTTGTTGGGGAGTTTCAAGAAATGGTTTTTCTGTTTAGGTCCTATTGTCCTGGAACTTTTCTATAGAACAGGTTGACCTCTAAAATTAGAGATCCACTAGTTTTTTTCATCCAGAGTGCTGGCATTAAATGCATCCATTACCACCACCACATGGCTATCAGAATTTGGTTTCAATTTATTTCACTATGTTATTTTCTATTATATGATTTATTTAAAAGTTTTTTTTTTTTAAAACAATACTGACCACTTTCCCCCTCCCATCACTCTTCCAAGTCATCCTTCCTCTTTCCCCACTCAGTGAATGCCCCATCTATTCTTCAGAGAGGGTAAGAAATCCTGGGGTAAATCAATGAAATCTGGCATATCCAATTGAGGCAGGACCCAGCTCCTCTTCCCAATATCAAGGCTGAGCAAGGTGTTCTTCTGTAAGGAATGGGATCCAAGAAGCCAATACATGTATTACAAGTAAATTCTGGTCCCAATGCCAGAGGCCCCATAAATTGCCCATGCCATTCAACTGTCATCCACATTCAGAGGCCTAGTTCAGTCCCATGCAGGTTCCCTAGATGTCAGTGAGCTCCCAGTAGCTCAGCTCAGCTGTCTCTCTGGGTTTCCTCATCATGATCTTGACCCCTTTGCTCATATAATTTCTCCTTCCTCACTTCAACTGGACTGGAAGCTTGACCCAGTGCTTAGCTGTGACTCTCTGCATCTGCTTCTGTCAGTTACTGGAGGAAGGGTCTATTGTGACAATTAGGGTGGTAATCGATTAGATTATAGGGGAAGGTCAGTTTAGGCACCCTCTACACCCTACCTCTCTTAGGTTCCTCCTTGTTACTTAGCTGCTCATGGGTTGTGGATTGTAGCCTGGATATCTTTGCTTTATGTCTAAAAATACACTTATGAGTGAGTGTGCACCATGTTTGTTTTCTTGGTCTGTGTTACCTCACTCAGGATAATTTTTTTTCTATATTTTCTAGTTCATCCATTTGCCTGCAAATTGCAGGAAGTCTTTTTAAAAAACTGTTGAGTAGTACTGCATTGTGTAAATGTACCAACTATTTTAAGCCATGGGAAACTAGTCTGCCTTCATGTTCTGGCTATTATGAATAATTCTTCTATGAATATAATTGAACAAATGTCCTTGGGGTAAGAATATGCATCCTTTGGAAATATTCCCAAGAGTGGTATTGCTGGATCATTGGGTAGACTGATTCCAAGTTTTCTGAGGAGCTGCCATACTCTGCCATACTTCCACAGAAGCTGTACAAGTTATATTTCCACCAGCAATGGAAGGGTGTTTTCCCTACTCCACATCCCCTGCAGCATAGGTTATGACCTGTGTCTTTGATCTTGGTCATTTTGCCAGGTGAAAGATTGTATCTGAGTTGTTTGATTTGTATTTTCCTGTGGTCATGTGATAGTCTTTTGTTGAGAATTCTCTGTTTAGTTCTGTCCTCTATTTTTAATTTGTATCATTTATTTTATTTGTTTATTTGTTTATTTGTTTATTCATTCATTCATTCATTCATTCATTTATTTATTTATTTATTTATTTATTTATTTAAAATCATTTATTTCCATGTACTCCCTTCTCCTGATACCTTCCCTCCTCCCAGTCCCTCCCAGTCAGCCTTCAGCCTCGTTCCTCCCCATCCACCCATATCCTCCCCCAAAAGGGCAAGAAGTCCCAAGGTGGGCCAGCCCAGCACGGCACATCCACTCTAGGCAAGTCCGATTTACTCATCCCAAAGTCAAGGCCAGGTTAGGTGTTCCTCTGCAGGGAATGGGCTCCAAGGTGCCACTACACACACAGGAACACAGTCTGATCTTACCTCTTGAGGAGGCTCCACATACTGCCCACGCCAATCGACAATTGCCTACATTTGGAAGGCCTAGCTCCTTTTCCAGATGGTTCTCCAGTGGCTGTTCTTCATTCAGTGAGCTCCATAGAGCTCCAGCCAGCCATCTCTGTGGGACTCCTCCTCATACAGACTGCTCTCTCCACTGCTCTCCAGCTGTACCTGGAGCTTGGTGCAGTGATTAGCTATGGATCTCTGCCTCTGCCTCCATTCAATGTTGGATGTAGGTTCTGTGATGACACTTAGGGTGCTTATTCATTTGATTATAGGAGAAGTCCTGTTTAGGCACCCACTCCATTATTGGTTAGAGTCCTAGCCAGGGATATCCTGAGATTTCTTGGAGGTTTCCCTTTCACCCAATTTCTTTCCAACCTCACATTAGCTTCCTCTATCAAGATATCAGTCTTTTTTCTCCCACTTTTTTGCTCCTCTCAATCAACCACCTCCTTCTCTCATGATTTGTTTCCACATTTTTTTGGATGTTACCCATTAAGATTCCATTTTGCTAAGGAAATCTCTATCTTCTCTTCCTAGGGTAATCCCTGGATGTCTCTCTTAAATTCCTTCTGATCCCAAGCTGTTCAGGGGTTGTGGTTTGCTGCTTGGGTATTATTTGCTTTTGTCTAAAGTCTACTTATGAGTACACCCCATGCATCTCTTTCTGGACTTGTGATACCTTTCTCAGGAGGATATTATCCATATCCATCCATTTGCCTGAAAACTTTAGGATGTCATTTTTTCTGCTGAGTAGTACTCCATTGTGTAGATGTACCACAGTTTGTTAACCCATTCTTCAGTTGAAGGGCATCTAGGTTGTTTTTAGGTTCTTGCTATTATGAATAATGCTGCTATGAACATAGTTGAGCTAATGCTTTTGGTGTATGAATGAGCAACCTTTGGGTATATTGCTGGGTCATTGGGGAGATTGATTGCCAGTTTTCTAAGAAACCACCATACTGTGTTCCTGAGTAGCTATACAAGTTTATACTCCAACCAACAATGGAGGAGTGTTTCTCTTGCTTTGCATCCTCTCCAGCATAGGCTGTCATCTGTGTTTTTGATCTTAGCCATTCTGACAGGTGTAAGGTGGTATCTCAAAGTTGTTTTGATTTGCATTTCTCTGATGGCTAAAGATGGTGAGCAATTCTTTAAATGCCTTTCAGCCACTTGTAATTCTTCAGTTGAGAATTCTCTTTTTAGCTATGATCTCCATTTTTTAATGGGTTATTTGAGTTTGGGCATCTAGTTTCTTGAATTCTCTATATATTTTATAGATCAGTCCTCTGTCAATGTAGGGTTGGTGAGAATATTTTCCCATTCTTTAGGCTATCATCTTGTCTCCTTGACTGTGACCTTTGTTTTACAGAAGCTTCTCAGTTTCAGGAGGTCTCATTTATTAATTGTTTTTCTTAATGTCTTGCTTCTGATGTTATATTTAGAAAATGATTATGTGTGCCAGTGCACTGGAGGGTATTCCCACTGTCTTTTCTATCAAGATTAGTGTATCTGGGTTTATTTTGAGGTCTTTGTTCCATTTGTATTTGAGTTTTGTGCAGGGTGATTGGTATGGATCCATTTACATTCTTCTACATACTACCACCCAGCTATGCCAACACTATTTATTGAAGATACTATCTTTTTTCCATTGAATATGTTGGCCTCTTTGTCAAAAATAAGGTGTTCATAGGTGTGTGAGTTAAGGTCAGGGCCTTCGATTTGATTCCATTGATCCAAAAGTCTGTTTTTATACCAGTACCGTTACAATGTGGTTTTTAAGTCCTGGGCAGCTGGAGGCCCAGACTCACAGGCCCTCTAGCCCCAGACCCCTTAGCCGCCCTTAGCTGATCAGGCCCCCAGAAATTACTCAGATGCTTATATTAACTTCATGCTATTTGGCCTATGGCTCAGGCACATTGTTAGCTAGCTCTTAGATCTTAACTCAACCCATTTTTATTAATATTTCCTGCCATGTGGCCCGTGGCTCACCTGTGTTCCTTACATGTTGCTGCTTTGAGCTTCTGGCTCTGTCTGACTCCACCATGCTCCTCCTACCTATTCTGATTCCTCTTCCTACTTTTTCTATGGTGCCTATCATGGGCCAAAATAGCTCCTTTATTTAAAGATTGCTATTCACAGCATACAGAAAGACATTCCCACATCATTTCCCCCTTTCTGTCTAATAAAAAAGTAAGGCTTCAATTTTAACAAAGCAAAATTACATATAACAAAACAGCTATCAAGCAAGAGTTATAGTTATAACATATAGTCTATTTGTATTTATCAAACTAATAAGAAAATACTCTTATCAACCTTATCCTTATGACTCTAAAGTTTCATATATACCTTCAATATACCTTTCAAATGACTAAGAAAAACTATACCTATACCTATCTAATCGTCAACTACATCAAAGACCACAGAAGGATATATTTACCCAAGTAAACTGAAAGTACAAGCAACTTCTAAAATCTAGAAATGACAGAGATGACACCTATCTATCTGCCTGGACAGTCACCTAAAGTTCCTTTATAAAGTTGGGACATCTATCTTCAGCCTACAGGCCCAGAGTCTCTTTTCTCCAGTGAAGCAGGAAATCTGCTCTGCCCATTCTGGCACAGTTCATCAGTTGCTTCTCCTTGAGTCCTGAAGAATGTCTGACCGTTTTCTCTGTAAAACAGGAACCTGAATGACCATCTCGGCTTGTTCTGCCAAAGTTCAGAGGTCACCTTCCTATGGAACCTTCATGTCCAGTTGTAACAGCACACTGTCAAGCAGTCAGTATAAGAACAGGTTCATGTCCAGTGGCTAACTGATGCCACAAAGAAGCTAATCTCCATATGGATATTCTTCACTGCCCATTTTTCTCTTGAAGTAAATTGGTGCTGCCAGGAGCAGACCTGTCTCACTGTTCAGAAAAGTCTAAGTTCTTAAAATATTTTAAATGCCACATTCTGTAGGTCTTAGAAGTCTTTGAAGATTATTTATCTAATTGAAATATGTATTTGTATACCTAAAAATCCTGACTAACCTAACTATAAGTTTGATTATCAAAGGTGACTATCAACATGCATTTCTTAATTATACAATTTTAAATCAGTTATATGAACATCATACCATAAACAAGAGTAGAAAAATACATTCAGCATAACAAAATTGACCTTAAATTTGTATCAGTACACCAAAGTCCATGCCAATGTAAAACATTTCAAGATTAACAGCTGATTTCTTGATCTAAGTAGATTTAATAATTGAATTTTTTAAAAAAATATTTATATACCATATCCCCCTTTTTCTTCTTACAAAGAGATTGACTATGATCATTAACCATTTATAATGAAAACAAACATTTAGAAACAATATTTGGGGAATTTGGGAGTAGTTTTCCATTACTACTTCCTGCTGATTATGGGGTGTTGGAAATCTCACGGGTTCTTGTGAATGAATCTTAGTCTGTAGCCTGAAGCTGATATGGCCATCTCTTCTCATCAGAGATTTCTTTCAGGGGGTCTTGGTTGATGAAACCATATTTGCCTGGAAGCAATCCACAGGTTCTCATCCTCTGTGGAAACAACGCAGAACTCTTCCAAAGCAATAAATCCTTAGACACAAATTTCAAAATCAAAATACCTTTAAAATATATATTCTTGTTTAACTTAGTAGCCTTTGCAATCCATTGTCTTTCTGTAGTTAGCTCATTAACAGTTAAAAAATTAAAAGAAAACACAATAACAACCAAAATCCAGATTTTGTTTCTATTTTTCATCTTTACGTGGCTTATTATATTTTTATTATTCTATTTCTCTTTTTAAAGACTTTCTCTACCTTCTTTCTTTTCTCTCTGAAGCCTATGTACATTTTATATACATTGTAACCTCTTTACAGGTTTTTTTTCATCTGAATCTGTTTTATTGTGAATCCTTAATCATCTTCCAACCATAAGAGCTTTTAAAATACTCGCACTCTCTTTAAAGAGCTGTATAGTTTTTGCAGAGGAAGCTGAATCAGTAAGTTCTCTGGCCAGCAAACAGAGGAGACCCAGGAAAATGCTGCTACTAAGTATCCGTCTTTGCTTTCTCTTTGTAAACCAATAACATGCTACTGAGTCTTCTGTGAGATTTCAGGAACTGGCTTGATTGCAGCTTACACTGCCTGCCGCCAGTCTGGCGGTGGCATTTTGAATGTGGCTGGATGCCGTGTTTTCTCTGTACAATGACCTGCTTCATACACGCAATTCGGAAGATTCTTTGGCTCAGTCTCTGTGCTAAAACCCTTTTAAAAACTTTCTCAGGCTTTAAGTGGATATTCGCCCACCCAGGGACACCATCTGTTACAATGTGGTTTTTAAGTCCCGGGCAGCCAGAGGCCCAGACTCACAGACCCTGTAGCCCCAGACCCCTTAGCCACCCTTAGCTGATCAGGCCCCCAGAAATTACTCAGATGCTTATATTAACTTCATGCTGTTTGGCCTGTGGCTCAGGCACATTGCTAGCTTGCTCTTACATCTTAACTCAACCCATTTTTATTAATCTATCCTGCCATGTAGCCCGTGGCTCACCTGTGTTCCTTCCATGTTGCTGCTTTGGGCTTCTGGCTCTGTCTGTCTCACTCTGCCCTGCTCCTCCTACCTATTCTGATTCCTCTTCCTACTTTTTCTATGGTGCCTGTCATGGGTCAAAATAGATCCTTTAGGTCAAAATAGCTCCTTTATTTAAAGATTGCTATTCACAGCATACAGAAAGACATGCCCACATCAGTACCAGGCTGTCTTTATTATGTAACTCTATAGCATAGTTTGAAGTCAGGGATGGTGATGCCTCATGAAGTTCTTTTATTCAACAGTATTGTTTTGGCAATACTGGGTTTCCTGTTATTTCATATGAAGTTGATTATTTTTCTTTCAAGGTCTGTAAAAAATTTGTGTTGGAATTTTGATGAGGATTGCATTGATTCTGTAGATTGCTTTTGGTAAAAATTGTCATTTTTACTATGTTGATCCTACCTATCCAAGAGTGTGGGAAACCCACTTTATTTTTCTTCCAGTGACTTAAAGTTTTTGTCAAACTGGTCTGCTACTTGTTTGGTTAGAGTTATGCCAAGATACTTAATGTTATTTACAGCTATTATAATGGGTGATATTTACCTTATTTCTTGTCCAGACCTTTTATCCTTAGTATATAGGAGTCTATTGATATTTTGAGTTAATCTTGTATCCTGCTTCATTGCTGAAGGTGTTTATGAGCTGCGGGAGTTCCCTGGCATAATTTTGGAGGTCACTTATGTATACGACCATATCATCTGCAAATAGAGATAGTTTGACTTCTTCCTCTCCAATTTGTATCCCCTTAATCTTTTTGTTACTTTATTGCTTTAGCTAAAACTGCAAGAACTATGTTGAATACATAAGGTGAGAGAGGACAGCCTTGTCTTGTTCCTGATTTTAGTGGATTGCTTTGAGAGTTTCTCCATTTAGTTTGATGTTGGCTGTTGTCTTGCTGTGTTTAGCCTTTATCACAGGTAGGTATTTTTCTTTTACTCTTGATATCTCCAGGACTTTTATCATTATGGAGTATTAGATTTTGTTCAGGGCTTTTTTTTAGCATGTAAGGAGATGATTATGTATGTTTTTTTCCTTTCAGTTTGTTTATATGACAGCTGACATTAACAGTTTTTTATATGTTGGACTATCCCTGCATCTCGGAGATGAAATCTACTTGATTGTCGTATATGATCTTTTGGATATGTTGTTGGATTCAGTTTGCCAGAATTTTATTCAGTATTTTTGCATTAATGTTCATGAGGGAGATTGATCTGTAATTCTTCTTTGTTGCATCTTTGAGTGTCTTGGGTATCAGGGTGATTGTAGCCTCATAAAAAGAGTTTGGCAATGTTCTTTCAGTTTCTACTGTATGGAACAGTTTAAAGATTATTAGTTCTTCTTTGAGTGTTTGATAGAATTATGCACTGAAACCATCTGGTCCTGGGCTTTTTATTACTTGGGAGACTTTTAATAACAGCTTCAATTTCCTTTGGGGATATAGGTCTATTTAGTTCATTTATCTGATTTTGATTTAATTTTGGTCACTGGTACCTGTCCAGAAATCTGTCCATTTCTTTTAGGTTTTCCATTTTAGTAGAGTATAGATTTTCAAAGTGTGACCTGACAATTCTCTGTATTTCCTGGGTGTCTATTGTTATGTCTCCTTTTCATTTTTGATTCTGTTAATTTGGATACTCTCTGCCTTTGGTTAGATTGGATAAGGATTTATCTATCTTGTTGACTTTCTCAAAGAACCAGCTCTCTGATTCATTGATTCTATGTATTGCTTTCTTCTTTGTTTTATTATATTTATTTCAGCCCTAAGTTTGATTATTTCCTGCCATCTACTCTTCTAGGTGAGTTTGCTTTATTTTTTCCAAGACCTTCTGCTGTGCTGTTAGGTCTCTCGTGTGAGATTTCTCTAGGTTTTTCATATAGGCATCTAGTTATGAGTTTTCCCCTTAACCCTGCTTTCATTGTGTCCCATAAGTATGTTGTAGATTAATTTTCATTAAATTCTAGGAAGTCTTTGATTTCTTTCTTATCTCCTTCCTTTACCCAGAGGTAGTTCAACTGAGAGATGTTCAGTTTCCATGAATTTGTAGGCTCTGTGATATTTGTTGTTGTTGAACTCTAACTTTAGACCATGATGATCTGATATGATACAAGGATTTGTTCCCATTTTTTTGTATCTATTGATATTTGCTTTATGACTATGTGGTCAATTTTAGAGAAAGTTCCATGGGGTGATGAGAAATAACTATATTCCTTTGTGTTTGATTGGAAGGTTCTGTATGTGTGTATTAAGTACATTTGTGTCATAATATCGGTTAGATCCCTTATTTATCCCTAATTATCTGTTGTCTGGTTGACCTATCCAAGGGTGAAAGTAGGGTATCAAAGTCTCCTACTATTAGTGTATGGGGTTTGATGTGATGTTTAAGCTTAAGTAGTGTTTCTTATATATATGTAGATGCCCTTGTGTTGGGGGCATAAATATTCAGGACTGAGACTTCAGTTTGGTGGGTTTTTTCCTGAGATGAATGCATAACTAATGTCCTTTCTGGTACTTTTGATTGATTTTAGTTTGAAGTATATTTTGTTAGATATTAGAATGGCTACACCAGCTTGTTTCTTAGGATTATTTGATTGAAAAGTCTTTTCCCAACCCTAAACTGTAAGCCAGTGTCTGTCTTTGAAGTTAAGGTGTGTTTTTGTATGCAGCAGAAGCATGGCTTTTGTTTTGGTAGCCATTGTGTTAGGATGTGTCTTTTTATAGGTGAATTGAGTCTGCTGATATTAAGGGATATTAATAATCAGTGATTGTTATTTTCTGTTATTTTAATGGTAGCTTATGTGTATTCCCCTTCTTTGGGTTTTTCTTCTGTGAGATTATTGATTGGTTGTGGTTTCATGGGTATACTGGGTTTCCTTACATTGGAGATTTCTGTCTCATGCTTTCTGTATGGCTGGATTTGTGAATAGGTATTGTTTAAATCTGGTTTTGTCATGAAATATCTTATTTACTCCATCTATGGTGATTGATAGTTTTGCTGGGTATAATAATCTGGGTTGGCAGCCATACTCTTTTCGTGATTGTATCACATCTGGCCAGGACCTGTTTGCTTTCATTGTTTCCATTGAATAACCTAGTGCTATTCTGATGGATCTGCCTCTATAGGTAATTTGGTCTCTTTTCTTTGCAGCTCTTAGTACTTTTTCTTTGTTCTGTAGGTTTAGTGGCTTGATTATTGTGTGATGAGCAAACATTTTTGTGTGGTCTAGTCTATTTTGTAAGCTTCTTGTATCTTTAGATGCATTTCCTTCTTTAGGCTGGGACAGTTTTCTTGATTTTCTTGAATATATGTTCTGTGCCTTTGAGCTGGTGTTCTTTTTCTTTTTTAAAAATTTTCATCAAAAAATATTGTCTCCTGCTCCCCCTCCTCTAACTCCTCCAGTGTGTGTGTGTGAAGTGAGCCCTTGAATTGTTTCCAATAGAGGATGCAGCCAACAACACTGGAACGGGTGAGAGATAAGAAAAACCATCTAAAAAGATTTAATATTGGGCATAGAAATACAGACTTTAAAGTTTGCTCTGTTACTTAATGGTCTTGCTTTGGTTCAGTATTTACTCACTATTCCCCATTTCCTCCTTTTTGTAGTGGTAAGGTATATGTTGTGCCACAGTATATTGGAAGTATGTGATCTGAATTTTGATTTTACAGGGAGTTATATTTAAGATATTGCTTTAAGTCATGAAAAAGACTTTGTTGAGTCTTGAATGTTGAGACTTCAAAAGACTATGGGGGAATTTTGAAGTTGAATTAAATGCACTTTGAATTATGATACGTCCACAAGCCAGGGAGTGATATGTGGTGATTTGAATGCAAATGGCCATCATAGGCTCATGTATTTGTATGTTTGGTTCTGAGTTGGTGTACCTGTTTGGGAAGGGTTAACATGTGTAGCTTTGTGTGGAGAAGATGTGTCCCTAGAGCTTTCAAGTTTCAAAATCCCATACAGATTCTGCCTTACCCTCTGCTTTCACTTTACAGATCAGATGTGAGCTGTCAGCTACTGCTCAGTTCCAACTTGCTTTTGGCTATTCTCCTTACCATGACAACCATGGACTAAACCTCTCATGAAACTGTAAGCAAGTCCCCAACTAAATTCTTCTACATTTTAGTTACCTCGGTCATGGTGATTCTTCACAGTAATAGAAAATTAACTATGATTCTAGTAAAGATGATATAATTTAGTTAATCTATTCATTTTTATAAATTGTGAGTACTCTCATTATAACTTGGCCAGACCTTAAGTGTTCATTCTCATTTCTCAACCTAAGTGCTGAGATTACAGATGTGCTAATATCATGCCAAGCAATTAAAAAATAAAGTTATTATTTAATTATCTTCTAGGAATCATTTTCATATAAGTTCATTCCCATGTTCAGGACTCATTTTGTAATGTTTTGCAATATTTCTGTTGTCTCTTCTTGTAGATAATGCTCACAGAGTACAAATGCAGTTACACTATGGGATAAGATAAGAGTTATTTGGTGGTGGTGGTGGTGATGGTGGTGGTGGTGGTGGTGGTGGTGGTGGTGTGTTTAGTATTTGTCGAGGGAGTGAAGAGCTCTCATCTCAAAAGAAAAGAAAAGTTATTCTGGTGTCCAATATGAGTGATCTCAGGCTTCAAGCAGAGCTCTAGATTTTCCAAATACCATGTTCCAATGACGTAGCAATTTTATGAAGTTTTCATAGAAATAAAACAAAGTGCCATGATTGAAGGCACTTTTTAAACACACTGGTGGAAACATCAGATAGCTTGCTTCCAGCAGAGCAGAGCAGAGCAGCCTGCATTGTAGCCCTAAAGTAGTAACAAATGACACCTTAACTGGTACTCTGGTACTCTACCAAGTTAATATAGCATAGATTTCATCTGACAACCTCAAGGATTTAGGTTAGATACAGGAGTGGAAAAATGGACACCAAGGAGGAGGCTGCAGATTGTCTGTGATAAACTTGAAATAGGCTCTTAACCTGAGACATTCTGATAACTCCTTTTTATAGTAAATTTTCTGGCTGGCATTTTCATCCTTGCCCTGAGGATCAGACCTTCTTTCAGCCCTGCTTCCCCTTAGCCCCAAATAATCACACAGGGGCTTATATTAATTTCATACTTATTGACCTATGGATCAGACATATTACTAACTAATTCTTGTATTGCAGTAATTATCACTTGCAATATGCTATATGCAGGATTAATATTTATTAAAGGGTATTTTAACACTCAAGGATACAAATTAAACCTTAGAGTGATACTTGAAGGTAGGATGATCCCAGCGATGGATGCTGACCCAATCTCCAAGAAGGCAGGAATGAAACAGGCCACTCAAGATCCCAGCAGCCCTTTCCAACGGGGCTGGTCACACCCCATTCAAGCTCCCAGAACTCTAGCGACATGCCTTCCAATCTTATCAGCTAACAACTGAATTCCACCACATCTCCCCCTTTGTTTAACTACGAAGGTTCTAAACTAAGACTATATACAATAGGAATTATTATAAGGTAATATCTGGGGGAGGAAAAGGCAAAGCACACGCATGATCAAACTACAACTAAAACCCAACACTTATAAGGTACATCATTCATTTCTAGAATATTGGTAAATGGTGAGGTATATAATTTACTTCAAAACTGTTCATCTGGAATAGTAAAAATCCAGCACCTGAATGTTCTTTGCTAAGAGATGATAGAATAGTAACCTTAGCTACCTATTCTTCAACCCCATCAAGACCTGAGAAGGAAAATGTATTACCTGAAAGTCGGAAGTACATGAGAGTAGCTTCCAAAATTTGGAAGAGGACAATGACATTCAGCTACCTGGACAATCACCTATGGTTTTCTGCACCATCGGAGCTGGAGAGATGGCTCAGAGGTTAAGAGCACTGCCTGTTCTTCCAGAGATCCTGAGTTCAATTCCCAGCAACTACACGGTGGCTCACACCTATGTACAGTAAGATCTGGTACCCTCTTCTGACCTGCACATTGTGTACATAATAAATAAGGTGATGTGGGAATATATGCTGTGAATATCAATCTTTAAATAAAGGAGCTGTTTTGGCTCTTGGTGAGCACCATAGAAGAAGTAGGTGGGGAATCAGAATAGGTAGGAAAAGAAGGGTGGAGTCAAAGACAGATTGAGCCAGGCACCCAAAGAAGAAACATACATGTAAGGAACACAGGTGAGCCACGGGCCACGTGGCAGACAGATTAATAGAAATGGGTTGAGTTAAGATGAAAGAGCTAGCTAACAATGTGCCTAAGCCACAGGCCAAACAGCATGAACTTAATATAAGTGTCTGAGTCATTTTGGGGCCTAAGCAGTGGCAGGCAGCTAAGGTGTCTGGGACTGCAGGTCTGTGGGTCTGGGTCTCTGGACACCCAGGGTCAGAAACCTTATTGTAACATTCTTGCTTTTAAACTAACCCATTATTCTTATCTTGTTTAGCGATGTATCTTGGTACCCTTTCTCAGAGCAGCATTCAACTTCTTTCCTCTGCATCTGCTGGGGTGTCTCTCTCTGTTGTCTTTACTTTTCCTATTCCCAGATTTTTCTTAGGTTGGTATCCCTACCCATATTTTCTATCTGCCTTCTGTCCAATCAGCTTTTTATTAAACTGGTAGTTGGAACAAATATTTACATGTATCAAAACATAATCCTACTACACCTTGTATTATTCTCCACTTCAAATAGGTGTCTTTTATTGGGTGATAGAGAACATGTATGCAGACTTGACCTGGGGCACGTGTTGTGATCCCCATGTTTGACAACAAAATAGCTGCCATAATAGGATAATACACATATTTGAGGGGTATTATAATACTGTGAGTTCACGAGAGCAATGATGGAAATTTCCAGGAACTGTTGAAGTCATTTTACTCCATTTTTTTTCTATCAATAAAACATCAGCTGTTTCTTTGTTTTATTTTAATCAAATACAGATTAATGAAGCAGAAAAATGAGTTTGTACTTTGTTTTAGATAAAATCTTACCCTGGACAAATCTCTTCCTGATCGGTCCAACTCAGGCTTTGATGTCCTGTTTGCCTTTGGACTTCATATTTTTTCATTTCATGTGGAGTAGTTGCCAATTGATTATTGGCTTTGTCTTTCAGAATTCTGAAATGCTGGGAACAGGAAGAGCAAAGCAGAGATGCCACCATAAACACCAGCAAAGACGCCAGAACAATACTGAGTATTGTTGTAAACTAGAGAAACACAGTTCTTGGTAGTGAGGAGAGAAAGGCATTGGGACCCTGACCACAATGTTGCTTGTATGGATTTGTTTTCAGGGTGAACATTCCATTAATGTAACTCATTGATGTGTTTGTAGTTCCATCCATTGCCTGCAAATCTCATGATGCCATTTTTTTTTTTTAAGCACCGAGTAATTCTCTAGTTGTGTATATGTGCCACACATATTTTCTTATTCATTCTTTGGTTGAGAAGCATCTAGTTTGTTTCCAGATTCTGGATATTACAAATAACGCTGCTATGAATATAGTTGAGTAAGTGTTCTTGTGGTTTGATTGTGCACCCTTTACATCCCACGTAATGGGTATATGCTCAAGAGTGATTTCTGGGTCTTGAGGTAGATTGATTTTCAATTTTCTGAGAAACTGACATACTGATTTCTAAAGTGGCTGTATAAATTTGGGAAGAAACAGAACCAATGTCATCTTGGGAAACAGGCGACTATCCTGAGACAACTGTGACTGAACTCAAGCCCCAAGAAAACAGTGAAATAATAGGGTTAAAAAATCATATATCCTGGAATTGGCAAAAGCAGGATACAGGCAGTAAATTTTTTTACAAAGACCAGATGTTCCTATAGATACCTCATACCCTGCCAGAACCTTATAGTTGCCCTACAGACATCCTCACAAGCTGTTAACATTCACATACATGGACTTGTTATAGCTCTATTCTATATAAACTCCTTGTAAAAAGAACTCAGGACCTTTCTTCCTTCCTCACAGCAAAAACAGTGTTGGACAAGGTACATGCCTTGGCTTGAATAAAGAAAACTTTTGTTCTTGCATCAGAAAGTCAGCTCTGTGGTGGTCTTGTTGTGGGTTCTGAGACCCCAGAATAGCATTTGCACTTCCACAAGCAGTGGGGGAGTGTTCCTCTTACTCAGCATCCTCCCCTTTTGATCTGAGCCATTCTGACAGGTGTAAGATAGCATCGCAGAGTCATTTTGATTTGCATTTCTTCTATTTTCTGAGAATGTTGAACACTTCCTTAAATGTCTTCTGGCCATTTGAGATTTTTCTATTTAGAATCTTCTGCTTAGATCTGTACTCCCATTTTTAAGCTTGATAATTTGGTTTTCTGATGTCTAGTATCAAAGACCTTAACATAAATCAGTTACATGGAACCTGATAGAAGAGAAAGTGAGAAGTAGCCTTGACCACTTTCTAAATATAACACCAGTAGCACCGACACTGAGCAACAGTTAATAACTGGAACTTTCTGAAACTGAGAAGTACCCATAAGGTAAAAGACAGGGTCAATAAGACAAAATAGCAGCCTGAAGAATGGAAAAGACCTTCAGCAACCCCACAACTGACAGAGGGCTGATTCCCAAAATATGTAAAGAACTCAAGAAACTAGGCATCAAAATACCAAATAATCAAAATTTTAAAATGAGGCTCAAATCTAAGCAGAGAATTCCCAACATTGAAATCTCAATGACTAAAAGACATTTAAGGAATTGCTCAATATTCTTAGCCATCAGGGAAATGCTAATCAAAAGGACTCTGAAAAATATTGATGATAATTATTTTGGAGAGGATTGGACTAAGGGGAATACTCCTACACTGCTGGTGAAAGTGCAAACTTATACAGCATACAGACACTTATGAAAATCAGTGCTGTGGTTTCTCAGAAAATTGGAAATAAATATACCTCAAGATCTAGCAATACCATTCTTGAATATATACCAAAAGGATGCTTAATCATACCACAAGGACACTTGTTCAATTATGTTGTTAGAAACATTATTTATAATATCTGGAACCTGGAAATATAAACCAAAGAATGGATAAAAAATGTGGTTCATTTACAAAATGGAGTATTAGAGGAAAAAAAAAACCCAAACAAACAAACAAACAAAAACCCATGGACATCATGAAATTTGCAGGCAAATGGATGGAACTAGAAAGAAAATCATTCTGAGTGAGGTAATGCAGACCCAGAAAGACAAAATGGCATGTACTTATTCACAGTGGATATTAAATGTAAAGCAAAAAAATAACCAGGCTACAGTTCACAACTCCAGAGAAGCTAGGTATCAAGAAGGACTCTGTTGTAGTTTAAAGGTGGCAGAAAGAAAAATCATGGTGTGGTGAGATCAGGCACTATACTCTGAGTGTAGATCTATAAAAGACAAACAAGACCTCCTTTACCATTGGGAAACACCTGTTGAGGTCTCTGCTGGAGGCCCCAAAACACAGGTCTTAGAATCAAAATGGTTAAATCATATCCAGTTCATAGTGGTAGAACAGCTTCTTCAGGACAATCAGAAAGCACAGTGCCTAACATAAAGAACCATACAATATTGGATAATAGGGCAACTTTAAAGGAGGAATCAACATGTCCAAGAAAAACTACAAAACAAATATCCTGGCAGACTTCCACAAATGAACAAAAGCCAAAATTAAAAATACAAATAGATATTTATGCAAGGCTGAGTCAACATGGGGCTGGATATTTTGATCATAACCCCACAATTACGCATTTGAAATGGCATCTAAAGGAGGCAGATGTTCAATTTCTAGGGATTGAAACCATATCTCAGGTGAAATAAAGTGTAAGGTGGCTTGAATGCATGGGACCAGAAGGGCAGAGAGGAAGGCTGAACATATTAGCCATAAATATGGCTAATATAGCAGTGAATCTATGTTGTCATGACCTTCCATAACAATGAAATACTCAGATTAAAATCCCTTTAGGCTCAGATATAAACCATAGACCCAATTATGTTTCTGAGAATACTATCTTAAGGTATTATAAAAAGCAGTCACCAGCCATTCAGGTTTTATAAAAACATAGCACAACAAATGCTGATTCTGTAAAGACACCCACCCTGCTACCTTAAAATGGCTGACATATAAGCCTATATGGTTCAACAATGGCTTCTAACAAAAGAGAAATTGCAGGCCTTAGAATAGTGGGCACAGGAACAGTTACGTGCTCAGCATATTGAAGAATCAACCAGCCCTTGGAATTCCCATGTATTTGTCGTAAAAAAGAAATTTGGGAAGTGGAGAATGGTGACAGAGCTAAGAGCAGTAAATAAGGTGATTCAGCCAATGGGCTCTTTACAGTCGGGCATTCCTTTCCCTTCCCTGTTATCTAAAGGATGGCCTATTATAGTTACTGACTTAAAAGACTGTTTCTTTATCATACCTCTACAAGAACAGGACAAAAAGAAATATGCCTTTATAGTGTCCACTTATAAAAATTCCCACAAGGAATATTAAATAGTTCCACCTTGTGCAATATTTTATACAACAGTCATTAGAAGTGATACACAAATGATTCCCACAATCTATCATTTACCATTATATAAATAATATCTTATTGGCAGACTCAAATATAGATATATTAGAGAGAATGTTTGAAGACCTAAGGAAAATTTTACCTGATTGGGGATTACAAATTGTTCTTGAAAAAAATACAAAGAGGAGATTCTATTAATATTTTAGGATATAAAATGGGTCTACAAAAAAAATTAGGCCCAAAAAGGTACAACTCAGGAGAGATAGACTTTGGACTCTTAACGATGTACAAAACTGCTAGGAGATATTTCTCACATACAGCCCATTATTGGAGTAAAAAAATCATAAACTAGTTAATTTATTCAAAACCTTAGATGTAATAAAGACTTAAATATTCCTAGAGAATTTTCTGATGAAGCTGAAAGAGAATTGGCTTTAGTGGAAAAGAAATTATGAGATGCACATATGAATCATGTGAATCCCGACCTGGATTTCATAATGGTTATTTTATGCACTAAGTAGTCTCCTATAGGAGTTATAATACGAAGGAAATGTTGTATTAGGATGAATTTTTCTGCCACATAGGCTGAGTGAAAAATTAAAAACGTATGTAGAAAATATTTCTGATTTGATTTTTAAAAGAAAATTAAGACTTCATCAGTTGACAGGAAATGGCCAAGCAGAAATTGTTATGCCTTCAAGCAATGAAGAAATTGATCAATTATGGGCAGAAAGTGAATCTTGGCTAAGGACCTGAAGTAATTTTTGAGAGAGATTAACAATAAAGCAAGGTAATTCATTTTATAAAGCAAACTAACTGTATTCTTCCTCATGTTGTACAGAATAAGCCAATTTCTGGAGCCCCTACATTTTATACTGATGCAAACAAATCAGGCAAAGCAGATTACAAATTAGAAAATTTAAGTGAAGTAGCTCAGGGCCCTTATAATTCTGTATAGAGGTCAGAATTATATGCTATTATTATAGTATTAGTGGACTTTATGGAAATTTTTAACATAGTAACTGACTTTCAGTATGCAGAAAGAGTTGTTTTACATATTGAAATTTCTTATTTCATTCCTGATAATACAGAATTAACCTCATTATTTGTACAACTACAGGATATTATTAGATATTATATAGAATTCATTCTATGTATATAACACATATCAGATCCCACATGGGTCTTCCAAGTCCTCTAGTACAAAGTAATGATGAAATTCATCAGTTATTAATAGAAAATGTGCTAGAGGACTCATAACTTCATTAGAAACATCATGTTAATACCAAAGAATTAAAAAAGAGCTGTCCCATTACTTGGCATCAGACCAAGGAAACTGTAAACAAATGCCCTACTTGCTCCTTCTATAACCAACCATCATTACCTACTGGAAGCAATCCTAAAAGTATGAAAAAATAATGAGATTTGGTAGATATATTTGTTTCATTTTGCAGTATTTGGAAAGATGAAATATGTACATCATCCATTGACACTTACTTAGGACTATAATGGGCAATTGTCCTGAGCTCAAAGAGCTGATTCTGTAATTACACACCTTTTAGAAGTCATGGCCATTATGAGAATACCTGTACAAACTAAGATTGACAATGTTCCAGCATTGTTTCCCAAGGATAAAGCAGATTTTTGAATAGTATAATATAAAGCACATTACAGATATACCACACAATCCTACATGAGAAGCAATTGTGGAAAGATCCCATCACACCTTAAAAGAGATTCTTCATTAACAGAAAGGAAGAATGGAAAGAACAAGGGAGAGATTGCATAATGCCTTACTAACCTTGACTTTTAAGAAATGTTAATGAGAAAGGAACAATGGTTGTGGAGAGATATTGGATAATAGAAAAAACTTTTGAGATAAACCAACATCTACTTCAAGGATGTGGTGATCTCAGAATGGAAACCAGAATAGGTGCTCCTTTGGGGAAGGGGCTTTGATTTTGTTTCTATAGGAGAAGAAAAGCTATGGGTACCAATAGAATTGATAAAGTTATGATTCAGAGAGGAGACCCTTCCTGAGGAGGAGAAGTAATGGCTCATCTACCAATATGACAATTGGAGACATAGTAAAGAAAACTCACTTAACAAGGCTGGGATAGGGGCTTGTTTTTTTGTCTTTACAGAAGGATAGACAAAACCATCTTCAAGAAATTAAAAAGATGCTGGACACCTAGATGACTAAGCATGAGAAGAGGTCAGTTATAAAGGGATTACAAGCAAAAGAATATAAGGCTTGTTGACACTAATATACAATACAGGGTAGATTCTAAATTTTCACTGATTAACACTATAGCTCTCAAAAAAACTGATCCTGATTTAATTATAAATCAAACTGGCTTTAGAGTTGGAGTAAGTGGCTTTCTCTTTCTCTGAAACCAAACATGTTGGTAAAGAAAAATTTAAGAGATTCTGTCTCATAGCAGAAAAGCCATCTGGTATGGGACAGAAGATAGCCAAGATAAAGACTATTATTATTGTAATTTTATTTCCAATCATATTTCTCTCTGTATTTAGTCTTTCTTGACTTATTAAAGCCTTCTTTGCACACAGTTTTCTCCTAAAAAAACTCTCCATTTGATATTAACATGTTTAAGTTTTCCACTATAAACAACAAATTCTCCTAACAGTAATCTCTAAAAGCATCCAGAAAGGAGATGGGGCCCAATCACAATGATTGTATCTGATCTGTGGTATTAAAAAAAACAAAACTGGTATACACCACTTAATGACTGCTTTTGAAACACAGACTATTTAGGACAGTTGCGAGATAGCTTACTATGATTATGCATCATATCACATCTCTAACAAGAGTTCCAGATGGCCCTACCTAGTACTCCGAGACTGGTTATAGATGTTTATAGCCAGTTTGTTGGGACCTAACCACTGTCTTAGATTTTTAGGACCCCGCAGAGATAGCATCTCCCACAAATGAGCAGAAAGCAACACTATGAAACACTATACCCCTCTCCCAATAAGTTTTGTCCTATAAGGGTTATGAATAATTATCATTCTGCTAAGATGGTTATAAGTTATACTTGGGTTGAGGGTGGAACACTACCTGTGTTTAATTATAATAGTCATTATATATATCATGTCTGTTTAAGATATTTTGTATGCCTCTGTTTAGATATTTTGTATAATGATATATATACATACTTATACAGAATATCTAAATATTAATATACATATATTTATGATACAGTTGTCATTTTGCACTATACCTTTACCTTTGTTTATATGATCATCATACTTGAAGTTATTATTCAAAAAATGTACACCCATTTATAGATTGTTTATTTTTACAATGTAAGTTTTAGTCTTTAGGACGATGAGAATTGCAGATCATAGTTACTTAGGTTTGCTATGTACTAGTCATGTTACTTAGGTTTCTAAGATCTATAGTAGAATAAGACAGACAGTGGTTTTGAACCACTTCATAGACCTAGAGAATATGGCTTTTAATGTTTTGTTATTCAGAATTTGGCTATGAGAGACAGAATCACAGCTGGTAGCACCATTCCTTTCCGGAGATGGTGTTGGGCATCAAGGACACCCTATAAGGAGTTTGCCTTTCTTGGCAGATAATGGCTTTTTGAGCAAAGAACTGCCCTTGCCTTAACTGCTGACAGTAAGCACCCTGTCTGATCCGGATGAGCAGGAAAAATGATAGAGACTGCTGAAACCTGCCAAGAAAGGATAATAGAGGTTCTCAAAATACCCTGCTTCTTAAGAGATCTGTCAGATATCCGAGGCCTGTAGCCAAAAATGGTGGATGCTTCGACCTTGCAGAAAAGCTGTGGGTAACTGTCCAGGCAGCTGACTGTCTCTGTCCTCTCCTACTAAATTTTGGAGATTACTTGTTCATATTTTCAGCTTATGCAGGTAATATATTTTCCTTCTCAGGTCTTTGATGGGGTTGAAGACTAGGTAGTTAAAGTTACTACCATGTCATATCTTAGCTAAGAGCATTTAGGTATTAGATTTATATTATCCAAGATGAACAGCTTTGAAGAAATCTCTATATATTGCCACTTACCAATATTCTTAGACACTTAAGATATGTTTTATGTTTGTAATTTGTTAGTTGTAGTTTGACCTTGTTATGTTAATTTCTTTTTCCATCTTTTGGACATTACCTTATAATTGTCTCTATTATATATAGTTTATATTTAGTTTTAGAACTTTTTTAGTTAGCAAAAGGGAGGAGATGTGGTGGGGATCAGGTATTGTTTAGCAAGATCTAGAGGTGTGGCTTTGAGGTCTTGAAGACCCCTGTATAGGGCATGGCCAGCCCCTTTGAAGACTGGTTGCATGCTGCCTCCCCTCCCTGTTCGTTCCCTGTGTTCTTGGAGGAAGGATCACTACTGCCATCATGTGGAACATCTCAATTTTCCTGGAAGTGCCCTAAGGTTCAATCTTGTATCAGTGAGTGTTTCATATAAACTCCTTAATAAATATTAATCCTTTTATATAATTAGTTGCCAGTGAGTAATTCCTACCATACAACAGAACTCAAATGGAAGGGTTTTTGGGGAAGGGGAGGAGGCACAGAAACTAGTTTCTGAGAGAGCAGAAGGAGAAGAGTGTGGGAGACAGGAGGGACTTTTTTTTTTTTTTTTTAAATAAGAAGATACAGCACATGTGAATAGGGAGAGCTCTATGTATCTATATGTATTATGGACTTAAGAGGGTAGAGGCATCATGGCTATAGCTGATGAAATATCTTGGTGGCTGCTGCTGATAAGTCCTGCTAGGTCTCCAAGAACAGATCAGTGCAATACCTGTAATGCTAGCAAGGGCATGCACACAGGTAGTGTTCTTATTGGCTGCTGTTGTAAGAGGTTTTTGTCCTGTACTTTTGGGCCTAGCCTCAAGGTTTAGACCCACAGACCTAAAGAAACACACAGATGTTTACAATAGTTTTAGGCTGATTGGCCTAAGGTCCAGGCATATAACTTGCTAACTCTTTACCCTTAATCTAACCCATGACTCTTATCCTGTTCAGCCATGGGGATCGGTACCTTTGCTCGGAGCAGCATTGTTGTCCTCTGCATCTTCTGGCTTCTCTCTGGCATTCTGCTTTGTTCTGCCTGTTCCCAGAGTTTTCTTAGTCTGGTAGCACCACTTTCACTTCCTGTCTGCCTTTGGCCAATTAGTACTTTTTATTAAACCAGTGGATGGGACAATTATTTACAATGGAACAACATAATCCCCCTACAGGCTGCAGCTGAGGACCCTGAGGGCAGCCATTGTAGATGCCTCAATGCTAAAAGTCTTTCCTTTTGTTTATTATAAAATGTGAGGAAATATGAAGGTGTGGTATATGAGGATGGAATGAGGGTGCTGTGCTCTCAAGTCTGCTTTCTGCTGACCTGGGTGTGTGTGTCAGTACCTTCAGGGGACCTGAGAAAATGGGATTCTGACCAATTTCTGGCCAGCTGGGTGTTTTGCTTTGCTGTCCAGGCTCTATGGGACTGTTGAATCTGACAAGGTTTTGGCAGAGCAGAAGACAAAGTTAAATTTAGGGAGAAAACTTTTTTCTTAGGTCCTGGTAATTGAGGCAAGAGAGTCCCAAGACCAGGGAAAGGTGAGGACACTTAGGTTATTGATTAACAGTACTTGTTCTGGAGAGCATCTGACCTATTTGAGATGGATCCAAGTTGACTTCCTGGAGCTTACATTTTTTTTTTTGAGTTTGCAAAAAGAGGTAAGTTTAGATACTTTAGCACTCCCACTGTTTATAATATGTACTGAAATTTACATTGCAGAAACACCAATATACTCGCGCCTTTGAGTCATTAGAAAGGAATCAAAGGGAATTTGAAGTTTTGAGCTTATGGCTGTGAAAATAGTATAGTGGTTAGTGCTCTGCCAGAGCTAGATTAATAAGCTTATCAAAATTCCATAGATTAATGTTTCATTCTTTTATACATCTCAGATCATTTTCTCCTTATCATCAATTAAGCTTTATTATCTTCTTCACATAAACAAACCCTAAAGCATCATCACAGCATTACCTTGATACCCCCTTTCTATCCTTTTTACCAGGAGACATGGGTGGTTAATTACTAAAGGCAGTGATTGTACTTTTAAATAAAGGAATAGTAAAAGTTACATTGAAATCTGATCTGAGTCTTTTTTTTTTTTTTTTTTTGAGTCTGGGAGTTGTTGTAGATATCTCTGGGGTGCTGTTTCTCCAGGCATTTTTGTTATCTTTGTGCCTCCAATATTGTTACAGTTGGTAGTCCTGTAACAATAGCTAATTATTTCTTTGATTAGAGATTTTCGAATGTGTCACTGGAGATACATAAAGAAGAGATTGTTGAGGCAGGGTGTTATAAACGGAGACAGAAGAACAAGGACAGGGGTCAGGGAGGAAAGAATCTACCTTCATATGAGGTTCTTAATCCAGCAGTGTTGAACATGGCTCTGGGGTGATGCCTCACACTTCTGGAATTGGGAACAAGGTAATTGATTTCGGTGTCCTCTGAAACTTAAGGAACTAGGTCTTGTTGGGGTCAATGTGTATGAAAGAAAATTTTCTTGAGATGGGGGTAAAGAGTTTGAAATGGGATAGTTGAATCCAATGAGAGAGGCCCTCAAGCTTACTTAGCATCTGTGAGGTTACAAGAACTGCCTTGAAGGGAGCCTGAAATTTAGGGGAAATGGATTCAGAACACTGGTCTGGAGGAGAGAGAAGGACCCGATTCCCAATGTTGATTGGGGATGGTCAGGAATTGGTGCATGGTCAGCATAGGTAGTGGTCAGTAAAGTTCCATAGGAGAGATGGGAGATGAAAGAGTAAGAGATTGAGTAGGTGATCATAGGGAGGTGAGGGTGGGAGACAAGGGGTTATAACTGTCTGCCCCTATATGAGCTCAAATGGCAAGATGGAAAAGGGTCACTTGGAGAGAGTCCAGAGCCTCAGGTTTGCCAGAGGCAGTTTTACCCAACTGATGTGAAGTTCCTGTGACATTTTAACAAGAGTGTTTTTAAAGAAATGGTTAGTTTGTTCTATCTTTCCTGAGGACGGGGGATGTGGGTTGTAGAGCAAGGATTTCCCGTGGTGGGTGAGGTAAGTCTGGGCCTTGGAAGGCTGTAGGTATAACTGCCTCATCAACTTGGTTACTTCCCTTAGAGAAGATGGAGTTGTCAGTCTGGTGTGACCAGCAGTGGATAAGGGCTTTTAGCAAGACCATAATTTGACCTGAGTTGGTTACGGACCTTCTTTTGTTGTAAGTAGTTCCTGATGGTAGTGTGGAACATGAGGATATGAAAAGCGTATATGGGGTCTGTTTAAACATTTAGGACTTGTCCTTGTGCCAACTGGAAAGTGTGGGTGAGAGCTATTAGTGCAGCCTGTTGATTGGTGGTATGGGCAGGGAGGGCTTGTGTCTCAACCACCTCAGTATCTGACACTATGGCATAGTCTGATTTTGGGGGTCTCTCATGTAAAGAGAAGCTGCCGTCTGTGTACCAGGTATAGGTGGCCTGAGCCAATATACTTTCCTGTATGTATGAGGGATGGGGAAGTAGTTTCTCTAGAGTTTCATTGCAAGAATGAAATGGGGGAGTGGTTGGCATTTGGTCAGGGAAGAAGATTTGAGACCCTGAGGCATGGTTAAGATTGAAAAGTAAGTGTGTCATCTTCTATTGGTGCTGCCTGGAAGGGGGTAGAGTTTTTTTTAAGTCTGTTGTGAGAGGAGAAGATAGTGGAGGGTGACCCAAAGGTTAATTTTTTTTTTTTGATTTATGAATGGGGAGCTCAGAAGATGTTCAAGTGCATAAGCAGGGTGCCCATTTCTGAGTGGTAAAATCTAATTTTTTTGACAGGTATGCTATGGATGCAAAGGAAGGTCCCAACTGTTGGCCTAGGACACCAAGGTTATATTCTTCTTTTTACGTTACATATAGGGAGAAGGGATGGGTTAAGTACCATGTGTTGGAGCTTCTGAAAGGACTTAGTAATGAGAGTGATAAGAGGTTCATGTAAGGGGCCAAGGGCTGCCTCCTGTGAGGAGTAGGCAAAAAGGGAAAAGGAAGGGATTCAGCTATGTAAGAAGCCAGCTATCCATAGACATGATAAAAATGTCCCCTCTTTAGTAGAGAGGACTGCAAGAGACTGGATTAGCTGTTCTTCTTCTTCTTCTTTTTTTTTTTTAAATCCAAGGTAATGGCTTTGTTGGTTGAGGTAATGGTTAAGTCCCAGGTAGGTAACTTGAAGAGTAGACCTTGGACCTTGGAAGGTGAGCCTCAATATCTCTGGTTGGACAAGAACTTATAAGAGCAGAGCTGTTAGTGTGGCTAATCTTTAGGGATAAACTTCAAAGGAGAAGGTCATCTCTATACTGTTATAAGTTTAGGTCTGGGAAGAGACAAAGAGAGTAGATCAGAAGCCAGGGCCTGGCCAAATAGGTGTAGCCTGTCCCAGAACCCCTGAGATAGGATAATCCAAGTGAGCTGGGTACAGAGGTGGATGTCAAGGTCAGTTCAGGTGAAAGCACATTTTTTTTTTTGTGACTGGGTGCTGAGAAGGATTGAGATAAAGTAAGTGCCCTTGAGATAGAGAAGTGAGAAATGGGAGGTCCTTGAGGAAATAGTAGAAAGGAAGTGTATAAGGACTAGGCACAACAGGGCAGAGTGGGACCAGTGCAGAATTAATGAGCTGCAGGTCATGAACCAACTGGTTGATCCTCTTAAGCTTCTTAACTGCAAGTATAGGGGTGCTAAAGGGAGAAGACTGCGATGAAGTAGTTTTTTTTCATGGTAGGTTTAAGTCCCTTGAGGCTCTGGAGTGAGAGTGGATACTGAGCTTGAATAATGTAATAGGTAGGGTCCCGAAAATAGATGGGAGATGGTATTTAGCATTTTGTTTTTTAATTTTATATTTACTAGTGTCTTATCTGAAAGCAATTTTGTGAACCACACATGCTAAAGAAAACCAAACAGAGCATCATATCTCTGGAAGTGGAGTCCATATGGTTGTATATTGCAATGTGGGTACTGGGAATTAAACACTGATTCTTTAAAAGACCAACCAATGCTTGCAAATGAGCCATCTCTCCAGATTCATAGCTGGATTGTTTATCACCAAGAAAACATACAACAAATGTGAACAAGGACGCAGAGAAAAGAGAAATCCTTACATAGTGAGTTTTGTGTGTTGATTCAGACACTGCCACTTTGCTGAAAGGGTTTATCAAGAGCTTAGCATGTAATCTTTAAGGTTTATCAGATATAGAACGATGTCACCAGCAAGTAGGGATACTTTGACTTCATTGTTCCATTTCCATCCCATCTATTTCCTTCCCTTCTCTTAGCTATGACTTTTAGTGGTTTTTTTTATCCTCACGCTTTTTCAGGAAGCTTCTCAGAGCTCAGTTGTCATAAGTAGTTGAAGTGCCATAGTCTCACTCTGCAACTTACTTTTCTATTCTGTTTTACTGCTGAAGACAGTTTCTTAATTTTGATATCACCTAATTTATTGTTCTTTTATGACTTGTGGGTATCTGGTTTTCTCATGTGATAATCTGTACAAATGTGAAAGAAGTGCTCTATTTCTATGTGGAGGGAGTTGCTATGAAAATTAGTAAACCTTACAACGCAGGAGAGAAGACGGAGGGGAGAAGTCAGCAGGCTGGCGACCTAGGAAAAGTATGAAAGGATTAAGGTATTTATAGTGATGGAGTCAAATATATCGATCCTCCTAAGTAAACATACTTCAAAGGCTTCAGTTTCAAAGGAAACAGTTTTGCCTCATCATTATGTTATCAGTGGCATTCAGTATGCCTCCCATGAACAAGAGAAAATTCTTCTTACACTTTTACATTCAACTACTATATTTTCTTGTGGCCATTTTTAAAAAAACAGCATGATTTTCTCTCTCAGGCAACTGTCAGTTGCTCCTGCATTTTAAGAAATTATTTCTAAACAGACAGAACATAGTGTCTGTACTCAGTAAAATCTTGAGTATGGATCAAGTATTCTCAGATATTTATCATGTGCCTCCCTGGGGGATATGCTTTCTGTTCCTTTTTGTGATATGTCCTTAGACTAGTCCCCTAATGTTACAGATCATAAGATTACATGCCAGGGAAAAAAACATATTCAAGAACGCAGCATTCTTATCTGAGTTACCCATGCATTCCCCGGAGAGTGTGTGCCCTAATTCTAGAGTCACTGGAAAGCTATTACACAAAATGTCATACTTTATCTTTGTACTATTTGTTGTAAAATTATCCCTGAAGTTGAACTGAAGTCTCTGCCCTTAACATTTATACTCATTAGCTAATTTTCCAACTCAGTAAACTATCCACTGATCATATTTCTAAGTGTGAGGCTTTATGCTAAACAAAGATACTGGTTGAGGACCTCACAAAATTTGAAATCATCTTAAAGAGATCACAAGTGTGCTGAGCATCATTGGCTCTTGAGGACCAGAAGGGATTCAAATTAGACAATCTTACCAAGAAAAGCCTCTCTTCAAAAAGGACTTAAGTTCACTATTCTTGACATAGGATAGTTAATTAAGGGCCTCATCTCTAGAGGAGACTAATTATCTTTCTCTCAGTGACCATTAATTACATGTACTTCTTTGTCTAAAGAGTGGGATCCCATGACATTTTCCTCTTTGAGATTAGGATGTCTATTGGAATTGGCGTTGTTCAGTCAGGTCTTAAATAGGCAGCCATGTTGCTGATGCTTCATGGTTATAGCTTATCAGCTCTAAAATAATATGCACATAAGCATTATTAAAATGACTCAACAGGCTGTATACACACACATATATAGGCAGTTTAGTTCAACTCTAGGGGAAATTTTATAATAAAAAGTACAAAGATACTCTAGAGGACTGTGAATACACGCACACACACACACACACACACACACACACACACACACACACACAAATAGTAAGAGTTAATGAGTAAAAGTAGTGATGGAGAAGACATGGGGAGGCTGAAGAAAGAAAGGGAATGGAGATTGGTATTATATTTTAATTAAAACACATTTTTTAAATAGAGAAAAAGGACTTTGAAAGTTAGTGAAGAAGAAGTTTGGTTGATACCCCAGAAATCCAGAGAATTATCAGGTCATACTTTGAAAATCTATACTCTACTAAAATGGAAAACCTCAAAGAAATGGACAGCATTCTGGACAGGTACCATTTACCAAAATTAAATCAAGATCAGATTAAAGAGCTAAACAGACCTATAATCCCAAAGAAAATTGAAGCTGTTACTAAGAGCTTCAAAAATCCCAAGACCAGATGGTTTCAGTGCAGAATTCTACCCAACATTCAAAGAAGAACTAATACCAATACTCCTCAAACTGTTCCATACAGTAGAAAATTAAGAAACATTGCCAAACTTTTTTTTATGAGGCTAAAACTACCCCAATTCCCAAGCTACTCAAAGATGCAACAAAAAAAGAGAATTACAAACCAATCTCCCTCATGAGCAGTGATGCAAAAATACTCAATAAAATTCTAGCAAACTGAACCCAACAACATATAAAAAAAATCATCCACCATGATCAAATAGGCTTCATCCCAGAGATGCAGGGATGATTCAACAGACAAAAAAACTGAATGTCATTCATCATATAAACAAACTGAAGGAAAAACCACATGATCATCTCCTGAGATGCTGGAAAAACCTTTGACAAAATCCAACACTTCTTCATGATAAACATCCTGGAGAGATCAGGAATACAGGGAAAATACCTAAATATAATAAAGGTGATATGCAGCATCTGACAGCCAACATCAAACTGAATGGAGAAACACTCAAAGCATTCCCACTAAAATCAGGAACAAGACAAGGCTGTCCTCTCTCTCCTTATCTATTCAATATAGTTCTTGAAGTTTTGGCTAAAGCGATAAGAGAACAAAAGGAGATGAAGGAGAAACAAATTGGAAAGAAAGAAATCAAACCATCTCTATTTGCAGATGATATGATGGTATATATAAATGACTCACATAATTCTTCCAGGGAATTCCTACAGCTGATAAACACCTTCAGCAATGTAGCAGGGTACAAGATTAACTCAAAAAAAAAAAAAACCAATAACCCTCCTATACACTAAGGATAAAAGATCTGAGAAAGAAATAAGAGGAACATCACCCTTTATAATAGCTGCAAATAGCATTAAGTATCTTGGTGTAACTCTAACCAAAGAAGTAGCAGACCAGTTTGACAAAAACTTTAAGTCACTGAAGAAAGAAATCGAAGAAGATATCAAAAAATGTAAAGCTCTCCCATGCTCCTGGATAGGTAGGATCAACATAGTAAAAATGGCAATTTTACCAAAAGCAATATATAGATTCAATGCAATTCCCATCAAAATCCCAACACAATTTTTCTTTACAAACCTTAAAAGAACAATACTCAACTTCATATGGAGTAACAGGAAACTCAGGATTGCCAAAACAATCCTACTCAATAAAAGAACTTCAGGAGGAATCACCATTCCTGACTTCAAACTATACTAGAGTTATAGTAATGCAAACAGGCTGGTACTGGCATGAAAACAGACTTGTGGGTCAATGGAATCGAATTGAAGACCCCGACATTAACCTAAATACCTACGAACACCTGATTTTTGACAAAGAGACCAAAAATATTCAATGGAAAAAAGATAGTCTCTTCAACAAATGGTATTGACATAACTGGATGGTAGTATGTAGAAGAATGCAAATAGACCCAAACCTATCACCCAGCACAAAACTCAAATCCAAGTGGATAAAAGACCTCAACATAAACTCAGCTACACTGAACTTGATGGAAAGAGAGTGGGAAATATCTTCCAATACATTGACACAGGAGACTACTTCCTAAATATAACACCAGTAGCACAGAACTAAGAACAACAATAAGTGGGACCTCCTGAAACTGAGAAGCTTCTGTAAGGCAAAGGACACAGTCAATAAGACAAAGCAACAGCCTACAGAATGGGTAAATATCTTCACCAAACCTACATCTGACAGAGGACTGATCTCTAAAATATATAGAGAACTCAAGTAACTAGAGCCCCTAAACCTAAATAACCCAAATAAAAAATAGGGTTCAGAGCTAAAAAGGGAATTTTCAACAGAAGAATTACAAATGGCTGAAAGGCACTTTAAAAATTGATCAACATCTTCAGTCATTAAAGAAATGCAATTCAAAAAACTTTGAAATACCACCTTAAACCTGTCAGAATGGCTCAGATCAAAAACATAGATGACAGCCTATGCTGGAGAGGATGCAGAACAAAGGGAACACTCCTCCATTGTTGGCGGGAGTGTAAACTTGTACAGCTACTCTGGAATGCATCATGGCAGTTCTTCAGAAAACTGGGAATCAATCTCCCCAAGAATCCAGCAATATCACTATTGGGTATATATCCAAAGGATGTGCATTCATGCCCCAAAGCCATTAGGTCATCTATGCTCATAGCAGCTTTATTTGCAATAGCAAGAAACTAGAACAACCTAGATGCCCCTCAACTGAAGAATGGATTAACAAACTGTGGTACAGCTACACAATGGAGTACTACTCAGCAGCAAAAAAAAATTGATATCCTAAAATTTGCAGGCAAATGGATGGATTTGGAGAGTATCTTCCTGAGCGAGGTATTACAAGCCCAGAAAGACAGGCATGGTATATACTCACTCATAAGTGGATTTTAGACAAAAAGCAAAGAATACCTAAGCTGCAAACCCCAGTCCCTAAATAGCTTGGAATTAGAAGGAATTTAAGAGAGACATCCAGAGATTTTTCTAAGAAGAGGAAATAGAGAAGATCTCCTTAGCAAATTGGTGTTATAACAGGTTGCAACCAAGAAGAGTTGGGAACAAATTTTGAAAGAAGAAAATGATTGAGTGAGAGGAGCAAAGAGGGAGATAGAAAGAGACGGATATCCAGATAGAGGAAGCCAATATGGGGTTGGAAAGAGACTGCATGCTAAGAAAACCTCCCAGAACTCACAGGATGTCCCTGAACAAATCTCCAAGCAATAGTAGAGGCAGTTCCTAAACAGGAATTCCTCTATAATCAAATGAATAACCACCCTAAGTGTTATTACAGAGCCTATATCCAACAAGGAATAGAGGTAGGGACAGAGATCCATGGTTGAGAACTGAGCAAAGCTTCTGGCCTAACTGAGAGCAGGGGAGAGAGTCTGAATGAGCAAGGGGACAGGGATTATGAGGAAAATTCCCACAGTGATGGCTATCTCGAGCCCTTGGAGGCTCACTGAATCAAGAATAGCCACTGGAGATCCACCGTGAAATAAAGCTAGGCAACTGTTGATTGGCATGGGCAGTATGTGGAGCCTTGAGGGGTGGGGTCAGACCGTGTTCCTGTGCATAGATTGGCACCTTGGAGTCCATTCCCTGCAGAGGAACATCTAACCCAGTCCTGACTTTGGGATGAGTAAATCGGACTTGCCTGGAGTGGATGTGCCGTGCTGGGCTGGCCCACCTTGGGACTTCTTGCCCTTTTGGGGGAGGAGATGGGTGGATGGGGAGGAACAAGGCTGAAGGATGACTGGGAGGGATTGGGAGGAAGGGAAGGAGGGGGAGCAGGGGGATACATGGATAAAAAAGACATTTTTTTAAAATAAAATATAATAAAATGAAGAAAAATATTCATTTTACATAACAAAAAAGATAGTTAATGAAGGCAGCAGAGGATCAGCAAATGTATGGAGGCTTTACATAATTGGAAGGCTGTTAAATAAACAGGTCGCTACTTTAAAAATTAAGAAGATGTGGGTATGTAAAAAGATCAGGCAGAGAGACACACATGTTATTGGAGAGTAGCATTTGGGCAAACAGGACTCATGGAGATGGCATTATGGTTACAATACTGAGAGTTTGTGGTGGACTGTGTTTTAATATCCCTCTGTTGCTGTGATGCGACACTCTAACTACATCAACTTGGAGAAGAAAGGGTTCATGTGGCTTACACTTCCAAGTCATGATCAATTATTGAGGAACGAACAAGGCAGGAACTCAAGGCAGGAAATCTCCCTGAGAAGTTGGGGGAGGCCATAAAGACAACAAACAAGAAATCTTCTAGAAGTTTGTTCTAGAATGAAGCTGAATACTTCAAAGTGGAGTTGGGACAATGATATTGCATTTTCCTAGAGTACACATCAGGGACATTGTATGAGACAGGGCTGAGTGTGATGGAAGCATGGTCTTAACTTTAATTCCAGAAGGGCCAGGACAGGAAGTACTCAGAATCTGTGCTCAGACCCCAATAAGAAGCTCACTAGAAATATCTCTGAAGAAGCACCCTCATTTCTTCCTTCACCCCTCAATTTCCCAATCATAAGATCTACTGGGAACCTGAGATATCCCAGACTTAATGATGAGCATTAGAACTCCCTAAGAGGGGAAGATGGAGGTTTTAGAAGACAGGAGCCCTGGGGGTTGAATGTAAACTCTTAGGCTAAAACCTCTTCCTTTTTTATGACTCAAACTGGAGAATTTTCTAACACTGAAATAAGCTGCGGAAACCTTCAGGTTACATGTTCCTTCCTTTGAAGCCTTTGAATTCTCAGCCACTGTTTCCCATTTTCTATCCTAGGATGAGCAGACATTTCCCACTTAGTATACAGAGAAATTTCTGGAGGACCAAAAACTCCACCTCACACATTTACACACGCAGGAGATAAGGGAGGAAGCTATCTGACTCAGCTGTAGCTAGAAAGCGGGACAGCTTGTACTTCCTACATTATTGTACATCTGATTCTTTGAAAAAGAAAAGGGCATTTCCTCCTTGTGCTGTTGCTGGAGATTTCTTCCTGTTCTCCAGCTATATAAAGGGGCTGAGTGGCTTCCTTTACTACTGTAAAGTATCTCAAGCCATATTTTGTCATCCAACATGAATTCAGTGACAAAGATCGGCACACTGCTCGTTGTGACCTTATCTCTTCTCTGCTCCGTGGAGGGTAAGTTGCCACAACGGGGAGTGGAGGGGGGTCTTAGGGGTGCTGTTTTCTAAACCACTACCCTCTATTCACATTCAGGCATTGAAGCTCAAACCTGAAGACTTAGTACTGCAGAGAAACAGGACAGCCTTTTCAGACCTCCAGGCTTTGTGTTCTTATTCACGTTTCTGCTTTTCATATTCTCTTGTCTTCTTCAAACACTGTTATACCAATTCCCCCCATCTCTCCTCCTCCATCCTTTTCATGGATTACTTCTCCATGTATTTTGCAGAGATCTTTATTTACCTGATTAAACTTGTGCTTTCCCAGCCTTAATCTTACCATCAAAGTTTAATATTGCCAGTATCAACAATGGGAGGCTTGTTCTTTTATGTAGAAATGAAGGAGAGTGGATGGGCAGGGGGAGAGGAGATGGTGGGGTGGGGCTGTTAGGAAAGGGAACTGCAGTCAGTATGTAAAATAGCAATAAAGTAACTAAAAATGACAAAATGAGAGAGAGGATTTGAACCTTAGAAGAATATTACTCGCACAGAACCCCTTCCACTACCAAAGCTTCAATTGTAATTTATAGATGAAAATAGTGAGCTTCACTCCTCAGGCAGATCCCTCTTCTCAGGCTCCATCTTATACCAGTGAGTGCATACTCTGCCTGAAAGTCAGCCTTGACATATAGCTCTCCCTCATGAATTAATGCGGAATTCTTTATAAATGTGGGAAAAAATTTCTAACTATAGCTAAAAAAACTAGAGTTCTTAAAAGATCACATGGACTTGAAACAAAGGAAGAAGAGCCACATAAGAGGATTTTGAGAGGGAAAAGGAAAAATGATGTATTTATAGTATCAAATAGTAATCATATGTATAATTTAAATAAATAAAAATATATAACTAAAACATTCCTCAAAATAAAAAGTAAATAGTCAATTCATATCTTGGACCAATTGCTGGTGACCAGTTGCTTAATGTACAATGAATTTGTATTTAAAAATATAAACACTTTAGTGTTTATCAGAGAAATAAGTTAAAGATACAAGTTTTACCATAAAATAAATACAAATAGCTATTAAATATACAAAAATGTGCTTTATTTTTATTCCTTATAAAGTATGAGAATTACAAATTAAAAGAACCCATCAGATTCTTAACATTCAGACACTTGATAAGATGATACAGTGTCTCAGTTGTAGGGAAGAATTGTCTAAATAATGATAACAGGAGTATATATACATCCCTTTCCTGTAGACTGAATTTTAGCAAACTATATTAAAAATAACAAGTATACTATTTATCAGAAATTCTGGTTACATGAAATTATCTTACAGATACAATCACACACAAATGAAATTATGATGAAAATAGATTGCAATAAATAGTATTCATTATTTATTTTTGAAAAGTACAAATAAATGTAAAGAATTGATTAACTAAAGCATGCTACAAAGCTATAATGGAATATTTTACTTATATCATACATTGGTCAAAAGAATTCAAAGTGCATATTATGTATAGCTATCTCACTGTCTCATAAACCCATTCCAGGTCTGCTCCTGATGCCAAAGTCTGTGAATGATCATCTTCCATGATATAAAATTTTGTAATATGTTTGCCTCTAACCAGTGCACATCTTCCTGTATATCTTCAATCATCATTACTTATAGGTGGGCAAGCTCCAGTCTTCAAAGACAATTCAGTTTGTTATTAGAGATGACTAGCAACATTTGTGAGAGTAGTCTTAGTGGAAAAGGGAGAATAGTATTAACCTACAACTCTACATCTTGATAATCAACTCAGGTCTACTACACACTCCTGTATAATCTTTGTTTCTCTCTAGTTTTTAAATCCTATCTTAAAATATAAGTAGGTACAATCCAAATAGTGGAAATAATGCCATCATTATTTGGATCCACTCCCACCTTAACTCACGAAGCTAAGTTAAGCAAGAATTCTACAAATGCCAGAAGATAGAGCAAACAGACAGTATAGCCTGGGTGCACACTGAAGCTCTTTTGCCCTCATTCCCTACAGAAAGTGCATTTGTTTCCACATACTTATCCCATCTATTGGTGATGGGAACCAGAGTCCCTGAAGTCTCATGACCCGAATTTCTCCAGGCTGCGGATCTGGTCAGAAAAAGGCAAGCCCCCTGATTTAGCAACACCGAAGTTTGCATTTTTTTTGAGATGGGTATATATAGGAATAAGTGGCTGTCATGCCATTATCCAAAGGTTTCCAAAAGCTCAAAGAGTATGGTTTACAACAAAGTTAAAATTTAAAGAATGTTCTTCTGTAAATGGTGACGTAGTCTGGTTACCAGAGGGTGTTGCTTCTACTTAGGTATGAACATGAGATCCCTGGAACCTAGAAAATGGGATTCTATAGGTTATACATCATCTTTGTCCCAATTAACCGCAGTTTATTTATTGTCTCTGACATCTGTTTGAAGGGTCTTTAGGAAAACATAGGCTGTCCCTAAGTAGCTTGGGGTCATATGTAAAGTGGGTGTTGTTGATGCTGGGCCTGAGTGCTCTGTCTTTTCTGACTGTCTGATCACAGGACTGCACTACAAGGGAATGGCACCTCCTGATGCTCCTGCTGTTCTGCTCCTTGATAGTACACTTCTTGAAAAGTGAGAAATTCTGGCAGTTAGTGGAACTGGTACTAATTTTAGTTTAAAGTCCATGTTGTTAGATATTAGGATAGCTACACCAGCTTGTTTCTTAGGTCCATTTGATTGGTAATTTTTTCCCAACACTTTTACTCCGAGGTGATATCTGTCGTTGAGGTTGAGATGTGGTGTGTTGTTACATTAAGGTTTCTTGGCCCCGGGTGGCCAGAGGTCTAGACCCATAGACTCTCTGTCCCAGAGCGCCTAGCCACCCACCGCTACTTAGTCCCCACCCCCCAACAATGACTCAGACATTTATATTAAGTTCATGTTGTTTGGTCTATGGCTTAGGCACATTGCTAGCTAGCTCCTTCATCTTAACTCAACCCTGTGTCCTGCTACGTGACCCATGGGCTCACCTGTGCTCCTTATATGTTTCTTCTTTGGGTGTCTGGCTCGATCTGCCTCTGACTCCGCCCTCTTTCTCATACCTATGCTCCAATTTCTCCACCTACATCTATCGTGTCTGCCATGGCCAAAACAGTCCTTTATTGACAACATATAAAAGGACATTCCCACATCAGCGTGTGGTGGTTTTTCTTTGTTTTTCTGTTTTGTATGCAGCAGAAAACTGGATCCTGTTTTTGTATGCATTCTGTTAGACTGTGTCTTTCTGTATGTGAATTGAGTTTATTGATTTTAAGAGATATTAATGATCAGGGATTGTTAATTGTTATTTTAGGTTTTGTTGGTGGCGGTTATGTGTGTGTTTCTCTTCTTTGGGGTTTGCTGGTGTGAGGTTACCCATTGCCTGCTTTTTCATGAATGTAGCTAACTTCCATGGGTTGGAGTTTTCTTTATAGTACTTTCTGATGGGCTGGATTTGTGGGCATGTATTGGTTAAATCTGGTTTTGTTATAAAATATCTTGTTTTCTCAATTTATGGAGAGTCTTGCTGGGTACAGTGGTCTGGGCTATCATCTATGATCTCTTAATGTTTGCATAATGTCTTTCCAGGACCTTCTGGCTTTCAGAGTCTCCACTGAGAAGTTGAGTGTTATTTTAAAGGGTCTGCCTTTATAAGGTACTTGGCCTTTTTCCTTTGAAACTCTTAATATTTTTTATTCTATATCTTTAGTGGTTTAATTATTATGCTATGAGGGGACTTTTTTGGGGGGGTCTATTCTATTTGGTGTTATATAAGCTTCTCATATCTTCATAGGCATTTTCTTCTTTGAGTTGGAAAGTTTTCTTTTATGATTTTGTTGAATATATTTTTCGTGCCTTTGAGCTGGTTTTCTTTTCCTTCCTTTCTTCCTATTATTCTTATATTTGGTCTTTTTATGGTATCCTAGATTTCCTAACTGTTTTGTGTTATGACTTTGTTGGCTTTAGTGTTTTCTTTTACTGATGACCCTAATTTGTCTATGTGATCTTCCACTCCAGAGATTCTTTTATCTCCTGCATCCTGTTGGTCAATCTTGCACCTGTAGTTCCTGTTCATTTAATCAGGTTTTCCATTTTCATCAGTTCCTCAGTTTGTGTCTTTTTTAATGCTTCTATTTCAATTTTCAAGTCTTGATCTGTTTTCTCCATCCCTTTGATCTTTTATTTCTTGGCTTTCTTTAAAAGATTTATTGATTTCTTCCAACTCTTTTCCACCTTTTCCTTGATTTTTTTTTTAAAAGAGAAGTTTTAATTTCCCCTTTAAATTTCTCTATTATCTTCAAAAGTTATTTTAAAGATATTTTTCTTCTGCTTATTCTACATTGTGGTGTTCAGGTCTTGTGTAGAATCACTAGATTCTGGTGGTGCCATATTGCTCTTTATGTTGTTGAATGTATTCTTGCACCGTTGTCTACCCATTTCTTCCTCCAACTGGTGCAAATGATGTTTCTGTCTTGGAGATATTTTTGGTCCAATCTGCTCTGATTGTGTCTGTGTCTGAGCAAGTCTCTCTTGGTCCAATCTGAGCTCTTGGTCTAATCAGAGCTGGTGGATTCTGTATCTCAGGGAACTGCTCTTGGTCTAGTAGGAGCTCTTGGTCCAATAGGAGCTGTCAGATTCTGTGTCTCAGGGAGCCACTGAGGTTGCAGGATGATGGATGCATTTGGAGGAGGGAATGGGACTTGTAAACTGCAGGTTGTGACTGACACGGTGTTATTGAGGGTGCTTTCCCACAGGAGTCTTCTCTGCTGACCTTCAACTGGGACAGCAATGGGTGGGTGTGGGGGCAACAAACATCTTAATAACTGTACAAAATGCTTTGTCTTGAAGAACCCATATAATTCCACTTTCTCACTTATAGTCATAATTCTTTGGGTGAGAGGCCCAAAATGTCTAGTTTCCTTATTTCTATTTATAGAAAGATTTTCTTATCTTCTCTAAGGGCTAATGCTGGACAATAGCTGTGGGGGAGGTCTCTTCAAGTTTTACTGTTGGCAGAGAAGTGATATTCAAGAGGCAAGTAGGAGATCCAGTTCAGCATGACTCAATGACTCTTGTTGGTTGAAACTATTAGAGTCGGACCACCAGAAGTGGTTTATTTTTTACATACTTAAGAATGGTGCAACTTTGTAAATAAAGTTCCTTTATACAGTTATCACAAAAAATTAAGGTATGACTACATCAGAAATCCTTTGCAAGGTACATACATGTCTTTTGCAAAGGACCTAGAACTATACAAAATGGGTTCTATTGACTGAGAAACAATGCTCAGGATAAGAGTCTAGGAAAGAAGTGTTGGTAATAAACACAATAGTAAACTCTTTTGCAAAATACATGGGACCTATTTCATGAAGATGGGTCCTATTGACTAAAAAGTAATACTCAAGAGTCCTAGAGATCCTGGTGAGGCCAGGCTCTACAGAACAGCAAAGATTACCAGTTATAACTAAGCAGGCTTTGTTGATATTTTGTTGTGGTAGTGTAGGCTACCCATTTTTATTTGCTAGTTTGAGAGTCTTGTGTGCTTTTATTTTTTGTTTTTTCCTGTCTGGCTAACCTCTTTCAGTTGAAGTCTTTCTCGTAGTGACTTATGTAGAGCTGGATTTGCATATAGATACCACTTATTTATCATGGAATATCTTCGTTTTTCTATCTATTGGGAGTTAAAGCTTTCCTGTGTTTAGTCCTCATGGATGGCATCTCTGGTTTCTTAGAATTTGTAGAAAATTTGTCTAAAATCTTCTGGCTTTTAGTTTGAATAAAAAATCCAGGTGTCATTCTAATAGGTCTGCCTCTATGTTATTTGGTCTTTTCTCTGGTAGCTTTTTAATATTTTTCCTTTGCTTAGTACATTCACTGTTTTGATTATGTGTCACAGGGAATTTCTTGTTTGATGCGGTTTATTTGTTGTTCTATATGCCTCTTGTACTTTGACTAAATACCCCCTTCCTTTTAGTTAGGACAATCGTCTTCTGTAGTTTTATTGAATATACCCAAACATGGGACAAAATGAAGGCCATTATAAAAGGTAAGTTAATAACACTAAGTACATAAGAAAATCGAAGAGCTCTCATACCAGTAAATTAACAGCATACCTTAAAGCCCTGGGGACAAAAAGAAATCATAATAGCTGACAACAAGAAATCATCAAACTAAGGGCTGAAATCAATGAAATAGGAATAAACAAACAAGCAAACAAAAACAGTATAAAGAAGCAATAGAACCAAGAGTTATTTCTTTGAGAAATCAATAAGATTGACAAACTTTTCATGAAATTAACGAAAAGGAGAGACAGAATATCCAAATCAATAAAATTAGAAATGAAAATGGAGACATAACAACAGGCATTGGGTAGTTCCAGAGAATCACAAAGATACTTTAAATCTAAAGGAAGTGGATAATTTTCTCAATATAAACCACCTATCAAAGTTAAATCGATGTTAGATAAACAATTTAAACAGATCTATAATCTCTAGTGGAATTGTAGCAGTAATTAAAATATACTACCCCCCCCAACTACATCAGACAAGATAGTTTTATTACAGAATTCTACCAGACTTTGGACAAAGAGTTAATGCCAACACTACTTGAATTATCCCACAAAAGAGAAACAGAAGGACCATTGCCCAAGTCATTTTATGAGGCCAAAGTTACTCTGATACTCAAACCACATAAAGACCAAATGAACTACAAACCAATTTCCCTTGTGACTATAGATGCAAAAATTCTTAACAGAATATATGCAAGCCAATGCAAAGGGAAAAAATACCAAGTAAGCTCATCCAGAGAGGCAGGGATGGTTCAACACTTATAGTTTAGCTCCACCATGTTTTTATTACTTAATTCATTGTCAGCTGGATTGTATTCTTTGTATTTTTGACTCAGATTTCATTTGTATGAGTTTGCAGATACATCTATTCAACACAATTTGTTGGAATAGTTCCGTCCATAACCATCTTCCATAATTATTTTTATTTCTGTAAGCTTAGTAATTTCATTCTTGGTTTCAGTGGTTGAGTCTCCCCTGTCTTTTCAGTATACCTAAGAAATTTAAAGTTTGGAGATCTTTTCTGTGTTTATTATTTACTTTTTTCGACCAAAACAACTTAGAGTAGAAAGCTTAATTAATTTTCCAGTGCCAGAAGGACAGAGCCCATTAAGGCAAAGAAAGTATGGAAAAGAAAATAAAGACATGTTAGCAGGAGTCAGGGGCTGGCTGGTCACATTTCAACCACACACAGGAAACAGAGAAAGAGAAGAAGAAATGGGACCAAGCTATAAAACCTCAAATCCATACTAGTGGCAATACCTCCTTCAACAATGCTCTATGTCCAGTGGCCCTCAAACTTTGTCAAATAACACCCCCAACTGGGGACAAGTGTTCAAACTCATGAGGTCCCATTCTCCACACTTTACAGCAATGGCAGCAGGTGAAGTACATTTAGTCCAACCTCAAAAGTCCCCATAATCTTTAATACTCTCACCACTGTTCTAATGTACAAAGTCTCTTAAGGCAATTTGTTAACTATGACCCCCTTGAAAAATAAATGAACACCCAGATGACATAATCCCAATTTACAGTGGCACGGAGTGTACATTCCCATCCCCAAAGGGAAGAATAGAAGCAGAGCAAGGACTGATCAGGCAAAAGACCAAGACCCAGCAGAGAAGACACCAAATCCTGTAGCCCCCTAAACATAGTTAGACCTTTAGTTTCAAAAGGCTTATGTGTCTTCTCTTCCTCTCCACTTTTCTGACTGCAACACACAGCTCTCCTTCAGACTGGTTCTACTTCTTAGATGCAGCTTTCCTTAGGAGATGTCTTGTGTCTCTGTTATCTTCAATCTCTGGGAATCCTCAGCCACTAGATCTCCGAATTCCTTTGAACCTCATAGTCATGATTCCCCTTTTGAAGGTTAGTAAATATGTCAGAAAGATGTACCTTGACCACTAGGTGGCAGAGGAGAGGCAAATAAAACATGATTTAGGATCTGGCTCTCTGCCCCTCCCTAGACTATCAGCTCAGTGCCTGACTAGGGATCCCACTGACTATTTCTTCCAGCATGAAGTTTTATATAAAATGGTTCTTGCTGAGTCTGGACTCAGAGTGCTCTATCTTCTCTGACTGTCTCTGGTGTAGGAGAAACTCAATGAAATCCAAGCAAGAAAGAATTTGTTTTAGATATTAAATCAAGAGATGTTCCATCATGATGGAAAGAACATAGTATAATCAAGGTGTTCAACTTATCTTCTCATGTAGGAAGCATAGATAAATGAAATAGGAAGAGATCAATACAAGATATCACTCCTCAATCAACTATTTCCTCAAACCAAGATCTATCTGACACAATTTTACAACCTGCTAATAATTTGTTCAAACTCTGAATGCATAAACAGCTTAGACTACTGGTTAGACTGAAGACTTCTTGCCCTAACATCTCTGGAAATGTCCCCACAGACACACCCAGAAGTGAGCTAGATGAATCTATATCAGCCATTCTCAGTACCATCAAGTATCTAGAATCAGGCATCGCAGGCTAAAGATGCTTCTCTCTATAAAAAATGAACATTTCCACAGTGTGCTCACATGCACATGGACTTTATGATCTTTCTGGAAACTTCTACAACTTAGCTTTAATCCTAGTAAGTTTCTGTAGCTTCCAGAATTATGATAGTCTGGAATTTCATTTTTATATTTTATATAATAAATTTTCTGTTCAAGCTAAAAATTATAGACAGCATTGCCCTCAAAAAACCTTGCTAGTGATCCTATCTGACCCTGCAGACTCACAGCCTGTTTACTGTTTAAGGTGTATGTCAAAATTTCTAGGATCATGAATGTGTTAGAATATGTATTTGTGAATATTTAATCATAAATATTTATATGCCTTTTTGTAGTTCCATTTTTTTATTGTGATCTGACCATATCTGAAGTTCTAAACTTGCTTTCTATACCATACATCTAAGATTTCCTGATGACTCTAACTGTATACTAGCAGTTGGGTCTTCTCATCCATTCTGTGATGGTTTGAAAGAAAACGACTTCCATAGACTCATAGGAAGTGGTAACTAGTAGGAGGTGTGGTCTTGTTAGAGTAGGTGTGGCTTTGCAGAAGAAAATTCATCATTATGTCGTGGGCTTTAAGGTTCCCAGGTGTTCAAGTCTTTCATTTCTTATACCTTTGGAGCCACAAGCCCAGGTCTACCAGTGACTGTGGTTGGCTGGGCCCTCTTACATCAACCATTAATTAAGAAAATACTCCACAGCTACTGAAAGGATTGTGAAGAAGCTGGTCACAGTATATACACAGTTAGGAAGCAGAAAGAGAACAATATTGGTTCTTTCACCTTGTCTCTAAGTCTATAACTGTGGTCCTGTAGCTCATTCTTTAAACTGTAAATTCTTATTTCTGGATTTTTAAGTTGGTCAGTTAACAGTTTCCTGGGAAATTTTTTGTCCCTCTTTCTGTTAGGAAGTCTATTTCATGTGTGTAGATGAAAACATGCAAGTGATGTGGCCACATGTGGGTATTTCTGACTGACTCTGAATCATTGAGATTATGTGTTCCATTTGTCATGGGGAGGAAAAGAGAACATGGCCACATGGGCAGGTACCATCTTGACTAAAGTCAAAGACAGAAGGGCTGTATGATTTCATTGGAAAGTTTTGTTTGTCCTGTTGAAAGTTTTTGTTTATTCTCAAGAAAGTTGTATATGACAGCTTTTTTGAAAAGCTTTGTCTTTATTTTCTGATATGTTCATAAGTTTTGTTGTAGTCATGAGCTAAAGCAGAGATGGTTTGGAAATTTGTGCTGTCTCTGTACCACTACTGTGGCTACATTTATGGTCAGGGCTCAGAATTTATCTCTAAACTCTGCTCACTGGATTTAGGTTAGCAGGAGTTTAGATGCCTTTTGATGTAAATAATGTTAAAATTATTTTATGTTCTTCTTTATTGAGAAGCTGGCTCTAGAATTAGATTATGGCTTTTCCTTTGATAGACCCAGGTATGCTTATTTAATAGTTTCCTCTATGTTTCTCTGTCAGTCTGAGCCCTTGACACAGTGGCAGGAAAAGAAAGCAAAGCAGAACAGCCAAAAAATTATTAGACATGGTCTATACAAACATTCTGTACCTTGACATTTATATGTATATTTTATGAGATATGGTTAAAAATCTTCAAAATTAAAATTAATTAAAACTAGTAACCCCAAAAACCAATAATTAAAAATGTACACATGTGGTAAATTTAAAGAGACCTTATGGCATGATTCCATTTAGGATTGTCTCCATTTTTAGTCAGGAACATGGCTGGCTCATGATTTGCTAGAGTTAAAGAAGATGGATATTATGTGATTTCACCATCTTTGGTCAGCCACATGTCTGTTAGCCATCTTTTCGAGGGTTACCAAAAGTGGTTGTCTATAACTCCATCACCATATTGATTCAAGATAAACATGTGTAATGGGTCTACTAAAAAGACAGTAATGGGTCTCCCAGAAATTTTGGATTGAGGTAGATTTTTGTATGATAATCCCTGTAATATCCTGAAAACAAGGTTTATAAAACACAATATTTAAAAACTAGGCCTTGTGAATGTGGATGACAGTTGTGCTGCTTGGGCAGTGTGTGGGCCCCTGGTAGTGAAACCAGGACTTATCCCTAGTACATGAACTGGCTCCTTGGAGCCCAATACTTATGGAGGGATACCTTTCTCTGCCTAATCCAAGGGCCTCAACTTGATAAGCCAAACATTTTTGACTCCCATGGGAGGCCTTACCGTCTCTAAGGAGTGGATTGGGGCAGGGGAGTGATCTGTGGTTGGTGTGTAAAATAAAAAACATTTAAATAAAGGAATAAAAGAAAAAAAAGTTAAATGGTGAGAGAGCTGTGTAAACGAGATGTATATCTAGGGCTGTGTGGAGAATTATGACTACGTGGAGACAAGGAAGATGAAGCACATAAAAAAGATGTGTAATGTATGTAAAGGAAAGATGTGCAGTCATGCAAAAATAGATTTAACTGTGTATAAAGATGTAATGCCATATGTATGTAAAGAAAAATATGTAGTTGTATGCAGCGGTGTGGAGATATGCAGCTTTGTTGAGGCAGAAAGAGTCAGAGAACATTTTTAAGATGAAGTAAAGGAGAAAGTTTATTAAAAATTGATTTGTACCGTGTGGTGGAAGGAGAATATTGACTTCCACATTTATTTTTCTCTGAGTTCCACATACCTGTGGTGATACACACATAGAGGCACAGACACAGACAGACAGACAGACAGACAGACAGACAGACAGACACACACACACACACACACATCTAAATAAGTTTGATAAAAATAAAACCAGATAATTGAAGTACCATTTACATGCAGCAAACTTAGCCATTTTTAGGTGCTCCACATTTTTAGGTGCTCCACATTTTTAGGTGCTCCACGTTCTATAATTAGGCACACATTTACCGTCCTCTAATTCCCGCTCTTCAGATTCAGAAGATTTATATAACTTCCAGAAATCCCTTCATTTCTCTGCTGTCATGTAACTACGCCTTCATGTCAGCCCCTGATAATCACTGCTTTTCCATTTTTCTGGTTTTGGAGAGATGCCTTCTCCTTGTTTCTTTTCCATTTTTCTCTTCTACTTTCTTCCCTTCTTCCCTTCACTTCTTTTCTTCTTTTGATTCTAGGGAGTAAACACATGGGCCCATGCTTGCTAGGCAAGTGCCCTACCACAGAGCTAAATGCCAAAGACAGATGAAAAGGCTTTGTTAGCTTGTGTGCATGTAGTACTGGAGTCATAATAATTGATGATATTCTGCATCTACACTACTTCCCCTAAGGCAGTTCTATTTAGATTTATATGTGTGGTTGCATTTATGTGGATTCTTTTTCACATCTGGGTAATACTCTATGATTAGAACACAATTTAAGCATTTACTATTTGATATTTGGATATCTTAGGGTTTCTATTGCTGTGATAAAACACCATGGCAACAAGCATCTTACACTTCCAGGTAACAGTCCACCACTGAGAAATTCAGGTCAGGAACTGAAACAGGGCAGGAATTTGGAGGCAGGAATGACAGAAAAAGCCACAGAACATGGCTTACTGGTGCTTGGTCCCAGTTGCTTGCTATATTTGCATTCTTTTATCATTGGGGCCACTGGCTCAGGTCTGGCAGTGGCCATGATCAACTGGGCCCTCTCATATCAACCATTAATCAAGAACCCCCAGACAGATATGGTGGTGATGTTATCAAATTGAAATTCCCTATTCTCAAAAGACTCTAATTTATACACAATCAACAAAACATTAACTACGGCAGGTGGCTTTGAATGTTCTGTGATGTGAAAACACTTCTATGAGGATTTCTGTGTATAAGATGCTTCAGAATTTAACAATGGTATAATTTGATTTTTTTTTTTACTTCCTGTTGTGCAATTCTGATTCACATTCAGTAAGAGGCTGCATTGTTTACTCTTCTTATTGCCATGATCAAATACTTGACAAATCCAACTCAGGGAAGAAAGAGATTACACTTACAGAAAAATACTTCACCAAGGGGGAAGGGATGGAGACAGGAGTGTGAGGAAATTGTCACACTATACCCACAGTCAGGAAGCAGAGAGAACTGAATTCTTAGCTGGAATCCTTTGCCCTTTTTTATTTAGACTGAGACTCCAGCACGTAGGATAGTACCAATATTCTGAGTGGATCTTCTTAGTTAAGCCTCCCTGGACATCCTTTGGCAATAAGTACCATGAGACTCTTTCAGAATTCTGAGAGGGTTTGATAACTCCCAGTCAACTACTCTCTACAGTACGGTTACTGTACATCAATGGCCGTTGTGTCCTGTGATTCACCCAGGTGTAGGTGGATGTAGTTCAGACACATAAAGCTAGGCTTAGCTATGCTGTTGGTAGGGCATGTGTGTAAACTATGGTTCATCTGCACACATTTCATTCTCCAAGCAAAGTTAAGAAGTAGCTCCAGTTCTTTCTGAGGCATTTATTTCCAGTTCTCTTGAAAGGTTATTGTTGCATGTCTAATAAATGTGCAACTAACTTAACAGGAAACTTATAGACCCTTCTTCAGAGGATGGAATAAGGTAATGACTTTGTTTATAATATCAGAATCACTTGCTGAACTCATTTATTAAGAATATCGATATTCTTCAATGCCTCAAAAGTTTCACTTTCAAGTTATATAATTGTCATTGAAATGTTTGAGTAAATTTCTGTGTGTGGTTTAAAGGGTGAGTCAATGATCTTTATTCATTAACTTTTGGCTTATAAATGTTTATTTTTTTCTATTGAATTTTGCTTAAAACACCATTCTTAATTTAGAATTATTTTGTGGCCATTGGGACTATCTAGTGGCCACATTCAATTGGGTCTATTACATGGTTGTCCCTTTTTCCATTAGCTAAAAACACTAATGGCTGTGGCTATTTAGAAACTTGAAGTCAACCAATGTGTGTCATATAGCTTTATTTTTGACATTTTAGATTCTTTTTAATATTAGAGATTTTAAGTTCAGGTTATTAATATCTAAGAAAATGACTTATCAGTCTTTCATTTCGGCTAGTATATGTTTCCTATAACCTCTGCTTTGTTGTGTCTTATATATTTTCAAATGTAGTGCTTTCATTTTTATTCACATTTTTGTTTATTTGTGGTAACCTAGGTTGGAGGGGAGACCTCAGAGAGGTCTGGGGGTGGATAAGATCAAGATACATTATATATACACACACAAAATTATCAAAGAATAAGCTAAAGAGGTTTTAAAAATCAAATCAAATCACTTCCTTGCTGTCATTTTGCCATTATCTCAGCAGAATAATAATCATACACTTTTTATTATTCTGTTATTTTCCTTTATTATATCAGTTGAATATACTTGTTATCTGAGCTGTTTCTAGCTATATTGAGGGCTCAAGGTGAACATCTTTAGTATATCAGTTTGTCTATCAAGACTATAATATCACTGCACATGGGGTCAAAAATTACCATTTGAAAGTTGATAAAAATTTGTAAAGATGCTGGAAGTACCTGGCTAACTGGGTAAGGAAGGCACGAAGAGCAGATACTATCTGGTTCTAGATATCACTGCAATGGGACAGCATCCCCTGCTCCATCTCCTTGCTAGCATGATTCCTGCAAGGTGAGGGCCTGGAAGCTGATTGGACATTCTGATTGCCACAGATTCTTGTGCTTTGGGAGAGACAAAGGGCAATGGAAGGACCTGACTCTTTTAGAGTTGAGTCTACATCACTAATATGAATGTTCTCTCATCCACCAAGAAGGATGCTTGTGGTATGAGATTTCCATCTCTGACTTTCGGGCCTAACCTCAAGGTTTAGGACCCACAGACCCACAGACCCCAGAACGGCAGACCTGCAAACCCGCAGTCCCACAGTCCCACAGAGACACAAGATGCTTTCAATAGTTTTTGGCTGATCAGCCTCAGGCCCAGGCATACAACTTGCTAGCTACCCTTCATCTAACCCATTATTCTTGTTCATCCATGCGGCTCGGTACCTTTTCTTTAGAGCAGCATAGTTGTCCTCTGCTTCTTCCAGCTTCTCTCTGGCATTCTGCTCTGTGCTTCCTGTTCTCAAGAGTTTTCTTAGTCTGGTAGCTCCGCCCACACTTCCTGCCTGCCTTTGGCCCATCAGCGCTTTTTATTAAACCAGTGGGTAGGACAATTATTTAGCATGAAACAACACAATCCCCTACAGATGCTTGTACCATAGCTCTCTTCCTCTTCCTTCTCCTGGTTCTAATGCCAAGTTCTTGTCTTCTTATTCTTATTCTGTTAGCCTCAATACTCAGACATTCCTAATCCCATCAGTGTGTGCTATGGATAGGATAAAGACAATGAGATGCAGGGAAGAGCTGTCCTGTCATGGTGGACTCAAACTTCTGCACTAGAACTTTGCCATTCCTTCTCATTCTGCATGCAGCAAATCTCTTTCCTGGCCATTGGTTTTATTCATTCATCAGAGCCATAGGCTCAGTTGTATCTGATGCTTGAGTTTGGGTCCTAAAGGAGCCTCTTATTCTTGCTTTTGTTTCAGCTCTGACATGTATCTATTGCACTCTGTTCGACACTGAGAAAAGATGTGTGCACCAGGAAGATTCCTGTGAGACCAAATATGGTGAACAATGTGTCGTTTGGACAGCTTTTAGAGGTATGTAAGACAGGAAGTCTCAGAATGATGGATTCTGCTTCCCCTGGGGGTGGGTACATACCTCTCTAGAGCCACAGGGATAGAAGTAGAGACTATGGGAGGGGGTGTTTTCCTGTTAAAGTAAGAAAACTCCCCGCTGTGTCAATGTGCTAACTGCCATTGGTTCTTACTGAGAAGATCAAAACTATTAAGAGAAAAATATGCTTATTGAGGGCTCCTTGGCTGGGTTTCAGGGGACTTCAAGGTGGAAAGACTCAGGAAGACAAGATTTGGAGCCTATACCTCCACTCAGCAATTTTGAGATTGGAGTTGTGTCTGTGAGCCAGAGTAGTTCTTGAGGGGTGGTTGCCCAACTCAGTGAGGCAGGTGGCCCTTGCACCTGGGAGCCTGACTCTCCTCATTTACTGAGTCTCTGATTCTCTACACACTTATGATTTGCCTCTTGCCATACTTCTCCAGGTGGCAGGATCCAAAATGGGTTCCAGGAATGTTGTCAGATATGAGTCTGACTATTTATGGAGACACTGATTCTACAAACACTTACAATTTGCCTCTTGTCCTACTTCTTCTCTAGATGGCAAGCTCCTGCATGGGTTCCAGGAATGTTCTGAAACATGCTTGAATCAAACCTTATCTTTCGAAAATACGAAGATAATAATGAAATGTTGCGAGGAACCTCTCTGTAACAAGTCTTAGAGCCTTGGCCCATCCTGAGGAGAGCCCTCAGACTTCCTTCTCCTCCTGTGCCCCCACAGCACTCCATCATTCACTTTCACCACTTCCCAAGCCCTGATGCTTGTACTCAGCACTGGGTGTGGATAGGTAGATAGTCCAACTGGGCACAGAGATGTTCTCTGCCGCCCTCCACCAGTGCTCCTCTCCTTTTGTAGAGCCTTATTTCCTTCCTCTTCCCTCTATTCCTCCAGCACTGACTGACACACTTCACACTCTTGCTCCTTCTCTCTTCATTTCCAACAAATGTGTCCAGACTGATAAGCACTATGGTTAGGCACTGTTTCTCCAATAGCGAATGTGTCAGACCTGACATTTGCCCTTGATGATCAGTTCAGTGGTGCATTCACTGCCACACTGGCCCTAAACAAGAGCTCCATCTTCTCACTGCATGCTTATTCATACAACTTCATGTTTGTGCCACGTAGTTTTGTACTGCATGGCCCGAATAGAGCTACAGAAGGGATACCTAGGCATGGTGGCATATGCCTTAAACCCCAGCACTAGAGACAGAGGCTGGAAGAATTTTATAAATTTAAGAACAGGTTGTTCTACTTAATGTGACTGTTGCAAAATATAATGAAAGGGAGGTTATTTTATTCTGTCCTCACCCTCTCTTGGTATTGCCTTTCTTTCCCCAATCCCAATAAACTTTATATCCCCCCTTTATTTTTCATAGAAACTTTGTCCTACTAACCCCCTCCATAGAGGTTGCATGAGTTTTGGAAATTGTTCACATATTCTCACTTAAGTTTTGGTCAGCATCAAATGTGAATATTTTCCACTAGACATTAGTTTTTCAGATGTTCAACAACATCGTCCTGTATATGTATTTCTATCCCAATATTAAGTCCTTAGAAATAAGATTAATGCCCTTATTAAAGATACAGATGCAGGGTTTCCTTTTTTCTTCTCCTATGTGTTGATACATAGCAGAGGGTCATGTATGAACCTGGTAATGCCCTCACCAGGCCACTGAATCTGCTGGAAATTCCATGCTGTACTTCTTAGCTTTCAGATATGTGAGAAAAAGTTCTCTTGTTCAAGGCAGAAATCATTACAGAAAACCACAACCAAGCTAATGAGTTATTAAGTTCAGTCTGTAGAGAGATGAATCTTTCCTGCCTGCTAGTATCTGAATAACAAGTCAGAGGCTTAATATTAATGACAAACTTTAGCTTATGGTAATGTTTATTACTAACTAGCTCATTCATCTTAAATTAACCCATTTATATTAATCTATGTGTTGCTATGTGTCTAATGGCTTTACCTGTGTTCCATTACATCTTGCTCCCCCTGGTAGCTTGCAATGTCTCCTCAGATACTACCTTTCTTCTTCCCATATCTCTCTTAGATTTTCTACCTGGCTATATCCTGTCTTTCCACAGGCCCAAACAGCTTTGTAAAAATTTATCAATAGTAGAAACACATAGTCACAAGGTACAGAAAGACCATCTCACAGCACCAGTCCCAACAGATATACCTGTAAAACAACTTCTGCACTCAAATCTCAGTGATAATGTGGGACATGAGCATAAAATTGTAAGAGCCGAAAGATTTGGAAGTATACTGTGAGATTGTGTCTCCTGGGAATGTCAGAGTTACACTTATAAAGACCAACCATCATGGCTGCCTAACATGTGCTGAACAAGGAAAACGGCAATAGAAATGTTAATGTAGATCAGGGAAATTTAGAGAGAAGACCTGAATATGACACACAAAACCACAGACAACTAAAGACTGTTGAGAATAGAAGAAATAGTCTTCCCCGGGGAAGAGCACATTAGTTGATTATCTAGTATCAAATTATCAGTCTTGAAAACGCACATACAAATGACATTATACAACTTGACCAGGCTGTTTTTATATATTTAGGAAGATATATACACATATATGTATATATATGTAGTAACAATTAATGAAAAAGAGACCATGAGTATGAAAAGAAGCAAGTGGGAATATGGGAAGGTTTGAAGGGAAGGAAAGGAATGTGGAATTAGAAAAATTATAATTATAAGAAAAGAAATGCCACTATAATCTCAAAAAAAACCAATTAAAATGTTTCTTGTTCAGAAGCTGCATAGTCTTTAGATTTTCTTTTTTCTCCAGTATATTAAATGACTCAGGCAGTGGCATTTTGTGTCTAATATGTCAGAATTATTTGCTGAAGTCAATGTTATTAGAGAATATATTCTTTTATTTCTGTAAATTTTCACTTTGAAGTTTTATCTATTTACTCACACATATGGATTAATATTTATATTGTCTAAGGCGGAACAATCATCATTTTTGCCTATGAATATCCAATAGTTATATGATAACTTGTTTGAAATTACTCCTTTCTTCTTGTAATAAAGACAAGTGTTCAGGTGCATGAAGATCTATAGCAGAGCCCTGTATTTTTTCTTCTGATTCTATGTTTTTCCTTTGACGTCTGTAGAGTTTTAGAACTTTAAAAGGCAGACAATGTGGTTTCCTATTTTTTCTGTATTAAAGATATTTTGAATATTTTAGGTTCTTTGTATTGAAATGGAGATTTTTAAATCATTGTGGTGATTTTTAATAAAAATGATTGAAAAGACTGCAGTTGAGGCTGATATTTCAAGTTTTGTGATTTCTTTGCTGCGTCTTACTAAGGCTTCATATGTTGGGATTTAATTTCTGTTTCACACAGTGATATTTTATTTATTTTTATTTGTGTGTATGCATTTATCTACTTGATTCTGTTTGCGCTAGGCCCATTCAGGTGCCTTCTGAGGACCCCCTTGATTTACACTTACAGGTGATTGTGAGTTCCCCGATGTGGTCCTTTGTAAGGATGGTAAATGCTTTAAACCACTGAGCCATCTCAGTCTAGCCCACAATCTAGCAATATTTTTTGGTGACTTGTCCTAGCAATGACTGAGTAAAGACTTTTCAAATGTGTAAATGTATTATTAATCTACTTATCATTTCCATTGGTTTAGAGTCGTGCATTTTAAAATTCTGTTACAACTTCAAACATTTAGAAGTATTATGTATTATTAGTTTTAATTTTGAATAGTTTATCCATCCTTTTGAAACATTTTTAAAAAACTGAAATAGAATTATATCACTTTTCCGTTTCCTTTCTTCCGTGTACCTCCACCTGGTACCTTACCTCCAACTCTTCCCATTTTCATTCTATTTGTGAACATTATTGCTACAGGTATATATTTGCTCTCTCTCTCCCTCTCCCTCTCTCTCTGTGTATGTTCACAAATATATATAAGTATATTCTGCTGAGTCTATTTTTGTTGTTTGTGTACATATGGTTTCAGGACTGACCATTCTACATTGTACAACCATATGAGGATTCATCTCTGGGAGAGGCTAATTCTCTTTTTCCCAGAAGTCATTAGTTGCCTGTAGCTATTTGTCTACAGATAAAACCACATGAACTAACACCCACTTTATAGGACAATTTTAATGTTTGAATAAACAGCCTTCTTCAGGCCAGTGTTGGCATGAGATGCCTTTTTCTCTGTTCTTTTAAATTCATGTATATCTTTCATTTCGAGATAGTTTTTTAAACCATAGTCTATATATTGCCTTAGTTTTCAATAGAATTTCTGCTTGTAAGTGGAATGTGTTATATTTCCATTTATATTTCAATAATATTGGGTTAAAAGTTTCCATTTTTCATCTTACTTTAAGTTTTTAGATTTGTGAGTTCAATAAGGAATATTTGTAGAAACTGAGAAGCTAGAAACAACCCATGAGAATTTGACCTTGAGCAATATAGGGCAGAACACATACGTTATGAAATAGAGAGGGAAACTACTAGAGGTTAAAGATTTAAGCAAGAATTGGAATGATAGCATAGGAGTGAGAAAGAGGTATAGGTTTTGTTCAATAAAAAATAAGGGTGCATAAAAATCCCCTCATTTGAGTCCCCCACTTTGTAATCTAATTTAAAGGTATAGTAGAGGCTGGTTAGATGGCTGAGTGGTTAAGCGCAAGCAGCACTCTTGTGAAGGATCCAAGTTTGGTTTCCAACACTCATATGGGTGCCCCCAAACAGCCTGTAACTCCAGATTCATGGAATCTGACGCCTCTGGCCTCAGAGGACACTTGTACTCATATGCACCTAACCACACAACGACATACAGACATGCTTACAATATATATTTTTTTTAACGAAAGGACTTTGATCACACATACCCTGCATGGTTTGACAATGCTTCCCTCAGAAGATAAGGACTGATAACTGAAATCTTAGTGCCGTATGTACAATACCTCTGTAAGAGTCAAGGAGGTTTCATAGATTCATAAAACGAAGCAGGACACCACCATTGTTCTTGTTTTCCCACTGTAACCAGAGAGGAAGACACTGTTTCTAAAGACAAAGTTCATTCTGCTTGTAGCAAATGGAGAAGTCATGCTGGAACTGACCCCAAAATTTCTTCCCTGCTGGCTATCTTTCATAACATTGGGAGCTGATATGTAGGTCACTATGGGGAAAAACTCACCCAGCAGGAAATACTGATTGCTATATCACCCATTTGCCAGGCAGAATGTGCCTCTTGATACAATTGTAGCACAGAAGTTATGCAAAGCAGATTTCTTCCTAAATTTGACGTCTGCCCTACAAGAGTGAATAAATTCATGTCTGGAATTGTAAACTTGGTGAGAAATCCAAGGCTGGGGAGGTGTTAGAGTCTAGGGTTTGGGAGCAACCTATTACTGGTTCTTTTTTTAAATGGCTATTGCCAAGGGCCATGGGAGTATATAACAGGTGACAACTAGTGTTTGATAAGTCAATTTAGATGTATAACTCCCTGGTGGGGAGTCCCACATGGCAAAGCCATGGAGTTACTGACTGTTATTGACCTGGTTCTTCCATTTGTAATTTCTCTCATGTGCTACTGCATTTCTTTCATAAAAAACAGTGGAGAGTTTCCCACTGCTTGTGTGTTTATCTCATGAAAATATTCTATTTTACTCTATACTTATAGTTGTGGATGGTCAGGAAGATGATTTCTGTTTAATCTGTATAATTCTGATGAATAAAAATAATATCAGAATATTTTTCTTTACTGACATGAGAAAGTAACAGCATTCTTAGTCACAAAGATAACCTTTTGCACAGATAGCTAATTTTGGACTTTAGAGAAAGTTTAAAGAAGGCTGGTTGCTCCTGTAGATGAATATCTGGTTGCCCTAAGAGATAAATAAATGAGGTCATTTTTCCCGGTGCTGTTTTGTTTATTGAAAGTCAGATAAAGGTGACATAACCACACCCAGAAAGACAGATACAGTGTGTACTTGCTAATAAATGGATATTAGACACAAAGCAAAGGATAACCAGACTACAATCCACAACCCCAGAGAAGTTATGGGAGAGTTAGGGGAGAGACAGAGAGGGAGAAACAAAAGAGATATCTTGACAGAGGAAACCATTTTGGGGTTAGGGAGAAACCTGGTGCTAGGGAAACTCCTATGAATCCACGAGAAAGACCTGAGCTAAGACTCCAAGCAGTAGTGGAGAAGGTGCCTGAACTGGCCTTCCCCTGTAATCAAATTGATAACTACCCTCATTATTATCATAAAATCTTCACCCAGTAACTGAGAGAAGCAGATGCAGAGAGCCACAGCTAAGCATTGAGCTGAGCTCCCAAGCCGGTTAAAGAGAGGGAAGAGGAATTATATGAACAAAAGAGTCAAGATCATGATGAGGAAACCCACAGAGACAGTAGACCTGAGCTACTGGGAGCTCATTGACTCCAGATTGACAGCTGGGGAACTTTGCACGGGACCAAACTAGGTCCTCTGAATGCGGATGGCAGTGTGTGGCTTGGGCAGTTTGTGGGGCCTCTGGCAGTGAGACCAGGATTTGTCCTTAGTGCATGAACTGGCTTTTTGAAATCCATTTCCTGTAGTGGAATACCTTGCTCAGCATTGATACATGGTGGAGGAGCTTGGCCTTGCCTCACCTTGACATGCTAGACTTTGTTGACTCCCCCTGGGAGGCCTTATCCTCTTTGAGGAGTGTAGGAAGCTGGGGAATGAGTGGGACAGGAGAAGGAATGAGGAGTAACTGTTGTTGGTATATAAAAATAACTTTTAAATAAAAATGTCAAAGAAAAGGGTGCTGTGAGAGACTGACTTCTAGACACGACATGGCCAAGCGATCTTGAACTTACCGAAGGTGAGTTGAACTAAGGGAGCGATTTGTTAGGGTCCTCAGAGGAAGTACATGGTTAGCTGCAGTAGCTAAGATACATGGTATACATGGGTAAAATTGTCAGAGAATAAGTTAAAGATATTTATAAAATATAAAATTTATCACCTTGATAGCTTTTTACCATTTTTCTGTAGAACAATATAAGCACTTTTAGAGTCTTAATTGGTAGGAGCTGCAAACTCTTGATGATTCATTTTATTTCTATTATTATATCAATTCATTATACCTGTTTAATAAATCATACTTTGCTATGCTTAGGGATACTCATATAAAATTTTAAATTATTACAGTTTGACTGGAAGGACCATCTCATGGCACATGGAATAGGACTTGCCAAGAACACCCCCAAATCCTCCTTCCCTCTACTATTTTTGCAATGGTTGTGCATGTTTCTTCTTGTTTCACAAACCTCACAATAGGTCCTCACTACTTTTTTTTTTTTTTTTTAAAGGAAATCATCATCTGGAGCAATTCAAAATGAGGGAAACTGATGTGGGAATGCCTTTCTGTATGCTATGAATAGCAAGCTTTAAATAAAGGAGCTGTTTTGGCCCATGACAGGCACCATAGAAAAAGTAGGAGGAGGAATCAGAGTAGGTAGGAGGAGCAGGGCGGAGTCAGACAGAAGGAGCCAGAAGCCCAAAGGAGCAACATGTAAGGAACACAGGTGAGCCACGGGCCAAGTGGCAGACAGATTAATAGAAATGGGTTGATTTAAGATGTAAGAGCTAGCTAGCAATGTGCCTGAGCCATAGGCCAAACAACATGAAGTTAATATAAGTGTCTGAGTCATTTCTGGGGGCCTGAGCAGGAACAGCGGCAGGCGGCTAAGGGGTCTGGGGCTGCAGGTCTGTTGGTCTGGGCCTCTGGCTGCCTGGGGCCGAGAAACCACATTTTAACAGGAAACAGTGTTTTCTACATTCATCTTGCACATTTATTTTGTAGATTTCATTTCTATTTGCAGCCACATTCTTCAGTGTTCAGAATTTCCTTACCATTTTTATAGTACTCAAATTCCAATGAATTAATGATTTTTATGTTTCATTAGCAAGATTTCACCTTTATTTTAAAACTATATTTGCTGGATTTTAAATTCAGATCTTGGAGATTCTGTGTGTGTGTTGTTTGTGTGTTTGTTGTATTCCCCCCTTTTAGTGTTTGATAGCTGTGATTTTGCTGACTCCTGTACTTTCTGATGAATGGTCTATGTTTTATGTTTTGCATTATTTTGGGAACAGTAATGAACATTAAATTGCCTTCAAAAATATACATTATGATAATTTTTTCTTTTTAGCAAAACAACCAATCATAAAATGTTTGGTATTATCCACAGCTCTTAGAAGTGGAATGTTGGTCTCATTCTATGTACTTTATTTTTGAATTATTCATTTTTTATGCATTTATTTAATTATTGAGGCAGGATCTCAAGTATCCCAGGCAATCATCCCACTTCCTATGTAGTCAAGGATTACCTTGATTTTATGGGGATCCAGGAGAACCTGCAGCTTTCTAATTCTAGATGGAGCTGGGGATGAAACTCAGGGCTCATGGTAGCATTCTATCAGCTGAGCTACATCCCAAGCCCCACATCATGTATGGTATAAGGCCCTGGACTTCTTGGATCAGGATTTATTTATTAAATAATTAGATAAAAATATACTTACAAATACAAAAAGAGGTGCCTCTGCCTCTTTGTCCACCAGGGAGGAATGGGGAAGGCTTGGACAAAGTCACCTAGCCATGGTGTCAGGAAGCTTTCTACAGTCCAAAAAGGGGATGCATGACCCTCCTCCACAGATTCTTAAAGGGTCACATGTCTTCAGAGAAGATCGCACTCATTCAGCTGACCTGCTCCTTTCTATTGGTCATTAGACAGAATGGCATAATTCATGCATGGAGTTTTTTTTTTTCTTCCTGAATCCTCCTTGCAAACTAAGAATTCAAGGATTCCAGCATAATTAATATCTGCAAAGCCCATTATCATTGAGATCTTGTTTATTTGATAAAGACTTATGTTTAACTATGAGTATTAATACAGCAATAGTAAACTAGGTCTAGGGCCAGAACTGTATATGACCTTGATGATGGTTTTACTTCTCTCCCAGATATTTTCAGGGGAGGGCACAAACAGACTATTCGCTTTTATTCACAGGGAGGATTTCCTAAACTTCTTCATTCTCCTGATTTATAGATTTTTTTCTTCCCCAAGGACAATCAGAAGCCATCCTGTGATCTCATTTAAACTTTTTGTTGACCCTGTGACGATAATAGCTTTAGAGTTTATTCAGGGGGTAAAAGCTCTTGAGCATTTTTCTGTGCAAGACTAATAATGTGATTTCAAATCCTAGGATCCTGTGGTGGAAAGAGAGAATGAACTTTGAAGTGTGCTTGTCACCTCACTAGAGCTTCAAATCCTCCCCGCCCCTCCCCTCTCCCCCTCCCCTGCCCTCCCCTGCCCTCCCCTCTTCCCCTCCCCTTCCCTTCTCTCCTGCCATTCTTTTCCCTTTCTCTCCTCTTCTTTCCTTCCCTCTCCTCCATTCCTTGTCTTTCTTCCTCTCTTCTTCCTATTTTCTGACAACGTCTCACTCTTAGCCTGCCTAACATGAAATTTGTTATATAGATCAGACTGGGATAGAACTCTCTCTTTTCCTCCAGAATGATGAGATTAAGGGTGTGGACCAGATTTTCTAGCATATATTTTAACTTTTTAATCTTGTTTTGTTTTTTGAGACAGTGTTTTTCTGTATAGCTCTGGTTGTTCTAGAACTTGATTTGTAGACAGATAGAGGTCTGCCTGCTTCCGCCTTTGAGTGCTGGGATTAAAGGCATGTGCTACTACTGCCTAGCTGTATGTAACTTAAAAAATGCCAATGACGTATGGCTACTCTTTGAGGAACCCATAAAACAATTCCAGTGTGACTTATTTCTTCTAAAGGGACCCTCTTTCTCTTAATCCTACAAAATATCTATATAAAAACAAATTGTTTTTTGTTTTTTGATTACATACATTCATTTATTGGATGTATATGTTCATGCGCACACAAGAATGCTTAGCACTGCATACCTCTTGCCCTCTAGTTAAACACATACCTCAGGTCAGGATCACCACAATGGACTTAGAAGTTATAGGACATCTTTATTTGTTCCTCTTCCCAATGCAGCCATATTGAATGAACCTGTTTCTGCTTTTCACTAATGTATTGTGTAATGTAATGTATGGTCTATTGAGCATGAGTCCCTGGGCTTGGATATGAGGACAGCTATAACCCAGGATTTGACCCTATTTACTCTCAGAATGAGGTGAGCTGGTTTGTGTAGCTAGCATATAACCCTTATGACAACAATTGATCTTTGATTGGAATCATTCCTTGTGTAAACCACTGTAACTTTTTGAGAGTCTTATCTTGATTCTATCCCTTTACAATGAAATAGCCTCAAAACACTAGTTTGCCCAACTATAAAAGGTATTAAATTGGAGACTTAAGGGAAATAGTGTGGTAGATTTTCTTTTGGGCAAGAGTTATTAGAAGAGTTAGTGATGCCATAGACAAATGGATAACAGTATAATGGGGCTCTGGGTTCTGGAGTCCAGGCAGATCAGGGCAGAGTCTGAAGATGCTTCATGAAGTTACAAGTACCTGATTGTTCAGTTTTTCTTCTGCCTGAATTTTCTTTCAAAGCAGAGGTTCTTACATATGAATTCTGCCAATTTTGAGTAGGCTTGTGAAGAATTTTGTATCTCTCTCTTTTTTTGAGAGGTAATTTTTCATAAGACAGAGCTCCAGATAAATGTTCTTCTCTCAATTTAACTATTTTCCCCTTCTAGCTTGTATGTTTTCTGAAGAGGGCCTCACTGTACTTCTATAATGTGACTGTTCAGTTGTTATTGTTGGGGTAAAACAGAATTACCAAAAGAATCTTGGGTAGAAAATAGTTTATTTGGCTTACACTTCAAGTTTACTGTTTATGAGAAGGAAGTCATGACAGGAACTTAAACATGACAGGAACCTCTGCAGCAGATGGTGCAGGGGCCATAGAAGGGTGCTGCTTACTGGCTTGCTCCTCATGGATTTCTCAGCCTGCTTTAGAACACAGGAATGACAACACCCACTATGATGTCCTCCATCAATCACCTATTCAGAAAATCCCTTACAACTGGATTGTAGTGGATTATTTTATGGTATGTTACAAACATTTGTCCCTTCTATTGGTTTAATAAAATGCTGATTGGCTAGAAGACAGACAAAAGAATGGGCAAGGCTACAAGACTAAAAACCTTTTGGGAACAGTAAGAGCAAGACAGAGACACCAAGAGAGATGCCTGCAGAATCAGAGGAAAGAAGTTGAAATGTTTCTCTAAGAAAAGATTCCTAGCCACATGACTAAACAAATTAATGGAAATAGATTGAGTTAAGATGAAAGAGCTACCTAGAAATATATCTGAGCCACAAGTCCATCAGCATGAAATTAATATAGACCTTTGTGTGATTATTTGGGGTTAAGTGGCAGCAGGTCTGTGAGTGGGTCTGAACCTAGGGACTAGACCAAAAAGTTCAGGCTAGAAACTTTTTATTTCACTGAATCTTTTTATTTGTTTTTGTTTTTTTCATTGTTCATTTTTATAAAGGTTTTATCCATGCATACCACTGCTTGCCTTTCCTTACCTCCTCCCAATTCTCCCAGTCCTCCTTTAGCATCCCCCTACTCCCATCCCACCATCTGTTCCCCAAAGAGGGTAAGGAGTCCCAAGGTGGGTCAGTTCAGTCTGGAACATCCATTTGAGGTAGGTCCAAGTCCCTTATCCAAATATTAAGGCTGGGTTAGGTGTTCCCCTGTAGAAAATGGGCTCCAAGATGCCAGATCATGCACAGAAATATCATCCTACTCTACAAGGTTCTATATAGTGCCCATGCCAATCAACAGTCATCTACCTTTGGAGGGTTTAGGATGATTCTTAGAGGGTGAAATAACCAGAATGTAGATAAGGTCTGAATCCACAAATCCATATGTGCATCCTGTAATTTTTTTCCACCATAACCATTTCTCTCTCTGCTTGAGCTACTAGTTCCTTGGGATGGTAAGTTTTTGTCACCATCTAATGTTGTGAACAAGGTATCCAGTTTATATATTTTTATCCCAGTAATGGTATGTATATTGAAAATGTCTCAAGGAAATCTTTGTAAAGCATTAAGTGTTTATAATCTATTTCTCCTAATTTGCATCTTTAGGTATAATTTTTGTAGACTTATTTTATATTATAAATAATTAATAGAATCTCCTCTTTGTAGTTTTTCAGTAGTGATTTGTAATTCCCAAGCAGGCAAAATTCTTTTTACTTTTTCAAAAATTCTTTCTAAAGTATCTATAATTGCACCAGCCAATTAGATATTGCCCATATAGTGGTAAATGATAGATTGTGGGAATTTCTTACATGTCACTTCTAAGAGCTATTGTACAAAATATTGGTCCAAAGTGAGGCTATTTAATATTCCCTGTGGGAGAACCTTCTATTGATATCTCTTTATAGGCCAAGATTTATTTAGACAAAAGGATTTATGATAATCTCAGACACTCAAGTGGTTTTGCATTTGTGTTTGGATGTTTTCAATAACTTGAGAATAAACTTGTATGGTCCCTTTGCCCCAATACAGAGGAAAAGAATAAGAGATCAAAGAACAAACCTAATTATGACCTAAATGCTGATAATAGTTTCCATGGCAGGTTGCAGATGAAATGTCTTAGAGAAATTACACTAAGACAACCTATCCAGTTTGGCCACAGTTAGTTGGGCCCTTGCTCATCAAGCATTTACCAGAAAAATGATTTACAGACTTGACCACAGGAAATCTAATGAAGTATTTTTCTTATTTTATTTTCCTCTGCCCAGATAACCTAGATTTTTTTTAAACTGACCAAAAACCCAACCAGGGCAACCATCATGGTTGTATAACTCTTGACATGATAGGCAAGACTGTTAATTTTTTCCAAGGTGGTGACTTTTTTCTCTTAATCAATAACCTTAAACCATTTAATAAATAACATTATAGACTAACAAGTGTTTGTATAAATATTCCCAAACCATAGAAGACGTGTTGTCATATTCTGCCTGGAAACTTGCCCTATACATGGTATGATGACAAGACATAGCATTTCATTAGTCAACATTTTTAGACCCATTGCTTACTACTCCATGTAAGATTGTATAGCATATGAATATCTTGGATGATTAAAAGTGGTATATGTGTTATAATGCTATAGAAAATAAGTATTATTCACAGTCTTGTCAAGACTATATATACTTCTGATCTTTGCTAATACCCTTTAGATGTATGCAAACTTATTCCCCCATACAAAATAAAAGGACTCAAGAATTTTTTCTCTAGATAAAACGTCACTTCTAAGTCTTCACTTTCACAACAATACCTCAAGACAAACCTTACAAGAAAGCTTTTTAAAGGCTAGAAGACAATTTTCTTCCAAGAAGAAAAAAATGTCCCAATGTCTTAAGTACAGAAAAATTCTTATCTATATATTTATTAGTAGTTGTAACCCTACTTTGTGTTTTGATTTTATTATCTTCCCCCCATTTTTGGACACTACTGGTGTAAGATATACTCAATAATTATAATCTCACATTTTTCCCTCCAATCTACCTCATCATTGAATTCTTATCATTGTTTTTATCATACCTTTAATATATAATACACAGTGTTTTCTTTATTTGTACAGTCCAAGGGATCCAACAGAAAGAAGCTATCCAAGGATCATTTTCTTGGAGCAATGCATAGCCATGCATTTTCTGCTTTTGTTTTCCTTTTTGAGGCCATTGGTTGACAAAATCAATTTACTCTCACTTAAATATTGGACTTAAATCTCCAAACAAACTTTCTACCTTCTGAAATACAATTACAGACTGTACTATTTGTGACACAGACTTTCCAGCCAGTTTCCTCTACAGGGAATTTAAGTCTTCCTCTCAGTGATACACATTAGGAAGATCTGAAGCCACTTTAGGTAGACTATATCCCTAAAATGAGGGAAGAGTTATAAGAAGATTGATCACCATTTTCCCAAAGGACTTCTGAGATGACAGTTCCCAGGAGGTGTTGAAACAAAAGAATACCATTCCATGTAAGGACCAAGTCCTGGGATTACAAGAGTATACCACCATGCCTAACAATTTCTTTTATTACCGGAGAGATTAGTTCCTAGTTTACGATTGAGATAGAATTAAAAACACACACATTTCTTATTTTTACTTTGTTGTGGATCCTATTTTCTCCTCTTTATAATAGAGTATATATTATCAGATATAATAAAAACATTTGGAGATATCAGGGGGATCTACCCACAGTCAGTCTAGGAGGATCAGACAGTGGTAACTCACATCTTTAATCCCAGCCCAGGGAATATCCCAGGAGTGGTGACCTACACCCTTAATCCAATCTGAGTTTAAGGTCATCTTAGTTTATAGAAGGAGTTCCAGGCTCCCAGGCGTGTAGTGGTGGTGCCATGCCTTAACTGAGTGAAGAAAGTATTTAAGACAGGCATAGAAAGACAGAGCAGGCAGAATAAGCCAGGAGGAGTAAGGCTAAGGAAGCTGGAAGACAGCTGGGTGAGATCAGACTATGTTTCTTCTCAGATATCTCCGCCTTTCCCAGAGATTTGGCCCTGAGTTTCCTTTATTCGTGTAGCAGATGTATGTATATAATATATTATATAATTAATTTTTCCTTGTCCATGTCTGTGAGAGATTGTATATATCACTTTCTGAACAGTTTTCCCTTCCTTCTCTCCTCCCAATCTCTCCCTTTACTTCCATTTCCTCCTACATTCTTTCTACTTTTCTGTTCGGAAAAGTTCAGGCCTCTCATGTATATCAACAAAGCATTGCCTGTCAGGTTATAACAAAACTAAGCATCTTACTTTGTATTGAGGCTGGAAAAGGCAACCCAGTATGACATAGGCTCCCAAAGCCTGTAAATGAGTCAGAAACAGTCTCTGCTTCCACTATTAGAAGTCCCACAAAAAGATCAAGCTACAAACTGTCACGTACATACAAAGGGCTTGGCTCAGTCCCTTTCAGGTTATATCTTACAGTTTTAGGTGTGTATTGAAGGATAGTCACTCAGCCTAAACTAAATCTCATTTTACTTGATTTTTGAAATTAAACAATTATTTTACAATCAAAGGGATTCAAGAGCTAGTATAAAAATTCTGGTTTTCATTTTTTCTATGTTGATTTTATAAAAATAGAATTTAAAAATATCTCTGATAATCTATAATATTTTTGAATCCTAGGTAGAAAGTATCTAATTATGTAACCTCAGTAATAATTTAAAATTATGATAAATCTGAATATTCTGCAGAGAATTGACTTAATAAATGCAAATGTAGATGATAGGTCATTCATATAGCACACAAATACTTATCAGATTTCTTCTATATTCAAACCCTTAGCTGTAAAATGTGTCATGTTGCATAAAGAAAAACACTTGCTTTGTCCTTGTAGGAGAGCCAAGACATGAAGTAAGAGAGAAAGAAAGGCCAGGTAGTAAGACAGGAACAGAGTTGGAGGTGCTGTTTTCCATGTTTCTGAGTAATGTTGTATCCATCTGAGCAGCATCCATCTGTGTCAAGACATCAGTCAGAAAGGTCAATATGGCTAGAAAAAACAATGGAGAGACAGATACTTATTTTCATTAGGGAATGTCTTATCAGCTCTAAGAGTTTGGAAAGGCAGTATGACATCTGTGACTTATAAAGGGTTCTTAGGCTTCTACCTGGAGAAATAACCATGAAGGAACAAGAGTAGAAACAAGAAAGCCAAATAATAAAGCTATTGATTGATCAAGGTAATGATGGCTTAGATCATGATAAGGGTAGTGAAAAGAAAGAAATATGTGTGCAGTTGCATGGAAGTCAGTAGGTAATGAGTGAGTTTTGCTGTCACTCTTCACTAAGGATGGGACAAATGGAACTCTAAACACCATCTCCAAGATTTGTCACAACCTGTAGCCCAGAAAGAGGTTCAGGTTTGGTGAATTAGAGAACTCACAACTTTACTTTGAGGATTTAGGTTGTACTCTGTGGTATTCAGATGTGATGACTTGATGCTTTGAAAGAAGAGGTATTGCTCGTCCTCGAAAATTAATGATGATATAATTTAGACAAATAGCCCATAGACAGGTACACCACTACTATCAAGTAATAAAAGAGCCAGTACTTTCCACAGGAATCTGTGGTTGCAGAATGTGTGCTCTGTTTGTGCCGTGGATGGTTTTACTATCCTATCCATATTGGGGAAGTCCAGTCAATATACCTTTTCTAATTGCTTCTTTTTTGTTCTATTTAGTTGTCTCTTGGACACCTGCTCTTTTCTTAAGGGAAATGGAAGAGGTGCATCTGGGGGAGAGGAGAAGCAGTGTAGAGCTAGAAGGAGACAAAGGAGGCGGTAATAGGAACGAATATTTTGTATGGGTGAATAATCTATTTCCAACAATAATTTTTAAAAAGTGGCCAGATGGTTGGAAAGGAGATTTTCCAAAACTGGCTGTCTGGACTGTAAGAGACTGTGATAAAGGAGGTTTTTTTCCTTCTCTTTACAGTTAATGTATATGTGTCTCAAGAAAATATCACCATGGCTAACATAAAGACTTTGATAAACACATTATTTGTGACATGCTTAGGAGTAAACCTTCCTCCAATATCAGAGAGAACTGGGATCTTGTATTACTATATAATCCTCCAAGTCCAAGCTCTTTACTTCATATTTATACTATTTTGACTAGTAAGGATGTAAAAAGCCTCAATATTCATTTCATTTTACCCATTACTAGACAAAATAATCAGTTTAGACAAGGTGTGTTTATTACTTGATCATATGGCTAAATTTTGCAGGAATAATGACCTACCTAATAATATATATTTAGTTTGTGGCTTTAGGTTTCTCTCACAAGATTGTTATATTCAGAGGTGATTCATACATTGTATCAATAACTTCCTACAAAGAAGACTCTAATTGTAGCAAATTTCTTGAGACCACACTCACTAAGTACTTATATTTTGTATCTGGCAGATATTGGACCAATTTGTCATAAATGTGAGAAATATCATCTTGGGCTATTATAAAAAGTAATAAGATCCTGCACACTGATGTATATAGATAGTCCTGTGCTGCTGAGAATTTTTAGATACTCATACAAAATATATAGTATGGGAAATAGAGTGACACACAGCAATCACTTCTTACCTTCTAAATAGCAGTGTTCTTTGTGTTGAGGATAGGTAGGACAATGGTGTTAATGAGCATGAGTGGTCTGTTACAGGACTGGAAAGATGGATAACATTGAGTGTGGAGGGGCTGATGTCTCTTGTCAAATCTGTAACAAAATTCCTTCTCTGGGTTACCAGTGAGTATAGAAAACAATGAGAATTTGAAAATAAATTATTACCAGGAATATGAAAGAGCAAAATTAAGCATTCCAAATTATTTGCCTCGTTCATTTCCCCAGGCCGAGCATTTATCATTATTCAAGGTTGTCATGTATGACCAACTGTGAAGACATCAACTTCCTGAGTTTTGAAAAGAGAACAGAGCTCATCTCTTACAAACATCATAGCAATTGAAGCCTCCCAATGAGACTCTAGTTCTAAATTTCCTATGGTTTTGGTGTCATTCCTCAACTTATTACTCACTCCCCCACCACAAAGTCTGTATTTGCTCTCACCTTCTAGTTAATGGTAAATGAAAAAGTCATCTGGCACTAAAAAGAGAAATAACCAGAAAAAACGGGATAGAATTTCAGTCTTATTGCTGAGAAAATCTTAGCAAATTCTTCTACTTACACTAAGCATGGCATTTTGATTTGTCAACAATCCTGCTTAACATACTTAGGCTTAGAATTGGTGATTTCCTATATAAAAACACACTTTATTTTCTTTAAAATGATTTCCCAACTTAGTATGGGGAAATCTGTGAGTATGTCCTGTCCTGATACTTATTAAGTCCTCTGAGATGGGATTCGTTTTTGGACTAGCTCTGAGACTTTGTGGTACTGTGTTTTTACTCACCAATTCTGTGGATAAAGGAGAATTAAGACTAGCTTTCCTATTTGCTAATAAGATGAGTCAAGTTTTTGTTTAATAGATCTTACGGGGAGTCTCAGGCTAGTAAAACCTGAACAGAAGAACAAACCATCAGAAATTGAGAATCCTAAGAAAACTATTAATGATGCAAAACAATAGTGTGTGTGTGTGTGTGTGTGTGTGTGTGTGCATGCGCGCGCGCATGTGTACACATGCAGTATGTATATGTAAGTTGCGATAAAAATATTTCTTACATTCTAAAAGATGAACTTTTACTGGACCTCCTACACAAAGTTAGTAATACACTCCGATGTCACTTAGAACTACTATCCCGTTGTATACTTATCCTCTTTTAACCTGCATTTAAGAGAACAACTAACTTTGCTTGCCTTGAACTTACTATGTAGTCAACTTTTTTCTTTTTTATTAGTTATTCATTTTTCACACAGACCACAGCTGATCTTCCTTTCCTTCTGCTCCCTCACCCCCCACCTCCATCTATTTACTATCCACCTCTCTTCCTCTGTTAATAAAGGGACAGCCCTCCTTTGGGAGTCAACAAAGCATGTCATATCAAATTGAAGCAAGACCATGCTCCTTGCTGCATAAGGCTGGGCAAGGCATCCCTGCGTGGGAAGTAAGTTTTAAAACACAGCTCATGCACACTTATATTACTGCCAAGGTCCCCATAAACACACCAAGCCTGCCAACTGTCAACCATGGGCCTAGGTTGATTCCATGTATGCTCCCTAGCTGTTGGTATAGAATCTGTGAGTTCCCATTAGCTCAGGTCAGTGGTCATTGTGGGTTTCCCTGTTACGTGGGCTGAAGACATGGCTCAGTTGTGAAAGACTAGGTGTTAGAAAACACAGGAACCACAAAGTAGAGAATTAAAATCTGAACTCACACACATTTAAATGCAACAGAAAGGAAGTGGCTTTGATCCCTTTCCATTAATTTGACACCAAGGCATTATTGGTAACATGGAGAGAAGTTAATCACCGATGTACTTTACACATCTGTGTGTAGAGTTGACTTTTTTTCTTGGGGCTCTGGTTTTTACCAGGTGATTGCAATATGGATTGAGGTCTTGTTCAAAACTGACTACTCTTGATTTGTTGGAAACAATGAACAATGCAAATGGGCTTATATTTTAGGTGAAGTTAACAGAATATGTGGTGGTATCTAGTTTACTTCTAATTTCTGAGATAGAACACTGTGATCAGAATCAGTTGAGGGTTGGAAAGGGTTTAATCTCATGTACACTTCCAGATCACAATCTATCATGGAGTCATGGAGGGAGTCATAACAAAAACTCAAGGTAGAGACTGTAGAGGAACACTGCTTGATAACTCATTCATAAGCCAATGCTTAGTAGCTTTCTTAATAAAACAGGACCATCTATCTTGGAACAGTATTACCCACAGTGGGCTGGGCCCTATTATGTCAATACTGATATTTAAGACAAGCCCCCTCTACACACACACACACACACACACACACACACACACACACACACACACACACACATCCACAGAACAATTTAATCCAGGCAATTTCTTAATTGAGGCTCTCATGTCAGATGCTGGTAGACTGTCTCAATTGACAAAGTTATCTAGGGCATGGTGTTTGCGTGATAATGTGTCCCATTATAAGTTGAAGTTATAAATAGCAGAAAGTGTGAGAGAGCAGGAAGGGACCACCAGTGAGAAGAGAAGCAGGCAAATACCAACTGAATTAAGTGCCAAGATGCAAACAGAACCAGAGTAGCAAGGATACTAGAGTTATCAGATGTGAGGCTAAGATGGGTAGAAGGCAACCACGTTTCTCAGGTTAGGAAGTTTCCTGAAATTCTTGGTCCTGAATTCTCATGAAGTTTCTCACATGTATTATTTCATATGATACACTTCAGTTAACAAATATCTCTTCTAATGCACCTTCTAACACTGTCTTGTGTTTTAGAATGTAATTCTTTCTGAACATTTCTCAATTTGGGTTTTACAGACCACATGTATAACAATTTTATGAGGACATTTTTCAAAATATATAAACATATTGGAAAAGACAATATAACATGGGTGTTTACATTTGTGTCATGGAATTTTGATGTAGCAGGACTTTTTTTACCCTTAATATATGAGGGCTAATGAGGTCAGTTTAATGGGAGAAAAATAATATTATGTAGCATAGAGCTTTAAAATAACCTTTAAAAATATCTGGAATAATGTGTAACACAGAGAACTTTGGGCTTTGTTAAGTAAAGACAGAGTTTTATAGAGTTATTCCTTTGCATTTTGTGAGTAAATACCAGGATCTTGAGCCTCACAGCACTGGACTCTTTGCAGGTGTGGTTAAACTTTCTGTCCTAATCATTGCGCACAGTTTCATGGCCTGTTGGCTTTTGAAAGCTGTTTTTATTTTCTATACGTTTCCTCTTTACTGAAGAGGATTTGCTCCATCCACTTGTTAAACTCTCAACTTGTGTGTCGGCATCATAATGAGTATCTAGACTCTTGGATAAAGATGTGTATTCATGTGTGGTATAATTTGTAGAAACCACAGCTTAGAAATAGGACAAAACTAAAGCTAGTATGTAACTGAGTCCACATTTGTTTCCCAACTTCCCTTCTTTTTTCTCTAAGTTCTTTTGGGGTATGATATAATGCTGGAAATCAAAACTATGGCCTCATGAATGCTAGGTAGGCATGTGACCACTGAGCTATACCACAACCTTCATTCATTCTCCAAGATGCAAGTAAAAACAACCCCATCATTGGGAATGGAGCTCATAAGATAAGCCAGAATGGCCTGAAAATAACACAGTTCATGATGGACAGCATATGTCTCCCTTTTGGGGGATTTTATACAAATTATACATATAATAAAATTTAATAATGACATGTCCAACTATTAAGACCTAAATAAGCTTACACTCAATACCACTATCTATGTTTCCTGGCTTAGAAAATGCATCACCATGGCTGAAGATGACACTGCTGGGAAAGCTACATGGAAGGTACACAGAAAGGATTTTTCAACTTTCTGCAGGTTTTTAAAATTTAAAACTAAACTTGGATTTTTAAAGTAGTCTATTTAATTTTTGACATTTTATTTAATGTCTAGGTTTGTGGAGAACTGACGTTCTTGTATCATTGAATTCCTGGCCATCAATCCGATCTCGTTCTTTATTTTTCTTGTTGACTCTTCTTATTCCGATAGTTACACCAAGAAAACTCATCCAGCCTATATTCTTTTTTTTAGTAGATGTTTGGAATATTATTTCAGGTGCATCCTGAGATGCAGAACATGCTGTTAAGACCAGATCAACCACTTCTTGGGGGCTTTTTACTGAGGACACTTTGATGATAATATCCAGATAGGCAGCAGATAGCAGATAAAATGTTCAACCAGATAAGAATAGGGGCAAGTTGCACTAAAAAAAGCAGCACTAAAAGTCTCCTCAGCATTCAGAGGAGGGTGGATATGGAGAAAGAAGCTGTAGGAACATTCATGAGATACAATCAAATCAACAAAAAGCAAAACATCTCTGTATCTACAAAGACTGAAACATGCATCCAAAAGATGAAAGTCCAAGGTTAAGTAAGAATACAGCCTTTTCTTCTAGGCTAAAAAACTACCCGAGGAAGTATTATGCTCTGTATAAATGTAACACTTGTTGCTCAGAGCTGGCGTTATACTCAAGGTCTTTTATGTGTTAGCCGATTTTCCCATCACCATTCTATGCTCCCAGTCCTGACAGTGAGTTTCCTGTAACATACCTCTCTCTCTCTCTCTCTCTCTCTCTCTCTCTCTCTCTCTCTCTCTCTCTCTCTCTCTCTCATTTAATAGTCCAGAATTTACCTCCAAAGTTGCTCTTTGGGCTACACTTATTGCTATTAATCATGCTTGACTGCCACCAAGAAATATCCAGGTTTCTATAGTTCTAAAACTAATGTGTTAGTCAAAGTATTAGTATTTTAGGTCTAATGGAAACATACTTTGAACTATGATCTATTTTATTTTTTTACCTGTGAATTTAGATTTTGACTTCCCTGTTTTCTGTTTACTATTCTATTTTCAGTCCCAACTGCTGTCAGTCAGTACAAGCACTCTTGCTTTCTAATGTATGGTTTGGCTCAGATGTGGGTTGTCTTCCTCCCCTAAAGTTTTGTGGACTGCAGACTTGGTCCATGGCAAGGTGATTTGAGGGTGGTTTGTAGTAGAAGGTATTGAGTTCATTTGGGACTACTTCACTCTTCAATGAGACTGGTGCGAATCTCAAAGAGTAAGTTATTCCATTCAAAAATAGATTCACTTTATATGTTCAGTCTCTCCTGCATGTGTGAGATTCCCCTTTCATTTATTCTCAGTGTTGTAGTGTAGCCAGTGATGTTACCATGTTATTTGGGACCCACACACATTATCATGATCAACATAACCCACTTACTTTATAAAGCACCTAGCTTTAGGCATATTGGTATGACAATGGGATGCAGACTAATAAAGGATGTTGTGGAGGAACTAGGCTTTAGGCATTTCCAGTGTTCTTTTACCCTCTGGCCTTCTGAGTTGTGTCTCAGAAGATAAGATGCATTAATTTTCACTCACTCAGGAGAAATATTAGCCATAGCCTCGTACAACAGAGGCTGCCATCTGAAAGCCAGGTAGAGAAAAATGTGTTCATTTGATGCAGAATTTACATAGACAAGCACACAAATATACAAAACATTAGTAGCTTCAGAACTACTACTAATAGCAACAACAACTGTTACAATAAGGTTTTCTTGGCCCAGAGTGGCCAGAGGTCCAGACCCACAGACCTGCAGCCTCAGACCCCTTAGCCGCCCACCACTGCACAGGCCCCCAAAATAATTCAGATGCTTATATTGTTCATGCTGTTTGGCCTATTGCTCAGGCACATTGCTAGCTAGCTCTTACATCTTGACTCAACCCATTCTCATTAATTTGTCTGCCACGTGGCCCGTGGCTCACCTGTGTTCCTTACATGCTTCTTTGGCATCTGGCTCGTTCTGTCTCTGACTCCACCCTTCCTTTCCTACCTATTCTGATTCCCCACCTACTTCTTCTATGGTGCCTGTCATGGGCCAACACAGCTCCTTTATTTGAAGATTGATATTCACAGCATACAGAAGGACATTCCCACATCAAACAACAATAATTATCATAATTCATGCCCCAAGGCCTAAATTTAAATTTTTTGTTTTTACTCTAAAACGGAAGCTGTATGTTTCATGTGACTTTCTCTGCCCAACTCTCTCTTCCTCCATTTATCTCATCTCCTTTCTCTAGATATTTTCAAAACACTGATGGGCCATGTATGTATGACATGTAGATATAAATAGATATGTAATTTTGATTATATTTTGAGGATCCAGTGTCAAATGCATTGTATTTTGATTATATTATTTTCTGTCACCTCTTCCTGAGCCCATGTATACATTTCTCTTCCAATTTCATGCTTTAGAAAATAACAGACTCCTTCTACTTTGCGCTGTTTATAGAAGCATGATTATGAGACTATTGATTATAACATGGCCAACTTACAAAGACAAAACTTTAAAGCAACGGACTTTACCTCACCTAGAAGCCATCAACTGCTAATAGTGGCTGAGATAGGGTTGAGGACTTTCAGACATCTCCTTGACTGTCTTCATCTTGGGGCTATCTTTTACAGAGACTCATAGCTACTGTGAGGTTACAAGTGCAATGGTCTTGTCAGGTTCAAATGAAACTGTTTCATTGTAGTACTCTGTGACTTTTACAACCTTCTACACCACAGTTATGCAAGGTTTCTTGAGGTATGTGTGTGATATGCCCCATTTAACACTGAGTAGTACACACTTATTATTTGCATTCTGTTTGGTTTTCATCATATACCTTTTACATCCGCCCTAAACCTCTGCCCAGATTCCCTGCCTCTTGCCTTCATGTAGGTGAGTATCTTCATCATTTTTGTTTCTCAGGTGAATCTGTGGAATGAGATTTGGAGGAATCTGGATATGTGTAGGAACAGCTTGTGTTTGGGTACTGTTACAGCTACTAGATATAGCAGTTTATAAAAAGGAGGTTCAGAGAAAACAACTGTTCAAAGGTCATGCAGTAGGAGAGTTACAGAATCACAATCTAAAGTGGAAGAATAGACTCTGGTCTCAGGAAGACAGACAGACAGACACACACACATACACACACACACACACACACACACACACACACACACACACAGAGAGAGAGAGAGAGAGAGAGAGAGAGAGAGAGAGAGAGAGAGAGAGAGAGAGCTATTGCAAACAATATGGAACATCCGTGTCTTTCACTTAAGGATAGCATAGCCCTGAAGTAAAAATAATAGTTCCTTCTGTTCTCAGAATATTAGGGCATGCATACCATCATACCATAGGCAGCATGGTGAAGTATTAAGGAAAAGAAAGCCTTTAACTGCAGAGTGCTAGGAAAGGCAGCATCAGTGAAAGAACAATGGTCATAAATAGAGAGACTCATTTCTGACACAGGGAATACATGTGGGCTTCTTGCTCTTATAGTATTTTTTAAATGTTTCTATTATCTTTGAGGTTATCATTACATAATTTCTCTTTTCCTTTTTCTTTTTCTGAAACACAAATTCTAATTGGTATTTAATGAAAACTCAGAGCCAGATATTGGGGAAAAGCTGGAATATCAGAGAGAGAAAACAGACCACAGTCAATTCTCACCCAGCCAACTTCTCAGGGTAAAAGCTATCTTCAAGGGTCCTCAGCCAGGCTTATCACTTCTACAGAATATCACACCTTCTTCCTACGCCTTTCTTAAATATCTTCTTCACACAGTTGTTTTACTTCCAGGTTCAATTCTGCATCATAATTCTGGAGTTAAGATTAAAGGTGTGAACTACTACTGTTTGTAGTTAGGCCTTAAACTCACAAAAACACAGACAGATCTCTGTCTGTGGAGTTACGGGATTATAGGCATAGGTAACTTTCCCATGTTGGGATTAAAGGCATGAATTACTACTACCTGACCCCCTCCCCCCCCCGGCTTAATGTGGGTGAATCTGTTTGCTGATATTACAGGCTAATTTTATAAAATATAATATATATTGCCCTATCTCTTTAATCTCTTTTCCTATACTTCTCAATGATCTTTTTAAAATGCATTCTCCACTTTTTCTTTAATGGTGTTGCAAATGTATCTGTTTTTCCTCTTGATGTGTGGATCTTAAGTCCAGTTGTGGTGCTGTTGATGATTGCTCAGTGTGTGTGCCACTTCTACCATTTTACTTATAGTTATTATACCATTAGGTCATGATAATCACTTATAGGATCACATCTTGGTAGAACTGTTGAATGCATTCCTCCGTTGAGAGTTTGCATGGAGCCTTCTGATACCATGAAAGCTAGTTTTCAAGGGAGAATCTTTCATATAAGTTCTAAGAAAAGGACCTCTGGGCCCTGTCTCTGAAGTTCTGATGTATATGGTGTTGCCAGCAATAGAGACATACCTTTCAGCTCTGAGAATCAACTACAGGCTACATATATATATGTGGGAGTCTATAATGTTAGAAAGTTGCTGGGATAACTTTGATCAAAAACTCCAAGGAAGTCTTCCCATGTGTGTTATTGTGAGTTTTGTAGGTTGTCTCTGACATTGAAGGGAGAATTGCTAGCTCAGATGGGAAATTTTATTTAAAGTATACATGTGTATTATATACAGATTCATGTACATTGTAGACATTTTTGAGTAGATAGTAGTATGAATCCTTCTCTTATCTATTCTTTCTTCTATATTTATCCTATCCAGCTCCCTAATTAGAGTTCTATATTTTTACAATTTCCCCATCAACCCCAATAGTCCCCCTTGTATTGCTGTTAAAGGCCCAATTGGAGAAATTGTCCCATTGTATTTGTTTCTGTAGTTACTCCAGGATAAGTACACATATCCAAAGATTTTGAGCTGAGATTGTGATGATTAGAAAGAATATGTGACATTTGTCATTCTAGATATGTTCCTATTAGTCACTCAAGATGATCATTTCGTTGACTTAAATGAAAAATTCACAATTTATACCTGAAAGTATAGCATAGTATATATGTACTGTGGGAGATTATATTGTTACTTTGTAAATAACTGTCCCACCCACTGGTTTAATAAAAAGTACTGATTGGCCAAAGGCAGGCAGGAAGTGTGGGCAGGGCTACCAGACTAAGAAAACTCTGAGAACAGGAAGCACAGAGCAGAATGCCAGAGAGAAGCCAGAAGAAGCAGAGGACAACTATGCTGCTCTAAGAAAGGTATTGAGCCCCATGGCTGAACAGGATGAGTCATGGGTTAGATGAAGGGTAGAGAGCTAGCAAGTTATATGCCTGGGCCTGAGGCTGATCAGCCTAAAACTATCGTATGTATCTGTGTGTCTCTGCAGGTCTGTGGGTCTGTGGTTCTAAACCTTGAGGTTAGACCCGAAAGTCTGGGCCAGAAACCTCATACTACAATGTACCACATTTTCATTATTCATCAATTGAAGAATGTTCAGATTGTTTCCATTTCCTAGCTATTATGCATAGAACAACAATAAACATGGTAGATCAAATATCTGTAGGGTAGGATGTCTAATCATTAGGGAATATACCAAGGAGTGGTATAGTTGGATCACATGGTAGATTTATTTTTAGCATTCTGAGGATTCCCCACACAGATTTACAGTGACTTGACTAGTTTGAAACCACGCCCCCACCCACTAGTGGATGAAAGTTCCCTTTTCCTCATATCCATGCCATTTATTGTTGACTATGTATTAATCTTTACAATTCTCAGTAGGGTGAGATGAAATCATTTTTTATTTAAAAGCTTTTTTTTTTTTTTTAAAAAAAATTACCTATCAACCACAGTTCCCCATCCCTCTCCTTTATCTGAATCTCTCCAAACATCTTCCCTCAATTTTGTCTCCAATCTCTCCTCAGAGAGGTTAAGGGAAGGTTAAGGGATGCCTCTCGTGCGAAGTCATCAAAGTCTGGCATACTAAGTTTAGGCACAACCAAGCTCCTCACCCGTGTCAAGGCTGAGCAAGGTATCCCTCAATAGGATGTGGGCTCCAAAAAGCCAGTTAATGTGATAGGTATAAATTCTGGTCCAATTGCCAGGAGCATCTCAAACTTCCCAAATCATTCAACTATCACTCACATCCAGAGGGATTAGTTTGGTCTTATGCAGTTTCCCCAGCTGCTAGTCTGAAGTGGTCATCCATCTAATTACAGGGGAAGGCCAGTTAAAATACCCTCTATACTGTGATTTGGAGTCTTAGGGGGGTCATCCTTGTGGATTCCTGCAAATTTCCCTAGTACCAGGTTTCTCTCTAACACTATAATGGTTCCCTCTATCAACACATCTCTTTCCTCGCTCTCCCTTTCTGTCCCTCCCCTAACTCAACCATCTTGTACTCTCATGGTCATCTTTTCACATCCCACAGATGTTCCCAGTTTTCCCAGGAGATTTGATATATTTCCCCTTTCTAGGACAGTCCATGCTTGCCCCTGTTAATGGTCTCCTTTGTTACCTAGCTTCTCTGAGATTGTGGCTTATAGCTTGGTTACTCTTTGCTTTATCTTTGCAAAATCTTAAAATTATTTTTATTAGCATTTTTCTTTTGTTAGAGACAAGAAATAGTTTTTGAGATATTGCTTAGCCATTATTTTTTCCTTCTTTTTTAATTTATTAATTGTTTTGATTTATTTATATGCTCTGGATGTTAATCTTCTGTCAGATATATAGATGGTAGAAATTCTGTCCCTCTCTGTGGGCTTTCTCTTCACTCAGGCAATTTTAGCACTGCAGAGGGTTTTTTTTTTTTTGTCAGATCCCACTTTCCAATTTTTGTTCTTAATTCTTGAGCAAATGGAGTCTTAGTCAGAAATATCTTTCCTATACCTATGTCATGTAGAGTAAAATGCTATCATTGTTTTCTTCTATCAGGGTTTCAAGTTTCAGAGTCAGTTTCTCTGCAAAGTGATAAGTACAGGCCTATTTTTATTCTTTTGCGTGTGGACATTTTTTGAAGATACTTTATTTTCTTCAGCATATGATTTTGGCATTTTTGTCAAATAATAATGTCTGCAGTGACATATATTCATGTTTGAGTCTTTAATTTAATTTTACTAGTACAGTTTTGTTCAAAATATTTTGTTCTTTATTAGCTACCTAGGGTATTTTGTGGTTTTAAATAAACTTTAGCATTTTTTTTTCTATTTTTTGTAAAGAATAAAGTTTGGAATAGGAATGGGTTGCATTGAATCTATAAATAATTTTGTTAAAAATGGCTGTTTTTACAATTAAATCCACCAATACATGCACTTTTATTTTTTAAATGCCTTTCTCTACCTTTAAAAGTTTACCATTTTCTTAGTAAAGATCCTTCAATTTATTTTATAGGTCTATTTCTAGATACTTCATTAGAGGGACTGATGTAAATGAGAGTGTTTGCATGTTCTTTTGCAGTATTATAGAAAAGGTATTGATTTGTGTAAGTTGATTTCATGTCCTACCACACTGCTTATTTTTTTTTTGTAGAAATTTTCTGGTATAATATTTTGAATCTCTAGTATATAATATTATATCATCTTTAAATATGGACAGATACTGGTTTGATCTCTTATATTGTTTGTAGATTTTTAATGAGATCAGGGAATATGGATTTCTTTTCTGATCTCTGTCTAGTATAGAAAGCACATGGATAGAGCAGTAGAGAGGATTGCATAAGGGCTGGAATTATAGATTAAGATAGCTTAGGTGGGAAAAATTCATGTAGACAGAGTGGACTGGATTGTTGTATATGATGTGTTCCAGTTTGAATCAGGAGTGTAGAAATAGATTTGGCTTTGAGGAGTGTAGCAGTTATAATAATCACTAGTAACTGTTAATATTTATTAAAGAATTTATAGGAAACACTAATAAATACAGGGATTAAACAACTGTGTGGTTTCTGGAAGACTGAACTGTCCATGTACTGAAATGCAGTAGATCAGATCAGGTCCTTTCTATCCAAAGGAAAACAGGCAGCAGAAGAGAGCCTGCATACATGCAACCTCATCTTAAGCTTCCTTCAGGCCTCAATTCTGGAGCCTTGGTAGTCATAGGTGAATCCTAGATCTACACTGATCAAGGGGCTATGTTTCAAAGTCAAGGTGATGGCACCTGGTCTCCTCTTCGTATCCCTCTTTTGTCTAAATAAGAAAGTTCTAAACCTATCTATAAACCTACACAAAATATAAAAAAATTATCAGGTAATGTTCAGGAGAGGACAAATAATATAAACAAGGTCAAACTACAACTATCAAGAACAACAAATACAAAACGTATATTAAATGTCTAGAATATTGGTACTTGGCAAGATAAAGAGTTTACTTGAAAGCTGTTTATCTTGGATAATATGAATCTAGTACCTAAATGCTCTTAGCTGAGATATTAGATGGTCATAACTGTAACTTCCTAGACTTCAGCTCCATCAAGGTCTGAAAAGAAAAAATATATTACTCAAGTAAGCTGGAACTGCAAACAAGCAACTTTTGAAATTTAGTAAGAGAAGACAGTCACAGCCTTCTGCCTGTCATCCACAACTCTTCTGCAACATTGGAACATCTAACATTTTGGGTATAGGTCTAGAATATCTGACAGAATTTTTCATATCTTGATTGCAGGTGGCAATCAAGTAAAGGCCTGGTAGTTAGGTTAGGCAGTGTAGGTACTGGCAGAATCCTTGAAGTTGGTTGAGGTATAGACAGTGTTGGCTGTATTAGGCCAGGGTCCTACATATGCACCCTGTGGTTAGGAGGGGCACATGGACAAGGGAACCATGCAGACTCACTGGGCTAGACTGTGAAAATGGAGGTGCAAGTTGTGGCTGGGTGGAGTGGTTGGATATGTTCCAGGGCTAGTTTAAGTGGTGGTGGTGGTATGTGTGTGTAAATTAGGGATGTTGGGAAGTACTTTGTATGCTTAAATTTCCCGGGCACTGATAAAAGTTGTTGTACTATCTTCTACTATAACATCTACTACTTATATGACTAGAGAATTGGCCCAATAATTAAGAATGCTTGCTGTTCTTCCAGATAAGCTGAGTTTGGTCTCTAGTACCTACAATGCGTGTTTTGTGACCACCTATTACTTCAGCATTAAGGGGTCTAACAGCTTAGTCTTGCCTCCACAGACACTGACAGGCGCATTGGTTTGTGCATGTGCATGTGCATGCACACACTCAAACCAACAAACCTTTTAAAATTTCTATTAGGAAGGCTTCATTAGTATCACTTGTTTCATAAATGATTGTGACCCAAAGAAATTTTATTACTATATTTTTGAGTCAGTGTGTGGGTATGTGGGTGTATGAGTCTGTGTCCATCACTGTGAAGCAGGTATACTTTGTATTATTTAGAGAAATAAAATGGGAGAGGAAAATGATATAAGTATATTATAATCTCAAGAAATAAAATTTTAAACATAAATAAGTAAATAAATAAATATCCTCCTTTTAGTCTTTTGTTGGATACCCTCTCCCATCAGTGCCAAAGATGGCATGTTAGTTTTTTATTGTTTATTCATCTAAGTTTTCTTTTATTTTGTAGTAAGCAGTTTCTGGCCCAGACTTTCTGGCCTAGCCTCAAAGTTTAGGCCCACAGACCCACAGACCCTCAGATGCTTTCAATAGTTTTAGGCTGATCGGTCTAAGGCCCAGGCATATAACTTGCTAGCTCTTTATCCTTCATCTAACCCATGACTCATCCTGTTCAGCCATGGGGCTCAGTACCTTTTCTCACAGCAGCATGGTTGTCCTCTGCTTCTTCTGGCTTCTCTCAGGCCTTCTTCTCTGTGCTTCCTATTCTCAGAGTTTTCTTAGTCTGGTAGCCCTGCCCACACTTCCTGCCTGCCTTTGGCCAATCAGTGCTTTTTATTAAACCAGTGGGTGGGGGAATTATTTACCATGTGACAACATAATCTCCCACATCACTTTCATGCCTAGTACACATGGAGATCAAAAATAGGTACTGGATCTTTGGAATCAGAATTATAAACAATTATTAACTATCATGTGGATGTTGAAAATTAATCCTTGGTCCTTTGGGAAAATAATTACTGTTCTTAATCACGGAGCCATCTCCACAGCCCAGAAGGCAGTTATGTTTCTTGAGAGGAAGAACACTCAATAAGCTTAGTTCTGTTTACATCATCTTAATCCATAGCATCTTCATCCCAACACCCCTGAGATGGCCAGTCAAAGGTCAGTCTTCTGACTTCTATTGTCCTTTACTTACCAGGCAGTCTCCATGACTGAGAAGTTATACCTGAGAAGTTATTATCTCCTGAAGGGTTTTAACAATGGAAAGGTTTGATGACTATTCTAATAGAGATAAACTCTCAGAAAAGGATACTGCTAAACAATAAGCTACCTGTGTTTCTCTTTCTAACTTAACAAGGGAAGCTGGGCTATACATGTATTTGGGTTTACTTTGTACAGACTTTTGCCATTAGTCACTGTTCTATTGCAGTGAAGAGACACCATAAGCAAGGCAACCCATATCAAAGGTGTCATTTAATTGTGGGCTTGCTTATATTTTTGGAGGTTAGTCTTATTATTATCAAGGAAAGAAAGATGCAGCTCACTTGAAGACATGGTGTTAGAGAAGTAGTCAAAAGTTTACATCCAGATCTACAGGCAGAGAGAGTGACTCTGGGCTTAGCAAGGGCTTTTACGACTTCAAAGCTCATCCCCAGTAACATACTTCCTCTACCTAGCACACACATCCTAATTGTTTTAAAAGTCTTTCAAATAGTACCACTCCCTGTTGATTAAGAATTCAATTATATGAGCTTATGGGGGCATTCTCAGTGACATCTCAATCAATAATAGACTTCATATGGGTTGGTCTATATAAACTGGAAGCCAGAATATATACACAAAGGATCTGTAAGGTAGAATAACACAAAACCGAATATGTCCTGACATAATATTATGAGAATCTCCAAAGATGCCATTGAATTTCTTTGTGTTAGCCATCTACTGCTGAGCATGAGGCCTGCCTTAAGAGTGGTTTGTTTCACTATTGAGACTCCCTTGGAAAAAACTAATTTTTCATTTATAAGTATATATCAATAAGAGATAGGTGTAGTAGATTTTAAAAATAAATTTTACTTATAGGACTTTTAAAAGTCTGAGTTAAAGACATTAATTTTAACTCAGGTACAGGTAATAATGACTGCATGTTTTAAATTATTATCTTATTGCACACTAAAAAAATGCATTTATTACATCCCTACAATGAAAAGATATAGAAGAAAATCATAGTCTGACTATTATAGGGGATATTGACCAGTTTATAAATATTCTACTGATCCAAATTTACTGATGATGCAATAAATACTCATGTTTGTAGAGTCTGAGAGTCCAGCTCCTAGATACTGGCCAGAGTTCTGCAAAAGAAATGCTTCTCAGGAGCAGGGAAAATGGAAGACTTTATAATAATGTAACACATGTGCAAATGCTCAATGTGCTCTTTATTGTTCTGTACTTTGTTTCTTTTCCAATTACAAATTCCCAAGCATGTATATATCGACTCTTTAGCAAACAGTTAGGAATACAAAATCTATAATGAAAACTCTCAGGGACAAGCATTTTTTTTTTTGTAGATTCAATAAGAGTTATAAGTGGCAAACACTTGATTAGCTTAACTGGTGACCGAGAGCAGTTGTGGGTTGTAAAATTCTGGATTATTTCTTGAAGGGACAGATATAAAGGATACAAGAAAAGAAACTAAACCAGCAAGAAAAGACAAAGAATACATGTAATATTTTTAATTTCTTAAGTTGATTAATAATATTCAAACATGGTTAGTCAGTTAATAGACTTTTCCTATTAATCACTTGAATATCAGAACCTATAAATAAACAATCTCCTGTGTAGTAAGAGGTTTCTGGCCTGGACTTTTGGGCCTGATCTCAAGGTTTAGGCCTGCAGACTCACAGACCCTCAGACCCACAGAGACACACAGATGTTTACAATTGTTTTAGGCTGATCGGTCTAAGGCCCAGGCATATCACTTGCTAGCTCTCTACCCTTCATCTAACCCATGACTCTTTCTGTTCAGCCATGCAGCTCGGTACATTTTCTTAGAGCAGCATGGTTGTCCTCAGCTTCCTCTGGCTTCTTTCTGGTGTTCTCTCTCATATTCTCTCCTCTGGCATTCTATTCTCAGAGATTTTCTTAGTCTGGTAGCACTTCCTGCCTACCTTTGGCCAATCAGCGCTTTTTATTAAACCAGTGGGTGGGACAATTATTTACCATGAAACAACACAATACCCCTACACTCCTGAGTCCAAAATTTTCCATTAAATGCTGGTGTAGAATTATATACAAAATATTAATTGATTTTTTGAATCAGAGAAGAGAGATGTTTGTGAAAAAGCTTAGGGCTATATTGGTCACTATTACTCTCTTGAAGAACTATGACATAACAAGAATAGACACCTGTAATTCTGCTCCAGTTTGCTATGAATCTTCTGAAGGACTTTGATCCACAAACGTCAGACATTTGAAATTCCACTCATAAGTGATATCTTCAAAACTTCTGCTTGTTATCTGTCTACAAGGAAATTTGTTTGGCCAAATTGTCCTGTCAGTAAGGATGGAGATAAAGAACAGGTTCTGAGTTTCTTACCTAAAAAGCTAGACTATGAGAGCTTGTTATATTTACCAGAATAACATAGTGTAAAGAAAAATTATCTTTCTGACTATCCAAAAATATCTGTGGCCATAAGACTGAGATGTACTCATGAGATTACATGTACACATTACAGGAAAATGCACGGTAATGAGGAGCTGTTATAGCTGTTATGGCACAAGTGAAACTACCAAAGAATGCAAGTTTTCAGAGTCAGTTATCTGTAATTCTTGCTTTACAGGTTAACTCATCAGAATGTCCTTCCTCTGTTGAGATGATATCTGAGTTATCAATTGCTATAAGCTGTATTTGTATCTTGGCTCACAATAGCTCATAATAATCACTCCTGTCATATGTTATTTATTATCTACATTTGTTTTTCCACTAAAATTTTTACAAGGAGAATAAAGCTTTTCTGGTGAATCCTATTATTTTATGGTAAAAACAAAAACAATTTTGCTTCTTTTCTCACCACCATGTCCCAGCCCACATCTCCAGTAGAAACCTTCTAGCCCTACATAGGCCAGGCTAGAACTCCAAACAATAGGTAAGAAATCTCCTCCCACCCTGCCTGTACTTACCTAGCATAACACCAACCACCCTTCCTCTCTTTGTCACCATGTTCCAGTCCATACCTCTGGTGGAAGTCTCCTTGCCCATCAGTGGCAAAGACAACTCCCTGAAAAACAGGTAGGCAAAAGCCCCACCTATACATTTGCTATGCCTGTCCCTCCCTGCATAACCCCAACTGCCTCCTAACTTTTCTTATCTTACTCCAGGCCACACTTCTGGATAAATTTTTCTACCCCATTAGGGACCTGCACAGCTATCTGAAAACCAGGTAGAATCTTCCTAGCCCACCAGAATCAAGGCAAGAATCTTGAATACTAGAAGTCCCTGGGTAAAACAGTGGATACTCATATCACCAGAACTGGAGTCTCTTCCCAGTTTAGGGTAGCAAGTTCCTGTTTAATAAGAGGCCATCAGATCACCAAAAGTTTAGGTCCCAACTCAGGCAGAGTCCCTTTCTACTCAACCACAGTCATCTTCAGCCAGAAGACCAGAGTAGAAGCAGAAATCAAGGAAGAAAACACTCATCTAACAAAGACAAACCCAGAAATTGGCACCTAGCCCTATATTCACTCTAAATCTAGATGTGTAAATGTCACAGTCAATAGTCAGGAAAAACATGTTACCACTAGGACCCAGCTATCCCACTACAGCAAGACCTGAATATGTCAACATAGTTGAAGTACAATAAAATGGTCTTAAAACAAACTTTGTGAAGATGATAGAGGTTCTTAAAGAAGTAAATAAATCTTTAAATACATTGAGGGAAAGACTATAAAATATTGGGGGAAGTCAATAAATTACTTAAAGAATGTTGAGAAACCCCAGAAAATTACAAACAGTTGGAAAAAAATAAAGCTTTTAAAGAGCTGAATATAGAAATAAAAGCAATAAATAAAAAATAAATGAATTCTGAAAATGGAAAATCTAGGTAGGCAAATGGGAGCTACAAATTCAAGCATCACCAATAGAATACAAGAAACAGAAGAAAGAATGTCAGCCATGGAAGAGACAATACGAGAAATAGATATGCCAGTCAGCATGTCAAATCTAAAGAATTAGTGACACAAAATAACTAGGATATCTGAAGACATCTGGATGACCTTATTTCCATGGATAAGAAAATGACAGTTACAAGATCATTGTTTAAAGTATCACTAAGTGAAGAAAATGTCTCCCTGAGAGGAGGAGTGTATCACCACTGTCCCTTCCCAGAGAGCAGAGGTTATCCCACGTCTCCGTAGATTGGCTAAACAAATGTTTTGGGTATATGTATATATGCTCTTTGACAACACCATGTTCTAATACCACAGACAAAACAGGGTAAAATGATAGTGGATTTACTTATCTTCCATCAGTAGATAAGGGAGAAACCTGCAGGGAATACTTAACCATTTTCAAAACAGAGAAGAAAAAGACACAACTGCAGTAGGTTTTCCATTTCTCCTGAGCAGATTCTTGTAGCAGGGTGTGTCTGTTTCCAGACAGATGCTGTTTAGAGTTCGCTCAAAACAAACAAACAAACAAACAAACAAACAAACAAACAAACAAACAAGCCAGACATTCTCTAATTGATGCACCCAAGAAAGGACAAGGTAGAGTGTGTATAAGAGAGACCAGGAGCTGATTCTAAAGTAAGCTCCTTCCACATAAGCAATCTACCAAATCCTTCTGTGACTTATGTCTTTCTCTCTGCTCATTTCCTTCATATTTCCTTCCCTGGTGCTAATGGTTTGCACAGCCACCCAGATAATCTTACCACCAGCAACACACAGTTGTGACTTGCTTCTCTTCCTCTCTCCATCATAACAGCTCAACCTGCTCTGCTGATGCTAGAGGTTAAAGCTAGGACATTTGGAAGTAGATTTTTACCAAGCCTGAACTTCAGCACTAGGGGGCAGCTCAGGATGTCCTGGATGACTGAAAAATGAAGAGTGACATGCTTTCTATCCAGAGGTTAGTATAGCAATGGTGTGTGCACAGTTCTCATATAAAGAAAGGGCCATTCTGGTACCATTCATAGAACAGTCCTCAACACTAAACACCAGGTTTATGCCAGTACATCTAGAGAGGTGCTTCCTATCTGTCTGGCAAAAAGGGATTTCTAAAATCCACTCTGCTTTGCAAGGGCATTCAGAAGAGATTGGGTGTGTTCAGGGCGGTATGCCTCTGGAGTTCATCTATTGGTGCTGTAGTGGTAATATATATTGACTGGAGAGCACAAATCCTCCAGGTCAATTGCCTGCAAAAGCAATACTTAGTCGACAGTTTCTCTGCTCAAAGATGCTAAGCTTTCAGTCTGTCTACTAGCCTGCTCCTGACTGTTTTGATCATGCATAGAAAGCATTAAAGATGTTAAAAATGAAGACACCAAAAGCTCAACATAAAGATAGCTATTCTAACAGCATCATAAGTACTTAATAACTTCTCTTTCTCTTTCTCTGTGAGATGAGGTTTCTCTAGGTAGCACTGACTGGCCTGGCACTTTATATGTCAACTAAACCTCTCAGGAGCACAAAAATATTTGAAATCTAGAAAAATATACTAGAAACTAAGACTAATGTGAAAAATTAAGGGCATTTCATTCCAGTCAAGGGAACAATTAAGTGAGAAGATATTACTATCCTAAACATATATGCACCAAAGTCTGTACTCAGCTTTATGAAAATCACACTACTAAAGTTAAATCCAGAGATTAACATCAATTTTCACACTAGGTATGCTGACCAGTTTTATATCAGTTTGTCATAAGTTACTCACCCGAAGGGAGAGAATCTCTGCTGAATGAATGCTTCTGTGAGATCAGGCTGTAGGAAAGTGCAAAGGGAATTGTTTAAACGAATGGTTGACATGGGAGGTCTTGTCCCACTTTGTGGTGTGACAAATGGGCTTTTGGTCCTAGATGGTATAATAAAAGACTGAGAAATACATAAGGAAAAAGACAGAAAGTGATGTTACTCCATCAGTTTCTGCCTTTTGGCCCTGACTTCATTTCATGATGGAGTTAAATGCAGAAGTGGGAGTGAAGCAAACTCTTTCTTTTTAAAGTAATTTATAGTGCTGATGTTATATCAGAGTAATGAAAAATCATAACTAAGAGAGCTGATGGTTTCAGGAAACCGTATTTTTCAATAGACAGGTAATATGAATAAAAGGTCAACAGAGAGGCAGCAGAATGAAATGATACACATTAGATAGACTTAGATATTTACAATCTTTTCCACCCAAACAGCAAATACGTTCTATTCAGCAGCCCATGGAAGCTTCTGAAAATCACATCCTGGGGCACCAAACATATCTTATAAATTCTGTAGGACTGAAATATCCTTGGACTTTTTCTGACAGTAACATAATAAGACATAAAAGGAAGGACAGACTAATCTCTAGTAAGTACACAAACTCAACCCGTAGAGATCAAACAACCCACTACTGAATGACGAATGGGGTGGGAAAAAAATCAAAAAGATATCTAAAATCTTCCTTAAAACACACAAAACTGAAAACACAATACAGCCACAATTCTGAAATACAATAACAGCAATCCAATGGAGGAGCTACAGCCTATCTGATAAAAACTCAAATAACAGGCATGTGAAACTTATTACTAGTTGTTGGTCAGAGGAATTCAATTGACTTTTAAAACAATATAAGTCTTGGCAGTTGCATTTAATTGCCTCCCAGAAGTGAGAGCTGTGTGCCCATTACTTCTGATACCATACACCTTAGACACACACAAAAATGGTGCACTTAATTTAAATCTGAATTATAGACTTTCTTTGTGAGGAGTAGTTTTCATAGTACCAAGAACTGTGATGCTTCTATGTAGCTATAATTTTATGAATCCCCAAATGATCAGAATAGAATTGTAGTGGAGAGCAGGCACTATCGTCTTGAACTAGAGGCATGTCCGTTAGGTTTGAAACTCCTGTGTTCAGTAAATAGTCTTATGGATCAGTCATTTCCAAGAACTGCACAAATGTTTAATCTCTTGTATTAATGTGTTTCCTTATAAACCCCTTAATAAATATTAATCTTTCTCATATGTTGCCATTAATTATTAATACCAACTATATTTGGTACCCACATGCCCTACCAGCCTAACCCAGCCCTATTAAAGAGGACCTGGCACTCTTTCAACCCAGAAGGAGTAAGGGAGTATGTGAGAGTGAGGGGTAGGAGCCAGTTACCCAGCAAAACAGGCTGGCTTCCCCTTCAGACCAGAGGCTCCAGCTCTGGGTTCCCATAATCTCTACTGGTATCTTTGATCACAGAGGCCAAAGAAAGAGCAGCCTCTTGCTAAACCATGATTTCACTCCCATGGAAATACTACAGTCACGTGGTCTTAAGCAGCCTTAGTGTTAAGGGCTAAAGCCAACTGTAGCAGATCTGTAGATTAAAAGCCAATCCACAGCTGCTTTATGAAAAGAATATTTTTCTGTCCAGTGGAGCAGACCAAAGGCTCTCCAAGGTACTGTCTACCTGCACTCCCAATTCCTTTCTCACTGCAAATGGCATGCAATCCTCTTTCCCACTGCTTCTGCACATAACACATACTATTTGCTGTTTCCATGCCCTACCCACCTTCGGCTTCCTGCAGGGTATGAAAGATGTCAGGAGAAATATAAAGAAGAAAGACTTGAGAAGAACCAACTGTCCTGTAGCTAAAAAAAGGTTTTCAGAGAAGGGGACTCTAGACTAAGATAGAAGTTAAACAAACATTAGAAAAGCAAAAATTTCTAGGACAGTGTGAGGAACGATATATCTAGGTACTTGATAGTTGATAGCCTTTGAACCCTCTGGTGGTTTGAATGGGAATAGCCCTAATGACTTGTAAAGTTCAATGATTGGTCTCCAGTTGGTGGAACTGCTGGAAAAGGATCAGGAGATATGGTCTTGTTTCACTGAGGACAAGCATTCAAGTTTACAAAGCCCATGACATTCACTGTGTGGGTATGTGTGTGTGCATTAAGTTTCCTTAATCATGGTGTTTTCTAATAGTAATATAAGAGTAACTAAGACAAATCCTAAGTAGCAGGAATGTTTGTGATCATATGACTGATGAATATATTAATACAGTTATGAACAGAAGCCTGATTCAATCAAGATAAGACTTAGATTTAGAATCTTTCAATTATTGACCCAAGTATAAGATTTTATATGTCAGGAATTTATTTGACTGTCCATTCTTGTACAGTCTTGGAGATGGTGATTTGACTCCTTAATAAGAAACAGAAATTCTACAGATCACAGAATATATACTCACTTTCATGTGCATACTAAGTCCTACAAATCATACAAGCTTTACCAGGTTGTGTAGGGCAATCTGCTTCCCACAAACACATTCACACACCATAGAGAGAAAACTGAAGAGACAAAGGCTCCTGAGAGGAGTAGTGTATCATCACTGTCCCTTCCCAGAGAGCAGAGGTTATCCCACATCTCGATAGCTTGGCTAAACCCAAGGGGTATGCATATGCTCTCAACAACCATGTGCTCTATGCCACAGACCAAACAGGATGAAATAGGAGCAAATTTATTTGTCTTCCATCAGCATATAAGGGAGCAACCTGAAGGAAAAGCTTACACAGTAAAGGACACAAATTTAATAGGTTTTCTATTTCTCCTGAGCACATTCTTGCAGCAGACTGTGTTTGTGCCAGACAGATGGTGGTCGGAGGTCACTTTAAAAACAGATTAGACAGCCTCTAGTTGATGTATAATGCACCCAGGCAATGATAAGGTAGAGTATGTATAAGAGAGACCAGGAGCTGATTTTTAAAGTAAACCCATTCCACATCAGCAGTCTACCAAATCCTTCTGTGACTTCCTCATATTCTCATTTCTCTTTGCTCATTTCCTTCATATTTCCTTCCTGGTGCTAATGGTTTGCACAGCCACCCAGATAATCTTACCACTAGCAAACACACAGTTGTGGCTTGCTTCTCTTCCTCCTCCATTATAACAGCTCAACCTGCTCTGCTGATGCTAGAGGTTAAAGCTAGGACATTTGGAAGTAGATTTTTTACCAAGCCTGAACTTCAGCACTAGGGGAGAGCACAGGACGGGATGCCCTGGATGACTGAAAAATGAACAGAGTGTCATGCTTGTCTATTCAGAAGTTAGTATAGCAATGGTGTGCACAGAGTCCTCATCTAAAGAAAACCATGCTTGTACCTTTAATAGTAAAGTTCTTAACACCAAAATATCATACTTATGCTAGTACACCTAGAGAGGTGCTTCCTATATATATATATGTATATATATATATATATGTATATTAAAAAGGTATTTCTAAAAGGTATTTGCAAGGACATTCAGAACTCTGGAGCACATCTGCTGTGGTTGTAGTGGTAATATATATTGACTGGAGAGTATAAACCCTCTAAGTATTGCCTGCAAATGCAATACTTGGCTGATAGTATTCCTGCTCAAAGGTGCTTTCAGTCTGTCTAATTGCCTGTTCCTGCCAGTTTTAATAATGCAGAGAAAGCATTAAAGATGTTAAAAATGAAGACACCAAAAACACAACATAAAGCTAGCTATTCTTACAGCTACAGCAGTTCTTAATATTTTTCTCTCTCTTGTTTGAGTTAGAATCTCTCTAGTTAGCAAGGGCTGACCAGGAACCTTATATATCAATTAGTCCTTTTAGGAGCTCACAGATATTTGCATTCTAGAAAAATAGACTAGAAACTAATACTAATGACAAAGAATTAAGGGCATTTTACTCTAACCATGGGAACAATTGAGTGAGAAGACATTACTATCCTAAGCATATATGTATCAAACTGGTACACTCAGCTTCATGAAAATCGTAATACTAGAGTTTATCATAAATTAGTCATCTGAAAGGAGAGAACGGCAGTTAAATGAATGCCTCTGTGAGATCAAGCTGTAGGAAATTGCAAAGAGCATTTTTTAAAATGAGTGATTGATATGGGAGGTCTTGTCCCACCTGTGGTGTGACCAATGGGATTTTGGTCCTGGGCTCTATAATAAAAGAAGCTGAGCAATCCATGAGGAAGGAGACGGGAAGTGAGGTGCATCAGTTTCTGTGTCTTGGTCCTAACTCATCTTTACAATGGACTTCAATTCAGAAGTGGAAGTAAAGCAAACTCTTTGTTCTTTAAGTCACTTCTGGTCTCAATGTTTTATCAGAGCAATAAAAATCAAAATTAAGACAGTTGATGGTTTCAGGAACCCACTTCTTTCATCTGGACAGGTCATCTGGATGAAAGGTAAACAGGGAAGCAGCAGAATGAAATGACATCATACCTTAGATAGAATTAGATGTTTGCAATCTCTTCCACCCAAATACCAAATACATTCTATTCAGCAGCCCAAGGATGCTTTTGCAAAACAGATCATATCCTGGGGCACCAAAAAAATTCTATAAAATTTTGTAAAACTGACATATCCTCTTATAGGCTTTCTGACCATAACATAATAAGATGTAAAAGTGAGGACAAACTAATATCTAGTAATTACGCAAACTCAAACAATGAAGATCGAACAACTCACTTCTGAATGATGAATGGACTGGAAAAAATCGAAATCTAAAAACTTCCTTAAAATACATGCAATTGAAAACACAATACAGCTACACTTCTGAAGCACCATAAAGCATCCCAATGAAGGAGCTACAGCCTCTCTGATAAAAACCTAAATAACAGGCATGTTTGAAAGCTTATTACTAGTTGTTGAGAGAAATTAAAGAGGCTTCTAAAAACAATATAAGCTATGATGGTTGCACTTAATTACCTCCCAGAAGTGAGAGGTATGTGCCTGTTATTTCTTACACCATGCACTTTACACAACAAATAGTAGACTCAATTTACATCTGACTTAAAATCGTCCTTTTGAGAGAGTAGCTTTCATAGTATGAAGAACTGTAGTGTTTCTGTATATCTAGAATGCTATGAACCCCAAAATGTCTAGGATAGAATTGTGGTAGAGAGCAGGCACTATCAGCTTCACCTAGAGGCATGGCCTTTGGGTCTTGACACTCTACTATTTGGTGGGTGGCCAGAAGGCCAGTTTAACAATGGGTGCACTTACCCCCTGGTTTTCTCTTCATATTTTCCATCTAATGCTTTGGATGAAGGACCTGACCTGCTGAGTTTTAGCTACATGGAGCAGTCCTATGTTCCAGGAATTGCACAAATGTTTAATCTCTTATATTAGTATTTCCTTATAAAACCCTTAATAAATATTAACCTTTATACTCAGTTGCCAATAGTTGTTAATACCAAATATATCTGATACCCCTATGGACTATCACCCAAACCAAGCCTGATTAAAGGAGACCTGGCACTTTTTTAACCCAGAGGGAGGAAGGGAGTGGGCAAGGATGCTGAAGTGGGAAATTTGAGGGGGGGGGAGAGCCAGTCAGCCAGGAAAACCCAAGGCTCCAACTCTGGGTTCCCATAAAATCTACTGGTGCCCTTGATTGCAGAAGCCAAAAAGCAGCCTCTTGCCAAACCACCATTTCACTCCCATGGTTAGACTGGAGCCACAAGGTCCTGAGAAATCTTGGTGTTAAAAGCTAGAGCCAACTGCAGCAGATCTGTAGACCAGAAGCCAATCCACAGCTGCTTTTAAAAGTGGATATTTTTCTGTCTAGCAGAGCAGACCAATGGCACTCCAAGCTACTGTCTCATTGCACTCCCAATCTTTTTCTCATGGCAAAAGACATGCAACCACCTCCCTAATAACAGAAGCCTTAAAAGAGGATATAAAAATTTCCTTAAAGAAATAAAAAGCACAAACAAAAAATTGACTATTAACAAATCCCTGAAAGAAAATAAAGAAAACCAAGAAACAGAAAATAAACAGGTGAAGAAAACATTTGAGGAATTAACAATTGAAATAGAAGCAATAAAGAAGACACAAACTGAGCCAATGCTGGAAATGGAAAATCTTAAGAAATGAATTGAAACTTCAGATGCAAGCATAACCAACAGAATGCATGAGATGAAAGAGAGAATCTCTGGAGTAGAAGATTTAATAGTGGAAATAGATTCATCAGTCAAAGAAAACACTGAAACCAAAAAAATCATAACTCAAAATGTCCAGGAAATATGGGACACCATGAATAGACCAAACCTAAGAATAATTGGAATTGGAGAAGAACAATATCAGATCAAAAGCACCAAAAATATATTCAACAAAATCATAGAAGAAAACTTTCCCAAACTAAAGAAGAAAATGCTTATAAAGATACAAAAAGCTTATAGAACATCAAATAGACTAGACCCCCCAAAGCATGCTTACTACATAATAATTTAGCCTTTAAATGTACAAAATAAAAATGAATATTAAGAGCTACAAAGGAAAAGACTAAGTATCTAAAAAGGCAGACCAATAAGAATAATACCAGATTACTCAATGGAAACAATGAAAGCCAGATGGTCCTGGTCAGATGTTATACAGACACTAAAAGACCACAACTGCCAACCTGGGCTACGATACTCAGCAAAACAGTCAATCACCATAGATAGAGTAAACAAGCTATTTCATGATAACATCAGAACTGAACAGTATTTATCCACAAATCTGGCCCTAAAGAAATCACTAGAGGGAAAAGTACAACCTAAGGGATCTAGATACACCCATAAAGCCACAAGCAATAGATAATCCCACAGAGGAAACCCCAAAGGAAAAAAACACACACATATAGTACCACCAAAATAACAGGAATTAAGAATCACTGTTCATTAATATCCCTTAATATCGATAAATTAAATTCACCTATAAAAAGACACACTCTAGAAAGATGGCTTCAAAAACAGAATCTATCATTCTGCTCCATACAAAAGACACACCTCAATTTCAAAGAGAGACACTGGGTCAAAGTAAAGGGTTGGAAAAAAACTTTCCATTCAAATGGACCGAAGAAACAAGCTGATGCAAGCATCCTAATAGTTAAAAAATACACTTTAAACTAAAATTATTCAGAAAATACCAGGATGGTCACTACTTATTTAATCACAGGGGAAAAAAAATCCACCAATGAAGTCTCATCCTAATCATTTACATCCTCAAAACAAGAGCACCTACATATGTAAAAGAAATGCTATGAAAGCTTAGATCTCATGTCAAACCCCACACATTAATAGTGGGAGAATTCAATACACTACTCTTACCAATGACAGAAACTCAACAGAGAAATAAGGGATCTAAAAAATGTTATGATCCAAATGGATTTAATAGATATATGCAGAACTTTCCACACAAACACAAAGGAATGCACAATTTTCTCAGCACCCCATGGAATTAACATAAAATTGACACATATGTGATCATAAAGCAAACATCAATAGATAAAAAAATGGGAATTACCCCTTGTGTTCTATTGGATCACCATGGTCTAAAGTTAGAGATTAAAAACAGAAATCAGAGAAAGCCTACAAATCTATGGAAATTGAACATCTCTTTTAATTGAATTACCTCTGGGCCTAGGAAAAAGTCAAGAAATCAAAGGCAATGCAAATAAATCCACAACACACTCAAACTTATGGGGTACAATGAAAGCAGTACTAAGAAAAATGCTCATAGCACTAGGTGCCTACATTAAAAAACTTGGGGAAATCTCACACAGAGACTTAACAGCATAGCTGAAAGATTAAAAAACAATTAGAAGCTAACTCACCTAGAAAGAGTAGATGGTAGAAAAAAAACTCAGGTCTGAAATCAATAAAATTGAAACAAAGAAATCAATAAATCACAGAGTTGGTTCTTTTACAAAGTAACAAGATAGACAAACCCTTATCCAAACTAATCAAAAGGCAAAGAAAACGTGTCCAAATTAACAGGATTAGAAATGAAAAGCAGGACATAACAAGAGACACCAAAGAAACTCCAAGAATCATTTGGTCATATTTTGAAACCCTATATTCTACTAAATTGGAAGACGTAAAAGAAATGGACAGCTTTCTGGATAGGTACCACTTACCCAAATTAAATAAAGACCAGGTAAATGAACAAAATATACTTGTAATCCCCTAAGAAACTGCTTATTAGAAGTCTCCCAAGGGAAAAAAAATGTCCAGCACCAGATGGTACCAGTGCAGAATTCTACCAGACATTTGAAGAAGAAATAATATCAGTACTGTTCAAACTGCTCCATACAATAAAAATTGAAGGAACATTGTCAAACTCTTTTTATGAGGCTACAGTCACCCTGATTCCCGAGCCACTCAAAGATACAACAAAGAGAATTACAAACCAATGTCCATAATGAACGATGCAAAATACTCAGTAAAATGCTGGCAAATCAAATTCAAAACATGTCAAAAAATTATCCAGCATGATCCCAGAGATGCAGAGTAGTTCAACATATGAAAATCTGTCAATTTTATCTATCATATAAACAACCTGAAAGAAAAAAAAAACCAACAGGATTATCCAGAAATGCTGAAAAAGCCTTTGGCAAAATTCAACAGTCCTTTATGATAAAAGTCCTGGAGAGATCAGGAATACAGGGAAAATATCTGAACACAATAAAGGCAATATACAGCAAACCAAGAGCCAACATCAAACAAAAATAGAAACTCAAAGCAGTCCCACTAAAATCAGAAACAAGACAAGGCTGTCTTCTCTCCTTTTATTTATTCAGTATAGTTCTCAAAGTGTTAGCTAAAGCAATAAGAGAACAAAAGGGGATACAAATTAAAAACGAAGAAATAAAACTCTATTTTCAGATGATATGATAGTATATATACATAAGTGACCCCCAAAATTCTGCCAAGGAACTCCTGCTGCTGATAAGTATCTTTAGCAATGTAGCAGGATACAAGAATAACTCAAAAAAAAATAGCCCACCACCCACAAACGATAAAAGAAATGAAAAAGAAATCAGGTAAACACCACCCTTTATAATAGCTGGAAATGACATTAAATATTTTGGGGTAACTCTAAACAAAGAAATGACAAACCTATATGACAAGAACTTTAAGTCATTGAAGAAAGAAACCAAAGATGTGAGAAAATGGAAAGATCTTCCATGTTCCTGGTCAGGTAGAATCAACATAATAAAAATGGCAATTTTACCAAAAGCAATCTACAGATTCAGTGCAATCCCCATCAAAATCCCAACAGTTTTTTTACACACCTTGAAAGAACAATACTCAAAATTTATATGGAATAACAAAAACCCAGGATTGCCAAAAAAAAAATCCTGTTCAATAACAGAATTTCAGGAGGCAGTACCATCCACGACTTCAAGCTGTATTATATAGCTACAGTAATAAAAACAGCCTGGTACTGGCATAAAAACACACTTGTGGATTAATAAAATTGAATCAAAAACCCCAACTTAAATTCACACACCTATGAACACGTGATATTTTGCAAAGAGCTTAAAAATGTACGAAGGAAAGAAATAGTATCTTCAACAAATAGTGCTGGCATTACTAGATGGTAGTATGTAGAAGAGTACAAATAGATCCGTATCTATCACCCTGCACAAAACTAAAATACAAATGGATCACAAACCTCAACATAAACCTAGCTACACGGAAGTTGATAGAAAAGAAAGTGGAAAGTACCTTTGCATGCATTGATGCAGGTGGTCACTTCCTAAATATAACATCCATAGCACAGACACTAAGAGAAACAAATAGAACCTCCTTAAATTGAGAGGCCTCTGTCAGGCACAGGATAAGTCAATATGTTACAATGACAGCCTTCAAAATGGGAAAATTCTTTACCAATCCTACATATGACAGAGGACAGATCTCTCCAATATATGGAGAACTCAAGAAACTAGAGGATGAAAAACCAAATAATCCAATCAAAAATGGGGTATGGAGCTAAAAAGGGAATTCTCAAAAGAAGAATTACAAATGTCTAAAAGACAAAGAATTTCTCAACATCCTTAACCATCAGAGAAATGCAAATCAAAGCAACCAAGATACCATCTTTTACCTTTCAGAATGGCTAAGATAAAAAACACAGATGACAACCTATGCTGGAGGGAATGTGGAGCAAGGGGAAACACACCTCTGTTGCTGGTGTGTACATAAACTTGTACAGCCACTTTGGGAAGCAGTATGGTGGTTCCTCAGAAAACTGGGAATCAATCGTCCCAATTATCCAGCAATATCACTGTTGGACATACATCCGAAGGATTCACATTTTACTCCAAAGGCATTAGATCAACTATGTTCATAGCAGCATTATTCATAATAGCTAGAACCTGAAAACAAACTAGATTCCCCTCAACTGAAGAATGGATTAACAAATTGTAGTACATTTACACAATGGAATATTTCTCAGTAGTAAAAATACTAAAATTTGTAGGCAAATATATGGATTTGGAAAGTATCATTCTGAGAAAGGTAACACAGGCCCAGGAAAGATAGACATGATATGTTTTGGTGATATGTTGTATATTTAATAAAATCAGTCTGAAATATCAGAGAAGAGATACACCCTAGTCAATCCAGGAGGATCAGAGAGTGACAACTCACACCTTTAAGCCCAGCACCAGGGAAAGATAGGAGTGGTGACCTAAGCCTTTAATTCCAGAAGATTTGAGTTTGAGGCCATTTTGGTTTACAAAGGGAGTTCCAGGCTCCCAGGCAGGCAGTTGGTGGTACCATGCCTTTAATCCCATAACTCCAGAGACAGATATTTCTGTGTTTTTGTGAGTTCAAGGCTAATAGTAACAGCCCATACCTTAATCTTAACCTAGATGTGAAACAACTTGGTGAAGAAAGTATTTTAGGAAGGCATGTGAAGACAGAGGAAGCTGTAGAAGCCATGAGGAGCAAGGTTGAGGAAGCTGGAAGATAGTTTGTGAGATTTGACTGTGGTATTTCCTCTCTTTGATATTTCAGCCTTTCCTCAATATATGTTCTCATTCGCAATTGGATTTTAGACATAAAGGAAAGAACACCCAGGCAACAAACCAGAACCTCTGAACAGCTAGGTAACAGAAGCAATTTATGAGAAACATTCATGGTTCCCTTGGGAAGGGGAAACAGAAAAGATTTCATGAGTAAATTGGAATCATAATGGGGGTGAGAAAGGGGAGGTGGGAACAAATCATGAGAGAAGGAGATAGTTGAGTGAGAGGAGTAACAGACAAGGAGACAAAAGAAATTGATATCTTGATAGAGGGATCCAGTGTGGAGTTAGAAAAAAATCCCAGATCTAAGGAAACAGCCAGGGACCCACAAAATGTCCCTGGTTAAGACTCTAAGCAATAGTAGAGAGGGTGCCAAAACAGGACTGCTACTATAATCAAATGTCTGGCTACCCTAATTTTTATTATAGAGCCTTCATCCAGCAACAGATAGAGGAAGAAGCAAAGATCCATAACTAAGCCCCAGGTCTTGCTCCTGGTCCAGCTGAAGAGAGAGAGAGAGAGAGAGAGAGAGAGAGAGAGAGAGAGAGAGAGAGAGAGAGAGAGAGAGAGAGAGAGAGAGAGAGAGAGAGAGAGAGAGAGAGAGAGAGAGAGAGAATGATCAAAGGGATTGGGATTATAAGGAGGAGACCCACAGAGACAGCTGACCTAAGCTATTGGGAGTTCACTGACTCAGAAATAATTGCAAAGGAATCTTTATGTAAAGGAAATAAGCTCTCCAAAAGTAGATGACTGTTAAAGGGTGTGGGCAGTTTGTAGAGCCTCTTGCAGTTGAAGCAGAGTATGTTTCTGTTACATAAATTGACATGTTGGAGCCCATTCCTTATAGAGAAACACCTAACCCAGTCTTAATACAGGGATGAAGGACCCAAATCTACCTGAACAATGCCAAACTGAACTGGTCATCTTGCCCTCCTTGGGGAATGGATATGGGGATAGGGTGGGAGAGCCTGAGAGAGGACTGGGAGGGACTGGGAGGAGGGAAGGGAGGGGAGAGCAGTGGTAGATATGGAAAAACTTTTTGAAATATTAGAAATACATATTAAGAACATTTTTGTCTACCCCTGTTTAGTTATACTTGTTATGATATACATACACATCCACAGCTTGTTATTTTATAATTTGCAAAATATTAAGAATATTGTCATTTTTCACTATACATTTCTACTTCTGCCATACTCAAAGTAATTGTCCTAAACTGTACACCTGTTTACTAATTGTATATTTTTATATGTCTTTGTCTTCAAGTTATCTAGATTGATAAGTATTACAGATTATAATGACCCATGTCTGTCATATTATAGTCATGATAATAAGGTTTTCTAGATATGTAATACCACATTTCTGATAGTTAAGCAATTTTTAAACACTTTAGCAGACATGAGACAAGATTGTTCCTGGCAGCTCCATTACTTTCCTGAGATGATGTTTGGCAGCAAAGACACTATACATGGAGTTTGTCTTCCTTGGCCTGTTGGGCAAAGAATGCCATTTGACTCAACTGCTCACAGTAAGCAGACTGTCCAATCCAGATGAGCAGGACCATGGGTAAGAGACTGCTAAACCCTGCCAAGACAGATTAAAAGAGTTTCTCAAAATACCCTGCTTCTGGAAATTTATTTCAGATATTCTAGGCTCATAGCCAGAAATTGGATGCTCAAACATTACAGAAAAGCTTTGGATGACTATTTGGGCAGCTAGATATTGCTGTCTTTTTCTTATTCAACTTCAGATTTTTCTTGCTTGCACTTCTTGCTTACAAAGGTAATATATATTTTCTTTCTAGGTCTTTGATGGGGTTGAAGACTAGATACAGTTATAAACATCTCACATCATAGCTAAGAACATTTAGATATTAGATTTAGATTATTAAAGATAAGACAGCTTTGGATTAATCTCTGTATATTATTACTTACCAACATTTTGGAAATGTGAGATAGTTGTGTTTGTTGTTATTGCTAGCTGTAGTTTGACCTTGTTTATGTTATTTGACTTTTTCCTTTTGTGGACATTTCCTGATAATTGTTTCTATTGTCTATAGTTTTATATTTAGGTTTAGACCTTTATTATTTAGACAAAAGGAAAAGATATAGTGAAGAGCATGAACTAACACCTTGACCTAGAGGTGCAGCTGTTAGGCTTTGAAGTCTCAGTATTTGAGGTATGGCCAGAAGGCCAATTTAAGAACTGCTGCATGTACATCCTGGCCATCTATTCCTGTTTTCTCTTTCATGGTCGTGGTTTGAGGACCTCACTTTCAGAACTCAGCTGTGTGGACCAGTCCAGCTTTCTAGGAACTGCACAACTGTTTAATCTATTGTAACAATGTTTCCCTATAAATATCTTAATAAATATTAACCTTTCAAAATCATTTGCCAGTGATTATTAATACCAACTACATAGAATGTTAATTTTAACAGTGGAATAATGACATTCTCATTCTCTCTTGATACTAACAAAATACTCTCTAATTGGACTTTTGATACTAGAGACCAAGTGTTTTATCCTGCAGTAGTTTACTAAGTCAGGATTATCTTGGGCTATTTAATAAACCAAAGTTATCCTGCAAAACTTTACTAAGCCAGGATTACTCTGGGCTATGTTACTAAACCAGCATAATTCTCAAAAATTATTCTAAGTATTTATGCTCATGTTCACAGATAAGTGTAGCTGCCACCAATCATTGAAGAAGCTTCTCTCTGCAACAGATGGAGAGCTCTACAGAAAAGTGCATCTGGTCAAAATGCGGAGGATTAGTGGCCTTGTGTGTCCTGTTCTAGTTGATGCATTTATAACACAATGCCTGAACTTGAAGCTCAGTGAGCATTTTGGAAGTAATAGTGGGAAGAGTGTAACAGACAAATTACCTGAAAATCTACTTAGACATTATGTCTTGTAGAAATGAAAAACTTCACCGATGATACCTCAACAATAGGGCTGCCGAAAAAGACATCATTAGACATGTTAACACATAAGAGGAAATTTCCTGGGCCCCCAGTCACAGATGAAGAATTATAGGCAATAAAGAAGTGATGAGAGTCAGAGAAATGGTATTCTCTTTTCCAGGAGCTAGACCCTAATTAAGTATTGATATCAATTGGTGAGCCCTGAAATCATAATCATACAAAATACTAAGCAGGTTGCATTTAAATATTTATGTACCTTCATATGTATGTAACAATAACTAAAAGGAGCCATGATTTTAAGAAGTAATGGTATGGGGATACATGGAAGGAGTTGAATGCAAGAAATAAAGGGATATGCTACAACTACATCTGAATTTTAAAAAATAAAATGTATTAAAAGAAAAGAAATATTATAGTAGAAGTAAAATGAGTAGACAAAATTTTAAGATAAACAAGAACTGAAAGTAATAAAAGAAAGAACAAAACAAAGAAAGGAAGGAAGAAAGAAAGAAGGAAAGAAGGAAGGAAGGGTGGCTCATCTGGTGTTTGAATTCAAGAATATAAGCAAATGGAAAAGGTAGTGTTTTATCCCAGCCTGAATTGAAGTCAGCTCTCCCAGGACTCTCTCCTTCAATCTCTCCCAGTCACACCTGTTTCCTCCTATCCTCAACCTCATGCACCCCACCAGTCCATCCCATAAATGTATTGTTCCCCTTTACATGATGATCTGTGTGCCTCTCACTGGAGTCCTCCTTGCCACTTAGCCTTTCAGGATCTGTGGATTATAGCCTAGTTATTCTTTACTTTACAGCTAATAGTTACCTATGAGTGAGAACATATTATGTTTGTCATTCTCGGTCTGGGTTACCTCACTTGGAATGATTTTTTTCTAGTTCTATTCATTTGTATGCAAATTTCATGCCTGTGTTTTGAACAGCTGAGTAATACTTTATTGTGTAAAAGTACTACATTTTCTTTATTCTTCATTTGATGGTTGACTAGGTTGTTTGCAGTTTCTGGCTATTATGAATAAAGCTGAAATGAACCTGACTGAGCAAGTGTCTGTGGTAGAATGGAGTGTCAGAAAAGGTGTTGGTTTTGGTGCCTTTTAAGACATTGACTGTAAAAGAATAATTCTATGATGGCAAAGAAACTTCTGATGATGATACAAATTATCAGAATCTAAGAGAGATGGGTAGGAGCAGGCTTACACATGCCTAGTTGTAGAAGATGGTATGGCTAAAAATCAATAAGTTTTACTGTATGGAATGATACTGTGATTACCTGCTTTCATTTTACTTTTATCATATGAAGTGATATGCACATCTGAGGAGGGATCACAGAACTGTTACTTCAGGCTGGCAGAAATCAGAGGTGAACTTGCAGAATTCATGTTTCCTCTTTAACCTGGTGATTGAACTCAGGCTGTCAGAACTAGTAGCAAGTGTTTCCCCCTATTATCATTCCAATTGGCTTTACAATGGCAATTTTATAAATGAAGGGCTGTGTGTAAATGTTCTATCTTCTAAGTTTTTTCTCTCTCAATTTCTAAAACATCAATTTCTAAAAATGAACATGGGAGAAAGAAGCATTGGCTCCTGTAATTTTACTTTTGAGCTTTATACATGAGTAGTTGGAAATGCATGACTACAAACAAACATATTAAGACAAATTTAATTGAGCATAATCTAAGAAAGCATATTTGACAAAGAATAAATTTCATAAGGCATACAATGCATTGGAAAGCATCCAATATAAAATAGAAATATCCATATACTTTAGGAACAATATCTTATGAATATTATGTAAAAGCAAGGTATAGTGATGGAGATGTATTTCAGTAGGAAAAAGCTTGATGACATTCTCTAGGACTGTGATGCAATGAATCATTCTGAAAAGAAAAAAATGATTTTTCAATGTTTTAGCAAGTGAATATGTTTTAATACATACAAATATATGTCATGACTTATTTATCTTTCTAAAGCTTTGAAACATCTATCCAAAAATGTAAACAAGTTGTATCTTGAGGATAGAATTACAAGTAATATTTTATCTTAACAGCAGTGTGTTTATTTTCTTTGGAAAATATAAAAATAAATATCCCAAATCAACACTAACTTTAAAAACTATGGAATGCAGTAAAGTAAATCTTGAGGGCAGAGATTTGCAGAAGGATAATGAAGTACAGGCATGAGTGAACAGATAGTGGAGATGGATGTTGTGGTGCAGGAACACCTTGACCTGTGATAGCTCATCCTAGTCATTCGAGTGCACTGAGTATGTCTAAGGGATTCCACAGGCACACTTCTGGGTGTGTCTGGGAGTCCATTTCCTATATGTAAGGTCTCTTTCCTAATATTAATGCATTTTAACATTTGACAGAATGTTAAATGATGGGAGAATTATCTTGGGGAGTCTGGTTGGAGGAAGTAGTTGACAAGGGATGGTTCTTTGGGTGCTGCATCTTTTCTTGGTTCCTTCCCATTTTACTCTGCTGTGCTTTCACAGGCCATGAGTTTAAAGCTCTGTTCTATTGCATCCTCTCACGATGACGGAGGAAACCTCTCAAGTCAAGAGATAAATGAATCCTTCCTCCTTTCATTGTTTTACTTGGGTCAAAGCAATGAGAAACTACCTAACATGTGACCTACATTTTCTGAAGAAGAATGAAATAAGGTTCTGGAGCTCTGATTTGCCTGCCAGCCTTGCAGAAAAGGTGTCATTGAAGTGAAGCTTCATTAAAATTAGGTGGCTAGTCTGTCCTAGTCACAAGGAAACCGGACCATAATCACACCATTTACCATTTAGAACACATATGTTGGAAAAAGATAACAACGAAGAGAGAAGAGGGAGAGTTGCTATATTTCAGTTGATGTTTAGAGATGTAGGGAGGGAGGAAAGAATAGAGAGTTTTAGAAATGGAGAGAAACAATTGAACTGTCAAAATATCGACACCTAATACTACATAAAGACAGGTGTCAGGTTCTTGGCATTGCTGGACATTGATGGCCCCATGTTGTGAGGTTACAAGTATACAGGGAAGGGATAAGGGCTTACCTAACTAGAAAAGGATAGGAAGTCCAGGCCTTATGAGTTGTTACACAAATTATGGGAATTGCAACATGTAGTTTTGAATTGAAATTTTCCTTTGGAGATAGTGGAGTTGTGGCAATCACTAGAACATGTCTGAAGTACATATTCAGCCGGATTTTCATCTGTGAAGATGAAAGGCAAAAAAGCAAACCATAAATATTTTGGAATTAATCATATCTTCATCAATGATAAGATTCAGGTTTCCAAGTAGAGTTCAATAATTCATCTCTTAATTTTACACACAGGGTACTCTATTCATTAAGGGGCTGAGTAAAATTTTAGTGTATAAATCCGTTCATTTCTAATTATTTTTATCCAGAAGTAACCAAGAACTACCTAACGAGCCTTCAAAAATTGTAATTTATCTTAATTGATTTATTTGTTTAAACTATCATTTTTGGCATCCAATACATGAAACAGGAGAGATCTTTGCTACTTTTTTATAGAAACATTCTCCCACATGCTCCATATTTTCTCATGAATCTGAGGAAAACTGCATCCCTAAAAAAGCAGACATAAACATTCTGAAACCCCAAGACCTCACATACCTTTAGATGCTGTCATTAGGAGACAGTGATCACCAATTTTTGCCTCACAGTACTGCTTTGCCACTTCACAATTTGTGAAAGATAGTACACGTGTACACTTGACACATCGCAGAGCTGAAAAGGCGAAAAATAGTGTAAGAGACTTATTCAGGTCATTTCTTTAGCATTGTGCTATAGTTTGGGAAAGGAAACAGTGCCCAAGGATAAACTGGGTTTTATCTGGTGTTAATCACTGCAGGATTCTGAAAAGGGATGCCTTTAGGACAGCAAAATGGTTTCTCTACTTTAAATCCGGGGAATGAACAGATTAGAAGGATAAATATTATAGATCTGATGTGTACTTTCTTTGCCAATCACACAGGGTTGGGCAAATTATCCCATTTTCTCTTTCTCATCTTATCAAGAACTTTACTTGTTTAACTTTCAACATATAGTAAGAGATACGAACAATACTGAAGAAATTGAAAATGTTGGTGTATGAAGGAGGTAAAATGAGGAAGAATAAGACAAGGAACTAGAGGAAGAACCAGGACCAGGAATGTAAGAAACAGGAAGAAAAGAAATGTGTAGAGCAAGTTCTAATTGTTTTTAACAATAAAAACCTGGAGCCAGATATCAAGGTAAATGAAGAAAAATCAGAGAGCTACTTCTTACTTCTATGACTTCTCAGAACAAAGGGCAGTGGAGCTCTTGTCTCCTCCTGCCTTATGTTTCTCTCACTGCCCAGCTATATCACTTCTCTCTACACCTCCCTAGTGTAGTGCTGGAATTAAAGTCAGGAGCCACCGCCACCTAGCTCGGTTTCTCTTTTAGACTGGATAAGTCTCATGTAGCCCTGTGTGGCCTTGAAAGCCTGACCTTCATGCTCCCTCCCCTCAAATTCGAGGATTAAAGTATGTACCAATCCTGTATGGCCTCTATGGATTGTTAGTAGCTAACTCTGCCCTCTGATATTCAGCCAAACTTTATGTGTTAAATCACAAGAAAAATATCACAACAGGAAAAGACTATGGTGATACATAGTGCAAACAAACAAAGAAAATATACAAATATGGAAATGAAAGACTCAGGGATCACATCTAAACCTAGCCAGGCTCTATTTCCTGGCTTCTAATTTTCTTAAAATACAATGAGCTGGGGTAATCATATGTCTGCCAACCAGCTCTGGTTGCTACAATCTACCATGATCTCACCAAGAAGGAAAAGCACCAGCAAAAAAGAACTTGCAGGAGCAGCAGAAGATACTCTTCCATTGCAGTGGGATTCTAGGAGCAGAGACCAGCAGAGAGTTGCTTGCCATTTTCTGATTGTGTGTAAAGCCCACTCGACAAGACAGAATTCATTTCCAGTACTATTATCCAAGCCCAATCTTTGTGACTGGCTGGATTATAGAGTTTATAACATAGTTATAAACTTCCCCCAGGTATATTTCTACGACCAAATTAGTGCACCTCTCAACCCTTATCAGAGAAGATTGCTTCTTCAAGAGAATAAGAGTCTGTGGTGTAACCAACTCTAAGTGATACATCTATATCATACCTGTTACCTACAAGGTTCATGAGTCATCACAGAAAATGTGCCAGAAACCTGGCAAGGTATGGGTAGTAGATGACATAAAAAAGAGAATTTGGCAAACAGGAAAGTTTCTTTGCACGTATGGACTCACAGAGTCTGCACCTGCAGTCAGAAGACAGGTACAAGATTAGGACATCCAAATTCCTGAAATAATAGACAGAAGCTGTAATGAAGTTCCAATCATAGAAGAGAAGCTACTGGCAATTGTTGGAAGGAGAAAGTTCTTTGTTTCAGGCATAAGATCCACAAGAAGCTATTCACACTCTAGTAGATGGTATTTCATCTTTTCACAAATATGGACATTGTGTGGACTTAACTACATGGAATATGCACTTGGGAGAAAAAATGGTGGAGTTAAATCAGAAAAATATAAAGGAAAGGGAAGTAGGTGGTTTGATAAAAAGTCATACATGTGTATAAAATTGTCAATCAACATAAGAAATAAAGCTCACAGATCATTAGTATTTATTTTTCAATGGTCTTTTTATAAAAAAACCTTCTAAATTAGAAAATGTAAATACCAAGACCAATTGTTATTTGCCTTTAAATTTCTTCAGATGCAGTTTCCTATAGCCTCCATCCACTATCTTATCTCACCCATCCACTCCAGGAGACACTCCTTGGACACCCTCCAGGTCTGAGAGCCCAGAATCCAGGAAAGTGATCATCACTCTTCCTTTGTCTTCCATTTTTATTCTCCCAGTGGTATTCTCAGCAGGTAGCAGAACACTTGCTGTACCTTCTCTCACTCCTTTGCCCCTATTTCTATGGGTGTATGTGTGCAGATACTGGGGAGACCCAATTTTTTCCCTTTTGTAGATCTTCTCAACTACTCCTCACCTTCTAGCCCATCTTTGTTTTTTATGATCAGCTCCCAATACATAAAAAATATGTTCATCCCCAGACCCCTTTGGCTACAACTTATAGGATCTCAGAAACATTTTTTAAGGCAGTACAGTCACTACACTCTCCTAAAAATCACAGAGAGCAACAGAAAACATTTAATGGAACACCTACCTAATAAACAAGAACAATGGTCAGAATCTAGATTAACAAACATCCTGACCTTGTATGACTAAACATCATCATAAAAAATCACACAAAAATCAGTCAGGACAGCGTGTCTCAACTACAGACCAACCACCTTACTATAGTAGGCCTTGAGAAATGTAACATACTTGATGTACAAGAGAAAGAATTCAGAATAACTATTAAGGATATGATCAAAGAAGTCAAAGAAATAATAAATTTCATGAAGTCTCTGAAGTGACAGTGTAATTAAATGAAGAAAACAGTTTCAGGCATGAAAGTGCACATAGAATTAATAGATCAAAGCTTGTGGGAGTAAACAACCACTGTCTGATTGATGTTATGTGTGATACTCTGAGATGGAACCCGGTCCTTATACTGTTCAGGCGGCCAAGACCATGCGACTAGATAGGCAGAAACCAAAATATGGCTGTGTGGTAAAAGCAATGCAACAACTAAATGATGCCTAAGAACAATCTCTACTCATAGGTAATCCCTTGCTCATCAAAGAAGCTTCTTCCTGTAGCAGATGGAAACAAATAGAAAGACTCACAGTCATATAATATACAGAGAGTAAAAGACTTGGGCATACTCAGTCTTAAATATAGGTTTTCACCAAATCTCTCCTTTCAAAGCTCAGGGAGCATTGGATAAGATGGGGTGAATTGACTTTAAGAGCTAGGGGAGAATGGGGGTACGAAGGAAACAAGGCCTTATAAACACAGGACCAACACAGTATGAACTCAAAGAGACTGTGGCCGTATGCATGGGTCATATTTGGGTCTGCACCAGATATGGTCACAGTACAGAAAAAAGTGATCATTAACCTCTACCCCTAGTCCAACCAATAACCACTGTTAGTTCTGTTTCTCTGCAGATCCCTGAGTAATACAGGCTTTTGGTGACAGGACTGGTTCTAAAATAACATATATTAGTATAAGTTTTTTAAGTAACTTGAATACGCTTTCAAATTTGCCAACACCTATAGTTACTGAAGCTTCTCTTGGAATTCTAGAGAGCATTGAAAACCTATAGTATGGACTCTTTAATAAGGTTATCGTGACAAAATCATTTGATTATTCTAACCCACCTGTTGTAATAAGCTGAGTGTTTAATGATTCTATAAATAAAATATTTGAAAAAATAGAAAAATAAGGAAAATAATGAGGCTCTAATGAGGCTGGTGGGTTCCTAGCAGCTCTGACTAATAGACAAAAATTAATGAAACTGTGACAAAATTAATTAGCGTCTAGCATCTCGGCACTTGATAACAACGATAGGGATGAACTCAGTGATAAAAATGGCCAGCTCCAGATGCACAAAAACAGCTGAGAGGTTTCAAAGTGAACTCTGAACGAGAATATTCTCTCCAGCAGCCATCACGCTCAAGTTTTAGAAAATCAAACCAAAGTTCTCATTAATATATTTGTTGATAATGAAAATTCAAATCCCAGGCTCAGAGGTTGTCAGAAGTTAAAGTAAGGGCATTAATTGGTAAATAATGAGATTCTGTAAATTGAGATGGAGATGTGTGAGAATATCCTACGGAGGCAAAAATTTCGAACTTTCATATTCGCAAGTGTTTGTCTGCTTTGAGGAAGAGGTCTTTCCACCCTTTGCATAACATACACCCTCACCAGCAACCATCTTATGTCTACTGTTGTCTGCTTTTACTGAGGAATTTAAACCTTTCTTGTCTTCTGTACCAACAGTGACTTTCCATGAAGGAAATGCTTGCTGGCTAGTTTTACGTCAACTGGATATAAGCTAGAGTTACCTGAAAGGAGGGAACCTCACTTGAGATAATGTCTCCATAAGATCTGTCAGTAAGTATTTTCTTAATTAGTGATTGATAAGGTCAGGACTCAGCCAATTGTGAGTGGTATCATCTCTGGGCTGGTGGCCTTACTTACAATAAGAAAGCAGGCTGAGCAAGTCAGTGGAAGCAAGTCAGTAAGCAGGACCGCTCCATGGACTCTGCATCAGTGACTGCCTTCAGGTTTCTGCTCTGTTTAAGTTCTTGTCCTGACATTTTAATGATGAACAGTGATTTGGAAGTGTAAGCCTATAAAACCTCTTTTCTCCTCAAGTTTCTTCCAGCTCATAGTGTTTTACTGTAACTGTAGAAACTCTAACTTAGACAAGGTACCAGGCAAAAATAACAATATCTCTCAGGGGCCACTAAAAGTTGCCTTCAGAACTATAACCAGACCTAAGGCTGATCAGATTCTTAGAAGCAAGATAGAGAAGTATAGCACATATAATAATAAATAATGATAATGTGGTATGTTTATACAATGAAATATTGTTGCATTGTTAAGAAACATAAATTTATAATTTTTTCTGGTGAATGAATGAAGCTAGAAACAATCAGCCTGAGTGAGGTAACCCAGACCCCAAAGGGCAAATATTGCATGTATTCTCTTTTATGTTGATATTACCTTTTAAATTTTTGATATGTGTGCATCATTTTCAGTTAGGTGTCTAATTAAAAAAAAAAAACAGGTGAGACTGTTGGTTACTCTCCATACCCTCCCTAATGGGAAGGCTCATTGCTAAAGACAACATTTAGTTATGAACCATAGAGAAATCCAGCTGTTACCCACCAAGAAGCTTCACCCTGATGACTAGTATTCATAGTCCTTGAAGGTACTGTGTAGACTACTGAAAGAGGAAGGTAGTAACCAATATCACCCACCTCCAAATGCTGTGACCTATAACTTACCCTCTACAGAGCAGAGAAGAGACGCAGCTGCAATGACCAGTATGCTGACTTTTGTCATTGGATTCATATTGGATGATAGGCGATGACTTGAGGTACAGGATGTCAACTTACTCCTCTTATAAAGCTGTAGTACAAGAAAAAAATCCAACAAAGGCACAAGGGCTAAATGTCATTTTTTATTTACTTTTGAGAAACCACACTTAGAGTAATGTGGATATACAGACTGTCCAGCTATCTGGGTACACTTGAGTCAGTTATCTTACCTTCCTTATCTTATCTTTAATGTGTGCAGTTACCAGAATTTTCTCTCCATGTAGAAAGTTAAAAATTCCTCCTCATTCTAGAACTAGAAAATCGAAACAGTGACTGAGAATTCAAAGGATTCTAGAGAAGGAAAATGTAACATGTAGGTTTTCTGCCCAGCTTATTCTAATGTTAAAATTTTCTCCAGTTTGAGTCATAGGAAAGTAAGAAGTTTGAGCCTAAGAGTGTACATGAAACTCCCCAGACTCTATCTTCAAACATTTCCATCTTTATTTTTCCAGGAAGTTCTAGGGTTATCATCCTGTAAGTCTGGGATACCTCAGGTTCCCAGCATCTCTTATAGCCAAAAAGTTGAGGGGTGAAATTAAAAATGAAGTTGCTTATTTACAGGCTTATTTCCAGTGAGCTCCATTTTGGGGGTCAGAGCACAGTTTCTGTATATTTTCTGTCCTGGCCCTTCTGGAACCAAAGCTTGATTTCATCACACTCAGCCATGTCTCACATACTGTCCCTGCTGCTGTATACTCTATACTTGTGTTTTTTGTGGCTTTTCCAACTTCTGGTTGAAATTTATTTTTTTTTAATGAATGAAGCCATCTTTGGCAGGGTACAATCTCTCCGCCTCATTTGAGTTGTTAACAGATCATATTACATTTCTTTTCCAAGTGGCTTTTTCTTTGTGTAGCTCCATTTTCTGAGATTCACATAAAACCAATAACCATTATAGTATTTCCCATTTCCTTATTGTCCTTTTCTCTGTGAGGATTAGCTGTGACATGTTCTAAGGTTTCAACAGACAGGACTCTCTCCCTTTCCTTCTGCACCTTTGACATACGGGATCTTAAAAACACACCTGAGAAGCATATGTAATAAGTATAATTTATTCAAATAAAATAAGCTCAGAATGGTTTAGTAGTATAACCAAGGTCACAAAGCAATTAATAAGCTACAGATGATGTGAACCCAAAATTGTCTACTTTGAAATTATATTTGAGATAAATATAGTTTTATTTAGAAATCGTAATTTATCTTATTACTGGGATTTTAATGTCTTTCTCAATCCTTGAGAAAAAGATTGATTTTTAATTCAATTTCTGCAACTATGACATAGCAAAAAAGAAACACAATTTTATATTCATAGGGCTATATACAATTATTAGTTTTTTGTTGCTATAATAAAAAGTTTACTAATAGGGGCTTTTGATGACACATATTACTCTCTCAAAGTTTTGGAAGATACACATCAAATGGGGCCACAATAAATATGCCAACATTAGGCTGTCTTCATTTAGACCAATAGTTATCAACCTGTGGGTCATGACCCCTGTAGCATCACAAATCTTGCTTATCAGAGATTTAAATTATAATTTATAACAGTAGCAGTACTACATTTTTGGCATAACAATGAAATAATTTTATGGTTGGGAGTTTTCTCAACATGAAGAGTTATATTAAATGATTGCAGCATTAGATATCAGGTAGGTTGAGAACCACTGTCTTAAACAAACTAAAAGAGAAAATATATTTCCTTGGCTTTTTCTTAAGTTCAGTGGCCTCTCATATCCTTTGAGTTGTGGTCTGTTTCTCGTCTACATGTATATGACTTAATCTACCTTCACCCTACCAGATTTTTTTTACATAGTCAAATCTTTTTCCATTTATCTCCCCCTCCCACCCTTTGTCCCTCTTTATGGTGCTGGTGAATGAATCCAGAGCTTTGCATATGCTAGGCAAGTGTTCTACCTTGGAACTATGTTCTAATTTCTCTACTTCCTTTTTATAAGATCATTTGTCTATTTAGGGACCCAACCACATAAAGCATGATAACTTTTGCTTCATGATCCTTGACAAAATTAGATATTAAAACTCCTTTGGGGCACATGCAATAACATTTCCAGGTAGCAGAGAAAAAAAAGATAAGGTCTTTAGAAATTATTATGTACTAGTTAGTGCTGCCAAATGAGGGACTGTTTACTTCATCTGAGAATCAATTAGATAAATAACTTCATCAGACTAGTCTGTAATCATGGCTTAAGGGGGTTTTCTTGATTATTAATTGATGCAGTATTTTCTAGACCACTTTGAGTGGCACCATCCTTATGTAGGTCATTCTGGGCTGAATAAAAAAAAAAAAGCTATATCAGCATGAGCCTCTGAGCAAACCTGAAGAAGAGCCTGAGAGAGACAGGAAGCAATATTCTTCATGGAAAACTTCTAGATTCCTGTCTTGAGTTCCTGCCTTTATATTTTCTCAATTATTAGTTATGACTTGAAAGTATAAGCCACATGAAACCATTTTTTCTAAGTTAATTGTAGGTAGAGCATTTCAGAATAGCAACAAAAGGAAACTAAAACACAGTCCTCTGCAAACTTCAGAATCTAGACCATGACACCATCTCAATGAGCCCTTCTGTTTGTCCAAATGCTACTCTCCAATAAGATGTGTCTCCTGCTGAGCTTCTTATATACTTACATCCTCATATCCATTTCATTGATGCATTATTAAGCACCCACTTCTTTAACAGAATGGCCAATTATTTTAAACCTCTTTACTTTGACATTTTATTGTTTCCTTGAAATTCTCATTCAATGTCTTTTTTGCCCATCTACTTTATTGATATCTTTCAAAGCCTGTTTTAACTCTTTATTTTTACAATTTATTTTATTTTAATTAAAATATAATTACATAATTATCCCTGTTTTTCCTTTTTAACCCTTTCTACATCCCTTTCCCAACACTTTCTCAACTTCAGTGTCTCTCTTGATTGATTTGATTATTATTGTTACACACATATAAATCTATAAATATATAAGAAATAACCTGCTGAATCACTTTTTTGTTGCTTTCTGTATGATTTTGGAGCTGTTATATACCATACCAATGCTACTACGACATTACAGCTGTCTATATAAGACATTAGCAATAAAGAGTAACACCAATAGACAACCTTATGTGGAACAGGAAAACCTCATTGCCATCCCTAGACAACTAACTAGAGTCACCTAATGACTGCTAAGAGAAGAATTAATCTTCCCTGGGAATGAGCTCCTTAATTGGCTATATAATATTGAGTAGTTAGGCAAAGTCCTTTTTTTGAAGAAAACCTTCCCTTGTAATTTTTTTTTTTATAATTTGGACCCATTCTGGTTCATAAGAGCCAACTATGCTCAACACTCTTGTGATCTCTTTAAAAACATTTCACATCCTGAGAGATCCTCAACTAACATCTTTATTTAGCAGAAAGCTTCACACTTAATAAAGTGGTTAATGACAGCTTACTGAATGATAAAGTTTGAAATTAATTAATGAGTATGGAATTTAAGAGTAATGTCTTTAGTTCAACTTTAGGAATTTTACAATCAATATACAATATGGCACGTTGTGTTGTGATTTTCCAGTGACTGTTGACTGTGGAATTAGGGTGAGTGCTTTTCTGAGAGTTCTTGGTAGGAGTGTTGTATTCCTGGAGATATCATTATTGGAATGTGATCCTATGATCTGTAACATTAGGTGACTAGTTAAGAACATATCACAAAAGTGGACAGTGAGCATATCCCTCAGGGAAGCACATGATGAACATCTGAGTGTACCTGATTCGTGGCACTTATTCATGTTAAGTACAGTCATTCTGCTCTGCTAGAAGTAATTCCTGGAAATGCAGGAGCAGTTTGCGGCAGAGAGAGAGACAGAGAGAGAGAGAGAGAGACAGAGAGAGAGAGAGAGAGAGAGAGAGAGAGAGAGAGAGAGAGAGAGAGAGAGAGAGAGAGAGAGAGAGAACCATATTGTTTTTAAAATTCTCATAAGAAAATAGGTCATTCTGGGCTAGATTAAAAAAGCTATATCAGCATCAGCCTCTGAGCAAACCAGAAGAGCCTTTGAGACAGAAAGCTCACTTTTTAGGAGACTGAAACCATTACAGAAAATCACAACCAATCAAAAAGCAGAACTGTGAAGCCTAACACCAACTGATATATTTACTAAGCGTCTTTTGAACCTATATGATATCTGAATGCAAAATTATAAGAATAATTTTCTCTTGTTCATGGAAGGCATACTGGATGCCATCAGTAGCACAATGCCATGAAAAATCTATTTCACTGTGAAGCCTCTGAAGAATGATTACTTAGGATGATGCCTATATTTTTCATTTATTTCTTTATTTTACAACCCAATGGCATTTTATTCTCTTTCTTCTCCTTGCATTCACTCCCCAAACCTCTCCTACACAATCTCATTCTATCCCTTCTCTGTTTCTGTTCAGATGGAGCAGGTCTTCCATGAAAATCAACAAAGCATAGCATATGAAGTTGTGGTAAGACTAAGTAACTCCCCTCATATTAAGGTTAGGGAAGGCAATCTCAATCCCATATGAGGAACAGAATCACAAGAGCCAACCAAAGTATTAGTGACAGCCCATACTGCCTTTGTTAGGAATCCCACAAGTAGACCAAGCTACACAGTATATGTGTGGCACATATGTAGAAGGCCTAGGTCAGTCCCAGGTTGAATTCCTTCAGACCCTATGAGTTCTTATGATCTAGTTGTTTCCATTGGCTCTCTTGTGATGTCCTTGTGATGTCTGGCTTATAAAATCCTTTCTCCCTTTCTTTAATTTTGTCAAATAACTAGATATCTAGCTTAGAGACTAGAATTGATCATCTGCTTGTTTGGAAGATTTAGCAAATAACCTATTTAAAAAACAATGCTTTAAAAAACTCTTTCACCATTCCATGACTGTTACTACTTTCTTGGAAAATATTACAAATTAAACCACAAATTCTTGAACTTTCCTTTTGTGCGGATATATTTGTAAAGGTTCATTTGCACATAGCTTCCACATGTACTTTGCCTGTCCAACCCTCATTAACAAAGTAACTGTGCAAAGGTAATCATGATTTTTATAGCTGAATGACAAATACAACTGCATAATCTGTAATTTGTTTTGCATTATAAAACCATAAAACTCACTTTTAGAGACTGAAACCATTACAGAAAATCACAACCAATCAAAATGAAGAACTGTGAAGCCTAAAATCAATTGATATGTTTACTAAACATCTTTTGAACCTAAAGATTAGAGATCATTGCAGAAGTTCAGTTGAAAAGACTTTAAGAGCAATAGGATGGGGGACTTGTCTGTGAGAATGTGCCTCCTAGAAATATTAGAACCATACTCAGTCTCCTAAAAATGAGCTGAACAAGGACAACAATAATAGACAAGCTAAAGTTGAAGGGAAGGCCATAAATCTTCAAGCCTATGCAAAGAACTGCAAGTAACTAAAAAATACTGAGAGCATTAGACTTCCCCAAGGAAGAACACATCATTTGGTTATCCAACAACAAATAGTAAGAAATGGTCAGCTCTGGAAATATAAACACAAGCACCTTTATTCATAATGAAAAGCCTGTATTTATGTAGTAAGAATATATATATGCATAGAGATATATTATAAGTACATAATATATATTTAACCACAAATAATGAAGAAAGAGGCCTTGTATTAAAAAATAGTAGGGTATATTGGAGCATTTAGGGGAGTAAAAGAGAAATGATGTAATTTTACAATCTCAAAAATAATAAAAGATAAAAATGTTTGGCTTCAAGTTTTCATTATTCATTTAGAACTAACCCATGTCTGATTTCTAATAACACATATTTTAAAGGTAATGTAAATAAATTTTACTAACAATATAAACTTTTTTTCTTATCCCCCACTTTACTCATGTAATTTGCATATTTATGTATTATATGCGATAGATACAAAAGTATATATAATTGTATTGTTGTTATTATTTTTTCTATTTTTAAATACAAGATTTCTCTGTGGCTTTGGAGCCTGCCCTCGCTGTCTCCTGGCTGGCTTGGACTCACATTCACCTGTTTCTCCCTCCAGAGTGCTAGGATTAAAAGCATGCACCACCTCTGTAAGGCTCATTGTTGCTGTTATTATTTTGTATGAATTGTTTTTTTGTTAGGGTAACTAATAAGAAAAAGGAAAGTTTCCATGTTTTAAATTTACGTCTTCACTAATGCTTCATGTGGTCTCAAGTTCCTCGTTGTTCAGTTTCTTTTTGTCTGAGTTTTTTTTCAAGACAAAGGTACTTGTAAATGAATTCTGCCAATTTCTAGTCATCTTGTGAATAAATTTTTATCTCTTTTTCTCGTCTAAGAAATAATTCTATATAAGACAGAACTCCAGATAAGAGCTCTTCTCTCAAGAGTTTAACTATTTCCCTCTTCTATCTTGCATATTTTCTGAAGAAAGCCTCACTGTAAATCTGTAATGTGAGTGTTTTAATTACTATTGCTGGGATGAAACACAATTACCTAAAGCATCTTGGGAAGGAACAAGTTTATTTTGCTTACACTTCAAGTTCACTGTTCATGATAAGGAAGTCACAACTGGAATGCAAACATGGCAGGAACCTCTAAGCAGTAGCTGGTGCAAAGGCCATGGAGGGGTGCTGCTTACTGGCTTGCTCCTCATGGATTTCTCAGCCTGCTTTAGAACAGGGATGACAACACCCACTATGAGGTCCTCCATCAATCGCCGATCAAGAAAATGCCTTACAGCTGGATCTCACTGAAGCGTTACCTCAATCGAGAGTCCCTCTTCTTAGATAGTGCTAACACGTGTCCAGTTGACACAGGACTAGCAAGCACCGTGACTTTAACATTTGACTTTTTTCAGGTTTTTATTTGTCTTTAGTTTTATAAACTGTTATCATGGTATAAATAGTTGCTGATTGGTTGGAAGGGGGCTGAGCTTCGGTCCTCATTGCTGTGTCTCTTTTTTTCTTATTACATCCAATGTTAACAATTATCATAATTATTGAATGTCCTCTTTTTTCTTTTTGCATTTGAGTTTTATGGAACTTACTATTGACATGTTTCACCCTTTTTGCATTTGAGTTTTATGGAACTTACTATTGACATGTCTTCAAGCTGATTGTTTCTGTAGCTGTGCAGAATTTAAAAACTACAACAATAAAGTATGACTATGCAGTCCAAGCAGAGAGTGTGTAGAATAGAGTATGATGTGCTGCCCTTTCCTTCAGTCACTGAAATTATTTATTTTGTCTTTTGGGAAAGACTCTATGCTCAATTTAGAATTCTTAGTTATTATATTTAAAAGCCCATTATCATAGAATATATTTTTTACAGAGATATCTTATATGTATTAATGAAAAGTATTAGGATAATAAATGTTTTTCAAAGGGGGTATATCTTAGAAAAATTCTAAAGTTTTAGTAAATAATTTATTACTATTATTTTTAAAAGGCCAAATTTTATAAGTATACTTAAATGCTTGCTTATTAAAATATATAATACAATTCGTTATAAATGCTGCAAGTAGGAACAATATTTTAAGTACATTTTTTTAAGTTAAGTCAGAGATTAACAATTGAAGGCCTTGCTCAATGGGAAAACAAAAGATAAACAAAAATAAACATTATTACAAGTTTTAAATGTTTCACTTACTAAAAGGATAACACAAATTTCATCTTTTTTGAATAAAGTAACTTTTATTAAATTACTAAGAATATATCACTTAAGAAAACCTTAGTGTTATACAGTTAGGCATTGTGTTGTCTCAGGTTATTCAATTTTTACTTAAAAATTTTAATGTCCTCTTTTATTTCCATTTTATAGCAATCTTACTTCACTATTTAAAGTTTTATCCCATTCTTAAGGCATTTAATTGGTGAGGAAGGGCAGAAAAATAATTCACTATGCTACTTTATCCTTTTCATGTCCTCTGTCCTCATGTAATGATTGTTAAGATTCTTTCCCTTATGTTAGAAAATATTCAGAACTCTTTTTTAGAGATCTAAGGTTTATTTGTCTTTTTCATTTTAAATTTAAAAGCATTTCTATCTTTATTTGCTTTTATAATGCACAGTGGAATGTATAGTCTATTTGGAAGTTTAACGTTTATTATCAGGCATATGTCCTATAAATAAGGTAATGATGGAAGTCTTCTTCTTCTCCCGCTGTCCACATGCTGGCATAAGGACTGATTAAATCAAGATTAGCCAATATTAATTATAGATATGTGTTGTTCTAGTCATTGTGCTCAACACCTCATCATTCAATCCCCAGCATTTCTCCATGTTATATATTAAACCCAGGTGAGAAGGGACTTTTCCAAAGAACTATTTAAAAGTAGCATCAGTATTTTCTCTTACTGTGGCCATATTGGCCAAACAAAAACCACAAGTAAGCCACGGGCCACATGGCAGACAGACTAATAAAAGTAAATTAAGTTAAAATAAAAAAGCTAACTAACAATGTGCCTGAGCCATAGGTCAATCAACATAAACTTAATAGAAGCATCTGAATAATTTTTAAAGACCAAAACAGCTGCAGACAACTAAAGAATCTAGGGCAGCAGGTCTAATGTCTAGAACTCTGGCCACCTGAAGCCAAAAACCTTATTGTAACAACTCCTGTCACATTTAGTTATTATTTATATTTGTTCTGTCACTAAAATTTTTACTAGGAGAAAATAGAAAGCTTCTCTGTTGAATCCTATTTTTTATGGTAAAAATAAAAACATTTTGTCCCCTTCCTCGTCACCATGTCCCAGGCTACACCTCTGTCAGAAACCTTCTACTTCTCCAGAGTCTAGGCCAAAACTTCAAACAGCAGGTAAGATTGTTGCCTTCACCCTGCCTGTGCCCACCTATCACAACCCCAACCACCCTTCCTCTCTTGGTCACCATGTTCCCACCCATACCTCTGGTGGAAGCCTCCTTGCCCATCAGATACAAGACCAGCTCCTTGAAAACAAGGTAAGCCAAAGCCCCACATCCATATTCACCATGCCTGTCCCTGCCCTGCATAACCCAAATTGTTACAATGAGGTTTCTTGGCCCCAAGCAGCCAGAGGTCTGGACCCACAGACCTGCTGTCCCCAGACCCCTTAGCCGCCCGCTGCTGCTTAGTCTCCCCCAAAATGGCTCAGATGCTTATATTAAGTTTATGCTGTTTGGCCTATGGCTCAGACACATTGTTAGCTAGCTATTTTAATTTAAATTATTTTTATTAATTTGTCTGCCATGTGGCCCGTGGCTCACCTGTGATCTATGTTGTTGTTGCGGGTTTTTTGTCTTGTTTTGTTTTGTTTTTGTGGCTGAATTGATTTGATCTGACTTTGTCTTTTTTTTTTTAAACTATTTTTATTTTTTATTTTTTTTATGGTGCCTGCCACTGCCAAAACAGTCTTTTATTTAAAGATTGCTAAGCACAGCACACAGAAAGACATGTCCACATCACAAACTACCTCTTTTTCTTACTATATCCCAAGCCACCCTTATGGATGAAGCTTCCTACCCAACTAGGGACCAGTTCAGCTTTTTGAAAACCAGGTACAATCTTTCTAGTTCAGCAGATTCTAGGCCAGAAATGAGCCCAGAGATCCCCGGGTAAAACAGTGGACAATTATATCACCAGAACTGGAGCATCCCCCTCTCAATTCAGGGTATCAATTCCCTACTGAACAAGAAGCCTTCAAGATAATTACATGTTTAGGTCCTAACTCAGGCAGAGACCCTCTACTCAATCACAGCCCTCTACCAGAGTGGAAACAGACCAGGGAGCAAAGCACACATCCAGCAAAGACAAAACCAGAAATTAGCACGTAATCCTATATCTACTCTAAATCTGGATGCCTACATGTCAGTGCAAATAGTCAGAAAATATATATTGCCACAGGAGCCCAGCTATCCTACCACAGCAACTGAATGCCAAAATAGCTGAAGCACAATAAAATAGACTTAAAACCACCTTTATGAAGATGCTAGAGGCTCTTAAGGAGAAAATACACAAATACTTAAAGAAACTGAGTGAAATATCTAAAATATTGTGGGAAATCAATAAATAACTTAAAGACTATCAAGAAATCCAAGTAAAACAAACAGTTAAAAACAAAGAAAACAGTTTAATAACTGCATATATAAGTAGAAGCAATAAAGTAAAAACAAGCTAAAGCAATTTTGAAAATGGAAAATATAGGTAGGTAAACAGGAGCTACAAACTCAAGCATCACCTGTAGAATACACGAGATGGAAGGGTGAAATTCGGACGCTGAAGACACAATAAAAGAAATAGATAAATCATTCAAAAAAATCTAAAAATTCCCGACAGAAAACATGAAGGATATATAGGACACTATGAAAAGACCAAAGCTAAGATTAATATAATTAACAAAAGGAGATTATGAGCTCAAAAGCACAGAAAATATGTTTAACCAAATCATAGAAGAATGCTTTTCTTACCTAGAGAATAGCATGTCTATAAGGTACAAGAACTTTACAAAGCATCAAATGGATTAGACAAAAAAAGAGAGTCTCTTGTCACATAATAATCAAAACACTAAGCAAAGTGTAAAAGGAGAATGAATGAAAAGCTGCAAAAGGAAAAGGCCAAGAAACATAGAAAGGCAGATCTACTAGGATGAGACTCAAATTCTCAGTGAAGACTCTAAAAGCCAGAAGGGCCTGGACAGATGTTCAGATATTCTGCAGACTCTCAGAGACAAGAAATGTCAGGCTAGACTACCATGCCTAACAAAAATATCAATTTCCAAGACAGAGAAAAGAAGATAGTTGTGGGAGGTTGTGTTGTTTCATTTTAAATAATTGTCCCACCCACTGGTTTAATAAAAAGAGCTGATTGGCCAAAGGCAAGCAGGAAGTGTAGGCGGGAATACCAGACTAAGAAAATCTCTGAGAGCAGAATGCCAGACAGACCACCAGAGAGAAGCCACAGGAATCAGAGGACAACCATGCAGCTCTAAAGAAAGGTACTGAGCCGCATGGCTGAACAAGAGACATGGGTTAGATGAAGGGTAGAGAGCTAGCTAGTGATATGCCTGGGCCTGAGGCTGATCAGCCAAAAACTAATGAAAGCATCTGTGTGTCTCTGTAGGACTGCGGGACTGCGGGTCTGCGGGTCTGCGGACCTAAACTTTGAGATTAGGCCAGAAAGTCCGGGCCAGAAACCTTGTACTACAGATAGTCAATAATTTCCAGGCCCCTCCCAACAGTGGTTGGGGCCCTGCAGATGTAAGGAGTTGGAGGGAAGGAGTGAGCCAGGCCATGGTGGTTGGAAGAATCTTGTAGCCTGACTGACTAGCAGCTAGAGTGCTTCTTTATTTATACTGAATTTAGTAAGCAGGAATACATTCACAATGTTCCAAAACACAGATCATACCTTTTTGGTTTGGGACACGTTTTTCACTTTTTTTTGCTTATCTTTTAATCACTATTGATAAACTATGACAGAACAGAGTTACCACTTTTATTTATTTTCCCTCAAGTTTGGACATCGTTTTTTACTCATTAACTCATAACACATTTTTTAAGAGCCTAGATGTATATGAAAGCCTGCTCTCAGGCTGTTCCTTTTGGTTGCTTCAAGGATGCTGTGCAGGCATGTTGCCAGGTCCCAAGTAGTGTATTATTAACTTTTAATGGTCAGAGTGTTGAAGAAAAATCATCAGGCCAAAGCTGCTGCTGCAGTTACGATTCTAATTCTGGCATAATATAATATTTACAATTTATAGAGTTTGTTTATATGTATAATCCTGGCATTCTGTTAATTTTTGGTCATATGACATCACAGTTACTCTGCATGTGCTAAATTTTCTAAGAAGGGGAGCTCCTGACATATCATTCTTTTACCATCCTTTTACATCATTCTTTGCTCAACAACATATGTTTTTGTGTAGGGCAGAACTTCAGCTAATTAACTGTGTTTCTGTATATGCCATGTAATTATCTGACTGTATGGTGGGAAGAGGCTTGTAATCCATTCTGTGGCCTTCCCTTCTAGCCCATCAAATTTTATTTAAGTTTTTGAGCTCAATTTGTTTTGACTATTTTGTTTGTAATTAAGTACAGAGACAGATGTTTCAAAAGTATCTTACAGCTTCATAAAGAGAACACTGCCTTTTTTATGTGTCACAACCTCCAACACATAAGGAAGACCTTTAAGTAGATAAGAATATCTCCCTAAATGATGTGGGAATAGTATGTTTAGGTCTTGGGGAAGCTTAGAAGCAGCATTCCCAAAAGAAGGCATAACTGATTCATGTGAAAGTTTCCATAGATCCAACATCCCCAAATTATACAAATATTAAGAGTGCCTTAAGAATTCAACAGGTGGAGGTGAAAACCAAAAAGAGCATCACAGCCATCATGCAGCTCTGCTTTGCGGATCTTAGTCAAGCAGCTGTGATGACTTTATGACTTTTGCTGTTTCAGTCAAATATGGCTGTGCCACATGATAAAGTAAAATTTAAACAATATCTATCCACAAAACTAGCCCTAAGGTATTAAAAGAAAAGCTTTATCCCAAGGAGGTTGACTGCACCCACAAATAACATAGACAACAAATAATATCACACAGGCATAACTTAAAGAAGAAACATACATACATACACACACACACACACACACACACACACACACACACACACACTAGCAATATAACAGAAATTAACACTTATTGGTTATTGATATATCTTTATACCAATGGACTCAATTCCCCAGTAAAAAGATACAGACTATCATTTTGATATGAAAATAAAACCATTCTTCTACTGCATACAAGAAAAATAACTTAGTCCCAAAGATAAACATTATCTCAAAGTAAAAGTTTGAAAAAAAATTTAATCAAATGTCCCCAAGAAGGCAACTAGTATAGTAATTCCAGTATCTAACAAAAGAGGCTTCAAACCATGATTAATCAAAATAAATGGAGGAGACCATACCCATCAAAGGGAAAAAGTCACTAAGATCATTTTTAGCTCTCAACCTCTATGCTTCTAAAGCAAAGACAACTACATTTGTACAATAAACATCAATAAACATAAATCACACATTGAGCATACATATTAACACTGGGAGACATCAATATACCACTCTCACCAATAAATAGGTCTTCAATGAAAAACTAAACAAGGAAATAAGGGAACTAACAAATGTTATGATCCAAATGGGTATAACAGGCATTTCACCCACATACAAAAATATATACCTTCTTCTCAGCACTTGATAAAACTTTTTTCTAAAATTAATCACATACTCACTCACAAAGCAAGTCTCAATAGATACAAAAACTGAAATCATACCCCACATCCTATCAGACCACCACAGATTAAATTTGGATTTCAAAAACTGCAGAAACAACAAAATCTACGTACTCATGGGAACTGAATAACTTTACACTGAAAAACTAGTAGTTAAAAGAAGAAATATAAAAATAAATTAAAACCTTCTATAATTCAATGAAAATCAATATACAACATACCCAAACTTATAGGACGTAGTGAAGCTGGGCTAAGAGGAAAGCTCATAGCAGGTAACGCCTTCATAAGTTTTTTTTTTTTTTTTTTTTTTTGAGATTTTAAACTAGCAACTTAACAGAACACGTGGAAGCTCTAAAACAAAAAGAAGCAAACTCACCATGGTGAAAGGGCAGGAAATAATCAAACTCAGAGCTAAAATCAATAAATAGAAATAAAGAGAACAATGCAAAGAATCATGGAAACAAAGAGTTGGTTCTTTGAGAAAATCAACAAGACAGACAAATCCTTATCCAAGCTAATTAAAAGGTAGAGAAAGAATGTTAAAATAGAAAAAAAGCAAATGAAAATATAGACATAAAGCAGATGATGGGGAAATGTAGAGAATTATTAGGACATATTTTGAAGACCTGTACTCCACAAAATTTGAAATTCTAAAATAAATGGGTAAAGGAGTATTCAGGGCAATTTTCCGGAGGCCCCATGTATTAATTGTTGCTCTCAGTGTCTTTGCTATTGATTTTATATTTAGAAAGTGATCTCCTGTGCCAATGCCTTAAAGGCTGCTACATCCTACTTATCCTTCTGTCAAGCAAGCACAAGTTCATGTGTTTACTCCCTAGCTTCAAATGAGAGGAAATGAAGGAAAGAGAAGACATAGAAAGAAGAAAAAATGAAAAAGAACCAAGGAGGAGGCATTTGTTGTACAAATCTAAGACCATAGCAAAATGGAAAGGTACCAGTTATCAGGAACTGACATAAGGGCATAATTACATGACAGCAGAAAATACAAGGGGATTTCTGAAAATGATGTGAATATTCTGACTCCTCACAATTGACAGTGACCTCAGCTCCAGGGTGTCAGGCCACCATTCTAGCCTCTGGTGGTACTGTTTCTTTATGGCATACGGACAGGATATTGTTAACATATTCATATATAAAAGACAAAGATAAACAATTAATTAAAAAAACTGAGACTATGTCTTATGTTTTCTATTGCTATGAAGAGCAATGTAACTCTTATAGAAAACCCCATTTAATTTTGCTTAACTTACAGTTCAGATATTTAGTCCATTATTGTCAGGGCAGAAAGTGCGGCACGTTGGATTTGGAAATGGTGCTGGAGAAGGAACTGAGAGTCCTACATCCAGGTCAGCAGGCAGCTGGAAGTGAATGACACCCTGGGCATGTCTTGAACATTTGAGACCTTGAAGCCATCACCATAATGACAAAATTTATTCTGCAAAGCTACACCTATTCTAAGAAGGGCACACTTCCTAGTAGTGTCACCCCCTATGGGACAATGGGGGTCATTCTATTTCAAAACACTACAGAATGGATAAGAAGACTAAACTGTCTTAGAACTTCACATTAGATATGTGATGTGCAAACCAGATTCAGATTATGATTCAAAAATAACATTATTAAAAAGGGCACTAGTATTACCTAAAGCAAAGCAGGACAAAATGGTCAATTCTCAACAGTCTATTATGAAAAGATTTGTCTTGGTAACACATACATACATTCCTTTGTCACATTTCATTTAGCGGCTGTCTCACTGAATCATCCATCGGTACGATTCTGTAACTTAAACTGTATCCTGTCACTTAGAGAAGCAGAGCAAGAGGCACACAAATAACTGTGGGAAGAATGACTGACTCAGTAAATGGGCAGGGCCAAGGCTTCCAGGAAGAGGGTCCATCAGCCACACTGAGATGACTAAGGTGAACTCTTCTAACTGTCATTCCTCAACCCCCTAGTCTTCCCAACATGCACAACTTGAATTCCTAGAAGGGCTAAGTGAAACTTTAGAGTCCACATCATTTTATTCTTGTGTATGTTTATCCCAAAGTCCCCTAAGGAAAATTCAAATGAAGTATTGCTTTGAATGTGCTTTATTACCATTTGTTAATAAAGTGGCTGTTTTGGCCTCTAGCAGAGGAGCTTGGTGGCAGGTGGAAAATTTAAGCATAGATAAAATAGGAGGGTTGAGTTGAGAAGACACTGCTGGCTGCTTCTTGAAGGTAAGATGTAATAGAACACAGGAAAAGCTATGAAGCTACGTGTCTTCATAATAAAGATTAATAATACTAATAAAGATTAATAATAATGGGTTGAATTCAGTTGTAAGAGCTAGTTGGTAATGAGTCTGAGCCATTAAGCCGAACAGTTTGTAATTGATATAAGCCTCTGAATACTTACTGTATAAGTTGCTTTTGTATCATAGTTGAGAGAGTTGATTGAATTGTGGGCCCGAATGGGTCAGAAAATCTACTGGCTACACTCAAAGTCTCTTCAAAAAGTATTTTGTTCCTTGTCACAGATATATCTGTATGGCCAAGAGACAATAGCAAAAAATAGACACAGAGGAGCTTTTTCCTACGGTTACAGGGAAACACTTTATCTGCTTTACTCCAGAAATCTGGAAAGGGTTGAGAGATTATGATGATCATCCTGAAATGTCCCAGGTCCTATAAGTCTGCAGAGATTATCCGTAACTCACGAACTCCATCTTACTCATTCCTTAAGTGGTATCTAAGCAAGGCTCCCCTGTTCTTCTATGCCTTGCTTATTTAGTTCCTCTAAGAGGATGTTTCTGCAAGGTTTTACTGCTCAGTCCACTAAGGGTTGTCTCAGGAAGTTTTCTGCACTAGTGAATGAAGATCTTCACCCAGGACTCTTTTGAGAAAGAGATTTATTGGAGAAGGAGGAGTTCTGGAGAGTGGCTGCCTCTAACAGAGGGAAAGAAGAACAAGCTATTGAACCATAAGAGGAGTTTATATGGGGGCTTTTAAGGATGGATACTCAAGGATTAGATACTTATTCCTACTCAGGGATTGTTAGTTTTGTTCATGGGGGAAGAGATGGCTCTGATTTCAGGACAAAACTTTGTTTCTTTAACTGGCTTTTTTTTTTTAGCTTTTAAATTATAATTCTAATGCTAGGGCATATTTCTTTTACTGGACTTGATTATAGAGGATGAAATGTGTTCCTTTGGTAATTATTTCAGTGTTAGGGTATGTTTCTTTGGTTCTAAGTTATAGAATAAAGTGTTTTACTAGCACTGGATTCAGGGTCATGGTAGATTCTGTTGGATATCCCATTTTTTTTTTTTTTACAAGCACAAGGCCAAGGAGGGTGAAGAGGTAGGAAGAGTGCTGTATGGAGCAGAATATAAAGCAGGAAACCTAGACATGCAGTCAAAAGGATGAGGGATTAAGAGATCACCTCAGAATATAGCAAGGTCCAAATTACCACTCTTTTGTACCTCAAGCACTACAACCTGTGACAATCTATTTGTCTGTCCACCAGCACCAGCTCCACTAACTGCCAGGATCTCTCACTTTTCAGAAAGCCCACCAGCAGGAATCAGGACAGCAGGAGCAGTGGGATGTTCCTCCCAATGTATTGGGGATTAGTGCTAAAGAAATCACACATCTTCTCAATGAGAAATTACATCACATGTTTAGACATGAGGGGAAAAAAAATCTTCATTGAAATGCCTGTTTAGGTGTACCAAGTGTCCAGAGTCAGCCTGGAACAGACGACTTCGCTGGCTTATATACACCTTGGCTTATGTATTTTACATATGTTGCTGTTCTTAAATCTCTTTTAGGTCCCAGCCTTGGTTACTTTTTGAACAATTTAGAGACAGGAGGGTCCAAATCTGGTCACTTCGGCAGATGTCAGATTTACCCAACAAAGGTTTTCCAGGAATTATTTCTTAAGTACATCACTTTTTTATTTATTTGTTTATTTGCTTATTTGTTTTGTGAATATATGTAGCTTGAGATAATCTTACTAAGTAACGTAGTTATGTTTTTCCTAATAAGATCTGAGGGAACTTAATGACAGACCAGAAACTAAGCTACTTCCCAAGAACTGCCCTTTAGATGTATGTCTTTGCTATGGGATTGAATTATAATGGCTCATCAGTTATAGTAAAGGAACATTTACAGTTTAGCATCCCAAATTTTGTTTATCTGTAACAGCCCTGCTTAGCACACGGCTTATCTTTGGGGTACTTGACCGTGGGTAGTGATTCCTAACCTGAGCTTTGTTTCTGTGATTTAAAGTCTCCTAAGCTAATCCATGGACATCAATTCTATTACTTTTAGTTTCTTCTATACCAGAGACAGTCAAAGAAGCACAATCAGAGCTCAACCTCAGCAAGACCCTCTTTACATATAACTTGATCAGTCAATTGGATTTCTGGGAAAAGGAAGAGTCAGATCCTAAATCATCAATGCTTTACTTGCCTCTCCTCTGCCACCTAGTGGCCTAGGGAGGTTTTTCCTGAAAGATATTTACTCTCTTTGTAAGGGGACTCATAGCTGTGAGACCATGAATTCTGAGATCAAGTGGCTGATGAGTCTGGAGAACCACTAGAAACTGGACCCCAACTTGATATTGTGATATTTATATTAATATGAGATCATCGGGATGAATGAAAAAGGAAAGGCTATGATCTAACAGTAACATATTTGTGTGTCAAGTAAACAAAATGTAGGCTGTGCTAACTAATTTTTACATCAACTTTAAATAAGCTGGAGTCATGTGGAAAGAGGGAACCTCAACTGAGAAAATGCCCCCAGAAGGTTGGCCTGTGACCAATTGATTGGTGTGGGAATCCCAGTTCACTGTGGTTAATGTCAACCTTAGGATGGGAGCTCTGACAGCTCTAAGAAAGAAAGCAGACTGAGCAAGCCTTGAGGAACAAGCCAGCAATCAGCACTCCCTCCCCCAAGGCCTCCATATTGCAGCCTTTGTCTTCCTCCCAGGTTTTCCTGGATAATAGACTACAAACTAAGACATGGCGACCCTTTCCCCTCCAAGTTGACTTTAGTCACGCTGTCTCATTAGAGCAGTAAAAACCCTAAGTAAGACAGTTGTCACATCATAAATGAGAAACCTTCTCTGCACTGGAACAAGTAAAGTGTCTTGAGGACAAGACCTCACCCAGTGAAGCCTTTCACCTGTGACAATAACTATAAGAGTTTCTTAGTTCTAGAGAGCAAAGACATGGTGGTGACATTTTAAAATCAGCCTCACCTTATAGAAGCTGCTGCCACTGTGGTTCAGGGTATTATGTTCCACCATTTTTTGGAAGTTGCTTGCTTGCCATACTGTTTAGTTAGTTAATATTATTTCGTTTTTGGGTCTCTGAGGTAGTTGAAGATGAGATAGTTATAGTTTTCTAGTGATAGTTTTAGAAAAGAAACTCTGAAGTTCAAGTGTATAAGAGACATCAAAATAATAGTTTTTAGTAATACAAGCTATAAAGTGGATTAGGTATAATCCTTTGGACTCACCAAAATAGGAAAATTAATGGAATATTTTCTTTGAATTGTCAATTGTTAATGGACTGGACATTACTTGTGTAATTATTGCTTGTATATATTGTATATAACTATTGTACCTATTGTATTTGGTTTTCCTTACATTAGCTATAACTTTTTTTAAATTTTTGACACAAAAGGTGATATGTGGTGATATGTTTCGTATTTAATAAAAACCAATATGAAATATCAGAGAAGAGATCTACCCACAGTCAATTTAGGAGGATCAGAGAGTGGTAATTTACACCTTTAATCCCAACACAGGGAAAGACTTGGCGTGGGGACCTACTCCCTTAATCCCAGCAGATCTGAGTTTGAGGCCAGCTTGGTTTACAGAGGGAGTTCCAGGCTCTCTGTCAGGCTGTGGTGGTACCAGGCTTTTAATCCCATAACTACAGAGACAGAGGAGATATTTCTGTGTTTCTGAGAGTTCAAGGCTAACTACCAAATAATAGTAGCCCACGCCTTTAAACTTAACCTGGATGTGAAACAACTGGATGAAGAGGGTATTTAAGGCAGGCATAGAGAGACAGATGAAGGCAGTAGAAGCCAGGAGGAGAGAGGCTGAGGAATCTGGAAGACAGCTGGGTGAGATTTGACTGTGGTGTTCACTCTTTGATATCTCAGCCTTTCCCTGATATCTGGCTCTGAGTTTCCTTTATTTGTGCAACGTTTGGCACCAAACACAAAAGCCACAGAGATGCCAGAGATGCCACAGATACAGGGGACAAATATGCTGCTCTGATAAAAGTACTGAGCCACATGGCTGAACAGGATAAGAATCATGGGTTAGATTAAGAGCAAGAGCTAGCAAGTTATATACCTGGGCCCCAGGCCAATCAGCCCCAGGTCAGTCAGTATACAGTTAATATGTGTCTGTGTGTTTCATTAGGACTATGGGACTGTAGGCCAGAAAGTATGGGCCATGGGGTTAGGCCAGAAAGTCCAGGCCATGAGGCTAGGCTTGAAAGTCTGGGCCACAAGGTAAGACTGGAAATTCTGGTCCAGAAACCTCATACCACAAATGATAGCCCAAATGTGGGTGATATATACCCACATAAAGCCATAATAATCTTGAACAGTCTAGAGCACAAAATAGAGCCAAAGGCATCTTCCAAGTTGTGTCTCTTAAGTGGGCTGTGGTAAAGAGACTGAGTGATATACTGGAAAAAATTACAAAATGGTGTGTTTTCTGCATGCAACTTAAGCTGAACCAGGCCAGTTCTTTGAGCCTCATTGTAAGCAAGGAGCTGTATTTGGTGGATTTAAGGTTTCTGTTAATAAGGACAAAAAAGGAACAGAGTCAAAGATGGCTTCTTAGTGGCAGTGTTTTCTTGGATCAGCTCTGTTTGTTCGAGGCAAGCAGAGGCTTGGCTTTTTTTTAAAGAGAGGCTTCCTGATTCAGACTTAGTGGCAAAACCTTTGTGAGTCTTTTAAGAGGTCCTGCTGCTAAATACTTAAATAGAGTTCATGAGCAGCAGATGGCAGTGCTTTATCCAGAAATAAATCCACAGCCTCTTATTTTCTGTGGAAATAAAAAGAAAACCTCTTCTCCAAAGTAGCCTATCTTTTGATTTCAATTTTAATGTCAACTCGTTTACCAAATATGTAAGTTGGGTTAATTCAATGCTATTTATATTCAAATGGTAATTTTTTTAGCAGCTTTTACTACTTCCTTTATAGTCAAAAATCTTAAATACAAGCCAATAACATACAGTATCCAGGGCTACTAGACTAAGAAAACTCTGGGAACAGGAAGAACAGAACAGAAATGCCACAGAGGAGCCAGAAGATGCAGAGGACAACTATGCTGCTCTGAGAAAAGGTACTGAGCCACATGGATGAACAGGATAAGAACTATGGTTGGATTAAGGGTAAAAAGTTAGCAAGTTATATGGCTGGGCACCAGGTCAATCAGTGTAAAATTATTATAAGTGTCTATGTGTTTCAGTGGGACTATGGGACTGTAGGTCTGAAAGTCCAGGCCATGAGGCTAGGCTGGAAAGTCCATGTTATAAAGTTAGGCCAGAAAGTTCAGGCCACGAGGCAAGACTAGAAATTTTGGGCCTACAACAAATGGCAGCCCAACATGCCTCATGTTCGCAGCAGAGCTTGACACTGTCAAATACAAGTAACTGGTCTTGGAGGTATGAAGGATGCATGATTGAGGGGACCATATCTTGGTTTTTTTTTTTTGTAGATTAGAAATGCTGCTCAGGCCATGTATCATGTGGCAATGTTGGAGCTATTGAAAGGAGGCCACGAGAATATTGTGTGAAGCAAATAGAGAAAAACCCCGGCTTTAACCAAATGCCCAGAGACTAAAGATAACAGACATGAAATATCTTCCAAAGAAAGCTGCATATAAAGAGTGGGACCAGTCTAAAAAAGAGACATGTGTTGTGGTCATTAAAAGTGGACAAGCACAGACACATAAGTCTGTTGAAACTGAAGGTTGAGTTATTGCTAAGGGAGCAACAGGATTTGTGGTCTTCCCTGCTAGTTTTGGTCTTTGGTCTGATCTTTCCTTGCTCTGCTCCTATTCTTTTTTGGGATGGGAATGTACACTCTGTGCCACTGTAGGGCTGGTTTATGTAATCTGGGATTTTGTTTGTTCTACAGATAACACATTGCCTTAAGAGACTTTGGCCTTTAAAATAGTAATCAGACTATTAAAGAGTATGTAGAATTTTGTAGTTGGACTTAATGTGTTTTATTTAATGTTATGTCCAGAAGCTATGGGGGATAGGGACAGAATGTGATGATTTCAGTGATGTGTCCCACAGGGCTTCATGCACCTGAACAGTTGTCTACAGTTGGGGCGCTATTTGACAAGGGTTTAGAATGGGGAGATGGAGCATTGCTGAAGGAAGTATGCCTTCGAGCTTTTAGAGCATACCACTGAACACATTTTGTTCTTTTTCATTGCTTCCTGTGTTTAGTTGAAATGTGATCAGCCATCCCTTGCTTATGCCCAGATGCCTTCCTTTATTTTCCATGCTTTTCCTGATGTGATGGATTCTGTCCTTGGGCACAAAAAAACAAACTAAACTCTTTCTTCTCTAAGTTCTTTTTGGTCACAAAAGTAGCAAATACAGAAGAAATCATGCCATACTCCCACGGTGGCAGTAAACTTCTATTTTATCTTAAAATGCTGTTATGAAAGGAAAAATAAGTTTCAATATAAAACAGTAAAAATTTCTTTGCAAGAATAAGCAGATGACTGTTGCAGAAATGACATTTCAAGAGTTTAAGAAAACATAAAATGAGTCTGTATAATTGTTCTAATGGGGCAGACATTTAGAAAATATAAACCATCTTATTTGTAAATATATATATATACATATATATATATATATTATGAGGACATGAAATACATTGAAAGACTATGTAACACTTTTTTCTAACTAATGGAGAGCAAGATTTAGTTGCATAAAGCTTTTTAAATAAATCATTTATGTGGGAATGTCTTTTTATATGTTGTGAATAAGGACTGTTTTGACCATGGCAGCACTGTAGAAGGAGGTAGGGGAAATCAGAGCATAGGTAGGAGGAGGGCAGAGTGAGAAAGAGATCGAGCCAGATGCCCAAAGAAGCAACATGTAAAGGAGCACAGACAGGTAAGCCACAGGCAATGTGGTAGGACAGATTAATGGATATGGGTTAAGATGAAATAGCTTGCTAACAATATGCCTGAGCCATAGGCCAAACATCATGAAGTCAATATAAATATCTGAGTCATTGTTGGGGGCCTAAGCAGAGGCGGGTGGCTAGGCACCTGGGATTGCAGGTCTGTGAGTCTGGATTTATGGCTGGATGGGTTCAGAAACTGCATGTTACAGAGTTATTGCAGTAACACTCACTTGCAATATACCATATAAAGGATTAATATTTATTGAGGGAATAGGAACACTTGTTACAATTTGTTTTCTTAGCCTCGAGCAGCCAGAGGCCCAGACTCACAGACCTGCAGCCCCAGACCTTCTAGCTGCCCGCTACTGCTTAGGCCCCCAGAAATGACTCAAATGCTTATATTATCTTCATGTTGTTTGGCCTATGGCTCAGGCACATTGCTAGCTTGCTCTTATATCTTAAATCAACCCATTTCTATTAATCTTTCCTGCCACATGGCCCGTGACTTACCTGTGTTCCTTACATGTTGCTCCTTTGGGCTTCTGGCTCAGTCTGTCTCTGACTCCGCCCTGTTCCTCCTATCTATTCCGATTCCTCCTCCTACTTTTTCTATGGTGCCTGTCATGGGCCAAAACAGCTCCTTTATTTAAAGATTGCTATTCACAGCATACAGAAAGGCATTCCACATCAAACACTTATGATACAAATTGAACCTTAAGACAATTCTTGGGGATAGGTACTGTCCCATGACAGGTGATCCACTCTTCAAGAACACTAGAACAAAACAGGAATAAGCTCAGGATCCTAGTGGCTTCTTAATTGGGTCTGGTCACAACCTATTCAGGCTTCCAGAACTCCAGAGACATGCCTCCAAGCCTTGTCAGCTAACACCTAAATCCCACCATATCTCTCCTTTTGTCTAAGAAAGTTCTAAACTAAGACTATATACAATAGGAACTATTACAATTTAATGTCTGTGGGAGGAAAAGGAAAAACACGAACAGGGTCAAATTACAACTAAAAACCCAACAAATATAAGGTGCATCCCACATGTCTAAAGTATTGGTAAGTGCTGCAGTATAGACATTACTACAAATCTGTTCATCTTGAATAGTAAAATTCCAATACCTGAATGTTCTCTGCTAAGAGATGAGAGGACAGTAACCGTAACTGTCTAGTCTTTGACCCCATCAGATCTGAGAAGAAAAATATATCACATGAATATTGAAAGCACAAGAGAGTAGCTTCCACAAATTAAGGAGAGGACAGTGACAGTGTCAGATACCTAGATAGTCACCCATGGTTTTTCTGCACCATTGGAGTATCCATCATTTTGGATATAGGCCTAGGATATTTGAGAGAATTTTTTTCAGAACCAGGGCATTGTTTGGGAGACGATCTTATCCTGTCCAGTCAGATTTTGGCAATTTCCATCCTTCATCATGCCCAACTGGATTGGACAGCATGCTCACTGACAGCAGTTCAGGTAAGGGAAGTTCTTTGCCCCACAGGCCATTGTCTGCCAAGGAAGACAATTCCTATTGGAGTGACCTTGATGATCAGGACCATCTCGGGAAAGGAACAGTGATGGTAGGAGTCATCGTGTCTCTCATGGCTGAATTCTAAGTAACAAAATATTAAATGCCACATTCTGTGGGGATTCAATAAAAATTTCAGAAGTTTCAGAGATATTAGAGGGAATCTACCCACAGTCTATGTGGGGAGTTAATAGAAGCTCCAGAAGTTCCAGAGCTCTAACCACAGTCAGTCTAGGAGAATCAGAGAGTGGTGATTCAAACCTTTAATTCCAGCACAGATTGTATCCTGGGAGTGGTGACCTACACCCTTAATCCTAACTGAGTTGAGGTCACTTCAGATTATAGAAGGAATTCCAGGCTCCCGAGCAGGCAGTGGTGGGGCCACACCTTAATTTACTGAAAGAGTACTTAAGACAGAATAGAAACACAGAAAGGAAGCTATTCCAAGGGAAGCAAGGCTGAGGAAGCTGGAAGACAGCCTGATAAGATCTGACTGTGGTGTTTATTCCTTCTAGTATCTCCAACTTCTTCAGAGATCTATCCCTGAGTCTCATTTATTTGTATGACAACATTCTCTGGGTCTGTGAAGTGTTTTAAGAATCCTGGCTATCTGATACATTCTAGCATGTATCTGGGAAATCTAAACAATATGACTGTTACATAGCAAACCCAAATAATGTTGACTTGCAGTTCTTATCATCCTAAAAGACTGACGCTTACATTGTAAAATTAGGCTATCTATAAATGGATGTACAGTCTCGGAATGATGGCATCCAGTATGACTCTCATATAAACATTAGCCAGAGGCACATGTACCATGCAAATGATAACAGTATCCTAAATATATGTCATATAAAAAATACCTAAAACATAGGTATATAAAATATCTTATGTATATATTATAACTAATATATATTATGACTAGTATAATTAGATGAAGGTAGAAATTGCATAATGGAAATGACAATAATATGCTTAATATGTATCAAAGTGAAAAATATTCTAAACAGAGGTAGAAGCACGTGCAAAATATGGCAATTATAGATTCAATTTTGTATCAATATACAAATTACCTTAGACCCATAAAACACTTTCAAATTTAAATTTGTATTAGTATGCAAATTATCTCAATTAAACATATAAAATGACTTCACATTTGTATCAATATACCAGCATCCATAACAGTGCAAATTGACTTTGGCTTGTATTTGGCTAACAATTGTTTACAGGTAGATACAACAATCTACCTATGTCTATCCTATCTATTCCCCTTTCTCTTTTTTAGAACGAATGCCTGAGTATTTATTATTGTTCTACCCTCAACCCAATTCTAACCTATAATTACCCTAACAGAATGATAATTATCTACAACCCTCAGAGAACAGAACTTATCAGGAGAGGGTTATAGCTTTTCATAAGGTTGTGTCCTGCTGACCTGTGGGTGGTGGTATCTCTGTGGGATCCTATAAAAACTAAGACAGTGGTTAGGTCTTAATGGACTGACTATAAACATCTATAACCATTCTCATAGTACTGTTTAAGTCCATCTGGGACTCTTTTTAAAGATGCGACATGAAGGATAATCATAGAGAGCTATTATGCAAATGTCTTGAATAGTCTATATTCCAAAAGCAATCACTGAGTGGTGTACACTTGGGTCTTTATTTTTCTGTTTCTGTCTGTCTCTCCCCCTCTCTCTCTTTTTTCACACCAGATAGAATCATTGCCATGGGGGTCCCATCTTCATTCTGGATGCTTTGGAGATTGCTGGTAAGAGAAATTGTTGTTTACAGTGGAGATCTTAAGCATTACTGATACCAAATGAAGAGTTTTATGCCCTTTACATCTTCAGGAGAAGATTGTATGCAGAGAAGATTTTAAGGTTAGGAAGGAGTAGATTCACAGAGAAATAGGATTAAACATAAAATTACAATAATATTGGTCCCTATATATTCTGGTTGTCTTCTGTCCTACACCAGGTGGCTTTTCTAATATGAGACAGAATATCTCAAATTTTCCTTACCAATGTGCTTAGGTTTAGAGAGGGAAAAAGCCACTTGCTCCAACTCCAAATCCAGCTTTATTTATAATCAAGCCAGAACCACATTTTTGAGAGAGGTATAGCTGTAAAGCAGTGAGAATTGAGAAATTACTCAGTCATGCATATTGGTACCAGTTTTTCTTATATTCCTTTGTTTGTAACCCTTTCATAAGCAATCTCTGTTACAATGTGATTTCTTGGTCCCGAGCTGCCATAGCTCCAGACCACAGACCTGCAGTCCCATACCCCTTAGCTGCCTGTAGCTACTCAGGCCCCCAGAAATGAGTCAGACACTTATATTAACTTCATGCTGTTTGGCCTATGGCTCAGGCACATTGCTAGCTTGCTCTTACATCTTAAATCAACCCATTTCTGTTAATCTTTCCTGCCACGTGGCCCATGGCTTACCTGTGTTCCTTACATGTTGCTCCTTTGGGCTTCTATCTCAGTCTGTCTCTCCTAACAAACTTAAAGAAAATACTCTTATCAACCTTATCCTTATGAATCTAAAGCTTCATATATACCTTCAATATACCTTTCAAATGGCTAAGAAAAACTGTACTTATAACTATGTAATCTTCAACTACATCAAAGGCCACAGAAGGATATATTTACTCAAGTAAACCAAAAGTACAAGCAACTTCCAAAATCTAGAAATGACAGAGATGACACCTAATCTGCCTAGACAGTCACCCAAAGTTTCTTTATAATGTTGGGTCATCCATCTTCAGCCTACAGGCTTGGAGTCTCCTTTCATTTCACTGGAGCAGGAATCTTTTCTGTCCATTCTGGCACAGTTCATCAGTCACTTTTCCTTGAGTCCTGAAGAATGTCTGACAGTTTTCTCTGCAAAGCAGGAACCTGAATGACCAACTCGGCTTGTTCTGCCAAAGTTCAGAGGTCACCTTCCTATGGAACCTGCATGTCTACTTTTAACAGCATATTGTCAAGCAGTCAATATAGGAACAGGTTCATGTCCAGTGGCTAACCGATGCCACAAAGAAGCTAATCTCTATATGGAGTTTCTTCAATGCCCATTTTTCTCTTGAAGTAAATTAGTGCTGCCAGGAGCAGATAGATCTGTCTCACTGTCTAGGAAAGTTCTTAAAACATTTAAATGCCATATTCTGTAGGTCTTAGAAGTGTTTGAAGATCACCTATCTAATTGAATTATATCTTTGTATACCTAAAAATCTAACTAACATGCATTTCTTAATCATACATTAGAATTTTAAATCAGTTACATAAACATCATATCTTAAACAAGAGTAGAAAAATATATACAGCATAAGAGAATTGTCCTTAAATTTGTATCAATAAACCAAAATCTAATACCAATGTAAAACATTTTGAGATTAACAGCTGATTTCCTGATCTAAGTAAATTCAATAATCGAATTTTTAAAAAAATCATTCATATACTATATCTCCTTTTTTTTCTTAGAAAGAGATTAACTATGACCATTAACCGTTTGTAATGAAAATAAACATTTATAAGCAATATTTTGGGAATTTGGGCGTAGTTTTCCATTACTACTTCTTGTTGATTAAGGGGCATTGAAAATCTCACGGATTCTTGAGACTGGATCATAGTCTGCAGCCCTGAAGCTGATATGGTCATCTCTTCTCATCAGAGATTTTTTAGGGGGTCTTGTTTGATGAAACCATATTTGCCTGGAAGCAATCCACAGGTTCTCATCTTCTGTGGAAACAAAAGCAGAGCTCTTCCAAAGCAATAAATCCTTAGACACAAATTTCAAAATCAAGACACCTTTAAAATATATATTCTTGTTTAACTTTGCATTTGCAATCTATTGTCTTTCTGCAGTTAGCTCATTAACAGTTAAAAAATTCAAAAAAAAAACCACAAGAACAACCAAAATCCAGATTTTGTGTCTATTTTCCATCTTTACGTGGCTTATTATATTTTTATTACTCTATTTCTCTTTTTAAAGACTTTTTTCTTTCCTCTTTCTTTTTTCTCTGAAGCCTATTTACCTTTTACACATATTGTAACCTGTTTACAGGTTTTTCTTTTCATCTGAATCTGTTTTATTGTGAATCCTTAATCATCTTCCAAACATAAGAGCTTTTAAAATACACTCTCTTAAAGAGCTGCATAGTTTTTGCAGATAAATCTAAATCAGTTAGTTCTCTTAAAGGGACGACGTTTGTTTGTGGCCAGCAAACAGAGCAGACCCAAGAAAATGTTGCTATTAAGTATCCATCTTTGTCTCCTTTTTGTTCAAAATAAGTAGCAACCTTAAACCAATAACATGCTACTGAGTCTTCTGTGAGATTTCAGGAACTGGCTTGATTGCAGCTTACACTGCCTGCCACCAGTTTGCCGGCGGTGCCATTTTGAATGTGGCCTGGACACCATGCTTTCTCTGTACAATGACCTGCTTCATACACATAATTTGGAAGCTTCTTTTGCTCAGTCTTTGTGCTAAAACCCTTTTTAAACTTTCTCAGGCTTTAAGTGGATATTCAGCCCACCCAGGGATGCCATCTGTTTCTATGTGATTTCTTGGTTCAGAGTGGCCAGAGGTCCAGACCCCCTGACCTGCAGTCCCAGACTCCTTAGCTGCCTGTAGGTACTCAGGCCCCCAGAAATGACTCAGACACTTATATTAACTTCATGCTGTTTGGCTTATGGCTCAGGCACATTGCTAGCTAGCTCTTACATCTTAATTCAACCCATTTCTATTAATCTTTCCTGCCACGTGACCTGTGGCTTACCTGTGTTCCTTAAATGTTGCTCCTTTGGGCTTCAGCTTGGTCTTTGAAGTGTCTGAAGATTTCTTATCTAATTAAAATATATCTGTATAACTTATAATCCTAACATAACTATAAATTTGATAATCATAGATGGCTATGATAATATTAATCCATATTTTAAGTTATACATTATAATTATAGAGGGATTATATAAATGTAATAATTTAAACAAGTTTAACAATATTAAGCTTAAATTTGTATCACCAAACCAAAAGCTATACTAACATAAAGTATTTTGAGATTAACAGTTTATTTTTGGATTAAAGTAGATTTAATAACCTGTTATTTTATGATTTTTATATCTCTCTCTTTTTTAAAGAAATAAATTGACTATGAGTTAACTATTTATACTGAAAACAAACATTATAATCAATATTTTGGGAACTTTGGCATAGCCATAGCCTTTTACAAACTATTTTTTGTTAATTGGGACATTGGCAATTTTACAGAGATTCCAAAGCTGGTTTATTTTAGTTAGCAGTCTTGAAGATAATGTTAGGGCATCTTTTTTGATCAAACTATATCAGCCTGGAAGCAATCAGTAGGCTTTTTATCTTTTGTAGAAACAAAAGCAGAACTTTTTTTAGGTAAGCATATTTTTTAAACTTAAATTTTAAATTTTAAATATTTGTTGGTATAACTTAGCAGCCTTTCTAATAAAATATTTATGTGGTTAGATCCTCAACAGTTAAAAATTTAAAAGCATAATAAGAGACATAAACTAGATATTCTGTGTATTTTTTATTTTTATGTGACAATAAATTTTTATTATTTCCAAGGACTTTAACTTTTTTAAAGTTTATGTATTTTAAATATACATTGTAACCTGTTTAGAGGTGTTTATTTGAATTTGTTTTGCTGTGTGTTTTTAATTATTTTTTAATTAGAAGAGTTTTTAAGTTGTTAAATTTTATATTTAGACTGGAGTTTGGTTGACTATGGGCCACTTGGCTTTTTTTAACATGGCAGAGGTACAATGAATCATGTTTACTTTCTTCATTTTGAAAAGTAGTATTAAGTAGTATATAGCTGTGTTTTCAATCCCACAGTTGTGCTCTTAAACCTGGGAAAAGCCTCTTAGTATCATGACACCTAGGAGAAACTGTCTAAATCAGCCATATAGCTTAGCTTAAGGTGGCCGACAGCCAGCTATATATCTTAGGTAAGGTTGGGAAGATATTTTTTTGATGCTGCTGGCATGAGACTGTGAGACTAGGAAGCTTTGTTTTATCCATAATGCTTTATTGTACTCATAATTCTACATGCTCAGTAGAAAAATCTTTTAAAGAAAAAAAATTATTGGATTTATTTTCTGACAGCAATATAACAAGCACTAGGTAAAATTTTCTTCACTTAGTGATACTTTAAGCATAATCTTATAACTTTCATTTTCTCATCTTTGGAAATAAGGCCATTTAGATGTCCTTCTTTTCAGCTGTGGGGCTTACATAGCGAGAGGGAGCCACTTAGTGTATTCTATTGGCACCCATATCTTGCCATAGAACTTTCTCTGTTTTGCTTCTTCCTGGGAACTAGGGGCTGAGCAATTTTGGTATGCCAGGGCCTTTGTTCATCATATGCCCAATAGTAATGGAACAAGACAATGAAAAAATGAAGCCATAATATACAACTACCTTTCAATTTTAGATTATTTGCTTGAAGTATAGTCACACAAAAAACTAAAAAGTTCCTAAAGCACACGTTGTACAAAGATACTCAGCTTGTTCATCTTTAACAGTCATTTTATCTATTCATCAATCTTGTCCATCTACACCGAGGTGATAAATGCATCGATGGAAACCAAGTGTCAGCTACATTGATGGTGACGAGGCCTGAGGGATACCAAGCATAAGAACCCAAAGCCAAAGGAATTTCTGTCTCTAAGACCAGTGACTTTCACAATTCTGTGGCTTTGAAAAAATTCTCTAATCCAGAGTAAAGATGAAACCCAAGAGAAAAAAAAACTTACACTAAGAAGAAAAACAAAGGAATTGATGAGGCCAACAAAAGCTAGCTCACCCTAAACTATCTTGAAGGTAAATTGATGTCATGTCAAACTATTGATCCTTACAGCACTGTGTAGGTATTGTTAGAACTCTAGAATATTTCTAATCTAACTTACAGAATTTCATACACTTTACTCTGCACTTATCAGGTTATTAACTATGGAAGAAGGCACCAAAGAGAAATAATTTTGAGATCCAGGATAAAACTTCTCATCTAAGTACATTTGAACTAAGAATACTTTCAATCAATGTATTTTCTTCAATAGCATCAATAATCCCATGTAGGCAGTTGTGCCCCATGTTCTTAAGTGTCATCTGGTAAATTCTCTTTGTCCAAAACTTTTGCGACAGAAGAAACAGGCACTTACAGGTGTTATTGAGGTTCTAGATGTTAAAACTTATAGCATCCTCTCAAGCAGCAAAAAAAACCCCTCATGTCTTGTGGTTCTAGATGTTGGAGCTTACACAATCCTCTCAAGAAGATAGTCACATAGAACTTGTTTAATACACGATATTATCTAAATTCTGTCATAAGTAATAGGGCAGGTGGGTAACAAGATGATTTTATCCCTCCACACCAAATGCTATAGAAAGACATGAAAGACGCCCTATGAAAGATGTCAGGAGAAATATAAAGAAGGAAGACTTGAGAAGAACCAACTGTCCTGTAGCTAAAAAAAGGTTCTCAGAGAAGGGGACTCTGAAGGAAGGCAACCTGAAGGAAAAGCTTACACAGTAAAGGACACAAATTTAATAGGTTTTCTATTTCTCTTGAGCACATTCTTGCAGCAGGCTGTGTTTGTGCTAGACAGATGGTGGTCGGAGGTCACTTTAAAAACAGATTAGACAGCCTCTAGTTGATGTATAATGCACCCAGGCAACGATAAGGTAGAGTATGCATAAGAGAGACCAGAAGCTGATTTTAAAGTAAGCCCATTCCACATCAGCAGTCTACCAAATCCTTCTGTGACTTCCTCATGTTCTCATTTCTCTTTGCTCATTTCCTTCATATTTCCTTCCCTGGTGCTAATGGTTTGCACAGACACCCAGATAATCTTACTACCAGCAACACACAGTTGTGGCTTGCTTCTCTTCCTCTCTCCATTACACCAGCTCAACCTGCTCTGCTGATGCTAGAGGTTAAAACTAGGACATTTGGAAGTAGATTTTTTACCAAGCCTGAGCTTCAGCACTAGGGGAGAGCACAGGACGGGATGTCCTGGATGACTGAAAAATGAACAGAGTGTCATGCTTGTCTATTCAGAAATTAGTATGGCAATGGTGTGTGCCCAGTCTTCATATTTAGAAACCCATGTTGATACCATTAATAGTAAAGTTCTCAACACCAAAATAGCAGGTTTATGCCAGTACACCTAGAAAGGTGCTTCCTATTTGTCTATTCAAAAGGCATTTCTAAAGTTCACTCTGCTTTGCAAGGACATTCAGAATTCTGGAACACATCTGTTGTGGTTGTAGTGGTAATATATATTGACTGTAGAGTATAAACCCTTCAAGTATTGCCTGCAAGCTATTGTCTCATTTTACTACCAATCTTTTTCTCACTGCAAAAGATATGCAATCACTTCCCCTATACTGCTACACATATGCACATAGTGCCTGCTCCTTCCATATCCCACCAAACCTCAGTTTCCTGCAGGGCACAGTGTTCCCATTTTAGCATATTTGGAAGCTGTACCCTTGGTTACTGCTGTAATACCAGCCAGTCCTTTCTCTATCACACACTCAGGATGACCTGAACAACTAAGCAAGCCCAAACCTTGATTGTGCAGTCTAAGGCAAAGCCAGAGAGTGCTTCTCTCAGTGTGTTGTTTCATTGGTTTGTAGTCATCTGTTCTGATTTTGAGAGAATTTACCTTGGCTAAACAATATATTCACAGAAGGCCTACCCTGAAAGCCTGAGTCAGTGCATGTTCACTGTTTGGTGCAAAACCTGCAATCACCATTATATTCAAAAACTGTCCTAACTGAAACCATGAAAGACTGGGGTAAATAATTAGATCATGGCAGACAATATAATCATTCTGGAATTTATAAACTTTTTTTTGTTGCTACAATTGACAAAATGTTGCAAGATATGTAAAACATCCCAGGGATGTATATCCTTTCAGCTATGATAGTGGATATTCTGGTCATTTGTATCACATATTTAAAAATTGTTTGATAACAAAACTAAATATGTGATATTAATTGAATGATAATTGAATTATTAGTTGATATGGACTTTGTAGACTGGCAATGAAGAGTGGAATCACTGCATTTAATCCTGGGAAACTAATAAGTTGTTGCAGACTTTACACAATACTGACAAGAAATTAACTACTCAGATTTATGCGTGGAATCTGACAATGGTAAATTGTCATAGACTTTACAAATTAAATATGAGAAGTTAAATAACCAAATTCATGCCATAGATTCTACTAATAATAAGTTATCATGCAAAATTATATTTACAGAAACCAATTTTCATAAACTTTCAGATAGAACATCTTTCTTACAGGCAAAAAATAAATACCATGCACATACATTTTTATAAATACTAGGTCATCGATGATAAAGAAGTTTAAATCTGTAGAATGATACACTAATGACATCCTAAAAGTAATGGCAAATGGTATTTGGAGAGTAACATTCTCTAGTGAAGTAGCACAGACACAGAAAGATAGAAGTAGGTTTACTCACTCATAAGTAGATTTTAGACAAAAATCAAAGAATAGCTACCCTGCAAACCACAGCTCCCGAACAACTTGGTGTGGGGATATGTTTCAAAACCAGTCTGAGATATCAGAGGGATCTACCCACAGTCAGTCTAGGAAGACCAGAGAGTGGTAACTCACACCTTTAATCCCAGCCACAGGGAATGTCTGAGAGTAGTGACCTACGCCCTTAAACCCAGCAAATCTGAGTTTGAGGTCATCTTAGTTTACTGAAGGTGTTCCAGGCTCCCAGGCAGGCAGTGGTGATGCCACACCTTTAATCTTAACCTGGATGTGAAACAAGTGGGTGAAGAGGGAGGGTATTTAAGGCAGGCATAGAAAGACAGAGAAGGCAGTAGAAGCCATGAGGAGCGAGGCTGAGGAAGCTAGAAGACAGCTGGGTGAGATCTGACTGTGGTGTTTACTCTCTGATATCTCAGCATTTCCCTGAGATCTGGCTCTGAGTTTCCTTTATTCATACAACATCTTGGGATCAGAATGGACTTAAGAGAGATATCTAGGGATCTCCCTATGAAGAGAAAACAGAGATCTCCTTAGCAAATTGGGATCATAAAGAGTAGAGACCAAGGAGAGGTGGGAACAAATCATGAGAGAAGGAGATGGTTGAGTGAAACAAACAACAAAGAGGGAACAAAAAAGATGAATATACTGATAGAGGAGGCCAATGTGCGGTTGGAAAGAGGATGGATGGTAGGGAAACTTCCAAGAATTCACAGGATATTTCTGGCTAGGATTCCAACCAATTGTAGAGGGGGTGTCTAAACAGTACTTCTCCTATAATCAAACGAACGACCACCCTAAGTGTCATCACAGAGCCTACATCCAGCAATGGATAGAGGAAGAAGCAGAGACCCATAGCTAAGCACCAGATTGAGCTTCCAGTCCAGCTGAAGAGAGAGAGAGGAGAGTGCATGTGAGAACAGGGATTAGAATCATGAGGAGGAGACACACAGAGATAGCTGTCCTGAGCTATTGGGAGCTCATTGACTCAGAAACAGTCACCAAGGGAAGTTTATGGAAAGGAACTCAACCCTTCAATGGTATATGACTGTAAAATGATGTGAGTAGTTTGTGGGGCCTCTTCCAGTATGATCAGACGATGTTCCTGGTGCATGAACTGACATTTAGTAGCCCATTTCCTACAGAGGAACACCTCACCCAGCCTTAATACTGGGACCTACCTCAACTGAATATGCCAGACTGAACTGACCCTTCTTAGGACTCCTTGCCCTCCTTGGGGAATGGATGAGCAGATGTGGTGGGGGGAGACTGAGGGAGGACTGGGAAGGACTGGGAAGAGGGAAGAGAGGGGGAACAGAGGTAAATAAAGAAAAAAATCTTTTAAAAATACATATTAAGAATCTTTTTGTCATTTGCACTATCTAATTTCTACCTGTTTAATTATATTTGTCATGCTATATGTATATATACATTTTATATGTGTATATATATATATATATATACATACACACACACACTATCACGGTTTAAGTTATTTTGTATATTGCAACATATTAAGGATAGTGTTGTCATTTTACACTATAGTGTATTACTAACTATGCTTAAGATGTTTTGTATGGTTGTTATACTCAACTGTACATCTGTTTATAAATTATCTATTTTTATATGCTTTAGTCTTTAAGTTATCTAAATTGATAAGAATTGCAGATTATAATAACCCATGTTTGTCATATTATAGTGATGACACTAAGGTTTTTTAGATATATAATACCATATTACAGATAAATAAGCAATTTTCAAACACTTCAGCAGACATGAGACAAAATTGTTTCTTCAGCTCCATTCCTTTCCTGAGATAATGCTGGGCATCAAAGACACTACACATGGAATTTGTCATCCTTGGCAGATAATGGCCTGCTGGGCAAAGAACTGCCCTTGCCTCAACTGCTCACAGTAAGCAGGCTGTCCATTCCAGATGAGCAGGACCATGAATAAGAGACTGTTGAAACCTGTCAAGACAGGTTAAAAGATTTTCTCAAAATACCCTGCCTCTGTAAATGTCTTTCAATAGTCTAGACCCAGAGCCAAAAATTGGATGCTCAAACGTTGCAGAAAAGCTTTGGATGACTGTTTCAGATGTTTCTGTCTTATCTTACTAAATTTCATATGTTTCTTGTTTCCTCCTTACAAAGGTAATATATTTTTCTTCTCAGATCTTTGATGGGGTTGAAGACTAGATAATTACAGTTATAAATATCTCATATCTTATCTAAGAACACTTAGGTACCTAGATCTAGATTATTCAAGAGAAGACAGTTTTGGATTAATCTCTGTATATTGCACTTAGGATATTCCGGGAATTTAATATATGCTTTGTGTTTGTTATTCTTGTTATAGTTTGACCTTGCTTGTGTTATTTGCCTTTATCCTCTCCTGGATATTACCTGATAATTGTTTCTATTGTATATAGTTTTATAGTTAGGTTTAGAACTTTATTATTTAGACAAAAGTGAAAGATGTACTGAAGAGCAAGTACTATCACCCTGACCTAGAGGTGTGGCCATTATGCTTTGAAACCTCAGTATTCAAGGCATGGCCAGAAGGCCAGTTTAAAAACTGCTGCATGTCCATTCCAGCACTCTCTTCTTGCTTTCTCTTTCATGCTCTTGGATTGAAGACATGACTTCTTGGGCTTCATCTGTGTGGACCAGTCCAGCTTTCCAGGAACCGCAAAACTGTTTAATCTTGTACCAGTGAGTGTTTCCCTATAAATATCTTAATAAATATTAACCTTTCAAATAAGTTGCTAGTGATTATTAATACAAACTATACAGAATGTTAACCTTAAAGGTAGAAAAATGGCTCTCTACCTTGGTACTAACAAGCTACTCTCTAATAGGAATTTAGGTCTCTTCAACAAGAAAGAAGTTATGACTTCTACTGGCAATCCAGTAAATTACCATGAGCTACTTTCTTGAGCCAGGATTACCCTGGGCTAGTTTAGTAAGCCATCATTATCCTGGGCCACTTTACTGATCCAACATAATATCTAAATTTATTCTAATTATTTATGTTCATGTTCACAGATAAATGTAACTCTCACCACTCATCAAAGAAACTTCTCTTTGCAACAGATTGAAAGCTTATAGAAAACTACCTCTGGTAAAAATTAAGAAAATGAGTAGCTGTGTGTACCAATTCCAGTTGATACAGCTACTGTGCAATGCCTGCACCTGAAGCTTAATGAGTATTTTGGAAGAGATGAGGGAAAGAGGGTAACAGCCAGATGATCTGGAAACCTACTGCGAGACTATTTTTCACAGAAATGAGAAGCTTAAATCATGACTCCTCAACAATAGAGCTACCTAAAAAGGACTAGATAAGCTTAACACCAGTAAACTTGCTAACACATAAGGGGAAATTTCCTGGGCCCCCACTCACAGATGAAAAATTATAGGCAACAAAAAATGCTGAGAGTCAGAGAAATAATCTTTTTTTTTCTAGGAACTAGACTCTAATTAGGTATTTGATACCAATTAGTCAGCCGTGAAATGATTTTTGTATGAACTATTAGACAGGTTGCATTTAAATATTTATGTGCCTTCATATGTATATAACAATAACAAAAAGCCTGATTTTAAGAGGAAGTGGGTGTGGGAATACGTGGTAGGAATTGGATGGAGGAAAGAAAAGGGGGAAATGATAAATTACACTTTAGTTTTTTGCCGTGGACCGGCCCTCCTGGGGCACCAAGACCGAGGGAGAACACGGGTCGAAGGAGAGGAGAATGGGATTCGGCGAGTAAATGACAGACAGACACACTCAGAGGGTTGAGTTAATGCTGCTGCAACTTTACTGACTTTTTCAGGTGTTTATATACAGAAAGCAAAAGGGAACTTGGCAAGGCATTTAACCATGACATTTATGAGAACAGAACAATATGGGACATGTGCCATACATTGAATCTAGTATAAGCATTTTTTGGCTTGTGGTTAGGGGTAGGTGAGGCATGGCTAATGATTTTTAAGAGAATGATTACAACTACTTATTAATCTTCTATGGGCATGGGCTGTGTCTTTTTGAGAAGTTTTTTTGTATGTCTATTTTTCTTCTCATAGCCGAATGAACAGCGAGGGCATGACCCCAAAAGGCTTTTGAAAAAGGGGGCCAACTAGTTTGTTCATTTTTGAGTTAAGCAGACACCGGGGTTTTTGCATACACTTTGATCTTTTAGAAAAAAGGGAAGTGAGTAATAATTTCTTTTTTATCTTTTGTATACTATTCACCTGTTGCCATGTTCATCATAAACTCTGTTACATTGAGTTGCTCTTGAGAATAGTCTCATTAATTTTTGTCCTAGGTGCTGTCTACTGTTTGCCATTAATCTTATATTGTACATATCCCCCTGGGAGAGCCCTGGAGAGAATTCTTGTTAATGCTTGTTTCTCTGAGTTACTGTGTTGTTTATGAGAATTTCTTACCAGTTGCTCTATTTCCACTAAGTCATTGGTTTCTTAGGAACCTTTTCAATTGTCTGAAATTAAGGAGGAGGTTCTTCCTCCTGTTTCTCATCATTGACAGTGTTAGTTTTATTCCTGGCATTATAAATGGGTACATTTAGTCTCTGGTATAATACAATTAGCATGAGCAAAGCAAACAAGAAAAAGATTAAGGAAAAATAGACTAGGTGCATTGTGGCCGAGAACGAGGTGACGAGGTCATTATACAGGCACTGTATCAAGGAACCGGGGAACTGTTCGCTCCAAGAAGCTCTGGCTCACCAACATCTCACCATGAGGGCCACCTGATAGGCATTGCAGCTTACACCGGAGGCACGGTGGATGCAGCAGTTTTTAAAAAGTCAAATATATGAAATAAAAGAAAGTATAGTAGAAATAAAATGAGAAGACAAAATTATAAGATAACCAAGAACAGAAAGCTGTAAAAGAAAGGAGGAAAAAGAAGGAAAAGAGAGAGAAAGAAATGGTCATGTGTTGTATAAATCTGAGGGGATAACCAAATGGAAAAGGTAGTTTTTTCTCCTCATGCCCAATTCCTGTCATCTCTCCAGTATTCTTCCTTCTGTCCCTTCCATCCACACCCACAACTCATCCCTTTTGTTTCTATCCTCATACATCTCCCAGTCCATCCCCCAAATCTATTGTTTCCCCTACCCATGGAGATCTGTGTGTCCCCCACTTGAGCCCTTCTCATTGCAAAAATGAACCTAGTTGAGCAAGTTTCTGTAGTAAGATGGAGTGTCAGCAAAGGTGTTGGTTTTAAGACTTTTAAAGCACTGACAGAGTAAGGATGAGTCCATGATGGCAAAGGAACAAAAGAACTGACCATCATGCAAATGCTCTAAGAGTGATGGTCAGAGGGAGGCTTATACATGCTGAGTTGTAGGTGATATGGGTAAAAATCCCTAAGTTTTACTGCAGGTCAATGATCTTGTGATAACCTGCCTTTATTTTATGTTCATAATAGCAAGTGTGTGTGTGTGTGCGTGTGTGTGTGTGTCTGTGTGTGTGTGCGTGCGTGTGTGTGTGTGTGTGTGTGTCTGTGTGTGTGTGTGTGCGTGTGTGTGTGTCTGTGTGTGTGTGTGTGCGCGTGCGTGTGTGTGTGTGTGTCTGTGTGTGTGTGTGTGCGTGTGTGTGTGTGTGTCTGTGTGTGTGTGTGCGCGTGCGTGTGTGTGTGTGTGTGTGTGTGTGTACACATGCTTGCTCACACACATGTGCATACATGCATATGAGGAAGGAGCAGGAAATTGCTACTTCAGGCTTGCAGAAATCAGAGATGAACTTACAGAAGTCAGGTTTACTCTTTCATCAAATGGGATCTGGGGATTGAATTTAGGTTATCAGAACTGGTAGCAAGTGTCTTTCTCCAGTGAATATTCCAATTGGCTTCAGAATTATCATTTGATAAATGAAGGGCTGTGTGTAAATGTGCTGTTGTCTAAACCTTCCCACTTAAAGTCAATTTCTCAAAATAAATATGGGGAAAGGAGGCAATGGGTCCTGCAACTTTACTTTTGAACTCTAGCATCGGCAGTTGAATATGCATAGATACAAACAAACAAATATGCTAAAACAAATTTAATTGAACATATTATAAGAAAGCAATCAATTTCATAAGGCATACAATGCGTTGGAAATGAGCCAGTATAAAGTAGACGTATCTGCATAGAATAGAAAAAAATATTTAAAGTATATTATTATATAGACAGCAAGGAATAGAGCTGGAGATATACTTCAATTTGAGAAGGCTTGATGACCTGTTCCAGGACTGTGATGCAATAAACAGCTTTGAAAAGAAAAAAATAATTTTTAATATTTTAATAAATAAAATATTATGTTTTAGTACACACAAACATATGCAATGGCCTATTTGTATTTCTAAGACTTTAACATGTTCAACCAGAATGTAAATAAGCTTTGTCTTGAGGATAGGGTCATTAGCAGTATTTTATCTAGATAGACTGTATTTATTATTTGTGGAAAATATAAAAGTAAATACCCAAACAACCCCAACGTCAAAAACTATGGAATGTACTAAAGTGAAGCTTAAGAGCAGAGATTTGCAGAAGAATAATGAAGCACATGAATGAGTGAACAGACCGTGGAGATGGATGTTGTGGTGCAGGAACACCTTTACCTGTGATAGCTCATCCTGGTCATTTGAGGGCACTGAGCAAGTCTAAGGGATTCCAGAAGCACACCTCTGGGTGTGTCTGTGAGGACATTTCCTGAGATGATTAGAATATGAGGTCCCTTTCTTAATTTATGGTTTAGGACATTGATGCATTTAACAAAATGGTAAATGATGGAAGAATTTTCTTGGGGAGTCTGGTTGGACAAAGTAGCTTACCAGGGATGTTTCTTTAAGTACTGTATTTCTTTTTGATTACTTCCTATTTTACTCAGTCATGCCTTCACAAGCCATCAGTTTAAAGGCTATGTTATACTTTGTATCCACTTACCACAAAGAAGCATATGTGTGTGTGTGTGTGTGTGTGTGTGTGTGTGTGTGTGTGTGTGTGTATTCTCTGTCCTTTCTTGGTTTTACTCAGTTCACAGCAGTGAGTGACTACTTAACATAAGCACTACATTCTCTGTAGATGAATGGAGTAAATTTCTGATTTTCTGGCCAGCCCAAAAGGGCATCACTGCAGTGAAGCTTCATTAAAGTTAGGTGTCCAGTTTTTTATAGTTACAAGGAAACCAGCCCCTATCACAAAATTTATCAGCTAGGACATCTGTGTTTTAAAAAGGTAAAAATCAAGAGATGAGGGGAGAATGTGCTATATGTCAGTCAATGCTGTTAGGATGGAGGGAGATAAGAAAGTAAACCAGAATCCTAGAAATGGAGAGATACAATTCAACTGTGAAGATATCAACACCTGATGAAAAGTAAAGACAGGCATCAGAATGCTGAAAGTTCTGGACATTGATAGGTTGTGAGGATACAATAGTACAGAGAAGGGATAAGGGCTTACCTGAGTCAAACAGAATGAGAGGACCAGGCCTTATAACTTGTTACACAAAGAATGGGAATCACAACATGTAGTTTTGAATAGGAAATCCTTTTTGGATGTGGTAACATTGTTGCTGCATCTGGCACATCCCTGAATTACAAATAGAGTCTGATTTTTATCTGCAGAAAAAGAAAGATAAAAGGGAAACCAGAAGTTATGAAATGAATCATAACTTCATCAGTGAGCAAATACGAAATCCCAGGTAGAGTTCACTCATTTTACACATAGAGAGTACTCTATTCATAAATGTGCTGAGTAGGATTTTAGTGCATAAATCTCTTCATCCCTGATTATATTCACAAATGAATAACTGAGAGCTACTTTGAGAGCCTTCAAAAATTTTAATTTATCTTAATTAATTTGTCTGAATAATTATTATAGACAGCTAACACCTGAGGCAGGAGAGATATTTTCTACTTTTATACAGAAACACATTCTCCCATGCTCCCCATCTTTTTTCCATGAATCTGATGAAGGCTGCATTCCTCAAGGGCAAGCATCATCAGTCTAAAACCTTCAATATCTTACATACCATTGGACGCTGTTGTTAGGAGACATTTCTCACCACTTTTTGCCTCACAGTACTGTCCTAATGGCTCACAATTTTTCGGAGCTATTAAGCGTTTACATTTGATGCAGTGTAGAGCTGAAAAAACAAAAACCAAATGTAAGAGACTTATTTAGACAGTTTCAAGCATTGTGCTGTGGCTTGGAAGAATAAACAATGACTAGGGGAAGACTGGAATGTATGTGGTGCTGACGATTGCAGGCTTCTGAAAAAAGATGCCTTCAGGACATCAGAACAGCTTCTCCACTCTAAATCCTGGGAGTGGTCAGATTATAAAAATAAATTTCAAAGATCTGATGTGGGCTGCCTGGGCCCAATATGTAGAGTAGGACAGATTTTCTCATTCTATCAAGAACTTTTCTTATCCTTCTTGAAATTTAAATTTAGGACTATGAGCAGTTAAGCTGGAGAAACTTAAAATGTTGCAGTACTAAGAAGGTAAAAACGAGGAAGAAAAAGACAAGCAAGAGGAAGAACCAGGACCAGGAAAGTAAGAAATGGGAAGAAGAGAGAAATATAGGAGAAATTCTAATTGTTCATAACAATAAAACCCTGAGCTAGGAATTGAGGTAAATGCTAAAATACTAGAGAGACAAAAGAGTAAGCCACAGCCATCTCTTATGTTTATAAATTCTTAGATCAAAGGGGGGGGGGTAGATTCTTTGTCCTCCAGTCTTATTTTCTGCTCATTGCCCAGCCATATCACTTCCTCGATCTACCACCATAGTCTGGGATTAAAAGCATGAGCCTCCACCACCTGGCTCTGTTTTCTTTCAGACTGGATCAATCTGATGTATCTCAGGGTGACCCTACATTCCTGATCTTTCTGCTTCTTCCTCTCAAGTGCTTGGGCTATGGGTGTGTGCTATCATTCTCTGCCCTCTATGGTTAGCTAGTGGGTAACTCTGCCCTCTGATCTTCAGGCAAGCTTTATTTGTTAGAGCACAAACAAAACATCACCCCCCCCCCCAAAAAAAAGATTATGGTGGTAACATACCGAAAAGGAAAGGGGTAACATACAAATATAAGAATGAAAGATTCAGGGGTCACATCTAAACATAGCCAGGCCCTATCTCCTGATCTTCAGCTTCCCAAAGCACAACACACTGTGGTAATCAGATGCCTGCCTACCATCCCTGACCCCTACCATATGCTAGGTTCTCATTTTGCAGAAAACCCACTAACAGAGAAAGACCTGGAAGGATCAGTAGAAGGCAATCTTCCATTGTAGTGGGATCCTAGGAGCAGATAGTATCATGCAATTTTATTATTGGATGTAAGACCTACACCACAAGTCATAATTTATTCCCAGTACTATTATTTAAGCAAAAGTTCCATGACTGGCTGGATTATAGGACCTAGGAAGAACCTAATGTTATTCTGCTAAGTGAACATAGTAATAAACTGCCTCCAGACCATTCTTGTTTTCTAGTGTCACCTTCCAATGCCCAGGAATATGTTCATCTCTGAGCCCCCATTAGTCACAGCTTATAGGATCTCAAAAAATATTTTTTTATCAAGCAACACACAGCCAAAACACTCTCCTAAAAACCACAGAGGATAGTAAAATACAATGAATGGGACACTCACCTAACAAACACAATTGTAATTGTCAGTATAAATTGACAATTATCCTGGACCCAGATGATTAAATACCAAAAAAACCCTCCATAAAAGTAGGACAGGACAATGTGTTTCCACTAGAGACCAACCAATTTACTACAGTAGGCTCTGAGAAATGAAACATACCTGATGCATAAAAGAAGAAATTCAAAATAACTATTATGAATATGATCAAGGAACTCAAATAGAATATAAAAAAAATTGTGACATCTCTGAAATGACAAACAGTGAAATAAAATGAAGAAAAGAGTTCCAGGCATGAAACTGGACACAGAATCAGTAGACCTAAAGCTGGTGGGAGTGGCTAACCATTGTCTTATTAGATTGAAGATGGAATGCATCAGATGAAGCCCAGTCCTGACACTGCTCAGATGTCCAAGAACAAAAGACTATATAGACAAAAATCAAACGTGACTGTGCTGTGAAAAATCTTCTCTACATATACATAAGTTCCTTAATCACCAAAGAAGGTTCCTCTTGTAGTAGATGAAAACAAATACAAAGACTCATTGCACAGAATGTCAAAGACCTTGGCATACTGAGTCATTGTAGATTGATGTCTCCATCAAATCTTTCCCCTTAGAGCACAGGGAGCCTTGCAAAAAAATGGGTAGATGGACTGTAAGAGTCAGAGGAAGTGGAGAAAGCCAAGGGAAAAAGGTCTTCTAAACACAACAGGAAGAACACATATATGAACAGAGATTGTGGCAGCATGCACAGGGCCTATATGGGTCTGCATCAGATGGGGTCCCAGCACTCTGTCTGCTTGACACACACACACACACATGCACACACACACACACACACACACACACACACACACACACACACACACTCACCAGAGAGAGAAAGACAGGCAGAGAGAGAGGCAGAGGCACACACAGAGGACATGTTAGTGAGAAATAAACTCAAATCTTTGGCATAGAAAAGGACTTTCTGAAAAGGAAAGTTGATACCACAAGCACTAATTGCCATTATAAAACCTTCATTCAGCAACTGATGGAGGCAGAAGCAGAGGTCCATAACTAAGCACAAGGTCAAGCTTTTGGCCCGGCTAAAGAAAGAGAGTAGAGATTATATGAACAAAGGGAGTGGGATCACAAGGAAGAGACCCACAGAGACAGCTCACAGGAGCTATTGGGAGCTCACTGACTCTGAAATAACAACTGAGGAACCTTTATGGAAAGGAACTAAACCCTCTGAATGTAGATGACAGTTGAACTGCATGAGAAATTTGTAAAGCCTCTTGCAGTGGGGCCAGAGTTTATTCTTGATGCGTGAGTTGGCTTTTTCCAGTCCCTACATATTACTCAGCCTTGATACTGGGGGGAGGGCCTGTGTCTTACCTCAGAAGAATATACCAAAATGAACTGACTCACCTTGGAAGTTCTTGCCCTTCCTGGGGAATGAAAGAGGGATGGAGTGGGGGAGGTGAAGGGAAATGATAGGAGGGGAGGGAGGGGTAGCAGTGGTGGGTATGCAAAAAAAAAATACCCCTTAAGAAATAAGATGGGTCAGGAAACTGCAACTTGCCTTTATCCCTTACATACAATATAATTAGCAAACTTACACAGAAATGATTTTTCCATTGGCAAACTGTTACTACTCACTCAAAATAATATAAAATGATGTAACTCTAATAGAAGAATATTTTGAGCTGAAAAGATTAAATACTAAAAATAAAAAAGATAAATAAACAAGTTGAAAAAATGGAGTATAAACTAAGCAGAGTTCTCTTAAACTCAAACACAAATGGCTGCAAAAACTTAAAGAAATGTTTAACAGCCTAGCCATCAGGAAAATATAAATTAAAACAACTTTGAGATTTCATCTTACACTAGTGAGAATGGCAAAATATATTAAAACTAATGATAGCACATACTGATGAGGATACAGGGAAGTGGGATGACAATTCATTGCTGACAGGAGAAGAGACTAATACAGCTTGAATTGTTATTACTGACAAGGTTTCCAATAAAGTTGTGAGTTGTTTCAACTCTACTATTCTTTGGCACATACCTAAAGGACTCTATATCTTACTACAGAGATGTTTGCTCATCCAAGTTCACTACTACTATATTCATAATAAACAGAAATTGCAAGCAGCCTATATGTCCATCAGCCAATGAATGAATAATGAAAATGTGGGACATTTGCATGATACAATATTTACATGATGAAATATTGTTAAGCTGTTAAGAAAATTAAATTTATAAAATTTGCTGGTGAATGGATGGAGCTAGTAAGGTAACACAGACCTCAAGGGCAAATATGGCAAGTTTGGTCATATATGTTGCTTTTACCTTTAAAGTTTCTGATATATAAGCTACAATCAAAATGACATTTGCGGTTAGGTACCTAATAAGGAACCAGAGGTGAGGAGAAGATCTTCCAAGCAGGGGGAAATGGTGAAATCAGACTGTGATTAAATAGGAAAGTAAGTGGAAGTGAAGGGTAAAGAAGAAAATACAGGGATGGACAACTATCACTAAAAGCCTTAAAACCTATATTGAAACTTACTACTGTAGAAGCTTCTTAAACATATATACATCTATGTTATATAAATGGAGTTGTGTGGGAGAGATGATGACTCAACTGTACATCCTATGCAAAGTAAAACCTCCATTGCAAGAAAAGGATTACAACTTGGTGACTTTTTTGACAAAAGCATCCCATAAAATCCACTCCAGTAACATAATAGACTATTAACAAGACTGTTGGTTATCTCCACACACTAATGGTAAGACCCACTGCTGAAGACAACACCTATTTAGTCATGAACCATGGAGAAACCCAGCTGGTATGCAACTAGAAGCCTCACCCCTACTGACTAACATTCATAGTCCTTAAAGGTACTGTGAATACTACTTAAGAAGAAAGGTGCCATCGGTATTGCTCACTTACACATGCTATGACCTACAACTTACTCTTGGCAGAGTAGAGAATAGATGCAGTCACTATGAGCAGTATGCAGACCTTTGTCACTGGATTCATGTTGGATGATAGACAGTGGCTTGAGGTAAAGAATGGCCACTTACTCCTTTTATATGGCTGGAGCAGAATGAAATCTCTGACGTAGGCACAAGGAGGAAATGTTCTTTTTAATTTGCTCTTGAGAAATCATATAGACAGTAATGTGGGAAATACAGGCTCTCCAGCTATCCGGGCACAGTTGGCTCAGGTAGTTTCCCTTCCTTATCTTATCCTCTGTGTGTGCTAATGTGTGAGATTCAGTTTTCTGGTCCTCCAGAAACTTCTCTCTATATGATATGTAGGAAATACCTGCTCATTCTAGGATTAGAAAATGAGAAACAGTGACTGAGAGTTCAAAGACTTCTAGAGAAGGAACATGTAACATGGAGGAAGTTTTTCTACACAGATTTTTCTCATGTTGGAAAATTCTCCAGTTTGAATCATAGGAAAGGAGGAGGTTTGAGCCTAAGAGTCTACATGCAACTCCTGGCTTCTGTATTTCAACATTTTCATCTTTTTTTTTCTTTAGGAAGTTCTAGTGCTTATCATCCTGTAAGTCTGGAATATCTCAGGCTCCTAGCATATCTTACAGTTGGAAAGTTGAGGAGTAAAGGAAGAAATGAGGTTGCTTCTTCACAGACATTTCCAGTGAGCTCCTTCTCGAGGTCTGAGCACAGTTTCTGGATATTTCATGTCTCAGCCTTTTAAAAATTAAAGCTAGGACTGTGCTTCCACCACATCCAGCCATGTCTCATATAATGTCCCTACTGTGAATTCTAGGAAAATGAAATATTATAGTTCCAACACCACTCTTAAGAATATATATATATATATATATATATATATATATATATATATATATATATATATATATTCCTGTTGCTATGGTTAAAAAAATTTGAAGTGTGGCTTATGATGACATTGACTACTCTCTAAATTCTGGAAGATGCACATCTAATGGGGCCACAATAAAGATGTCAGCACTAGGCTGCCTCTTCTTAGACAAATGGTTTTCAACCTGTGGGTCTCAACCCCTTTGGGAGTCACATATCCTTCTTATAAGATATTTAGATTAGAATTCATTAAAGTAGCAAATCTACATTTTATGGACTAGTAATAAAATAATTTTATGGTTGGGGTTTATTCCAACATGAGAAATTGTATTAAAGGTTTGCAACACTGAGCATCAGAAAAGTTGAGAATCACCATCTTAAGCACACTAAAGAAGATAATACATATTATTGTCTTTTTAAAAGTTTCCAATGACCTTTAATACCCTTTGAGTTATGGCCTGTTTCTTCATCTTCAAGTATATGATTTATATCTATATTTATCAGATGATATTCTTCCTTCCATAGTTGAATCTTTACTTATTGATTCCCCCCTCCCAACCTCTCTCTCTTTATGGTCCCAGTAAGTGAACTCAGAGTTTTGTATATTCTAGCAAATGTTCTACCTTGGAACTATGTCCTCAATTCTCCACTTTTCTTTTATAAGATCATTTGTGTATTTAGGATCCCAACCACATAAAACAAAAACATGGTAACATTTACTTCCTTGACTTAATCAGATGTTAAAACTCATTTTGGGTATATGCAAAAACTTTTCCAGATAGTAGAGTTTGTGATGTAAATATGTTTAAGTGTTATGTTCTAGTTAGTGTTGTCAATGAGACAGAGCCTAGATCCTCTGAGTACCAACTGGATAATTGTCTTCATCAGGCTAGTCTGTAAACATTGTTTTGGGGAATTGTCTTGATTACTAATTGGTGCAGGATTTTCCAAACCATTCTGAGTGACACCACCCTTAAGCAGGTCATCCTGGGCTGAATTTGCAGCTCATTAAACATGAGCCTCTAAGCAAACCACAAGACCTGTGAGTGAGACAGAAAACAGGATATTTCATGGGATTTCTCCAGATTCTTGCCTTGACCTTTCATTAATAATTAATCATTACCTTGAAGAGTAAGCCACATGAACCCTTACTTCTCTAAGTTTATTGAGTTAGAGTGTCACATAATAGCAACTGAAGGAAACTAAATCACAGTCCACCACATACTTTCAAATCAAGACCATAAAACCATCTCCATGAGCCCTTCTATTTGCCCAAATGCTACTCTCCAAGATGTGTCTCTCTTTGCTTAGCCTTCTTGCATACTCACATCCTTATATCTATCTCATTTATTAAGTATGGAACACATGGTTTTTTAACAGCCTGGCCAATTATTTAAAAACCTCTTTACTTGGAATTTTTTGTTCCTCTTATGCCCTCATTAACTGTCCTTTTTACCCATTTACTTTCTAACTATATTTCAAAATCTGCTTTTTCTATTTTAAAAATTTATTTTATTTTAATTAAAATATAATTACATGATTATTCCCATTTCTGTAACCCTACAATATTTTTATCTCAACACTCTCTCGACTTCAATGCCACACCTCTTTTTATTTTATTATTATTGTTATTCATGTGTAAATTAATAAATATGTAAAATAACCCATTGAATCTTTTTAGAGTTGTTTGCGTGCATTATTGCAGAGCTTATAAGCTATACTCATGTTACTGCAACATTATGGCTACCTATATAAGATATGAGCTATGAATAATAACACCAATAGACAAGCATATGTGCAACAGGAAAATCTCATGGTGCCCACACATAGACAAAAAACTTCAGGCAACTAAGAGAAGGAGAATTAGTCTTTCCCTAAAATGAGCTTCTTAATTGGATATAAAATATTGAGTAGTCAGACAAAGACCTTTTTTTTGAAGAAAACCTTCCTTTGTAAGGTTCTCTATTCTGGACCCTTTCTGGTCCTCAATTAACAACTATGCTCAAGAAACTTGTGATCTCTTTAGGAATATTGCACATTCTATTAGGTCCTCAACTAACATGCTAGCTTAGCAGAAAGACTTACAGTTAGGAATCAATGATAGCTAACTAAATGAAAGAGTTGGAAAATTAGTTATTGAGTATAAAATTTAAGAGCAGTTCAACTTTAGGGATTTTACAAAAAAGTACAAAAATACAATAGGTCATATTGTGCAGCGACTTTCCAGTGACTATGGAATTAGTATGAGCATCTTCCAGGAATGCATGGGTAAATCAGTTAAAGGTGCTATGTTCTTGGAAACATTGTTTCTAGAATGTGATCTTTTGACCTGAAACATTAGGTAACTTGTCTAAGGACATATCACAAAAGGGGACTTTGAACACATTCCCCAGGGAGGCCCTTGATGAGCTTCTGGGAATACTTGATCTTTGCGTAGGTCCACAGGTGAGTAGTCACTCTACATTGTCTGTTTAGAAATGATTCCTAGAAGTGCAGGAGCAGTTGCCAGTTTCCAGAAAGAGAATCATGTTGTTTCAAAAATGGCCACAAGAAAATATTATATTTGAATGCAAAATTATAAGAAGAATTTTCTCTTGTTTGTGGCAGCGATACTGGATTTTATCAACAATACCACAAGGATACATCTGGTTCCTTGTGAAGCCTTTAAAGAATATTTACTTAGAAGGATGACTATAGTTTTATTTAATTTATTTCTATATTTTACATCCCAATGGCAGTTCCCTCTTATTTTCCCATTTACTCATCTCACCCCTTCTCCACCCCCTTCAAACTATCTCTCCTCTGTTTCTGTTCAGAAAGGGGCAGGCCTCCATTGGGTATCAACAAAGCATGGCATATTATGTTGCTGTAAGACTAAGTACTTCCCCTTTTACTAAGGTTAGTTAAAGCATCCCAATCCCCCATGAGAAATAGGTTCCTAAGAGACAGCCCCTGCTCCCTTTGTCAGGAGTCCCATAAATAGACCAAGCTATACAACTGTCACATAGAAGGCCTAGGTCAGTCTCAGGCTGAATTCCTTTAGACCCTGTGAGTTCCTATGAGCCAGGTTAGTTGTTTCCAATGGTTCTTTTGTGATGCCCTTGACACCTCTTTTTCATATAATTCTTCCCTTTCTCCAACAGAATTCCCTAAACTTGGCCTAATGTTTGGCTGTGGGTCTCCACATCTATTTTTATCAGTCACTGGATGAAGGCTCTCTGAACATTTGGGTTAGTCATCAATCTGACCATAGGAGAAGGCCAGTTCAGGCTATCTATTCATTATTGCTAGGAGTCTTAGATGAGATAATTTTTGTAGATTTGTGGTAGTTTCCTTTGCTTCATATTCCTACCTCAAAAGAATTTAAAATCCATGTTTATGGATAAGCTGTGTAAGGTTATACTGTGGCTTATTTACTGATATATAATGTCCTCATTTACAAAGGTAACTTATTTAGATTAATTACTAAAAATGAGTTACACAGTGTCATCTATATTATACGATTAAAATGCAAAGTACTGAACTTCAGATATTACTTAAGGAAATGTGCCTTTTATTTCAAGCTCTTATCCCAGCAGAGCTTATTTATGTACTCTATATTTAATTCTATGTCTCTAACCTAGTTTCAGGTCCAGGTAGAAGATGTTTATAGGAATCAATAACATGAAAATTTGGAAAACGTTACAAATGTGGCCCTGAGCACTTTATAGCATTAAGACACTTTGCTAAAACACTACATGTTAAGAAGAGAACTAAATGTAATACTCTAAATAAAAATCAACTAGCCAAAAATTGAGTATTTAGTTGTTTCTCTTTGGCAATTGGAAGTGTATTATTTCTGGACTCTAAACTCACAAATATGTTATCCAGAGAGTAATACACATTCTTTCAAACTTTTATTTCTGAAGATTTCATTCTCTCTAATTTTACTTTGGGAATTTTCTCAAATAACTGAGTATCTAGCTTACAGACTAGAATAGACCATCTGCTAGCTTGGAAAATACAGCAAATAACCTATTTTAAAATAAATCTTGAATAAGCTTTTCTGCCATTTCATGTCCACTTCTTGTTCTCTTGCAAAATATCACATGCTAAAACAAAAATTCTTGAAGTCTCCTCCTGTGTGGATACATTTGTAAAAGTTCTATCACATACAGCTTCCATATGTTCCTTTCCTGTAAACACCTCATTAGCAAAGTAACTGTGCATAAGTAATTGTGGCTTTTATAGCTGAATGACAAATTCAGCTACACAATCTGTATTCTGTTCTGCATTATAAAATGGTATAATAATACAATAAGGGTGTTTTTCCTCAGGTTTTCAATATACATTTAGAACTAAGCCATGTTTGATTTCTAACAACACACATTTCACAGATAGTGCAAGTAACTTATACTAACAATATGTATCATGCTTTTTCTTCTGGTCCCTTGTATCATTGCTGTTATCCACTTCATTCATGATATTTGCATGTTTATTTATATGTGATACACATAAATGTATATATAATTGTGTACATTGTTGCTTTTATTTATTTTTGAAACAAGGTTACTCTGTAGCTTTGGAGCCTATGCTGGAACTCTCTCTATAGACCAGGCTGGCCTCAGACTCACAGATAACGACTGTGTCTGACTCCTGCATGTTGGGATTAATGGCATGCATCACCACCTCAGAGCTCATTGTTGCTGTTATTATTTTAAATTAATTGTTCTTTGTTAGGTTAACTAAGAAGAAAAAGTAAAGTTCTCATTTTATTTTTACTTACACCTCTAAAGCTTTATTCTTTATGAAGAGCCAAGTTCCTGATCATTTTTTCTTCTATCGTATTTTGCAAGGCTGACGTACTTGCTAATGAATTCTCACAGTTTCTCGTAAGCTTGAATGTAATTTTTACTTCTCTTTTTTGAGAGATAATTTTAATAGGACAGAACTCCAGATAAGTGCTCTTCTCTCAACAATTTAACTATTTCCCTCTATTGCTTGCATGTCTTCTGAAGACGACTTCACTGTAATTCTTTTCTTCTATCTTTTATAAGCAATGTGACCGTTTTAGTTACTGTGGCTGGGATAAAACACCATGATCAAAAGCATATTTGGGAGAAGAAGTGTTTACTTGGATTGTACTTCAAGGTTACTGTCCATGAGAATGTATTCAGGACAGGGACCGAAAAGGGCAGAAACCTCTAAGCCAGAGCTGACTGGTACAGAGGCTATGGAGGGGTGCTGCTTACTGGTTTGCTTCTCAAAGTTTGCTCAGCCTGCTTTAGAGCAGAGGGATGGCACCACCCACAATGTGCTGGGCCCTCTTCCATCAATCAATAATTAGGAAAATGTCTTACAACCTGGTCTTGTGGAGTCATTTTCTCAGTTGAGTGACCTTTTTCCTCAAGTAACTCTAATGTGTGTCAAGTTGGCATAGAACTAGCAAGCACTGTGACTTTTCTATCTGACTTCTTTCAGATTTTCATTTGTCTTTGAATTTAGTTTGCACTGTTATGCTATAAATAGTTGTAGATTGGTTGGGAAGGGGCTGGGTTTTGGTCCTCATTACTCTGTCTCTTCTCATTACATACAATGCTAGTAATTATTGCAAAATTACAGAATGTTCTTTTTTATCATTTCAGTTTCAGAGATTTTTTGACACATCTTTAAGTTCTAAGTTTCTGTGGCTATCCAGAATTGAAAGAACTACAATAACAAAGCATGGCTATGTACTTCAAGAAGATAAAGTTCATGGAATGGAGTCTAATGTGCTATCATTATTCAGTCACTGGAATAATTTATTTATTTTGTCATTTAGCAAAGACTATATACTCAGTTATAAAATCTTAGTTAATATATTTAAAAGTGCCATATAATGACATACATTGTCCTTTTACAGAGATATCTCTATGTATTAATTGAATTTTATAGGATAAAAATGTTGTCCACTTGGCAAGTTAACTACAGTTCCTGCAATGTGATGCAATGTAGTTATAAACTGGTTACCAAGAAACAGTGTGATTAGAAAGTATGTGGGCCAAGAATTAACTTTTTAAATGTTCCCCATATTATTTGTGACTTGTAGCAGCCTGGTGTTATTTCACAATTAAAAACTAAATGGTAGCTTAAGTGTTTATAAATAAGAAATATAATTTGGCTAGTCAAATGATGCTAGATGACAATTTCTTATGGTTCCCAAGAGATTTATCCTCAGCAGTCAATTGCTTTCTTGATCAAAGTCAGACTCCATTTTAAATCTATTCTGCTGCTATTTTTCTTTCTAATATTTTATTCTCAGAAATATTTGTATCTGCATGCCATCACTTGCATCTGGTTTGGTTTGTTTAATTCGGCTGAAAGGCATTTTCCTTCACTCAGATCTGTTTTCATCGTTCTAATCTAGAATTCCCAGGTTTGTAAGAGGAAAACAAACAAATAAAATCTCAAACTCACCAGCCCTACTAGAGTCAAGAATTTGTCTTCATTCAAGCGTAAAATGGTTTAATCACCCGAGGATCATAGGCACATGTAGGATGGTGCAGCTTTCTCCTTTTATGAGCTAACATACTATTTTTATAGATGTGACTAGACTGACTGGCAGTATCTCTGCTAACACTCCAGAAAATATCCATACAATGACATGACATCCCTCTCACAGGTCCTAGAAAGAGTGCTTAATGTCTAGGAGTTTTCATTTATAAAATATCATACCTATATGTAAGAGCCTTGACATTTAAAAAAAAATCCTTATTTTGTAGAATTACCTAATAGCTGGGACCAGTCTGAAATATTTAACAAAATTTTACAAGGGTCTAGACATATAGTTCTCAACCTTCCTAATGATATGACCCTTTAATATAGTTCCTCATGTTGTAGTGACTCCCAACCACAAAATTATTTTTATTGCTACTTCATAGCAGTAATTTTGCTACTGTTATGAATTGAAATGTAAATATATGTGTTTTCTGATAATCTTAGGTTACCATTTTGAAAGGGTCATTTAACTCCCAAAAGGGATCACAACCCACAGGTTGAGGACTGCTAGTCTAGAATATTTATTATTAAATGACAACACAGGAGTCACCAGAAACTTCATATGAGTAGTGCTCTTGCCAAAAGTAGTGCCATTCTTAAGTTAATCCTTCAGGGAGAGGAATTATTCCATAATTATTTTCCCAGCTTCTAATCTAGAACCTGGGAGGTAGGACCAATAGATACCCGAATGATACTCTTGAGGAGACAGGTTTTTCTTTCTACCATATGGGTCCTACTCATCAAAATCATGTCATCAGGCTTAACAACAAACATCATTACCCACAAATTTACCTTGTCAAAATCTTATTCTCCTTGACAAAATTTTGATTATGAAAAAGTGTCACAAGTATGGATAGTTAAATGAATCCATTAGATATTTACTGTTGTAGTTTCTAAAATATTACAATGTACATAACATTATTTAATAAAACGTGTAGCTAGCATTGAAACTTGTCTTTAGTCATTAAGCTCAGAAGAAAATGTCTTTGAGATTTCACTCTTAGTGGCTAAGGAACTACCATTCATGTCATTCTACCATCCTGCATCCAGGTGCCATCACAACAATGCTGTCCCATGTATCTGCTGAACATGTGGTGGGATTTTTATTGTAGCCTGAGGGGAAATATTCACAGGAACCATGATCCAATTGTTCCTTGCTAGATGGGCCTCCCTGTATGTTGACCTGGCAGGGGATTTACTTAAGTCTGTGGGCTTGGCAATGGCTCATCCTACACCTTCTGAACCTCTGAGGTTAGTTTGTAACTTGGAATTGCTTTTATGTGCTATAGCAAATCTCAAGGCAGATTCAATGACTTTCAAACATTCTCATCTCATGTGTAAAGCAAAACTATCCTACTTTTTTTTATAGTAATGAGTCTTTCCATCATAATGTCCCCTGTGAGATTCTTCTGTCCCAGACCAGTGTAAGGCAGTATACAAAGTAACCCTGCAAAGTGTTTGATGGAAGAACAGGGCCAAATTTCCTTTTCTTTGATTACTTGGGGCTGACAAGGTGCAGATCCAGGTTTATCTCCATGACTGATAGTTAAGCTAATCTGTTTGTTTCCTAATATGTTTGTTCAATGATCTGAGAGAAGGAAATCTGTTCTGAACCTCAGTCAAGATTTCAAAGAATATCTAGAAGAAATTGTTTTTTGATTTCTTGCCCATGTCAACATGCAAACCATACTGAATCCCAGTGACTTTTTCCTGACAACTCCTACATCTATTCCCCACTGCCAGGTTCTTTCCTTTCCCATGCCAGAATGGCATCCATAGGCCTTAGGCTGCTGACCCCCATCCCAGAGAAATTACCTCTAAAAGTAGCCTCTGACTGAAATATTTAAATCCTATTTTTTTGAGACATGGTCTCACCATGCAGTCCCAACTATCCTGGAACTCATTATACAGACCAGGGTGGCTGTGAAAACACAGAGATCTGTCTGTTTTTTGAGCTGGGTTTGTTTGAAAGTATACACTATATTACCCATCTCTGCATCATACACTTGCTATAGTTCTAGGTGTCTTCTGAGAATCCCAAATGACAAATTATCCATGATCACACATCTCTTGGTTCCCCATAATTTTGCATAGAAGGGTGGCACATACCTCTGGTCACTTTTTCAGGGAACAGTATAGTCAGTCCTATAAAATAATACTGTGTGGAACTGGTTCTTCTTTCCCCAGGATCATGTGCTAGAAAATATAGAAATGAAAGGTTATTCTTATGAATGTTATACATACATTTCCTTGAGCAGAAAAGATAGTCAGGAGTTATACTATGTGTTTTTTTCCCATTCCCTCTACTCTTTTATGACTGTACATGCCTCTGTGGGAAGAGTGTGTAGATCACTTGCTGTAACTGAAGCTGGAAAAGTAATACAGAACTGCTCATGAGCCCTCAAGTATGAGTGCTAGAACCAAATGGAGAGTTTATAAGGGTTGAGGTAATGTGTTAGGGCAACTTGTGACTGTGTGAGTATACCAGGGCAAAGCCTCTTGCCCTGTCACACTGAGATTCTGATCTCACTCCAGGCAAATACACATAAAGGGCTCTTAGCTCAAATGTCTGGAACTGTGTTGAGTGTCCCATGTTTCAAATGTGAGACCCATGAAAATGTTACTCAAAGTAGAATGGAAATTTTTTCTTACAATGGCATGTAAAATTGACAGCCAAGCTAGGTTTGCAGAGCCTTCTAGTCTCAGGAATAACTTTTTTTTCCATTTTTTTTCCAAGCAAAGAGAACTCACCTTTACTTGCCAGAAAAAGCCATTCCATTATCTCTCACCCACCGCTGTTGTAATGTTCAAACAGTAGAAAACATCCTGGGCTTTACTTCTTGGAACCTGAATCTAGACTGAACTGAAAAGATAAAAATTCATGTGAATCACACAGGTGCACACCTTAGTTGTCTTGATGAAAAAACCATTTCAACTCTAATACCTGTTGGTCTTTATCAGTAAGACTAGATAAGTCATTTATAACCCTAAACACTGTAAGAAAATTTATAGACATAAGTGAGCAATGGAGTAGAGAATGTCTAAACCCAAAAAAGGCATTGTTAAATATTGGTATCCTCCTCACCCATGTACAAGTTCCTAAGTCCTAACAACTGCCTCAGAAATTGTATATACCTGAAATAATTCTTTTTACCTTTTGAGTCACAGAAGGATGAAGTAGGTAGGCAGGACCCTTGGGCTTCTGTCACAACTGTGTGTGTGGTAGAGTTTCTTCCTAGCCAGCATGACTTGAAGGTTTGCATTGAATGGTACATGGATAAAACTTTGGGAACCTTCTCAGATAATTGTGTCCTCTATTTACTCTCTCCCTATCACAGAAAAACCTGTGATTTCTACTGTCCATCAGTTCTGTAGTAACAACAATTTAAAAGTTAGACTAGGAATTTTATTCTGTAAGCTTGTAACTAGGGGCTGCTAGTCAGGAGGAACACCTTTGGTTTATTCTCCAACACTACCTGCATTGCCTTAACCAGTCATGCCGTCTGTCTTTCTTCCATGGTCCAGATGATCTGATAGATTCAGGGCATGATTCTAGACACAGAAGAGAAAGTGGAGACTTCAATACGTGAAACCACCATTGAAAAGAGGCAAGAAAGAAAATGAACAGGAATAAGATAAGCCATGGGATCACAAACAGAATTGGGTGTTCTGCGAGAAAGGCAGAAAGAAAGGTGTGCAGAGCTGTGCTCTTTCTTCTATATATTTGTGTATTCACTGAAAAGATGGCAGCTTGTGCTACAATGGAGTGTGTTAGGAAACGGTCACATCCTGGAACTCTTACTAGCTTACTTTCTGCATACCAATTCAGACTTACTTCACTTGAGGTGTTAGTCCCTGCCACTGTCATCATTAGTATCTTTGTCTTACTTAGAAAAAAATAATGAATGAAGTTCACTAAAGGCTGACATCAACTTTCTTTCTATCCCCTGTCTCTTTCTCCAATATTGTCCTACCCACTCAGAGAGAACATGTGCAACGGGACCACAAATGAAGGTCTAGCTTAGATCCTGTTGCCATACTCTTGCAAGGAACTGAAGTCTTGATAGATATGATGCACAAGCAAGTTAGAAAGACTGTAGTGTCCAAAAAGGACCAATTAAGTCACTGGAAAGTGCTTTGCTACCTTGGGTTTATTATAGCTGAAAGGATGCTGTAGAGATGCAAAGTAGTTAACAAATTAATACAAGCAAAAATGAAGGTGCAAGATTTTTTTCCAATATGAATTGGTGTCTTATGATAAATCTAAAAATAACTGGGTGTCTGTGCAGGCTTAGTTTAGAGCAGTTGGAGATATATAATCACAGAATGTACACTCTTCTTGGAATATTCTTGGAAGATTCCATTGAATTGACCTTAAACTTATGATTCTTTGATTCTAGTGGGATGTCAAAGGGCAGATGATGGGAATAAAAATACCTGGATTCTCCTGTTGGGGCTTGTCAGAAGGAGGTTAAAGTATGCTTCAAATTCTTCTGCTAAATATATCTATAATTCTTCTCATGGACACAGGTTAAGTCTGTAGTTGGAGGAGAATGGTGGGGTATTGGGGGAAGAAGTTACTTTTCTTGGCTCTGGGACTCCTCAGAAGTAGCTCCCCAGCTGTATTTTACCCCTAGTTTTCTTGCTATTATTATTAGTCTGAGGTTCTCCTCCACAAAGAAAGTGATTGAGACCCATAACAAACAATGTCAAGAACAATGCAATGCCAACTTTTCCATTAGCTCTCAGCCACCCATGATTTTTCCTCCTCCCACACGTTAGACAATGAATAACTAGATAAGTCAGACCAAGCTCAGAAAGGCAAGGAGAACACATCCGCTTCTAAGTCTGCTTGTGATACTCTTTCTGCTCACCCAGTATGGGCAAGACCACTGGGTAATTAATGATGAAATAGAGAAAATGGGGATAACACAGTCTAGCTTCCCAAATCTCAGTGCCATTTCTTCATCACATCATATAGTGATACTAGACACTAAGGATTGTTTCTTTCAAATTCCCCTGGCACCTCATGATAGAGGGCATTTACTTTCACAGTATGGGAACCTAATATTCATAAGCCAGCAAGTAGGTACTAATGAACAGTTTTACCTCAAGAAATCAAAAAATAGTTTATCTATGTGCCAACCTTATGGTACCCAGGTACTGCTCAATGTCCCTAAAGACATCACCTTGGTACATTCTATAGGTGATTCATTTCTGGCACATCCTGATTCAGCCTATTTACAACACCATATTAACTTTGTGCTCTGTGATTAAGCCTTGTTAAACTTAATGGTGGCTCAAAATAAAGTTCAATTAGTAACCCCATTATTCCTTTTTAGAATTTATTTTGCCAAGGATATTCATCCTATTCTTTAAGTTACATGTGAAAGATAAACATTCATTAATAGAATTACAACAATTATGTGGAAGTGTAAACTGGCTTAAATCCTTCTTACTTATCCCAGAGTAAGAGATGAGAACATTGTTTTCCCTCTTAGAGGGCTCCACATGCTCTTTACAAAAAATAGAGCTAGACATGGAAGCAAGAAATGTATTACAAAAATATTTACTATGTTATTCAATGCCATCTTGCAGCACTGTAAGTCAGATATGCCCCTGCTAGCAATTATACCTTAGACAAAGGATTTTTAGGGCAACTTTGTCAATCTGGTCCCTTTTTGTAGATTCAATGGGCCCACTCTAATTTACATAAAGTGATCCTCAGATTTGACCAAACCTTCCACATGGGACTAAAGATATAGATATTAGCTCAAAAGACATATGGAAAAGGACCCAGATAAACTTAACATTTAATTTCCTCTAAGAAATATTTAGGGGCTGTTTGCATCTGCTTCTAGGAGATGGTGACTAGATTTACTAGCACATATCGATAATTATTTACCAAAAAGTAAGATTTTGCATGAGCTCCGATCTCTTTTGATTGACATTCTCATCTACTTGATCCCCTCATCCCAACCTATCCCACCATGCTACCCTAGCCTTTTCAGATGTCAAAAAATGAATTATGCATTCTTATTTAAAGGCAAGTTAAGGCAGATGAGACAACTGTGGTTCCACACAGTTGATTTTGATTCTGAGAAACTGAGTTATTAGCACTTTTAACATTTTGGTAAAATGTCAAAAAGAGTTTGTTCATTTTTTTGAGATAGTCAGTATTGACTAAGCTGTTTGAGTGTTGCCTTCCTCAAGAATAAAGGATACCCTTAAACCTATAGTCAACATCATGCTTTTGATACAGGATGTATTGAATCAAATAATAGAACTATGTTACTTATTGCATATTAGTTTCCATTCCATGCCACCAGGGATACTGGCTAAAGAAAATAAAATAACAGACGCCATTATACTAACAGCTACAGTTGACTTACTAGAACAGGATAGAACACTGAACCAGCACTTTCATCTCTCGCCTCAAATTTACATATATTTCTCCTAGAATTGCTAATTTCTCAATGTAAACACCTTTCCAAAATCTGTGCCACTTGTATACAACTTGCCCCCTTAGCATTCCTACAATGGCAAGGTTCAGTCCCTGAGACTTGATACCTAATGATATAGGGCAGATGGATGTGAAATCATTATGCTCCATTTGGTAACCTGAGATATGTGCATGTGATGATTGATGCTTGATCTAGGTTTGTGTGTGTGCTGGCATTGCCTGGAGAAAAGGCTTCTAATGTTATAAAGGTAATTAAGTCAGCCATGCTGGTTATGAGAGTGCCTTGGGACATTAATACTGATAATGATTCCAGTAATGTGTCACAAAAGCTCCATAAGTTTTGGGGCCTCTAGAAGATATCTCATACAACAGGCATTCCTTACAACCCACAGTGACAAGTTATTGTGGAGAGAGCTAATAGAACTGTTAAGGATCTCTTAGCAAGTATATTATCACCAGAAGCTAAGAGATATCTTAACCTATCTGTGGTGGAAGTTTTCTTTCACATCAATTTGCTCAACTTTGATAATATTGGATTGAGTCTAGCATATAAGCATTATGCCTATTTACCTAGGGAAATGCCACTTCCACTGGTCAGATGGAAAGATTGATCCCCCTTTTCTCCAGTGGCAATCACAGTCCCCGCTGTTGAGCTGAGAGTAAGAGTATATTAGTGTTTTTTTCTCAGAGTGCAACAATGATCATATGGGTATCCTTCAGAGATGTTCATCAAGCAATGAATCATAAAACTTCAGCCATAAGAAAAACCTCAGTGGGCAATAGATTTTTTTTTCTTGATGTACTAATTTTCCTCACTTTGGTTGAGGATTTAGGGGCTCTTGAATCATTGTCCCCTATTTTTTCCCTGGAACTCTTGATTCTCCTCCATTCCCAAGTTTATTTACCAGCAATATGAGCTTGGAACTGTTGTTCATTAACCTGGTAACTACTAAAAAGAATAGAAATGCACGGTACTTCACCTTATCCTAAAGATCCTTGTGTGAAGTTATATAAGATTTTCATGGTAACTTCACCAGTGGAACTATGTTGGGCCAAGTGTACTTCCCTTCTTTGTTATATACTAAAAACTTATTGGAGCCTTCCTAGATAGCCTGTCTACTATTAGCTTGATGTGCAAAAGTGCCCAGTTTTTCTACTTTGGTAAGTATTTCCATTCCTTGAGATCATTGTCAGCCATCTCTGTTTCCTAAATCATACCCAGTGCAATGCAACAGCAGACATTATGCTGAATTCTGAAATTGGGATTATAATTATATTCTTGTTTGTAGTGAGGATCAGGTGTTATTTGACTTGACCTAGAGGTGTGGTCTTTAAATCTTGAGAAACCATGCATGGGGTTTGGTCAGGTGAGTCTAAGACTTGGTCCATGCTGTTCTTTCTTCCTGTTCATTCTTTTGCACTCTTAAAAAGAAGATCTAAACCATTGCCACCACTGTCATGTGAAACAGTTCAACTATCCAAAAAATTGCTCTAAGGCTCAATCTTTATATCAGTAAGTGTTTCATATAGACCCTTAATAAATAGTAATCCTTGTATATAATCAGCTACTAGTAAATAATTCCTACTTTACCTGGTGCTGAACATGGGGTCATTTATAGTATAAAATTTTTGACCCCTTTGGCCCAAGGTTAGTGCTCGCCCACAAACCCACTGCCACTTAGCCCCAAATAATGACTCAGATGCTTATGTTAATTACATATTGTTTGGCCTATGTTTAAGGCTTATCATTTGCTAGCTTTTGTATCTTAACTCAACTCATTTTTATTAATTTGTCTTGCCACATGGCTTATATGGTTTATATATCTTGCATTTTTTGGGTAGCTGGATTGTATTTTTCTTTACTACCTTTAAATGTATTTGTGCTTGGATTTTTCACCTCTTTATAAGCTGCTCTGCTATAGCCCCAACCAATTCCTTTATTTTCCATTGTTATTCACAGCATACACAAAGACATCCCACATTACTTGTCTTTGAAGGTATAATTTAAAGAGCATACTCAAGAATTATCCTGTATTATGGTAGACACTATAATAAATATAGATATGATCCCATCATGGACAATTGGGACTTATGTGGCCCATCCAATTGTCTTTATGTGTGTGAATGAGTTAAAGGGTGATAATCTCTATAATGGGACCTACTCCCATTTGAAACTGATTGATACCTCCTGGATCCTCCCATATGTGTTGTTGGGAGGGATGATGCTTTTAAAACTTCTGTTTAGGTGTCTCCTATAGCACATTTTCCAGAAATAAGCTTCCGCCAAGGTGACATTTTTAGTTTTAATGGCTCTCATGCACCAAGATCACAGTCCTCCTAGAGAGGTAATGTGTGCATGACTCACCAAAATTCAAAAGGCTACAGCCAAAGCTCATCATCAAGACTGCTCTCCAGGTATAATTCTACTGGGGGCCTGATAGCCAAGATGGGTAAGAGTTTGTTTTGCAGGTGATAGGAACAGTACAAAGGTGGGGCCAACAAGACCAGGCAGGGTAAGACATCCTGACTTCCTCTGTGTATGCCCCATAAAATAAAAAAATAAAATGATGGATACATGGGATATATAGGCCCTAGAGATTTCTAAAGGTCTCAGGGCCAGCTGGCCTCAACCAGTTCACACCAGTCACAACCAGTGACTTAAAGCATTAGTTCATGTCACTTTCTCATAAGCCATAAGGGCCCCTCTTAAATGTCTACTTCCTGATAAGCCAGTCTGTAATCTGCCTTGGGTCCTTGACAACAAAGTCAGATTCTTAATGTGAGATGATCTGGATCAGCAAGAGATAACCACCGCATTTTAGCAGTAGATGCCAGCAAAGCAGAGCCCTTCATCCTGGCTGGGTAGAGGGCATATAGGCTTTCCCCTTATTCAAATAAATTGAACAGTCTTGTTTCAACTTGATACCAGAGTCTGAGTCATTGTATCCTTGCCTATTTGCTCCCTCTCCTAAGTGGATCTGGAAAAAAACTCAAAAGCAACAATGATGAACCCGCATTAGCAAAACTATTGATTATACAGGGAAGGCAGAGATATTAGAAATCATTTTTTAAACACTGTGTTCTAATATATTGTTATGCTTCTAGTCCTGTTACATTTTTCTATGGTTTTAGCTTCACCATTTCAAAAAGTCTTCCATTGTAACTGAGGTCCATCTTCTAAAGCTGCTATAACAATATCTTTCCAGCATTTATGGATAATTATAAGTTGACCATGAGATTAACATCTGCTTTTCAAATGGTGAGTACATGCCATATGTAACCATTATTTCCTTGAATCTCCTTATATTTAACATTTGCACAGAAGTCCATTTAGCTCTTGTACAAATGTTGTCACTGGAAATTTATATAACATTATTTGTATATTAAGTTGGCTGTTTAAAAGCTTTGGGATGTTTCTCTGTAATCTTATGATGCAATGTTGAGATTGATTTTCCTATAAATACTTCTGCCTTGGTCTTAGTATCTCTATGATTTGTTTTGAAAAATTTTTGAATACTTGCACAATTTCAGCCATAGTAACCAACTTTGCACTCATATAAACCAATTTTATTTTATTGCTCAATTATATTCATAGCAGCATTATCTGTAATAACAAGAACCTGGAAACAACCTAGAAGAATGAATGAAAATGTGTCACAATTACACAATGGAGTATTAGTCAACAGTGAAAAAAATGACATCCTTAAATTTGCAGGCACATGGATAGATTTGTAAAATATCCTTCTGAGCAAGGTATCACAAGTCTATAAAGATAGGCATGAGTTGTACTTACTTATCAGTGGATTTTAGAAAAAAATCAAAGAATATCCGGTATGAACTCCTGAACAGCTTGGGATCAGAAGGAACTTAAGACAGGCAACCAGGGATCTCCCTATGAAGAGAAAATAGAGATCTCCTTAGCAAATTGGGATCATAAAGGGTAGTGACCAAGGAGAGGTGGGAACAAATCATTAAAAAAGGAGATGGTTGAGTGAAAGGAGCAACAAAGAGGAAACAAAAAATATGGATATCTTGATAGAGGAAGCCAATGTGGGATTGGAAAGAGACTGGGTGGTATGGAAACCTTCAAGAAATCATAGGATGTCCCTATCTAGGACCCCAATCAGTAGTGAATAGGGTGTCTAAACAGGACTTCCCCTATAACTCTAAGTGTCATTATAGAACCTACATCCAGCAATGAATAGAGGCAGAAGCAGAGATCTATAGCTAAGTACCAGCTTGAGCTCCTGGTCCAGCTAAAGATCTATATGAGCAAAGGGATAAGGATAGGGATTATGAGGAGGAATCTCATAGAGACAGCTGCCTGAAGCTCCAGGGAGCTCACTGAATAAAAATCAGCCACTGAGGAATCATCAGGAAGAGAAGATAAACCTTCTAAGTGTAGATGACTGTTGATTGGCATGGGCAATGTGTAGGAGTTACACCTTGGAGTAGGATCAGACTATGTTCCTATGCATGAACTAGAAAATTGAATCCCATTTCCCACAGAGGAACACCTGTCCCAGTCCTAATATTAGGATGAGGGAATCAGACTTACCTTAAATGGATATACCAGAATGAACTGACCCCTCATGGGACTCCTTGCCCTCTTTGTGGAAAGGTTGGGAGTATGGGGTGGGTGGAGGCTGAGAGAGGTGTGGGAAGGATTGGGAGGAGAGAAGGGAGATTAAGCAGGGGGATACACAGAAAACAAGCCTTTTAAATACAAATTTTAAAAAAAGGAAAAAAGAGAAAACAGTTTAATCTTACTTACACTTCAAGATCACAATTTATAATAGAGGGAGACATAACAAGAGCTCAAGGTAGAAAAGTTAAAGGACGTTGCTTACTAGCTCATTCACACGCTAATACTTAGTTTCTTTCTTAAATGATACAAGACCACCTAAGTAGGAACCTTAGCGCCAGTGGGATGGGTCCTCTTAAGTCAATACTGATAATTAAGACAAGCTTCCCCCCACACACATACAGAGACATGTCCATAGTGCAATCTAATCCAGACAATTTTTTAGTTAAGGCTCTCATTGCAGAAACCGATAGCCTGTCTCAAGTTTACAAAGTTAACTATAATATGGCATTTGGGTAAGTTAGTTATAAATAGCAAAGTGTATGATAGAGCAGGACAAGTAACACCAATGAAAAGAGAAACAGGTGGATACCAACTGAATTAAGTACCAAAATATAAACAGAGCCAGAGTAGTATAGGTACTGGAGTGAGTATCACATGTAGGGCCAAAATGGACAGAGGGTAACCATGTTTCTCAGGTTAGGAAGTTTCCTGAAATTCTTGGTCCTGGGTTCCCATGAACTTTTTCGCATGTATTATGCCATATGATATGCTTCAGTGAACAAATTGACTCGCCACTTGAGAAGTTAAATACACCTTCTTACATTGTCTTGTATTTGAAAATGTAATTCCTTTTGAACAATTCCAATTTGGTGTTTATAGATCAGCTGAATAAAAATTTATGAAGACATTTATCAAAATATATAAGCATGTTGGAAAAGACAATGTAACATGAACATTTGCATTTGTGTCATGGTATTTTGATGTAGCAGGGATCTTTAAACCCTTAATATGTTAGGGCTAAGATGATAAGTTTGAGGAAAAATAAAAATATTTTATATCATAGAGCTTCAAAATAACACTAAAAATATTTTGAATCAATGTGTAACAAAGGGAAATTTGGGCTTTGTTGAGTAAAGAGTGCTGTAGAAAGTTATTCCTTTGCATTTCCTGCATAAATACTGAGATTGTGAGCCTTGTAGTATTTGATTTTTGTGGGTGGTTTGTTGACCTGCCCAAATTCTCTGTCCTAGTCAGTGTACCCAATTTCATGGACTGTTGTTGGATTTTGAAAGCTCAGTTGCTTATTCTTTACAAATTTCCTCTATACAGAAGTGTATTTGCTTTGTCCACTTGTCAAACTCTCAACTTATATGTAAACATCAAATAATGAGTGTTGACTCTTGGATTAAGATAAGTATCAGGTTGTACACAATATATTTTGTACAATATAATTTGTACACAATATATTTTATAAATGTGACATTGGCAAAACAATTCTGTAGCTGAGATAACATTTGTGTTAGTATTTTTCTCCTAACTTTACTGATTTTCTTCATTTTCTCTAAGTTTTAGAGAGTGTGGTGTTATACTGGGTTTCAAACCCATGACCTCATGAATTCTAGGCAAGTATCTTAGCACAAATCTACTCCTCCACCCTTATTCTCTAAGTTTTAAGTGGAAACAACCCCATCATTGGGAATGGAGTTCACAAACAAGATGAGCCAGATTGGCCTGGAAGAAACACAACAGTTTTTTTTTGTCAATTATAAAAAGTATGTGTCTCTATTTTGGGGGATTTTAGACAATTTATACATATAACAAAATTTCATAATGGTACATCCTAAACAACTAATAAAAAACAATTAAGTTTACATTTAACTCTGTAGTGTATCTGTTTTCTGGATTAGAAAAATGTAACATGGGTCTAAATCCTAGGCCTGGAAACACTTCTGCTGGCTGGTATCCCCAAACCCACCCATCACCTTGCTACCTCAGTACATTTCTGAGACACAGGCTTCTCCAGGCCCTATTAGATTAAAAGGTGAGTGAAACTTCACCCAGCTCCAGACAAAAAGCCCTGTCTCCAGGACATACATACAGTGCACGATCTGTGCACCTTCACTAAAACACATTCTTTCTATAGTTCCAGGCCAACAGAGAAGATTCCTGTAGGCTAGAACCTTCCATCAAATACACAGTTTGTTGGAGTCTGAAATCTATAAGGCCCACCTCATTCCCCTAACCCACCATGTGACCTCAGCACAGTTTTCTCTAGCTCTTATTATGTCAAAAGCTCTCATTGTATTAATATTTATGTATGGACCAAGAGCAGATTCCTGAGACACAGAAATAGCCAGCTCTTGTCCTCTGTGACACATAATATGCCAACTCCAAGTAGACCAAGAGTTCAGATTGAACCAAGAGAAGCATCTTGAGACAGAGACATAGCCAGAGCAGATAGGAACAAAATAAGCTCCCTGGGATACAGATAAATTCTACTCTCATCCAAGGAAGTAATAGGCAGACACCAGTGCAAGAATACATGTTACAACATAAAGTGCAACATGGCACCACCAGAGTCTAGTGATTCTACAATAGGTAGACCTGAATATTCCAATGAAGAAAACACAGATGGAATCAACCTTAAAAATAACTTTACAAAGATGATAGAGGCTTTCAGAAGGAAATAAAAAAATTCTTTAAAGAATTAAAGGAAAAAGAAAACTAATAAAAATTGGAAGAGATAAATAAATCTCTTAAATAAAAATTTTTAAAAAGCAAGAAAACACAGTTAATCAGGTGAAAAACAATTTTCAACACTTAACTTTGAAATAGATGCAATAAAGACACAGTTCAAGGAAAATCCTGGAAGTGAAATGTCTGAGGAAGGAAACAAACAGGAACTACTGATGCACACATAACCAAAACATGCAAGAGGTGAAAAAGAGAATCTTTTGTATAGAACATTCTTTAATTGAAATAAATTCATCAGTCAAAGAAAAGACTAAAGCCGAAAAAGTCATAACACAAAACATTCTGAAAATCTGGGACACCATGAGAAGACCAAATCTAAAATTAATAGTAACAGAAGAAAAAACAGAATACCAAGTCAAAGGCACAGAAAACATATTCAACAAAATCCTTAAAAAATGTCCTAACCTATAGAATGAAATGGTTATAAAGATACAGGCTTACAGAACACCAGATATCTAGACCCCCCCCAGATCTACCCACCACATAATAAAAAGGCTACTGAACATACAGAATAATGACTATTCTGAACTGCAAAAAAGCCAAGTAACTAATAAAGACAAACTCATCAGAATAACACTTAACTACTCTATGGAAACAACAGAAACCAGAAAGTCTTGGGCAGATGTTATACAAACACTAAGAAACCAAGAATGCCAGCCCAGACTACTATACCCAGCAAAACTATCACTCACCACAGATGGAGTAAACAATATGTTCCATGATATAACCAGATTTAAATAATACTTATTCAGAAAGCAGTCCTACAGAAAGCTTTTAGAAAGCATTAAAATGAAAACTCTAATATAAGGAGGCTAGATACACCTGTGAAATGCAAAGCAATAGATAATCTCACAGAAGGAAACTCCAAAGAAGGGATACAGACACACTACTATTAAAATAATAGGGACTAAAAAATCAATGGTCATTAATATTCCTTAATATCAATGGATTCAATGCACCTATAAAAAGACACAGGTTAACAGAATGGAAAGAAAAACAGGATCTGCCCTTCTGCTTTATACAAGAGACATGCCTCAACTCCAGACTGAGTAAAGGGTTAAAAAAGACTTCTAACCAATGGACTTAGCAAGCTGGTGTTGTTATCTTAATATTTAACAAAATATAATTCAAACTAAAATCAATAGAAAGACATCAGAAAGGACATTATATATTCATCTCAGAAAAATTTATCAATATGAAGTCTCAATTCTGAACATTTATGCCCACAATACAAGGACACTCATATACGTAAAAGAAATATTACTAAAGCTTAAATCTCACACCAAACCCCACACATTAATAGTGGAAACTGTAACACACCACTATCGCCAATTGATAGGTCTACCAGATAAAAACTTGACAGGAATAAGGGACCTAACAGATATTATGACTCAATGAACTTCACATGTATTCCAGATATGCAGGATTGGCTTAACATATTAAAATCTGCCAATATCATACACCATGTAAACAATCTGAAAAAATAAACACATGATGACCTTATTGGATACTAAAAATGCTTTTTGACAAATTCCAACACTCCTTTATCAAAGACCTGAACATAAACCCAGCTACACTGAACTTGATAGCAAAGAAAGTGGGAAATACCCTTTGGTGCATTGGCACAGGAGAGCAATTCCTAAATATAACACTAATAGCACAGACACTAAGAACAACAATTAACAAATGGTACCTCTTGAAATTGAGAATCATCTGCAAGGCAAAAGGCATAGTCAATAAGACAAAATGGCAGCCTATAGAATGACAAAAGATCTTCACCAACCCTTCATATGACAGAGGACTGATCGCTCAAATATATAGAGAACTCAAGAAACTAGAGGCTAAAACCCCAAATGATTCCATTTAAAAATGGGGTTCAGACCTAAAAAGAAAATTCTCAGTAGAAGAATTACAATTGGCTGAAAGACATTTAAAGAATTACTTAACACCATTAGCCATCAGAGAAATGTAAATCAAAACAACTTTGAGATACCATCTTATACCTGACAGAATGGCTAAGATCAAAAACACAGATGACAGCCTATTCTGGAAAGGGTGTGAAGCAAGGGGAATACTCCTCCATTGCCAGTGGGAGTGTAAACTTGAATAGTCACTTTGGAAAGCAGTATGGCAGTTCTTCAGAAAACTGGGAATCAATCTCCCCAAGGATCCAGCAATATCACTGTTGGGCATATACCAAAGGGATGCAAATTTGTACCCCAAAGGCATTATCTCAACTATGTTCATCGCAGCATTATTCATAATAGCAAGAACATGGAAACAACATAGATGCTCCTCAATTGAAGAATGGATTAACAAACTGTGATATATCTACACAATGGAGTACTACTCAGCAGTAAAAAAAATTGGCATCCTAAAATTTGCAGTCAAATGGATGGATTTGGAGAATATCTTCCTGAGTGAGGTACCACCAAGCCTAGAAAGATAGGGATGGGATGTATTCACTCATAAGTGGATTTTAGACAAAAAGCAAAGTACCTGGGCTGCAAACCACAACCCCTAAACAGTTTGGGAGTAGAAGGAACTTAAGAGAGACATCCAGAAATTCCCCTAGGAAGAGAAAATAGAGAAGATAACCTTAGCAAAGTTGTGCCATAGCAGGTTGCAACCAACAAGTGTTGGGAACAAATCATGAAAGAAGGAGATGGTTGGGTGAGATGAGCAACAAAGAGGGAAAAATAAAGAGATGGATATCTTGATAGAGGAAGCCGATGTGGGGTTTGAAAGAGACTGCATGCTAGTAAAATGTCCAAGAACTCACAGGATATCCCTGGCCAGGTCTCCAAACAATAGGAGAAAGTGCCTAAACAGGACTTCCCCTATAATCAAATGAATAGCCACCCTAAGTGTCATCACAGAACCTACATCCAACAGAGAATAGAGTTGGAGGCAGAGATTCATGGCTGAGCACTGGGCCAAGCTCCTGGTCCAGCTGAGATTGGGGAGGAGAGTCTGTATGAACAAGGGAATAGAGATTATGAGGAAAATTCTCATAATCAAGGCTAGCTGGACCTCTGGGGAGTTCACTGAATCAAGAATAGCCACTGGAGTTCCATCTGGAAAAGGAGTAGGCAACTGTTGTCTGGCATGTGCAGTATGTGAAGCCTCAAGGGGTGGGATCAAACTGTGTTCCTGTGGGCCAGAACCTTGGAGCCCATTCCCTGCAGAGGACCACCTAACTCAGTCTTGACTTTGAAATGAGGAAATTGGACTTGCCTGGAGTGGATTGCCACACTGAGCTGACCCACCTTGGGACTTCTTGCTCTTTGAGGGGAGGGGATGGGTTGATGGGGAGGGGGAGGCTGAATGCTGACTAGGAGAGATTGGGAGGAATGAAGGGAGGGGGAGCAGGGATACATGGATAAAAAAGATATTTTTTTAATGAAAACAATAAAATGGAAAAAGTAAGTCAATGGCAGGTTACATATATGAATATGGTTCCATAACCATACAAAAGTTACAAAAGAGCCAAAAAAATGCCTATTACTTACTGGCATCATAGCCCTGATAGCATCACAGGACAGGGCACTGTTGTGATGACTCTGATGGTCACAAGCACACTGAAAAACTAGTCCTGTCTAAACATTAAACATACCATTCTGTAGAGTAAACAATATTTGACAATAAAAATAAAACATTATTAACTTAAATTCTTGGAGAGATCATGGATACATGGAAAATACTTAAAAATAATAAAGGCCACATACAGAAAGCCAACTGCTAACATCAAAACTAAATGGAGAGAAACTCAAAATAATTCTACTAAAATCAGAAAGAAGACAAGGTTGTTCACAGTTCCTACAGCTATCCAATATAGTACACAATGTTATAAGACAACAAAATGAGATCAAGAGGGTACAAATTAGAAAGGAAAAAGTCAAGTTATTACTATTTGCAGGTTATATACCAGTATACATAAGTTATTCCCAAAATTCTGTGAGGGAACTCTAACAGTTGATAATCACCTTCAGAAGTATGACAGGATACAACATTAACAAAAAAAATCAATAGCCTTCTTATACATGAATGTTAACAGATGTGAAAAACAAATGAGGGAAACATCACCCTTTAAAACATATGCAAATAATTTCAAATATCTTGGGATAACTATCCATAGCTGTAAAAGACCTTTATGAGAATAACCTTAAGTTATGGAAAAGAATCAAGAAGATATCAAAAACGAAAAGATCTACTATCTCAAGTAGGTAGGATCAACATGGTAAAAATGGCAATATTACCACAAGAAATCTACAGATTCAAATCAATTCTCAACAATATCTCAGGACAATTTTTCACAAGCCTCAAAGAACAATATTCAACTTTATTTGGAAAACAAAAAACCAAAGATTGTCAAAATAATTTTGTTAAAAAAAAAAACAAACAATTTTTGGAGGCGTCACCACCCCTGCGTTAAAGCTCTACTATAGAGCTACAGTAATAAAAGACAGATTGATACTGGCATAACAACAGACTTCTTAGTCAATAAAATCAAATTGTATACATTGACATTAATCCACAATCTACGAATATCTAATTTTTGGCAAAAAATATACAATGGATAAAAGAAAGAATCTTCCATAAATGGTGCTGGCATAACTTGATGGTAGCATGTAGAGGAATGCAAATAGATTCATATATATTATCCTGTGTAAAACTCAATTCCAAGTGGATTAAAGTTATCAACATAAATCGAGTTATACTGACCTTCAAAAAAATGTGGAAAATAGCCTTGAATGCATTGGCACAGGAGAGCATTTTCTAAATAAAACACCAGTATCACAGACACTAAGAGCAACCCTTAATACATGGGACCTCATGAGATTGAGAATCTTCTGCAAGGCAAAGAACACAGTAAGTAAGACATTACAGCCTATAAAATGGGGAAAAATCTTCCTCAACCCTTCATCTTACAGAGGACTGGACTGATCTTTAAAATGTTTAAAGAACTCAAAAAATTAAAGATCACAAAAACCAAATAACCCAATTAAAAATAGGATGCAAAGCTAAATAGAGAATTCTCAGCAGAAGAATCCAAAGTGGCTGAAAGATATTTGAAGAATTGCTCAATATTCTTAGCCACTAGAGGAATGAAAATTAAAATAATTCAGATATTCTAATTCTGCTAAAATGGCTAAGGTCAAAAACACTGGTTACAGCATATGCTTGAGGAGTTGTGGAGTAAAGCAAACATCCCTTTATTGTTGGTGGGAATGTAAACTTGCACAGTCATTTTGGAAATCAGTATGGTGGTTTCTTAGAAACCTGTGAGTCAATCTACCAGCAATACCATTCCTAGGCATATCAAAGGATGCACATTCTTACTCCAAGGACATTTGCTCAGCTATGTTCATAGCAGCATTATTTGTACTAGACAGAACCTAGAACCAGCCTAGATATCCCTCAACTTAATAATGGATTTAAAAGAAAAACTGTTGTACATTTACACTATTACTACTTGGGAGTAAGAAAAAAATAACATTTTGAAATTTGCAGGCAAATGGATGGATCTAGAAAATATTCCAAGTGAGTAAACACAAACCCAGAAAGATAAAAATTGTATGTACTTACTCATAAGTAGATTTTAGAGGTAATGTAACCAGGCTAAAATCCACAAAGCCTGAGCATCAAGGTCACAAGAAAGAACTTAAAAGATACATGCATGCATCTCCGCCCCCCCCCATGGAAAGAGGACATATAAAAAAATCTCATGAGTAAGTTGGGACCATGGAGAAATGTGAAAAGGTGGGTAGAAAGAGAACATGAGGTAATGGGATGGTTGAGTTGGGGGATCAACAGAGAGGGAGAACAATGAAATAGATATTTTGATAGAGGGAGCCATTGTGGGATTAGAGAGAAACTTGGTGCTAAGGAAAATACCCAAGACCTTACAAAGATGACTCCAGCTAAGACTATAAACAATAGTGTAGTGTAGAGGGTCATTAAACTGGCCTTCCCTTATAATCTAATTTATGACCCTCCCAATTGTCATTACAGAACCTTCTTCCAGCAATTGATAGAAGTAGAGGAAGAGGTCTATATCTCACCACTTGGTTGAACTCCAGTTCAGCTGAATAAAGGAAGGAGAGATCAAAGGAATAAGGATCATGATAATAGAACCCAAAATGATAGCTGACCTGAGATATTGGAAGCTGACTAACTCTGGAATGATAGCCAGGGAACCTACATGGAACTAAACTAGGCCCTCTGAATATGGATGACAATAAAATGGCATCGGTAATTTGTGGGGGCTTTGGCAGTGGGTCCAAAAGTTATTCCTGGTGCATGAGCTGGCTTTCAAGAGCCCATTCCTAACGGAGGGATATTTCAATCAACCTTGATACTGGGGGGCAGGACTCAGTCCTACCTTAACTTGATATGCCAGACTGTATTGACTCACTCTGAGTGAGAGTCCTTAACTTCTCTAAAAGTAGATAGAGTGATGGGGTGGGGAGAAGCTTATGGTGGGCTAGGAAGAGAGGAGGAAGAAAGAACAGTGATGAGTATGTTGAACAATTTTAAATTAAAAAAGAAAATGAATCATGGTGATTGAGAATGGCTCTGTTTTAAAAGCTACATGAAAGTACATAAAAACTGTTGTCAACACTTTGCAGATTATTTTTAAAATTTAAAACTAAACAGCATTTAAAATAATCTATTTATTTTTTGACATTTTATTTAATGTTTAGGTTTGTGGAAAACTGATACACTTGTATCAGTTTACACCTGATACACTTATACACTTGAATTATACAACAATGATGATCTAGTTCATTTATCTTGTTGACTTTTTTTTTTTTACTTCTGGAGAACTTATTTAGATTATATTAGATTTCTTTGTAGATCCTCTGGATATTATTCTAGGTAGCCTTGGATGCAGCATAGGCTGTTAGGACTAGAGCATCTTCTTCTTGGAACCTTGTATTGAGGACACTTTGATCATAACATCCAGATAGGCAGCAGATGAGATGCGAAATGTTTAACTAGGCAAGAATAGCAAACAGGTGCACTCAAATAAGCAGTACTAAGTCTCCACAGAATTCACATGTGTGGAGATAGAGAAAGAAGCTTACATTCAAGAGATCCAATCAAATACCAGAAAAGCAAAATATCTCTCTCCCTCCAAAGACTGAAACTTGCATCCAAAAGATAAAAGGTTATGTGAGGATACACTTTTTCTTCTAGGCTAAAAACTACCAGAGCTAGTATTATGCTCTGAATAAATTCAACATTTGTTGCTCAGGGCTGGAGTCAAACTCAGTCTTATGCGTGATTTTTGAATTCCCTAACACCATGCTATGCTTCCAGCCCCACTCAGATAGTGAGTTTTCCTGTAATATCCCTCTCTCCCTCTCCCTCTCTCACACAACACCCACTCTTTCTCTTTCTCTTTTTCTATGTCTCTCTTTATCCCATTGAAGGGCCTAGAATGCAGCTTTGAAGTTGCTCTTCTGAGTAGACTTATTTTTATTACTCCTGGTTTAGCTGCCACCAAGAAATTTCCAGGAATCTATAGTTCTAAAATTAATGTAATAGTCATGGTCTTAGTATTGTAAGTATAATGGAAACACAATTTGAACTACTTTCTATTTTATTTTTCACTTGTGAATTTATTTTTTTGACTTCCTTGCTTTCTTCATTGTTACTATTCTGTTTTTTTTTTTTTTTTTTTTTTTTTGGTCCCAACTCCTGTAACTCAATACAACCACTGTGGCTTTCTAATGGATAGTTTGGCTCAGATGTGATTGGCTCTCTCCCCTAAAATTTTTTGGTCTGCAGAATTAGCCTAGAGCATGGTGATGGGTAGTTCCTAATAGAAGGTGTGGAACATATTAGGGGCTTTTTTCACTCTTTATTGTGACTAATGTGAATCTCACAAAATAAGGTATTTCTTTCAAAAATATACTCATTTTATATGCCCAGCTTTTTCACATAAGTGAAATTGCCTTTACATTTATCTTCATTGTTGTAGTTTAGCCAGGGACCTTGTCATACCTTTTAGGCCTCATAACCATTATCATGATAAACACAATCCCTATACTGTATAAAGTACCTAGCTTTAGATATATTGTTCTGACAATGGAAAGCAGACTAATAATGGATGTTCTGGAAGGCCTTCTCTTTGGGTATTTCTATTGTTCTGATGATCCCTGTACTTCTGAGTTGTATCTCAGAAGAGAAGCAGTACTAATTTCTACTCACTCAGACAGTATTAGCAATAACCTCTGACATAATAGAGGTTGCCATCTGAAAAGAAGGTAGAGAAGACTGCATTTATTTGCCACAGACTTTATATAGGTAAGCATACAAATATTATATAAAAAACAACAGCAGTAACTATAGTTACTGTAGTAACTGCTATTAATAATACTAACAACAACGATTATGGTACTTGATTTTCTGAGGTGTAGATTACAGAAATATTGAAGCTTGTATGTTTTACATGTTTTTATCTGCCCAACTTTCCCCTCCACTAATCTCATCTTCTACCTCTGGATGTTCTCAAAACACTGATAGGCTACATGCATTGTACTCTGATCATATTTACCTCCCTTCAACTCTTCCTGAGCCCATCCTATGCATTTCCCTTCCAACTTCATGCTTTAAAAATAACTCATGGAGTACATTTTTTTTCTTTCTATAGTAGCATGAATGTGGTGTTTCCACTGCAACATGGCCAACCCACAAAGACAGAACTCCTAAAGAAACTGATTTTCCCTCACCTAGAAGCCATCAGCTGTCAATAGTGACTCATGTATTGTTGGGGGCTGGCATAATATTCCTCCTTACATGTTAGAATGGTTATTGGCTTCATCTTGGGGATGTCTTTTACAGACATTCACATCTACTATGTGTTCATAAGAACAATGGTCATGTCAGGTCCAGAAGAAAGTGTTTCCCTGTAGTTCTCTATCCCTGGATCTTACAATCTTACCCACACCAATTCTTCAATATTTCTGAGTTTTGTGTGTGTGTGTGTGTGTGTGTGTGTGTGTGTGTGTGTGTGTGTGTGTGTGTGTGTTTATGTGTGTGTTATAAATGTTCCATTAAAGATTGAGTAATACACACTTATTCTTTTGACTCTGGCCAGTTTTTGGATCACATATCTTTTACTTTCTCCCTAAACCTCTGCTAAGGCCCAAGTTGCTGCCTTTTCCCTTCATGTAAATGTGTATCTTCATAATTTTTGTTTGTTGGGTGAATCTGTGGAATGAGTGTGGGAGAAGCATGAAATGAGGAGGAACAGCTTCTCTGTGGGTATTATTATAAGTACTACATATGGCAGTTTATAGAAAGGAAGCTGAAATAAAACAACTGTTCAAAGGCCAGTTTGTAGGAAAGTTACAGAATCATGATCTAAAGTGGAATAGACACTCTGATCTCAGGAAGACCTTCATTAATAAAGAGAGATATCACAGGTATTATGAAAAGTCTGCATCTTCACTTAAGGATAACATGGCCATGAAGTAAATGTCACAGTCCCTTCTGTTCTTAGAATCTTAGAACAGATATACCATTCTACTATAGGCAGCAGGGTGGAGTCCTAAGGGATATAAAGCCTTCCACCGAAGAGTATTAGGGAAGGTAGCATCATAGCACAAACAGTACAATGGGCCTGAAGGAAGGAACACATTCTGATATAGGAAATAAATGTGAGATTCTTGTTCTTACAATATTTTTAATGTTTTTTTTATTTTTGAGATTGTAATATAATTACATAATTTCTCTTTTCCCTTTCTTTTCTCCATTTTTCTCCTATATGTTCTTTTTTCTCCTCAATGCTCTTTTTGTAAATGCACTATCTCCTTTGTAATTAATGGTGTTGCATATATATGTATATATGTATGTATTATATATACACACATTCTTAAATAATAAAACAATATACTCAATCTATGTAGTAATATTGAATGTATGTTTTAGGGCTGACTATTCATTTTAGATAACCAATTTACATGCTCTTATCTGGGGAAGACTATTTCTTATTGCTCACACTCAGTATTCCTTAGTTTTCTGTGTTTCTTTGTGTAGTATTGAAACTCATTGACTTTTCCCATATGTATTAACATATCTAATATTGTCTTTGTTCAACTCATATGGGACAGTTATGATGTTGAGACTTTGTGCATGTAGATTCTGGAGGTCCTAGGAGACATAATCTCATAGACAAATCATTTCTCTGGCTCATACAGACTTTCTAGTTTCTCTTCAAATACGATTCTCAAGTCTTAAAGGCATCATTTGTACTGCAGGTGTATCAACTGCTTCTTGACTCTCTACAAGTTTGTATATTGATTGGTTGGAGTATTGTAGAATTTTCTCCAGCTGTTGCAAAGAGAAGATTTCTTGAAGTATAGAGAAGACTTCACTTATCTGTGGTTATAAGAACAAATATTTAGAATGTAGTTAGGAATTATGCTGTTCAAGTAAAGTGGTGGTTAGTTTTAGGTTTCTCTCAGAATCATGGGTTTACTAGCCTTGGGTAGTTTGCTACCTTTCTAGTAGCAGGCATACTTTTCCTCTTGCTATTTGGATTTTTTTCACAGTGAAAGTAGTATTATTCAGCAAAAACAAATATAACACATCTTTACATAGTTGAAATTGTATTCTACAACAGAAGTCTCTTTAGTGAGGCCTCCAAGGAAAATAACATATAAGAGCATAAAGGTAACATCAACACATCAAGGGATAATGCCTATCAGAGGCACAGAGAAAGCATCTGTAGAGTAGTAGAGTTCTAGATGGAAAGAGTCCTAGGCACAGTGTCCTCTTGGGTGAGGCTTCCAAGTAAAACAAATAGACAATAGATAGAGATGACATCATCAATCTGACACACACAGCAGTCTAATATTAACCAATGGGGGAACTGAACAATCACCCCAGTCCCCTGTGAAGGAGATCTTCTCTGCCCTCTTTAGGAATAAGATTCCCAGGGCCCTGGCTTCTCTTCCAACTGGAGCTGGCTTTATGTCATGGAATAAACAGTAGTAACATCTGTTGGGAATGGTTTGCCTTCTACCCAGTTTTACTCTTGTGTATTTTGCTGGTCTCTTCCCTTCCCATCACAGAGTTAGGGGCTCAGCCTATCTCCAGACAAGAGACCTCAGAGGACACTTTGAGACTAACATTGGATCTGAAATGGGGAGGGGCAACTCCACTTATAGAGACAGCTTCTCAGTGAGCTCAAACAGCACATTACAGTTTACTAAAATAACACAGCTTTGTAACTCCTTTACTTTATAAGCATTTAAATTTCTTTTACCTTGAAGCCCCTTAACTCTTATCTCAGAGTACAAAGATACTGCATAGCTAATTCTTTATTATATAAGCCTTTCATATTTTTAAGTTTAGTGCTTTACTTATTACTGATTTGATTAAATCAGAGATACAAACTTACATGTTATACTAGCCCTTCACAGGCTGTATGGATCTTTTCAGTTATGGAGTTGTTGGTGATTGCTTAGTGTGTGTGACACTATTGCACGTATACTTATTGTGCAAACTAGTCATTGTAGTCACTAATAGACATCATAGCTGGGAGGAGTTTTGGGTGCACTCCTCTTCTGAGAGCCTGCAATAGTGCTTTCTGTTACCATGAAAGCTAGTCTCGAGTGGTGAATCTTTCATATCAATTTGTCTGGGCCCTATTTCTGAAATGTGTGGTGTCTCTAGCAATAGGGATATACTTTGCTCTTCTGAATATCAACTATAGACTAAAAAGGCAGTTCATGCCCTAAATATAAAGCCTGGTCTGACTTCCAGAGGCCCTACAAACTATGCAACCCATACACCTATCACCTTTATTCAGAAGGAGTGGTTTGGTCCTGTGCAGGTTCCCAAGCTTCTAGTGCAGAGTCAGTGAGCTCCCAGTAGCTTGTATCAGCTCTCTCTGTGGGTTCTTCATCATTATCTTGACCCATTTGCTCATTTGTCCTCCTCCCTCTCCATGCCTGGACTACAGGAGTTAGGCCCAGTGCTTAACTGTGGATCTTTGCACCTGCTTCTGTCAGTTGCTGGATGAAGGGTTTTTTTAAAATATAACAATTAGAGTTGCCATCAATCTGAATTCAGTGGAAGGCCAGTTCAGATACTCTTTACACCATCACGTGAAGTCTTATCTGGGTCATTCTTGTGCACTCCTGGAAGTTTCCCTAGCACCAGGTTTCTCCCTAACACCATATTGGCTGTCTCTATCAAGATATCTCTTCCCTTGCTCTCCTGTCTGTCCCTCCCAACTGAACCAATCTATTCCCCCATTTTCTCATTCTCTCCTGCTTCTGCTTCTCTGAGTTTACTTAGGAGATATTATTTATTCATTTTTCCTACTGCAGTCCACGCATGTTCTTCTTGGCAAACTCCGTGCTCCTTAGCTTTTCTGGGATTGTGGTTTATAGCCGGATTGAGGTTTATAGCCTGATTGTCCTTGGTTTTACAGCTAATATTCACTTAAGGCTACATCTTAAAATCATTTTGATTTGAATCTCTCTTTTGTTAGAGGCAAGGAACAGTTTTTGAGACACTTCTTAGCCATTATTTTTTCTTTTCCTTCTTTTTGAATTTCTTTAATAAGTTTAAGTTATTTAGAGGCTCTGGATGTTAATTCTCTGTCAGAAGTATAGATGACAAAAATGTTCTTGCTTTCTGTCAGCGTTCTTTTCACAAAACCAATTGTTTCTTTAGCTGTGTGTGGGGTTTTTAGTTTTACAAATCCAACTTGCCATTTTTTGTTCTTAATTCCTTTCCTCTGCCTATTTCATGTTGGGTAGGAAACTTTCATTGGCTCCTTCTAGCAGCGATTCAGGTTTCAGAGTCAGTTTTGTTCAATATGATAAATACAGGTCTGGCTTTATTCTTCTGCATGTGGACACGTTTTGAAGATGCCTTATTTTCTTCAACATATGATAGTGTTATCTTTGTTATCTTTAACAAATAGTAATGGCTGCAGTTACGTATATTTATAATTGGGTCTCCAGTTTTGTTCTATTGTTTTCTATCTCTTTAATGTTTATATTTATTCCATTACAATTTTGCTTGGAATTTTTTTTTGCTTTATTTGCTATCTAGGATATTTTGTGATTTCATATAAACTTTGTTACTTTTTTCTATAAAAAATGAAAAATAAGATGTGGAATTTTATTGGATTATATAAAAATCTATAAATAAATTATGGCAAAATAATTGTTTTTACATTTAAATCTACTAATATATGAACAATAAATGTCTTTTCAGTTTTCCATGCCTTTCTCTACCTTCAGAAGTTCATAATTTTCATTGTAGAGGTTTTTCACTTCATTTGTTAGATTTATTTCTAAATATTTCGTTACAGAAACTATTGTTAATGAGGGTGTGTTTGTGACATCATCTGAATGGCTTTTGTTGATGTATAGAATATCTATTAATTTGTGCAAGTTGATTCCATATCCTTCCACATTGCTGAATTTATTATTTGTAGAAATTTTCTTGTAGAATATTTGGGATCCTTCATGTATCAGATCACATCACCTGTAATCAATATAAAAGATAATGACTTGATATTTTATATTGTTTGTAGATTTGCAATGATATGGACTATGGATTTCTTTTATTAGATCTGTGTCTAGTATGGACAGTACATGGCTGGAGCAGTAGAGAAGATTGCATGAGAGTAGGACTTAGAGGTTGATGTGGCTTAGGTGGAATGAAGTCAAACAGTTAGAGGTGAATTGTTTTCTAACATGTGTCCTAGCCTGAATCAGGAGTGTAGAAGTAGATTTGGCTTGGTGGAGAGGTTCAAAGTGGCATGGTAGCGGCCTGGTGGGTAGGTTAGGCAGTCTGGGTCTTGGCAGAATTCTTCAATATGGTTGAGTTATAGGCAGGGTTGGCTAGAGTAGGCCATGGTCCTGGATATAAGACCTGGGCTAGATCTAGGTTTGGGGAGGGGTTCATGGACAAGAAAATTAGGCAGACTTACTGGGCTAGACTGTGGAGATAGAGGTGCAAGTTCTGGCTGGGTGGGGCAGTTGAATGTGTTTCAGGGCTAATTTGAGTGCTCGCTCTCTAAGTTTTATTTTATTTTATGTATACAGATGTTTATGCATCATTTGCATGCCTGGTAGAAACAGAGGTCAGAAAAGGGTACTAGGTCCTTTGGAACCAGAGTTACAAATAATTATTTACTGCAATGTGGATGATAAAAATAAAGCCTAGGTCCTTTGGAAGAAAAATAAATGCTCTTATCTATTGAGTCATTCCTAAGCCTAAAAGGCAGATGTGTTCCTCACAATTTGCAACCCTAAATTAGCTTAATTCTTTTTACTTTACATAATCTTTTATCTGTACGTTCTTCATGGCAACATCCCTGAGACTGCCAGTCAAGGGGAAGTCTTCTGACTACTATTGTCCCTTACTTATCAGGCAGTCTCCATGACTGTGAAGTTATACTGGAGAAAATATTAAATCCTGATTGGTTTTAAACAGCTAGAGGATTAATAACAATTCCAATAGAGATTGACTGTCTCATGAGAGGATGCTACTAAACAGTAAACTATCTGCTTCTATGCTCCCAACTTAACAAGGCAAACTGGGCTATACATGTCTTTGAGTTTACTTTGTACAGTCTTTTGCCATTTAATTACTTTCATAGTCACTATTCTATTACTGTGAAGATACACCATAACCAAGGCAAATCATTAAAATATCATTTAATTGTGGGGTTGCTTACATTTTTAGAGGTTCATCTGTTATTATCATGGCAAGGAAAATGCTGCACACAGACAGAAATGGTGTTAAAGAAGTAGCTGAAACTTCACATCCAGATATCTAGGCAGAGAGTGACTCTGGGCTCAACATGGTCTCTGGCAACTTCAAATCTCATCCCCAGTAACATAATTCCTCCACCTAGGCCACATATCTTAATCATTTTAATTCTTTCAAATAGTGTCATTTCCTCACAACAAAAATTCAACTATATGAATTCATGGGGCCATTCTTATTCAAATTACTACAGTGATATCTCCATTAACAGTAGACTGTATATATGTTGGTTGGTTCCTTGAGGTTTTATCAGTTCATTACATATAAGAGCCATCTTTGTACATGTTTGATATTCACACAAAGATGATGTCACCTAATAAGACACTATCAGTATGAGTCTCTGTGACAAAGCAAGAGATGGATGTCTTTGAGTTCTAAGCTTTGTCATTACAGAGTTGTTGTATTCCACTCTCTTTCATGTTGGTTGATCATTTGCCCTCTTACCTAAGAAGATGTTGTTAGAAAATATCTCAGTAGCAAAAAAACTGAGAGAAACAATAAATTGGACCTCTTGAAAGTGAGAAGCTTCTGAAAACCAACCAACAAACCAATCAACCAACCAAAATAAAACAGTCAAAAAGACAAAACAGCAGCCTACAGAATGGAAAAAATATATTTACCAACTCTACACCAGACAAAGGGCAGGTATTTAAAATATATAAAGAACTCAAAGAACTAGACATCAAAATGTTAAATAATACAATTAAATAATACAATTAAATAATATAATAATACAATTAAAATTCAGTATACCTAGACAGAGAATTCTCAAAAGAAGAATTTCAATTAGCCAAAAGACACTTAAAGAGCTGTTAAATATTCTTAGCCATCAAGGAAGTGCAAATCAAAACAACTCTGAGATACCATATTACACCATTCAGAATGTCTAAGATTAAAACATTCATGACACCCTATGCTGGAGGGATGTTGAATAAGGGAAACACTCCTCCATTACTGCTGAGAGTTTACATTTGTACAGCTAATTTGAAAATCAATATGGTGGTTTCTCAAAAAAAAAAACACACTGGGAATCAATTTATCTTATAATCAAGCAATACTCAAAAGATTCAAATTCTTATCCCAAGGACATTTGCTCAATTATGTTCACATCAGCATTATAGACCTAGATGCCCCTCAACTAAAGACTAGATTTAAAAATTTGAAGTATCTACACATGAGTATTATGCAGCAAAAAAAATGACATCTTAAAAATTCCAGGCAAATGGATGAAACTAGAAAAAAAATTATCCTGAGTGAGGTAACACAGACCTGGAAAGATAAACATAGTTTGTACTCCCTCATAAGTGGCTATTAGACATAAAGCAAAAAACAGCCCTGTGGTGGGATTCAGGTGTCAGCTGATAAGATCTGAGGATGCTTATTCAGGGCCCCGGGCCCCTGAAGTGGGAGTGGCCAACCCCATTGATAAGGGGCTTCTGGGACCCTGGGAGAGTCTGTTTCCTGGTTCCTGACTACTGGAGAGACTGGTTTGGCATCCATCGTCCATCGCTCGGATATTCCATTCCCTGTTCAGGCGCCACTATAAGCTGTTGCCTGTATCGTGAGTGTTGGCTTATATTTTAATAAATATTAATCTTGGACTGGTGCATTGTAAGTGATACTCTGCCTACACAGCCCCCCCCATAGGTTCTAGCCCACTTCCTTAGAAAAGCTACACAACAAGGAGGAAAATAACAGAGACTTCCATCTATCCCCTCGAGAAGGTAAAATGGATAATACCTCCCGAGAGCTTGGGACCATGGGTGAGTGTAAGGACAGGTGGGGAAAAAAAAACATGAGGTAATGAGATGGTAGTGTTGGCAAAGGGAGGGAGAGAGAGAGAAAGAGAAAATAAATAGATATCTTGACATAAAAAGCCATTTTGGGGGTTATGGAGAAACCTAGTGCTAGGGAAATTTTCAGAAATCCACAAGGATGACTTCAGTAAGACTCCAAGCCATAGTGGAAAGGATGCCTAAATTTCCCTTCCTCTGTACTTAATGATGCCCACCAAAACTGTTATTATAGAAACTTCATCCAGCAACTAACGCAAGCAGATGCAGAGATCTACAGCTAAGCACTGCGCTCAGCTCTGTCAAGTTGAAGAGAGAGAGAAAGAATTATATGAGGGAAGTCATCAAGATTATGATAGGGATACTCACAAAGATGGCTGACCAGAGCTCCTGGGAGTTCACCAACTATAAATTGACAGCTGGGGAACCTTCATGCCACAAAGTAGGCCCTCTGAATGTGAATGACAGTGTTGTGGCTTGGGCAGTTTGTGAGGACTCTGGAAGTGGGACCAGGATTTATCCCTACTGCATAAACTGCCTTTGTGGAGCCCATTTCCTACAGAGGGATATCTTTCTCAGCTTTGATACAGGGGAGAGAGGCTTTGTTTGCCTCAATGTGATAGGCCAGATTTTTTTATTCCACATGAGAGACCTTATCTTGTTTGAGAAGTTGATGGAGTACGGGTGAATGAGAGGAGGGGAGACATGGAGAACTATGCTTGGTTTGTAAAAAACCTTATAAAAAGTAAATATGTTAATATATTTCCTGGTTTTATTTTGTTGCTGTGCTAAAACATTTTGACCAAAAGTCATTCAGGGAGAAAAGGGTTTGTAGTGATAAACTATATATTTAATAAAATTAGTCTTGAATATTTGAGAACAGAGCCATCTCTCCAGCATGTATCTTACATTTCCAGGATGGAATTTATTATTAAAAGAAGTCAGGGATGATACTGAAGATAGAAAGATGGAGGCAGCAAACAATGAGAAATGCTTCTCACTGTTTTACACATAGACTTATGCTGAGTTACTTTTCTTATACAACTTAGGACCACTTGACTAGAGATGCTACTGTCATCAGTGGCCTGAGCTTTCCTACATCAATTAATTAATAAATAATACAACTCTCACAGACAAGGCTACATGTTAATATGATATAGGAAATTTGTTAATTGTGGCACACCTGTCAGATGTCTAAGTTTCATGAAGTTGATTATTAAAGCAAACCAGAACAATGCTGACCTTAATGACATTTACTAAGTATACATAGATATATTTAATGTGTGGTTGAAACACCCCAGGAATCAGAGAAAAATACAGAATGACTCCCTGCTGTGTTTATGACAGTTGCCCCAGTATATAACATGCATTTTCTGATATAGTGGTTAACAGTTGAGTAGACTTCAAAAACAGCTCAGGTTTAAGTACATTTTGGTCCTTCCTAGTTTAACCTTAATAATCACTTAACCTTTCTCAGCTGTTACCATTACTATTTTTCTTCCCTTTGAGACAGTATCTTTCTGTGTATCAGAAGCTGATATTGAACTTATGATCTGCCTTCCTCAGCCTAAGTGCTTGAATTATAGATGTGCTCCACTATGCCTAGGTATCCTTGTTTTCAAAACAAGTGAGTGAGTATACATCTCTAAGAGAAAACAGAATAGACTCAACATTAGAATTTTTCTCAAAGACTTCTCTCAGAATCAAGAGGGAAATTGTATATAAACCAGGAACTAGGTCTATAGAAAAACCAGGAGAAGAGGGTTTCCTTGGCTCTAACAGCTTTGGAAGAGTCTCTGCTAAGAAAATAGACCCTAACTTTCTAACAATCCTTGTCTGTATTAGTGGATGAGCACAGTCAGTTGTTTGCTGGTACCTACATTTCCAGAGAGCACTTACTTGGCATTCTTATGTCCCTGTCTAGAAAGATGCTTGCCTGCTTTGAAGATGACATAAGCTAAAAGAATAGAAAAATATACAATTACAAGCACCAGGGCACTATGCTTTATTTTTATTCCTCTAGTTAATAAGTATTTGGGTCTTTGTAATTTGTCTTATTCTACTGTAGATTTTTTTCTTTTACTGAAAACAGATGTTTTATATACAACATATCCTGATTATGGTTGTCCCTCCTACTCCTCTTCCCAGTTGCCCATACCATCCAAATCCACTTCCTTTCTGTCTATTATAAGAAAACAAACAGATGCTGCCAGGTGGGGGTGGCACACACCTTTAATTCCAGCATCCAAGAGGCAGAGACTGGTGAATCTATCTATGGGAGTTCAAGGCCAGCATGGTCTACAGAGGGAGTTCTAGAATAGTCAGGGCTGTTGAGGGGATCCTGGTTTGGATTCAGAAGTTGGAGTTGTCTCTATTCTCAGGATTCTGCTTTTTCCCCTTAAGGGAGGGGTAAAGATGGTGTGCAGTGCGATGATACAGCTTTACAGGACAGGTTGAAACAAGTAAGTCCAGTTTTGCTATAGATGAGAAATCCTTAAATATTCTTTTCAAGACCCTCCTTCCAGCCAGGAGAAAGGACTTTGAATTTCTGGTATTTGAAGCTGAAGGTGATAGTACCTTGCTATAGAATGTTGTATTTAGACTCTGCCCAAGAACACACCCAGGCAGGTTTATGAGGAACTGCTTAGCTATCACCACATTGTTCTGGCTGAGGCCAGGCTGGTCTCCAGGCCCTTAAAGCCCATGTATCCTATATATCTACTTTTAAAAAAATTTATGGGACATGCTCAGTAAAAATCAGAGTGCATTGCCCTGACCTTGTTGACTCCACCTCAGAAGGGTTAAGCATTTTGGACTGTGCCTGTCTTAGCTTGGCTTGCTAAACAAGCTCTTAATCATCTATAGATAACAGTCCTTGAGTTCACCATAGTTGAAAAGCAGTCTGGGTGGTAGGCTTAAGCAGTAGCCTTTTGAATCTCAGTAAACAATGCATACAGTACTTCTCCAGGGGGGCTTTGCTCTGGGTACCTAAAAACCATTCAAACTTTAAGGGTCACCCAGGTGGCTGTTCTTTGCTGGCAAATATGATGTGGGAGATACTTTAGCAAGAGAAGAATAAAAAACACCACTCTGCCCAACAATGCATATTTAAGGATCTAGGAGGGGTCAAATGGCTTTTTAAGATTGTTCTGTATGTTAGACAGAAAATCCATTTCTATGGCCATGACTGGCATCCTGGTTACATTTAATTGATTGATTTGTTGCAGAAACCAGATGGAATAATTAAGGAACTTATCTGACTAGGTCTCTTTCATATATTGTGCCAGTCAGTTTCTCTTTAATGAAATATTGGAGACCCTATAGGGGGTGAGACAAATTGCCTGGTATCTGTATTGCAGGATAATAGTGTCATATCTCTCATACATGATAATTCTTCAATCATAAGATCAATTTGTTGTTGTAACATATGTATGACCTGGTGTAGAGGATGATTAATGACATCCTGGGTATGTAACGCCTCTGCAGATTGAGCTGCAATTTGATTCAAAGTCTCAGCTGTGGCAGCAGTTTGAATGAGTGAAACTGCTTCAGCTATTTCCCCTATTATCTCCAGAAGTGTTTCAGTTATAATGGCAGCTGTAATAAACTAGTACAGTAAGGAAAAATACATTACCCATCTGGGGTTTCCTCTATGGCCAGTTTCTTGATTCATCGCTGAATGAATATATATATATGGAGGGTACCCATATCGGTGTTGTGGCACTCTGGAGAAAAAGCATACCCTTGCTCTCAGGTTAGCAGGGAGGCAGGTGACCACCATTGGAGAGAAATGGAACCTCTCCGCCTGAAAAGTCTTACATGCTGGATTCAATCCAGTTTCATCAAAGTTGAGGAAACTAATGTGAAAATAGAACTTCTTCCAGAGCTATGTTAGGATCTTTCTTAGCTTCTGGTAGTAATATCTTTGTCAAGAGTTCCTTAAGATTATTGGTATCTGAAAAAGCTACTGTTACATGTGGAATGGGATTCCAAACAGGAACTGAATGAATGGAAATCTCAATTGGGAGGTATGAGAGCTCAGGAAAAATCTTACTTTTTGGCAAATGATTGTCAATTGTAATAGTAAATCCAGCAATCATCTCCTGGAAGGAAATAGAATCAGCCCATAATGCCTGAGAATTATTTCTTAATGAAAATGGAAGAATACGTTTATCTGCCTCTTTCCCATATGTTATTTGAGCTAATATTTATGCCTTTAGTCCCATGTGATATGTGTCAAATTTGGAAGTCACTCTATGTAAGTCATAATGGATCTGATGAATCCACAGCTAGGGCTAGATTGCCAAAGTACTCCTAAAAATTTCTTAACTGTCCAGAGTATAATCACACCAGAAGGGGCATCTTAGGCCTATAGAGGTACACGCTGGCAGTAGATGATATGGTGAGAATCTTTTGTAGTACATCCCTTGCCTCTGGAGTAAACTCTATCTTCTGTGAGGGACATGTTGGACTCTCTTTGAGTAGAAACAAATTTCTTGTCTCCTGCTCTGGAATAGGCAAAAGTGTTTAAGCCAACTTAAAGTCCCACATAACCATTGTAGTTTTTAATGAATATTTATCTTTTACATCTAGCTTAAAGCATAGAAGACAAATATCCTTGGCAATAAATAAGAAACCCCAAAAAGGAAAATGGGGGACTAACTGTACCTTAACTGGAGCCACTTTCAAACTTAATGAGGCAAAATCTTGGAGCATTAATTTAGCATGTTGATGTAAGTAGGCTGAATTAGGAAGTGCTAGTAATAGATCATCCATATAATGTACCAAAATGATGTCTTTAGGGACAATAAACAGAGCTTGTGCAACATAAAATTGGCACAGAGCTGAACTATTTTCTATTTCTTGTGGAAAAATTGTTCATTGATACTTGTTAGTTGGCTTACACATATTAGGCTCCCATACTATGAAGGTAAAATGTCCTCTATCTTGAGGTTCCAGGGGAAACAACCAATTTTAATATCCAATATCACTATATAATGCATTGGGGGGAATGCCACTGGGATGTGGAAGGTGAGACTGTGGGAATTCCATCTTCTCCACCTGATTATTTATTACTCTTAGATCTTATAAGAGACAGACCTTGCCTGGCATTTGGAATAACAAAATAGGAGTATTGTACCTGCGTGTAGAAGACTCAATATGACCAGCCATTGGTTGATCAGCAAGTAAATTTAGAAACTTCCAGTCTGGAAAATGGAGCATTTCAATTTTAGTTAATACAGTAGCATCCATGCTCCTGGATAACTGGCTGACTAGCACAGACATAGCTGGGCCCAACACAGGGAAAAGCTTAGTAGCTGTAGAAGCCAGGGAAATGTAGATAACTATTGGAATCAGCCACCTGCAAAAGCTCAGAGGCAGGCTTAAGCCTTCACTTCTGAGACAGAAAGGTCAAATGACCCAAAGGATACTTTGGGAGAAGAAGAGGCTGCCCAAAGTGCAGAATGAGCAGAAGAGGATGTTACTGGTCTCTTTCTTGCCAGAAACAGCATTTTATTCACAGATACAGTTCCCATATGTTCTCATGAGAGATCCATGGGGCCAGTATTGAAGACTCACATCAGAATTTTTCCAGCTCTCCCATCTTTAAGCTCACAATGTGTGTCAGTTGGGGGTCTGCTAATTAGAAAGCCAGGCCCTGGTTCTGTTTTCTGAGTGGTTGGGCTAGCTCTTATGTGGAAACACTGGAGCATACCTGAACAGGGATTTACTCCCTAGCAATTTAAGCAGACAAACACTGATAAAGAGAAGAGTGAGGTCTCAAAAGATTGAGACAAATAGAACACACAACACAAAAGTTAGGGTCATTCCACCAAATATCCCAGCAAGTTGCCAAAGTCAAAGTCACACCAAGCTGAAAATTATCACTTTAATTCATTAACCTATAACATAATTTTTAAGAATCTAGAAGCATATAAAAGCCTGTTCTCAGGCTTGTACCTTTGGTTGCTACAATGACACTGTGCCAAAACAAATTTCTGAAGATAGCCAAGGCATGGGACCAAGTCACAAGTAGTGTATTATTAACTTTTAATAATCAGAGTGTCCAATAAAAATCCCCAGACTAAAGCTATTGCAGTTATTTTAATTCTGGCCTAATACAATGTTTATAATTTATAGAATTTGTTTATATGTCTAATCATGGCATTCTGTTGTTCTTTGATCATATAACACTATGTATGTGCTAAATTTTCTGAGGGGAAGTTCTGACATATCATACTTTGGTCCTTTTTTATATCATTCTTTGCAGAACAATATAAGTCTCTATGTAGGGCTGAGATAATATCAACAAATTAACTGTGTTGCTGTATATGTGATGTAATTATTTGAATGTATATTAGGAAGATGCTTGTAATGTGATCTGTGGCTGTCCCTTCTAGCCCACCAATTTTTGTTGATATTTTTGAGTTTCCTTTGTTTTGATTATCTTTTTCCTAAGTAAGTATAGGGGCAGATGTTTCAAGAATATCTCATAGCTGCATAAAGAGACCTTTGTGTCACAACTTTCAAGGCATAAAGAAGACATTCAAATAGATAAAGATATCCTCTTTAATGGAATAGTATGTTCAGGACTGTTCTGGAGAAGCTTAGAAGCAACATTCCTAGAAGAAGGCCGAGTGATTCATAATACATTTTTCCCTAAGTCCAACATTTTCACATTGTACAAATACTAAGAGGGCCTTAAGTATTCAACAGGTGGAGATGAAACCAAAGGTAGCATGGCAGCCATAATGTGGGTAATCTTTTCTGAATTTTTGTCAATAAACTATTATATCTTTATGATTTTTGCTGTTCCTTTCAGATATGGCTATGTGTAGACGGAGTTTTCAAGGCACCACTCCAAAATTAATATTTATTAGAGTATAAATTAACACTCACAATATTAGTAACAGCTTATGGTGGCACCTGAACAAGGACTGGTGTATCCAAGCGATGGATGAGCGATGGACGCGCAATGGAAGGACGATGGATTACGATTCTGTCTGGCCAGCAGCCAGCAGCCAGGAACCAGGAAGAGAGAGCATCCTTGTGTCCCAGCAGCCACTTATCAATCGGGTTGGCCACACCTCCTCCAGGTTGGCCACACCCCCTCCAGGGTCCCGGAAGCGTCTTCTGACCTTATCGGCTGACACCTTAATCCTGCCACATCTCCCCCTTTTGTCTAACTAAGAAGGTTCTAAACTAAGACTATGTACAATAAGAATTATTATGAGTTAGTAACCATAAATACCTATTCTTCAACCCCTTCAAGACCTGAGAAGGAAGATATATCACTTGAAAGTCAGAAGTACATGGAAATACTGGATTCCAAAATTTGGGAGAGGACAGCAACACAGCTATCTGGACAATCACCTCTGGTTTTATGCGCCGTTGGAGCATCTATCATATTGGCTACAGGCCTATGGTATCTGACAGATCTTCTCACAAGCAGGGCAATTTTGGAGGGACTGTCTTATCCTGTCTAGGCAGGTTTTGTCAGTCTCCATCCATCAACTTGTTCATCCAGCTTGGACACCATGTGTGTACTGTCAGCAATCAAGGTAAGGACAGTTCCTTACTCAACCGGCCATTCTCTGCCAAAAGGACCAACTCCAATGGAGTATCCTCGATGCTCATACCATCTCGGGAAAGGAGCAGTGACACCAGGAGTTGTCGTTCCTCTCATGGCCTAATTTCAAATGTTAAATGCCATATTCTCTGGGTCTATGAAATGGTTGAAGATTTTTGTCTATCTATGATATTCTAACCAGTATCTGAGATGACTGGGATATGGTACCTTAAGTAATGTTGAAAGTAGTTTTTATTGTCTTAAGGAATAAACCCTGTACTAAAATTAGAATATCTATATAAGAGGTGTACAATCCCTGAACAATGACTTTTAGTATGACTATCAAACATTAGCCAGGGGTATATTACCATGTAAAGTGGCCACAGCATTTTAGACATGTATATACATATATATCATCTAAACAGGTATATAAAATATCTTGTGCATATATCATAACTAGTGCAATCACACATTATATCTAGTATAGTTAAATGAAGGTAATAATTGCATAGTGTACATGACAATGATATGCAAATATTTTAAACAGAGATAGAAGCATATATAAAATATAGCAATTACAGATTCAATTTTACATAATAGTTACACATTCAGATTTATATCGAAATACAAGTTGCCTTGGTTATATAAAGCAATTTCAGATTGAACTTTGTTCAAATGTACAAATTATCACAATTAAACATATAAAATTATTTTACATTTGTATCAATATACAAATACCTATGCCAATGAAAATTGTCTTTAACTTAGCCCATACATTTAGCTAAAATGGTGTATAGGTAGGCAGAACAATCTACCTTTAACTATCGTATCTATCCCCCTTCTCTTCTTCAAAAGAGATCTTTGATACTATATTATAGTTCTGTCCGCCACTCAATTTTCACTTAAAACTATTCTAACAGAATAAGAATTACCCACAACCCTCAGAACACAAAACTTATTAGGAAAGGGGACGTAGTCTTTTATAAGGTTGCTTCCTGCTGACTTAAGGGCGATGGCATCTCTTTGGGATCCTGTAAAAGCTAAAACAATGGTTAGATCTTAGTGGACTGACTATATACATTTATAACCATTCACAGAATAGTGGTTAACTCCATCTGGAATTCTAATTAGAAGTGTGATCTGGAGGATAATCATAGAGAGCTATCTTGCAGCCATTTTTGAATAGTCTATTTTCTGAAAACAATCATTGATTGGTGCGCACCAGGTTCTTGATTTTTCTAATTTTGCCTCTGTTTGTCTGTCTACCTGTCTCTTACTCTCTCTTTTATTCTTGTTTCACTAGTAGGAGTTGCTGCGTTGGGGGCCCCATCTCGGTTCCAGATTCTTTGTAGATAGCTGATAGAAGGAAATGTTATTTACAATGAAAAACTTAAGCTTGTTGATACTCAAAAAAGATATTAATATCTTCTATAACTTCAGGAGATTGTATGCACACAGGATGTTTGAAAGTTACAGAAACAGAGAGAAACGAGGTTTAAGATGAAGTCACAATAATATTGGTCCCTGTCTCATACCAGGTGGCTTTTCTGTTAGGAGACAGAATACTTCACATTTTCTTTACCAATATGCTTGGATTTAGAGAGGGAGAAAGCCACTTGCTCCCAATCCAAATCCAGCCCTATTAATAGTCAAATCAGGACCACTCCTTCCTTTTTTTTTGAGGTGTAGATGCAAGATGCAAAGCAGTAAATATTGAAAGATTACCCAGTAGTGCATATGTGTATTAGTTGGTCTCATAGTCCATCATGTACACTCCTTAATCATCAGTCTGTCTTCTATTGCTGATGAGTAATTAGTCTCATTAGTAAACAGTTGTATCCATTTTCCTGTAAAGACAAAACTGAGACCCTGCTCCAGGTTTGTTAAATGTGTTTTCCTTACCTTGTATCCATTTGTCATATCAAGGGTGAGCAATTACTTCTCCTCCTCAGGAAGGGACTCCTTTACAAGGCAGACTTTTATTAGTTTTGTCGGTACCCATATCTTTTCTTTGCCTGTTGAAACAAAAGCAAAACCCCTACCCCATCGAAGCACATATCCTGACTTCCACTCAGAAGTCAACACATCTTTGAAGTAGATGGGTTGATTTAACTCAGAGGATTTCTCTATCACCCAATGTCTCTCAGCAGCTGATGTTCCCTTTTCATCAGCATTAAGAAAATTTAAAGTCAATAAGGCACTGTGCAACCTCTCCCTGGGTTTTCTTATTTCTTTCTTCTGTTTATAAAGCATCTCTTTCAACATGCGGTGAGATCTCTCCACAACTGCCTGTCCTGTGGGATTGTGTGGTATTCCGTAATATGCTTTATATTATAGTATCCAAAAATTATCTTCATTTTTCGGGAAACATAAGCTGGAGCATTGTCAGTCTTAATCTGAGTGGGAATTCCCATTATGGCCATGGCTTCCAAAAGGTGAGTTAGGAGTTAGGACAGCATCAGCATTTTCAGAACTCAGAGCAGTTGCCAATTGCATTCCAGAGTAAGTATCGATAGTATGATGTACATATTTCATCTTTCCGAATTCTGGAAAGTGAAACACATCCATTTGCCAGATCTCATGTCTCTGTATACCTTTAGGATTACTTCCAGCAGGTAAAGACGGTTGGTTATAGAAAGAGCAAGTGTTGCAATTCCTTACTATTTCGTTTGCTTCATTCCAAGTGATGGAAAAACTCTTTTTTAATCCTTTGCTGTTAACATGATGTTTCTCATGAAATTCTGTGGCCTCTAGCATGTTTCCTATCAGCAACTGATCTATTTCATCATTATCCTGCGCTAGAGGGCCTGGGAGACCCGTGTGCGCCCTGATATGTGTTATGTACATAGGATGTATCCTACCTCTGATGGTATCCTGTAGTTGTATGAATAGTAAGGTCAAATATGAATCATCAGGAATGAAGTCAGCATTTTCAATATGTAAAACAACTCTTTCTGCATATTGAGAGTCAGTAATTACATTGAGTAATTACATAATAATTGCATATAGTTCTGACTTCTGGATAGAGTTATAAGGGCTCTGAGCCACCTTAATTAAGTCTTCAGACTTGTAGCCAGCCTTTCCTAAATTGTTCACATCAGTATAAAAGGTGGGGGCTCCAGAAATGGGTTTATCCTGTACCACATGAGGCAAGATCCAATTAGTTTCCTTTATGAATTGAATTCTCTTGTTTTGAGGATATTTATTATTAATCTCTCCTAAAAAGTCACTACAAGACTTTTGCCAAGGTTCACTGTCTGCCCATAATCATTCAATTTCTTCATTAGTCAAAGGCACAACAATTTCTGCGGGTCCTTTCCAGTCAATTGGCGAAGTCTTAATTTACCTTTAAAAATCAGATCAGAAATTTTTTCAATATATGTCTTCATCTTCTTGCTTGGCCTATGTGGCAGAAATATTCATTCTAATATAATGCTTTCTCTTTGTGTTAAGATTCCTGTTGGAGATTGTCTAGAGGGTAAAATAACAAGTATGCAATCCAGGTCTGGATCCACACGATCCACATGTGCTTCTTGAAGTTTCTTTTCTACCAACTCTAATTCTTTCTCAGCCTCATCAGATAATTCTCTTGGAATATTTAAATCCTTGTCACCATCCAAAGTCTTGAACAAATTAACTAGCTCATAGTTTTTTATAACAATCATGGGCCATAGATGAGCGATATCTCCTAGTAACTTTTGAAAATTGTTAAGAGTCTTCAATTTATCTCTATTTAATTTTACCTTTTGTGGCCTAATTTTTTGTAAACCTATTTTATATCCTAAATAATTGATAGAATCTCCCCTCTGTACTTTTTCCGGAGCAATTTGTAGTCCCCAATCAGGCAATATTTTCTTTAGTTCTTCAAACAATGTTTCTAATGTCTTTGGGTTTGGGTCTGCCAACAAAATATCATCCATATAATGGTAAATGATAGATTGAGGGAAGCGCTTGCACAGTATTTCTAGTGGTTGTTGTACAAAATACTGGCATAAGGTGGGACTATTCAACATTCCTTGGGGTAGGACTCTCCATTGGTACCTCTTATCTGGCCCTGAATTATTAAGAGTAGGCACTGTAAAAGCAAATTTCTCTTTGTCCTGTTCCTGTAAAGGCATGGTAAAAAAAAATCCTTCAAATCAATAACTGCAATAGGCCATCCTTTAGGTAGCAGAGAAGGCAGGGGAATACCAGATTGTAAGGAACCCATAGGTTGAATCACCTTATTAATTGCTCTTAAATCCTTCACCATCCTCCATTTTCCAGATTTTTTCTTGGCAACAAAAACAGGAGAATTCCATGGACTGGTTGATTCTTCGATATGCTGAGCCTGTAATTGTTCCTGTACCAACTGTTCCAAATCCTAAAGTTTTTCTCTTGTCAAAGGCCATTGTTGAACCCAAATAGGCTTTTCTGTTAACCATTTCAAAGGCAATGCTGTGAGTGTCCTTTTAGGTTCTGTGGTTATTGGGCAATTCTTTTGTACAACCTGAATGGCTGGTGAATTTTTTCCATAGTACCTTAAAGCATTTTTTTTAGAAACATAATTGAGTCTCCGGTTGATATCAGAACCAGGAGGGATTTTAATCTGGGTATTCCATTGCATTAGAAGGTCCCAACCCCACAGATTCATTGCTATGTCAGCCATATATGGCTTCAACCGTCCTTTCTGACCTTCTGGTCCTATGCATTCAAGCCATCTCACACTCTGTTTCACTTGAGATATTGTTCCAATACCCAGAAACTGGATATCTACTGCCTGTAAAGGTCATATGGGGTGCCATGATTGTGGGGTTATGATCGAAACATCAGCCCCCATGTTGACTAAACCATGGATATTAAATATTATCTCTCCGTATCCCCAATTTTGGTCTTTGTTCATTTATTGAAGTCTACCAAAATATTCATTTTGTGATTCTTTTTGGAATTTCTGAATTTTCTTTTGAATTTATGTCATTATCTAATATCATATGATTTTCTAGATCAGGATTTGGATGTTCTATTCATCCTGAGAATGCTGGTCTTCTCCTATGACTGGATATGATCTCACCATCCTTGAATTTGGAGTCTGATTTTTGGGGGCTTCCCGGGGGAAGCCCCGAAAGGCGTTTCCCGATGGTAGAGGGTTGCCTTCTTTATCCCTGGTAGATCTACATTCATTGGTCCAATGCTGTCCCTTGCCACACCTTCTGCATAATCCAGAAGGCAATGGCCTTCTGTTCGAATTAAACCTAGATCGGGTATTATTTCCAAGAGTACCTTGTGTACAGTTCCGTCTTATATGGCCTTGTTTACCACAGTTGAAACAAATGATGTCTTGGTTCCTCACCCTAACATTAGCAACAGCTTGGCCTACCCAATTCTCTTCATTGCCATGGAGACATTCAGCATTAATTGCATATTGAATCCATTCTTCTATAGGTGCGGCTCTGACCTTTAAAGGCATAAGCATTCTTCTACATTCCGTATTAGCATGATCAAAGGCCAGAGAAAGTATTAATTGCTTCCTAACTTCTGGATCTGATATTGCTCTATGAACAGCTGTGGTTAGCCTCTGTATAAAGTCGGTATAAGGCTCTTTTAAGCCTTGTTTGACCTTAGTATAATGCTCAATTTTTTGACCTGGGTCCAAAATCTTTTCCCAAGCATTCAGTGCAGCAGTACGGCATAGCAATAAAGTATGGTCATCATGAGTAGATTGAGTCCTCACATCAGCAAACATGCCTTCACCAAGGATTTGGTCCTGAGAAGCAAAGAAATCCCTAATTTTTCCTTGTTGTTCCAAGGTCTTGGCCTCCTCTCTAAACCAGCCTCTCCACTGTAAATTCTGACTTTGGTCCAAGACAGCAGCTGTTAGCTGCATCCAATCAGTTGGTAGAATCCGGTTTTTTGCTGACCATGAATTTAGAAGCTGCTTCACATAAGTAGAGTGTATACCGTGCATTGATATTGCCTCTTTAAAATCCTTGATGTCTCTCATATGTACTGGCTCATAGCTATACTCTACATATTCTGAGGATCCCCCAGGTGTTATCTTTGTCTGAATAGCAGCTGGGAACAATAGTGGTGCAGAAGGGGGCCCTGTTATGTTTACCACCTTGGGTAGAGTATCTCCAGTACCATAATATCCCATTGGGGGTTGACCTGAACTGTTCTGAGCACAAGATGCATCACTACCCTTTTCCAGTATTGCAATGCGATCCTTCCATTCTTGAATTTTGGATATTATGGGTTCCCATTCCTGGATTTTGGATACTACTGGTTTCCATTCTTGAAGTTTAGATACTATTGATTTTTCTAGAGCTTGAGTGTCCTGATGAAGCAGTCCTTCCAAAGACCTCACCGAGTCAGCAATTTTTCGATCCCCATCATTAACATAATTAATGATTTTCTTGTTCTCATCATTAATGTAGTCAACAAGTTTCTTGTTTTCATAATTTACATAGAGCCTATATTTCTCTTGTACAGTGTTATCCTTATCTACAAAGGAAGCCTTATCTGAAAGCTTGTTGTAACCAATTTCCAGAGTATCCATCCTTTTAGCCATTTTAGTGTTTGACAGTTCCACATCACATACCTTGGACAGTAACTGTCGATTTACATTTTGCACCTGTTTAACCTCATCTGCCACTGTAGAGTTCGATAGTTCCATAATACATAATCTGGACAATAATTGTTGGTTTCCAATTGACAACTCTGTCATCATCCTCTTATTTTGAAATATAAAATAGAGAAATAAGCCAAAAATTAGTAGGACTGGGGTATTGAATCCTTCAAGATATTCATTTAAAAATTTATCAACCACCATGGCAAAATATGACCTAAACTCTTCAAAAGAATAATAGTCAGCCATTGCGTCAATTCAGATGTAATTACGCCATTTAGTACACAGATGTCACAGTAGCGTTCAATTCCCTGCCCACTGTATGGTAGATGCAGAGACTCTCAGCAGCAGGAAACTACAGGCTGAAAACCGAGCGCTGCAGCGGGCTGAAAGCAGAGCCAGGTGCTGTGGCAGGCTGGGGAGTTGAAAACCTTGCCTGTGCACTGAGCCGAAATCTCGCTTCTGCACACTGAGCTGAAATCTTGCATCTGCACACTGAGCTGAAATCTTGCATCTCGCGTCTGCACACTGAACTAAAATCTTGGGTTTGCGTACTGAGCTGAAATCTTGCACTTGCACACTGATTCGAAAACTCGTGTTTGTGCACTGAGCTGAAAACCCATGCCAGGGCACTGAGCCGAAAACCCTCCCTTACACACTGGACCAGCTGGCTGGAAACTGCGCCTGGCTAGCAAGAGGGAGCTTCAAGCCCAAGTGAACAGTCTGTATGTCCGCTGGCTTCTTACAGTTTAGGGCACAGGGCCGAGGACATTGGGCGCCAGATGTAGACGGAGATTTACCTTCAAGGTGCCAGTCCAAAATTAATATTTATTAGAATATAAATTAACACTCACAATATTAGTAACAGCTTATGGTGGCACCTGAACAAGGACTGGCGTATCCAAGCGATGGACAAGCGATGGACGCACGATGGACGCACGATGGAAGGACGATAGATTACAATTCTGTCTGTCCAGCAGCCAGCAGCCAGGAACCAGGAAGAGAGAGTGTCCTCGTGTCCCATCAGCCACTTATCAATCGGGTTGGCCACACCCCCTCCAGGTTGGCCACACCCCCTCCAGGGTCCCGGAAGCGTCTTCTGATCTTATCAGCTGACACCTTAATCCCGCCACAGCTATGCCATATTATAAGGTCAAATTTAAACATCTACCCACAAAATTATCTCTATAGTACTAAGAGAAACACTTCAACCAAAGTAGGTTAACTAAACTTACAAAAAAACACAGGCAATAAATAATATCACACCAGCATACCCAAAGAAGAACTGCAAACACACACATACACACAAACTACCAATAAAAGAAATATGCAATATAACTCAATATCAATAAACTCAATTTCCCAATAAAAAGACTCTGACTATAAGTTTGATATATAAACAAGATCCATCTTTCTACTGAAATCAAGAAAATACCTCAACACCAAAGGTAAAAGTTACCTCAAAGTAAAGTTTTGAAAAAACAAAATCCATCCTTATGTTGCATTCAAGAGACATACCTTACCTTCAAAGACAGACACTGTCCTAGAGTAAAGGGTTGGGAAAATACTTTGCAGTTAAATGGACATAAAAAACAAGCTGGTGTAGCTATCCTAATATTTAACAAAATAGGCTTTAAACTAAATTCAATCAAAAACATCAGGATAGATATTACATATTTGTCTCAGGAAAAATTTATCAAGATGTAGTCTCAATTCTGAACATTTATGCTCCCAAAACAAGGGCACCCACATATGTAAAATAAGCATTACTAAAGGTTAAATCTCACATCAGATGCACACATTAATAGTGAGAGACTTCCATACTTCATTCTCACCAGGGAATAGACCTTCAGCAATCTTGAATATAACAGGATTCAAGATTAACTCAAAAATTCAATAGCCCTCCTATACACAAATGATAAAAAAAATCTGAAAAAGAAACCAGGGAAACATCATCCTTTACAATAGCTTGAAATAGCATTAAATATCTTGGAGTAACTCAAGTCAAAGACGTGACATACATGTATGACAAGAACTTTAAGTCATTGAAGAAAGAAACTGAAGAAGATATCAGGAAATAAAAAGATTTTCCATGTTTTTGGATATGTAGGATTACCAAAAGCAAACTCCAGATTCAATGCATTCCCCATCAAAATTCCTGAAAGGGATGATTTGAGGCAGAAAAGAAAAGTCCCTCAACCCAAATGTTGAGAATGGGCAAGGTAGTGTGTGGCGGGATTCAGGTATCAGCTGATAAGGTCTGAAGAAGCTTATCCAGGGTTCCAGGCTCCTGAAGGAGGAGTGACCAACCCCATTAAAAAACCAAAGGCTCCTGAACTGACCATACAGGACTGAAAAATTTCACATTCTTTATTGACTTCATCCTGCCAAGAACCTTCACTTTCTGTAATCAAACCCAAATTTAAGAACTTGAAGAAATCAGTTATAATAAGTGAGATTTGGCTTGAGAAAAAAGTAAAAGAATAAATATGGTAAAGAATAAAGGAGAGAAAGTCAATGAAATAAAGAAAGGGCACTGTGAGTGTTACAACTCTGTGGAGGTAAGCTCAGCTCTGGAAGAAAAGATATCCTGACTGTTTGAGAAGTTAGGCTGTATCTGGAAAGCTGTTAGGACATCTCTGATGGCTGGAGCTACAATGAGATAGTTCAGTTCTGGAGGGAAAGGTAATCTGATTATTTGGGAAGTCAGGCTATACCTGGAGAATTTGTAGAAAAGCACTAATGACTGGTGCTGCAATGGGACAGCTGAGCTCTGGAAAGAAAAATGTGCTGATTGTTTGAGAAGTCAGGCTATTCTTGAAGCTGAGGTGCCATGAGGATGAGGGATTTGGAAATAACCTCAGAATAAATATAGTAAGGTCCCAATTGCCACTCCACACCACCTCAAGCACTGCAGTCTGTGACAATCAGAATGTCTGTTCACCAGCACCATCTCTACTAGCTGCCAGAATGTTCAAGATGCTCATCAGTATAAAGATCAGCAGGAGTGATAACAGTTGTTTTCCCATTGTATTGGAGTCCTGGTGTTCTAGGAAAAAATGCATCTTCTCAATGAGAAATTGCTCTACAATTTGGACATGAAGGTGAAGTCATCATTGAAATGCCTGGTTGGCTGTACCAAGTGCTCATAGACAGCCTAGACTAGAAAATTTCATGAGCTCTTATACACTTGGCTTATGTATTTTACATATACTGTTGTCCTTACATCTCTTCTAGTTCTCTTTTGTAGTATAAAGTATCTGGTCCAGCCTTTCAGGCCTAGACCCGAGGTTTGGACCCACTCACAACTCCACTGCTCCTTAGTCCAAAATAATCACACAAAGGCTTAAATTAATTTTATGCTGATTGACCTATGGCTCAGACATATTGCTAGCTAGATCTTTCATCTTATCTCAATCTGTTTCCATTAATCTGCTTAGCCATGTGGCTTGGTACCTTTTCACAGAGCAGGCTGTCTTCTTTCCTCTGCATCTGCTGTCATCTCTACTGGTGTCTCTGTCTGACTCTTCCTCTTCCCAGAGTTTTATTAGGCTGGTAGCTCACACTTTCTGTCTGCCTTCTGTACAATCAGCTTTTTATTAAGGTAGGAAGGACAAATGCTTACAATGAGCCAGAACATAATACTGCTATAAGACTCAGTTTTGGTTACTCTGAAAAATTTAAAGAGAGAAAAGAGGAAATAAATATGGTCACTTGGGCAGATGGGAGATTTACACAATGTAGATATTCCCAGAATTATTTTTAAGTACATTGATTTTTGTTTGTTTGTTTACTTGTTTGATTGTTTTGTGAGTAGTTGTCACCTGGGATCACTTGACCAAGTGGCATAAGTATGTTTTTCCTGATAAGAATATAAGAAACTTGATGACAGACCAGAACTTAATGGTGGTTGTGAACCTAAGATACTTCCTTGGAACTGTCCTTTAGATGTATATATTTCTTATGGCAATGGATTACAATGACTCATCAATTCTAGTAAAGAAACATTTACATTTCAGCATGCTAAATTTTATTTATATGTAACAAGCCTGCTTAGCATACTGCTCATCTTTGGGGTACTTGGGGGTCAGATAGTGGTCCCTTACCTAACTTCTGCTTTGTGTAAGTTAATTTCTCCTAGGCATATCAATCAACATCAATTCTATAACTTTTAGTTTCTTTGGCACCAGAGATAATCAGAAAGGACAAAGGACCCAGCACTCAACCTCAGCAAGACCCACTTTACATATTACCTGAGAAATCAATGGGATTTCTAATCACTCAGGGAACAGACAGTCTTGGCAAAGGCAGACAGACATCCTAAATTATCAATGCTTTGCTTTCCTGTCCTCTGCCACCCAGTGGCCCCAAAACATCTTTCTGACAAATATTTACTATCTTTCAGAGAAGATTTATGACTGTGAGACGCTAAGGAATTTTGAGATTGAGTGGCTGATAAGCCTGGAGGACTGTTAGACATTGTACTCTGATTTCATATTGTGATATTAATATTAACATGATCATGGGGATGAATAAAAAAGAAATGTTATGATTTAATAATAATATATTTGTGTGTCAAGTGAACAGGAGGTGAGTTATGCTAGATAGATTTTATGTCAACTTTAAATAAGCTAGAATCATGTGGAAAGAGGCAACCTCAACTGATGTCCCTAGCAGATTGACCTGTGAGCAAGTGATTCATGTGGGGAACTCAGCTCACTGTGGGTGATATAAACCAAGGATGGAGGTCCTAACAGCTATAAGAAAGCAGGCTAGAAAGCCTTGGGGAACAAGCCATTTATCTGCATTTTTCAAAGGACTCTGTTCCAGTTTCTACCTCTAGATTCCAGCCTTTGTTTATTTTCCTGGCTCCCCTGAATACAAACAACTGACCAAGAGCCAATGAAAAACTAAGAGTGAACCAAGGAAGCAATGGGCAGATGCCAATGCAAGAATACATATAACAATATAGAAAACAAGACACCACCAGAAGAAGCTGATGGCTCTACAACATCAAGATCAAAGTATAACAATGAAGAGGAAACAGAAGGAAACAGCATTAAAAACAACTTTATGAAAATAATAGAAGCTTTAAAAGAGGACATAAAACTCCCTTAAAGAAATGGAAGAATATACAAACAGAGATGAACAAATCCATGAAAGAAAACAAACAGGTGAAAGAAACATTCCAGGAATTAAAAATTGAAATAGAAGCAATAAAGAAGGCACAAACTGAGGCAAAGCTGGAAATAGAAAACCTGAAGAAATGAACCAGAACCACATATACAAGCATAACCAGCAGAATGTGAGAAATGGAAGAGAGAATCTCTGGAGTGGAAGACTCAATAGTGGAAACAGGTACATCAGTTAAAGAAAACACTAAAACCAAAAAGTCATAACACAAAATGCCCATGAAATCTGAGATACTATGAAAAGACCAAACCTGAGCATAACTGGAATCAAAGAAGGAGAAGGACACCAGCTCAAAGGCACAGAAAAAAAGCATTTAACAGAATCATGGAAGAAAACTTTCCCAACTTAAAGAAGGTTGAAGATAAAAGAAACTTACATAACACCAGACAGACTAGAAACCCCTTCCCCCAAAAAATCTGCTTGCCACATAATAATCAAGCCACTATGATGTGGGAATGTCTTTCTGTATGCTGTAAATAGCAATCTTTAAATAAAGGAGCTGTTTTGGCCCATGACAGGCACCATAGAAAAAGTAGGAGAAGGAATCAGAATAGGTAGGAGGATCAGAGGCAGAGTCAGAGGAGAAGGAGCCAGAAGCCCAAAGGAGCAACATGTAAGGAACACAGGTAAGCCACAGGCCATGTGGCAGGAAAGATGAATAGAAATGGGTTGATTTAAGATGTAAGAGCTAGCTAGCAATGTTCCTGAGCCATAGGCCAAACAGCATGAAGTTAATATAAGTGCCTGAGTCATTTTGGGGGGCCTGATCAACAGCGGGCGGCTAAGAGGTCTGGGGCTTCAGGGTCTGTGGGTCTGGGCCTCTGGCTGCCCGGGACCAAGAAACCGCATTGTAACGCCACTAAACAAAGAAAAAATACTTAGAGATGCAAAGGAAAATGGCCAAATTACTATAAAGATAGACCCATAACACCTGACTATTCAAGGAAACCATGAAGATAAGAAGGACCTGGTCAGATGTAATACAGACATGAAAAGAGCATTGCTGTCAACCCAGACTACTATACCCAACAAAACTATCAATCACCACAGATGGAGTAAATAAGATATTTCATGACAAAACCAGATGTAAATAATGCCTAGCCACAAATCCAGTCCTACAGAAAGCACTAGAGGGAAAGCTCCAATCTAAGGAAACCAGATACACCATTGAAACCATAAACAATTGATAATCCCACAGAAGAAAAACCTAAAGAAGGGAAATACACACAAGTAACCAAAAATAACAATCATTGCTCATTAATATCCCTTAATATTAATGGACTCAACTCACCTATAAAAAAACAAACCCTAATATGATGGATACAAAATCAGAAACCATCCTTCTGTTGCATACAAGAAACACACCTCAATGTCAAAGACAGACAGAGGCTCAGAGTAAAGGGTTGGGAAAAGACTTTCTGAGCAAATGGTCCTAAGAAACAATCTGGTGTAGCCATCCAAATATCTAAGAAAATAGACTTTAAGCTAAAATAAACCAAGCCTTGTGACATTTTTAAAACTAATTTTACCTTAAAGAAGCAGCTGCAATATGGCGAAGAGTACTGTGTTTCACCACAAGCTGGCAGCTGAGCTTGTCACCGTCAGACACACAGTACTGATTTTGGAGGCAGAAAAGGTGCATGATTGAGGGGATTATATATATTTCCTCTGTACTTTAAAAATTCTGCTTTGCCCAGAAAACATATAGCAAGGTTGAGAGCTATTCTAAGAAGGCTCAAGGTAATATCGTGTGAAGCTACTAGAGAAAACCCTGGGTTTTAACAAATTGTCCAGAGATTGAAGACAGCAGACATGAAACATCACCCAGTGAAAGCTGCATATAAGGACTGGATACAGTCCAAAAGATAGAAGTGTGTTGAAGTTAGAAAATTTGGATGGCCAGTAAAGCATAAGCTATTTGAACCTGAAGGTCTAGCTATTTCTAAGAGAGCTACGGGATTTTATGTCTTCCATGCTAAGTTTTGGTCTTTGGTCTGCTATGTCATTGCTCTGCTCCTATTCTTCTGTATTGAGATGGGAATATTTACTCTGTGCCACCGTAGACTGGGATTATGTACTCTAGGCTCTCAGTTGTTTTACAAGCAGGTCATAGTTAACATATTGCCTTAAAGACTTTGAATTTTAGAACAGTGGTGAGACTATTAAAGTATGGAGGACTTTTACAGTTGGACTCATTATATTTCACATAATGTCATGTCCATAAGCTACGGGGAACAGAGATAGAATGTGATGATTTCAGTGATACTACTAGAGTTAAAGCCACATATTAACCTCAACTTTAACAATAGCTTTGTTGGCCAGTTTTATGTCATTTTGGCACAAATTAGTCATCTAGAAGGAGAGAACCTCAGTTGAAAGAATGCCTCTGTGAAATCAGGCTGTTGCCAAGTGTGAAGGGCATTTTCATGTGTGGTTGATATGGGAGTGCTTTTCCTATTAATATCATAAATAATATAATAAAACATGAGAAAGAAGCCAATAAATAATGTTACTCCATGGCTTGTACATCAGTGTCTGCCTCTTGGTCCTGACTTACTTTTTTATGATGGACTGCAATGCAGAAGTGAAAGTGAAGCAAACTCTTTCCTCTTTAAGTCACTTATGGTCTTGGTATTTTATCAGAGCAGAGAAAGCCAAAACTAAGACAGCTGTTAGATTCATTACCTCACTTTGTCCAATAGACAGGTCTTCTGGTCAAAAGTTAGAAGAGAAGCAACAAAATGACATGCCATCACACATTAGATAGACTTCAATTTTTTGCAATCTCTTCCACCCAAACACCAAATACATTCTATTCATCAGCCCATGGAAGCTTTTCAAAAATAGATCACATCCCGAGGCACCAAACAAATACTATAAATTTTTTAAAGGATGAAATATTCTCTTGTATTCTTTTTACCATAATGTATTAAGAAGTAACAGCAAGGACAAACAAGCCTAGTAAGTACACAAACCCAACCCATGAAGATTAAATAGCTCACTACTGAATGATGAATAGGCTGAAGAAAAATAAAAAAGGAATTTTAAAATTTCCTTAAAATATATAAAACTATAAACATTATACAGCCACATTTTTAAAGTGCAATATAAGCTACCCAATGAAGGAGCTAAAGTCTATTTGATAAAAATTCCAAATAACAGGCATGAGAAAACCCATGACTAGTTGTTGATCAGGGGAATTCAAGAGACTTCTAAAACAGTATAGGCTATGGCTGCTGCACTTACTTGCCTCTCAGAGGTGAGAGGTATGTGCCTATTACTTTTGATGCCATACACTTTAGACACAAGAAATAGTAGACTCAAGTTAGATCTGAATTAAAAGCTTCCTTTTTAGCAGAAGCTTTCATAGTACCAGAAATTGTAGTGTTTCTGTGTAGCTGTAATGCTTATGAACCACAAAATGACCAGAGTAGAACTGTAGTAGAGAGAAGGCACTCTCAACTTGACCTAGAAGCATGGCCTTTAGGCCTTGAAGTCCCAGGACTTGAGACATGGCCATAAGGCCAGTTTAAGAACTGATGCATTTAATCCTTTACCCACTCTTTGTTTTCTCTCTTGTGTTCTTGGATGGAGGATCTGACCTGCTGAACTTCAGTCTTGTGGACCAGTCCTGCTTTCCAGGAACTGCATAACAGTTTAATTTCTTATATTAGTGAGTGTTTTCTTATAAATATGAACCTTTTAAATCAGTTGCCAGTTAGTATTAACACAAACAATATCTGGTGTCCATATAGCATACTGTCCTAACTCTGACTTTTTGAAGGGTACTTGGAACTTACTCTGCCTAGAGCCTAGAAGGAGGGAGTTGTCAGGGAAGCCACTGAAGTCAGCTGCCCCTCCCACCTGTGGCTCAGGCTCTGGGCTCCCAGAATCTCTACAGATGCACTAGGTCATAGAGATGTAAAGATCATCATCTCCATAAACCACTGTTCCACTCTCATGGACAGAATGGAACCATGTTGTATGGAGGGGTCTTTGTCTCAGTGGCTAGAACCAGCCAGAGTATATCTAGATCAAAAGCCAAGCCACAGCTTTTTGTAAACAAAACAAAACAAAACAAAACAAACAAACAAACAAAAAACAAACGAATATATTTCTGTCTGGCAAATCAAAGTACTGGCACCCCAGGGTCACCATCTTCCTGCAGGCCCAACCCCTTTTAAGTGTCTGACATCCACAAGAAAACCCCTGCTCCTTCCATGTCTTGCCCTTGGCTTCCCAGGAGGGCACAGCATATTTGAAAGATGTGTCCTCAGCTGTTGTTGAGATACAAGCAAGCCCCTCCCTGAGTGCACCCTCCAGCTAACCTGAACTACTAAGCAAGCTTAAAGCCCATTTGTGCTGTAAAAGGACAAATCACAGACTGCTTCTCTCAGTTTGTTGTTTCATTGGCTTGTAGTAGTCTGTTTTGAGTTTGTAAAAATTTTTCTTCATTATACAATATATTTACAGAGGCCAAATCTCAAAGCCATAGTCAGTATGTATTGACTGTTTGGTGCTACATCTATGACACCTGCTGGCCAATCATCACAATCACATCTAGAAATCGTACCAACTGAAGCCATTAAAGGTAAATAAGGTAAATAATTATGCCATGATAGACCATATATTCAGGAATTTAAAAACTTTTTGTTGTTACAAATAACAAAATTTTGCAGGATGTGTACAACAACCCTGGAATCTACATGTTTTCAGCTGTGATGATAGTTAGTCAGGTCATTCATATCATATCCTTAAAATATGGTTTGATAATAATACCAAGTCTAATAATGATAAATGTCATAGACTTTGCAAAATACTGAAGAGAAAGTAACTACTCAGAATCATGCCATAAAATCTGCCAATGGTAAATTTTCACAGACTTTTCAAATTAGTAATGAAAAATTAAATAATAAAATTTATACAATAGATTCTGCTAATGACAAGTTGGCATGCAAACTTAATTTTATGGAAACCTGTTATTATAATTTTTCAGATACAACATTTTTCTTGAAGGCAAAAATAAATGCCAGGCAGGTACTTTTTTAATATATAAATAGTAAAACATCAATGATAAAAAGTTTAAATGAAAAAAAGAAACTAGTTAATTCCATGAAATCATTAGAAAGATTTTCTGTTAAAGAGATTCAGGTTTTGAAGAAATTGATGGTACCTTGATTTCAGAAATGGGAAGATAGGAATGATTTAAATAATAAAAATGGTAAAGAATGGTCAACAGAGAATAACTTAGAAACAATATCACTGATATCCTATGGAGTTAGAGATGATTTACCCAAACTTGTAATCATACAGTTTTCTTTTTTTCCCCTGATATAATCTATCCAGTTACTACTCAGAAAAATCCAGCAAGTAATAAATATCCAGGGGGAGTTACAGAATATAATTGAGAATCTATATGTATAAGAGATTTAAAACATATCCAGGAAGCTATAGTTGTCCATGGTATTTATTCCACCTATGTTAAACATATGTTAAATTGGTGGTCTCCAAGAAATAGAGTGACATATAATGACTAGTTACAGTTGGCAGCAGCTGTTGCAGGCTATAGCTAACAATTACAATAGATAAACTTGATTAAAGATAATACTAAAACTCTTTAACCCCAAGGTAATATTAGATATTTTAATATTTCTCAAGATTAAATTCTTCGTGAGAGTCAATTTTGCTGAGGCAAAGAGTCAATCTACTTTTGATGACATACTTTATTATTATACCGGATGATGACTTTAAATGCCTGGGGGAAAATTCTAGAACCAGGACAAACAACCAAGCCATTACAAAGGTCAATCAAAACTCAAAAGAACCTTAAACTGACTTTCTGCAAAGATTGACTAAGACGGGATAGAGAGTGGTATGAGATCTAGAGTTAGAAAGCAACCAAATCTTTGGCTTTTGACAATGCTAAATTAGAATGCAAAGCAATACTTATGCCTTTAAATATCAGAACAGTATCACTAGAAGAATGGATCTAGTATACAATCAATGCTGAATCTTTTAATTAGGATGATGAGTCTTGGGTAGGATGAGTGATTTCTAAGGTTCTGAATAGAAATCAAGGCATCAAATGTCTTAATTGTGGTAAACCAGGCCATTTATGAGGGACTTGTACATAGGCCATTCCTAGAACCGTTCTAGGAATGACCCAAACAGAAGGCTTATACTGGACCAATAAATGTTGATCTACACGGGACCAGCCAAACAACCATTTACCACCAGAAAATGCCTCTTTGGGCCTCTTATGAGAGCCCTCCAAATTATAGGTCTCAAAATCAAACATGGTCAAATAATATCCAGTTCTTGTGGAGAAAATTTCTCCCAAGAACACTTAGAAGATCCAGTACCTAACATAAGAAACCACATTGCACTGGATGATAGGATAGTTTTAAAAGAGAAAGTAAACCTTCCAAGGAAAAAACATAAACTGAATATTCTGGAAGAATGAACAAAGGCAAAAGTTAACAGTCCAAATAGATAACATTATACTTGAAAGTTTACTGAACACCAGGCCTGACATGTCTCTAATAACACCACAATCATGACATTTAAATTGGCCTCTAAAGAAGGTAAATATTCAATTTCTATGGATGAGAACCATATTTCAAGTAATACAAAACATGTACTAGACTGAATGCACAGGATCAGAAGGTCAGATAAGAAAGCTGAGGCCATATGTAGCAATGATTTTATAGGGTCCTGATTTTTTACAGCAATGGAATACCCAGAGAAAAATTGTATCTCAGACATTAACCATAGACAAATTCATATTTCTGAAAATAATCTTATAAGGTATTATAAAAAAAATAGACACCAACCATTCTGGTTGTACATAAACAAGGTACAACAGCTTTTGAACTCTCAGAGTTACCAACTGCCCTAAATTTACAATGACTAACTGACAAACTAGTATGTGTTGGGCAATGGCTTATGAATAAAGAGAAAATAGAGGTTGTAGAAGAGCTAGTTTATAAGCAGTTAAGTTTTCAACATATTGAAGAATCTACCAGCCCTTGGAATTCTCTTGTATTTGTTATTGAAAATAAACCTAGAAAACTGAAAATACTGACAGGTCTGAACCATAAATAAAGTAATTTGACCAATGGGCTCTATACTGCCTAGAATGTCCTTGCCATCTCTGTCATCTAAGAATGGCCTATCATAGTTATTGACTTAAAAGATCATTTCTTCACTATAACTCTTCAAAAACAGGAAAGGAAAAGTTTGCCTTCACAGTACCCACTTATAATAATTCTTTGCCAGTAGAGAGATATCAGTTAAAAGTTCTCTCACATAAATTTTAAATATCCCTGCCCTGTGTTAATATTTTGTGCTAAAACCATTGGAAATTATTTGTGTGAAATTTCAAAAATCTATAATTTATCACTATATGGATGGCATCTTATTAGCAGATTCAAAATCAGATACTTTAGAAAACATATTCCAAAAGTAAAAAAAGCTTTTGCCTGTCTGGGGCTTAAAAATTGCCACTAAAAAGATAAAAAGAAGAGATTCTATTAATTACTTAGAATATAAAACAGATCCACGAAATTACAGCACAAAATGTACAACTTAGGAGAGATTCATTGCAGACTCTTAATGTTTATCAGAAGTTGTTTGGGGACATCACTAATTTACTGACTATTATCAGGGTTGAAAAGCATGAACTATTACATTTGACTAGTACCATAGAAAGGACAATGACTTAAATAGCCCAAGAAAATCATCAGCTGAGGCTGAGGGAGAATTGATTTATATGGAAAGAAATTAAGTGGAGCATATATAGATTGTGTGAACTCAGAGCTTAACTGCATTCTGGCTATATTGCCCTCCTGATTATCCCTAACAGTCCTCCTGGTGTAGAGGGAAGATATTAGAATGGATATTTCTACCATGTAGGCTGAGTAAAAATTCAAAGACAATTGACAGGAAATGATTCATCATAAATTGTAGTGCCTTTAACTAATGAAGAAATTTCCTCTCTGGGGAAGAATAATGAATATTGGCAAAGAGCTTGCATCATTTTGGGAGGAGAAATGAACAACTGTTATGCTAAAAGCAATAGAATAAAAATTCCTAATACAAACAAGTTAGATATTTTGTCACATTGTATGGCAAAAAACAATCTTTGGAGTCCCCACATTCTGTACTGATACAAATAAATCAACAAAGGCAGGATATAAATGAAAAGACTTAAGTAAAGTTGTTCAAAACCCTTACTATTCTGTACAAAGTCAGAATTCCATGCCTTTCTTTCGGTACTGATGGATTTTACAAAGCTACTCAACAGAGTTACTGAATCTCAACATGTAGAAATATTTGTTTTACATATTGAAACTGCTGACTTTATTCCTGATAAAAACAGAACTAATTTAAAAATATAGATAATTCCATATATATAATACATATTCAATCACATATGGGTCAGCCAGGTCCTCTAGCAAAATGTAATTATAGATTGATCAGTTATTAATAGAAAATCTGCAGAAGCCCTCAGAATTTTGTAAGAAACTTTATGTTAATAGCAAAGGACTAAAAGGAGCTTTTCCATCACTTGGCACTAAGCCAAGAAAATTGTAAAAAAAAAAAAAAAAGAGGCCCACATTCTACTTTTATAACCAAACACAGTTACCTGCAGGAACTAATCCTAAAGGTATGTAAAGAAATAACATTTGGCAGATGAATGTTTCATTTTATAGAATTTGGAAAATTAAAATATACACTACACCATTGATACTTATTCAGAACTTCAATGAGAAGCTGCTCTAAGCTCTTAAAAAGGTTATTCTATAGTCATACATCTTTACAAAGTTGTGGCCATGTGGGCATACCTATACAAATTAAGACTGACAATGCTCCATCATATGTTTTTCCCAAATACAACTTTTTAAAATATTATAATATAAAGCATATTACAATTATACCATACAACCCTACAAGACAAGCAGTTTAATCACACCTTAAGAGAGATGTTTTAGAAACAGAAAGAAAAAACAAAAACACCCAGAGATAGATTCCATAATAGCTTATTAAACTTGATTTTGCTTAATGCTAATGAGAAAGTAGCAACAGATATTGGATAACAGAAAAAACCTCTGAGATTAAACCAGCACCTCTACTTCAAGGATATGCTGACCTCAGATTGCAAGTCAGGATATGAGTTTTGTTGGGAAATTGGTATTATTACTGCAGGATATGAAAAACTATGGGTACCAACAAAATTAATAAATATTTTATTCAAATAGAAGACGCTTCTTTATGAGGAGAAATAATAGCTCATCATATAATAGCTTATATGACAATTGTGTTAGTGGTAAGGAAAGCTCACCTAACAAAAGTTAGGGTAGGATTTTGTTTCTGTCTTTACAGAAAGATATAAATAACCATCTTAAAGAAGGTAAAAATATATTGAACACCTAAAGCTGAAAGGACACCAATCCTGAAAAGGTTTAATTAAAGGAATATCAGGCCTGTTGGTATGAATTATCACTGTTTAACATCTGTATCTATTTACCTCTAGAAAAATTGTGATCTTGATTCAATTGAAATTAAGCTTGCTTTAGAGTTGGGGGAAGTGGCATTCTTTGCTGTAAACCCAAGCAGGGTTCTATCAAGAAGAAGAAAAAAGATTTTGTCTCATATCAAAAAAGCTACCTGTAATGGGACAGAAGAAAGACAATATTTGAGATCTATTATTATCATAATTTTATGTCTAAGTCTATTTTTCTTTGTATTTATTTGTAACCTTTAAAAACCATTCCTTGTATACAATTCTTTCCACAAAATTTAAGTTTTCCATTTTGGTATCAACAATGATTAAGTTTTTCACAGGAAACAATAAATTTCCCTAACAGAAATGTCCAAATCATCCAGAAAGAAGATGGAGCCCCACCACCATATTTTCCCTGGTTGATTATGATGATTTTTTAAAGTTGGTTTATACCTCTCAGTGATTGGTTCTAGACTATAAACTGTTCAGAAGAGTTGCAAGATGGCTTACTAAGATTATCCATCATATTATGTCTATAACCAGAAATTCAGATAGGCCTACACACTACTATGATACTGGTTTCAAATGTTACAGCTAGTCCTATGAAAGTTAACCACTGTTTCAGTTTCACTGGACCCCACAGAGATACTGTCAGGCCCAGGCAGAAGGAAGAAATTCTTAGAAAAATGTCACCCTCTCTGCTGATAAGCTTTTGTCTTATAAGGTTTATAAATAAGTATTGAAACAAATTTAATTAAACCTAATCTAATAAAGCATATTGAATAATAAAATTAATTTCCTAACACATACAATGCATTGGAAATTGCCCAATTGAAAATAGAAGTAATCCTATAGAATAGAAATAATATCTGAAGAATATTATATAGGAAGCAATGTATAGGTCTGGAGATATAATTTAATATGAGAAGGCTTGAGGACATGCTTCAGGACTATGATGCAATGTACAGCTCTGAAAAGAAAATTAATGATTTTTCAATATGTTAACTAAATATGTTTTAATACAAACAAATGTCATGATCTATTTATGTTACTAAAGCTTTGAAATGTCCACCTACAACTGAAAACAAGCTGTGTCCAAGGCTAAAATCAATAGCACTGTCTTTGTTTTCTATGGAAAATTTATAAAAATAAAGACCCTCAAACAACCCCAATTTAAAAAACTATGGAATGTACTAAATAATGCTTAAGAGCAGACAGAGCTTTGCAGGAGGACAGTGAAGCACATGCATGAATGAACAGACAGTAGAGATGAATGTTGTGGTGCAGGGGCACCTTCACATGTGTTTTCTCATTCAAGTCAGTTGAGGGCACTGAGCATTTCTAAAGGATTCCATAATAACATCTCTGGGTGTGTCTGTGAGGACATTTCCTGAGATAATTAGCTGTGAGGTCTTTTTTCTAATTCATAGTGTAGGGTATTTATTCATTTTAACATTAGACACAATGATAAAATATGGGAAAATTATCTTGGGGAATCTTGTTGGAGGAAGTAGTTACCAGGAACGTTTCTTTGGGTGTTTTATTTTTCCTTGATTCTTTCCTATTATACTCAGATATGCTATAACAGACCATGAGTTCAAAAGCTCTGTTCTACTGCATGCTCCCACCATAATGGAGGGAATCTCTGAAATCAAGAAATGAATAAATTCTTCCTCCTTTTGTGGTTTTACACAGATCACATCAGTGAGGAAGTACCTAACAGATGCCCTCCATTCTCTGAAGAAAACTGGAGTAAGATGCTGGAGTGCTGGTTTCTGGTCAGCCTGGCAGAAAAGGCAACACTGAAGCTTCATTAAATGTAGGTGTCCGATATGTCATAGTCACAAGGACACCAGACCCTAATCACAACATTTATCAATTACTACACATATGTTGTAAAGGGGTAATAAACAATAAAGGGGTAGGAAAGTGTTATATTGTGGAGATATGTTTTCAAGAAGGGGTCTGAGAATAGGGGTCTGTCCTCTGTAATGGAGGATGGACCTGCTTCTTAGGCTTTAAGGACCAGCTCAAACTTATGAACCCTGAGTTACTCTTGCCGTGGGAACACAGATGTTCGTAACAGTATCAAGGACACCGTGGTAATTTACCAACAGAAAATATCTTTCCCAGCACATACTGGGAAACTTTCCCTGTCTGACCCTGAGCTGTGCCCACATGGGGAAATGTTTACAAGTTAAATCAAAGAAGTCTGTCCTTGAATAACCCTAGATACTAATATTGCTGACTTGTATAAGTATCACTGAGCTATCCATTAAAGTTGCCTTTCACCATCAAAGTGTCTGGTCCTCCCTTTCTTTCAGTCTCTTGCCCTATCTTAGTACAGTTTGCTGCAGCTGACTGTGGCATTATATGTCCATCAAAGCTAAAATAATGAAGAGAAAAAGTAAGGAAAGCAGAATTGTAGAAACAAAGAGAAACAATCCAGCTGTCAAAAATATCAACATCTGATTCTAAGTAAAGACATGTTTCAGGGTCTTGACAGTGCTAGGTAATGATGGTCCAGACTACAAGACTACAGGGGAAAGATAAAGGATTACATAAGTAGATCAAAATGAGAGGACCAGGACTTATAGCTTTTTTACAGAAATTATGGGAATCACATCATGAACTTTTGAATTGAAAATCTTCCCTGGAGACAATATCATTGAGGCAAATACTACCACAGGTCTAAATTATACATCTAACCTGGTTTTTTCCTGCAGAGGATGAAAGGCAAAGACAAGCAATAAATATTTTGGAATCAATCATAACTACATCAAGAAAAAGATACAGTATCTCAGGTAGAGTTTAATCATTTATCTGTTAACTTTACACACAGTGCTTTATTTATAAAGGTGTTCAGTAGAATTTTGTGCCTAAATTCCTTCACCTCTGATTATATTCACCTATTAATAACACAGGGCCACTTAGAGATTCTTTAAAATTGTGATTTTTCATAAGTGATTAATTTATTTGAATGATTTTTTATTGGCACCCAATACTTGAAGCAAAAGAACCCTTTCTACTTTTATTCAAAAAAAAAAACATTTACCAACATTCTATCTACACTAATAAACCCAAGGAGTCTGCAACCCTCAAGTGCAAAATTGATCACTCTGAAACCTCCAAGTTCTCACATACCTCAAGACAGTGTCATTAGGAGGCATTTCTCACCACTTTCTGCCTCACAGTACATATCTAATGCCTCACAATTTGTGGAAGATGTTAAACATGTACATTTGACACATTACAGAGCTGAAAAGACAAAACCAATCTTAAAAGGTTTATTCAGAGTCATTTTAAAGCATTGTTCTGTGACTTGGACGAAGAAAATTGACCAGGGAAAGACAGGATTGTATGTAGTGCTGACCCCTGCAGGATTTTGGAAAAGTATGTCTTTAGATTTCTCCAATCTAAATCCTGATAATGGACAGATAAGAATGATAAATATTAAATATCTAATGTGGGCTGCCTGGGCACACACACAGAGTTAGACATATTCTCCCATTATCTCATTGTTATCATCCTACAAGAACTTTGCTTGCCCAACTTTAACCTACCTTTAAGGCCATAAACAGTTAAGTTGGAGGAATTGAAAATGTTGCAGTACTAAAGGGGTAAATTGAAGGAGAAAAATACAATCAAATTGAGGAAGAATCAGAAACAGGAAAGTAAAAAATAGGAGGAAGAGAGTATAGGACAAATTCTAATAGGTCTTAACAATAAAAATCCAGAGCTAGATGTAATGAAGTTTTCTGGCCCAGATTAGTCCCACAGTTCAGACCTGACCACTGCTGCTTATCTGGACCAACAATACCAAAGGACCAAAGAAACACAGATGTTTATATAAATTTCATACTGCTTGGCTTATGGCTCAGGCACATTGCTAGCAAGCTCTCTCATCTTAACTCAACCCATTTCCATTAATATGTCCTGCCACATGGCCCATGGTTCACCTGTGTTTCTATACATGTTGAATCTTGGGTGTCTGGCTCAATATCTCTCAACTCCACCCTCCTTCTCCTATTTCATTTCCCCACCTACTTCTTCTATGGTGCCTGCCAAAGGCCAAAACTGTTCCTTTATTTAAAGAATGATATTCACAGCATAAAGAAAGACTATGTTACTTCCCCCTTTCTGTATAATCAAAAAGGATGGCTTCAATTTCAACATAGCAATATTAAATGTAACAGCTATCAAGCAAGAATTACAGTTACAATATCTAATCTATTTGTATTTAGCAAAGTTAGAGAAAATATTCTATCATCTATTTTATCCTTGTGAGTCTAAACTTTCTTATATATCTTTTAAAATAACTAAGTAAAACTAGTTACTATAACTATCTAATCTTCATCTATATCAAAGACCATAGAAGAATATAATATTACCTGAGTAAATAGGAAGTGCAAGCAACATACAAAATCTAGAAATGATAGAGATGAAACTTGTCTACCTAGACAGCCACCCAAAGTTCCTTTGTAGCATTAGGGCATGCGTCTTCAGCCTAAAGGCCGAGAGTCTCTGGCATACTTTTCAGTGAAGCAGGAAATTTGAATGACTACACTGCCTATTATGGTAAAGTTTGTCAGTTGCTTCTCTTGAGTTGAGTCCTGAAGAATATCTGACAGTTTTCTTTGCAAAGCAGGAACCTGAAGGACCATCTCGTCATCTCATCTTGTTCTGCCATAGTTCAGAGGTCACTTTCCTATGGAACCTGCATGTCCAGTTTAAACAACATATTACTGTCAAGCATTCAATACAAGAACAGGTTCTTATACAGTGGCTAACAATTGCCATGAAGAAATTTAACTCCATAGGAAGTTTTTTCGATGCCCAGTTTTCTCTTGAAGTAGATTGGTGCTGCCAGGAGCAGATCTGTCTCACCATCCAGAAAATATTAAAAATATTAAATCCTTAAAATATTCTATAGGTCTTAGAAATGTTTGAAGATTATCTATCTAATTGAAATATATCTTTGTATACCAAAAAATAATCTAACTAACATGACTATAAGTTTGGTTATCACAGGTGACTATTAATCTGTATTACAATTTTAAATGAGTTATATAAACAATCAAAGGGAAGTTGAATTGATGTAATATATTATATAAATGATAATAATGTATTTAATGTAATAAAATATAATATAGAAAGATAAAAGCAAAACCAGATTATGAATAAATAAGGAAGTGGAAGGAAATAAAAGGCAAAGGTGAAAATACAGGGAGGGGCAACTATTACTACTAATGGCCTTTTTAAAAAGTATATTGAAACTTAATACTGTAGAAGCTTCTTAGAATATATACATATATAATATATTAACGGAGTTATATCATAGGAGAGACAATAATCAAAACTATACATCTTATACTAAGTAAAACTTCCATTGCAAAAAGGGTTATATCCCTTTGAGTCTTTAGATAAAGACATCCCAGGAAATCCCCTCCAACACCAAGGACTATTAACAAGGCTATTGGTTATCTGCACAACCTAATGGTAAGGTCCATTGCTGAAGACAACACTACTTAGTCATGAGCCATGGAGAAACCCAATGTCACCCAAAAAATCCTTACCCCTACTGTATATACTACTGCGAGTGAAAGGTAGTCACCAATATCTCCCTCCTATACATGCTGTAACAGACAACTTACCCTCTATAGAGTAGATAAGAGATGCAGTTACAATGAACAGTATACTGACTTGTTACTGGATTCATTTTGGATGATAGACAGTGCTTAAGGTAAGGGATGGCCTCTCAGTCCCCTTATAAAGCTGGAGAACAGAAAACAATCTCCAACATAGGCACCAGGAAGAAATGCCTTTTATATTTACTTTTGAGAAACCACATGTACAGTAATGCAGGAAGTGCAGGCTATCCAGACATCTTGGTATAGTTGAGTCAAGTAACTTCCCTCCCTTATCTCATCTTCTTTGTGTGTATAGTAGTTTTATGGTCCTCCAGAAACCCCTCTAATATGTAGTAAATGCCTGCTCATTTTAGGATTAGAAAATAGGAAACAGTGGCTGAGAATTCAAAAGATCCTAAAAAAGAAACATGTAACATGAAGATTTCCTTCACAGCTTATTATAATGTTTGATAAATCTCCAGTTTGAATCATAGGAAAGAAGGAGGTTTGAGTCCAAGGATCTATATGCAACTCTCCAAGTTCCTGTCTTCTAAGATTTTAATCTTTCATTCTTTGGAAACACTATGCTTATTATCCTGTAAGTTTATGTTATCTTAGTTTCTTAGCAGCTCTTAAAGTTGGGAAGTGAGAAGGAAGTGAGAAATTAAGATGCTTCTTCACAAAAGCTTCCATTGGGCTCCTTCTTGGGATCTGAACACAGTTTCTGAACATTACCTTTCCTGGACCTTCTAAAATTAAAGCTAGGACCATACTTCCACCACAATCAGCCATGTCTCCCATATTGTTCCTGCTGAGTACGCTAGGAAAATGCAATATCATAGTCCCAACTCAACTCTTAGCCAGTCAGCTCCATTCTAGAACAAACTTCTAGAAGAAAATTTCTTGCTTGTTGCCCTTGTGATCTTCCCAACTTCTTGGGGGGAAATTTAACTCCTAATGAATGATGCCATTTCTGGTGGAAAGCATTCTCTCCAGCACATTCTAGTTGTGACTATGTCTCATTACCTTTCTTTTCCAGTTGACCTTGTCTTTGTGTAGCTCCATTGTCTTGGCTCCATTTAAAACCAATAACTGTAAAGGGTCTTGATAGCCTTGACCTCTGTGCGGATTAAGTATGACATGTTTGATGATCTTAACAGATGAAGCTTTCTCCCTTTGCTTCTGCATCTTTTACATACTAGTTTCTATAAACAGCACTGGAAAGTATGTGTAATAATTATCATTTCTTTAAAATAAAATAATATGCTCAGAAAGGTTCAGTAGTATACCTACCATCATGAAGTAGCTATCAAGCTACAAATGATGTAAATCTAAAATTTTCTACATCAAAGTTATATGTGGGATAACCATTGTCTTATTTAGAAATTATAATTTTCTTATCATTGGGACTTTTAATGTCTTTTTGATACAAGAGGGAAAGATTGTATTTTAATTAAATTCCTGCAATTGTGTCATAGTTAAAAAGAAACACAATTCAATATTCTTAAGGTTATATACATTTGTTAGTTTCTTATTGCTAAGGTAAAAATCTACAAACAGTGGTTTATGATGACACAAATTCTCTCATAGTTCTAGAAGATAGACATCTAATGTGGCTACAATAAAGATGTCAGCAGTAGACTGGCTCATTTTAGGACAGTTCTCAACTTGTAAGTCATGGCCCCTTTCAAGTCATATATCTTGCTTATCAGATATTTAGATTATAATTTATAACAGTAGCAAAACTACAGGTATAGAATAGCAGTGAAATAATTTCATGGTTGTGGTTTATTATAACGTGAGAAACTGCATTAAAGTGTTTCAGCACTGGGCATCAGGAAGATTGAGAACCCCAGTTTTAAACACACTAAAGGAGAAAATACATTTTCTTGGTTTTTCTTCAGTTTCCAGTGACCTTTAATATATTTAGAGTTGTGGCCTGTTTATCCATCTACAAGTATATGACTTAAATAAAACTTTATCATATTGCATTTTACCTTATATTTGCCTTATACCCCTATCAAGTCTCCAATATTTTATTGTAGAGACTGGTACAATATATAAAAGGGACCTGGTTCTTTAATTATAGCATCCTTCTTCCTGAACAGATTCGTCAATTAAATATAACCTGGGTGACAGTCATGTCTCTGAAATCTGATTTCCTAACTAATATATGGAACATATTTAAGAGGCTGTTTTATCCCTCATGGAACATTGCTTATGCTTTGATTGGTGGGGTGATGCTTTTAATTATTTTCTTGTTTTAGTGACTCTACAGTACATTTGCCAGTAATGATCAGCCACCATGATGATAGTATAGATTTTAATGGCTCTCAGACACCCAGAGTAAAGCCCTCCTAGAGGGGTAGCTGTTTCCTAAGCCCACAACTCAGAATGTTCTCCAGGTATGGCGATACTCAAGGGCTGTTAGCCAGAGATGAATGTTTTTCACACTATCCTAAGATCTGATATTCTAAATGGTTAGCCCTCTTGAGGTGGGGCCAGCAATGCACCCTGACTCCCACAGAGCATGTCCCATAAATAAAATAGAAAAGTGCGTATATAAGGGATTTTAAGGACCTGGGGAACAGCTTGGCCTTAGTCAGTTTAAACTGTTAAAACAAGTGCCTTAAAGCATGTGCTCATAGCACTTCCTCATAGTTCTCAGGGCCCCTTGAGTGGGAACTTTCTCATAAACTAGTCTAGGGACTTGACAACAGAGGTAGAGTCCTGATGTGAGATGACCTGGGCCAGCAAGAGATGACCACACTGCAGCACCAGATGCCAGCAAATCACAGCCAATCTCCCTTGCTGGGAGGAAAGTATATAAGGCTTACCCCTTCCTCAATAAATTGAGATCGTTTGTTTCAACATTCTGACCCTCCCCCAAAAGGAACTATCATAGCCCAGAAAGAACAACACTAGGCATCAAATTAAGGTCATCAGGGTTGGCAAAAAAAACATCATCAACCATTGAGCCAGCATGCCAAAATCTAAGCTTTCCTGACAAAATTTTTGATGCCGAAAAATGTTACAAGTAAGAATAATTACATTAATACTTCTGTTTTTTAAGAGACATAGCTTCTAAAATTATTATAATGCAGAAAACTTTGATCAGCAAACTGTGTAACCAGCACTGGCTCCTTTGATTATTAAAGTCAGAAAAAATGTCTTTGAGATTTCACCTTCAGTGATTAAGGAAATATCACTCATCCCATCCTACCTCCAAATATCTTGATATCATCCCATCAGAACTGCCTGCATGCCCGCTGAGCGTGTGCTGGATTTCTTATTGTAGCCTGGGGTAATATTCCCAGGATGCATGGTTAAATTGTCCTTTGCTAGATGGACCTCCTCCTATCTTGACCTGGCAGGGAATTACTTAAACCTGTGGGCTTGTCAATTGCTAATCCTACCCCTTCTGTACCTCCTAGGTTAGTCTATAACTTGGAATTGCTTTGATGTCCTACAGAAAGCCTCAAGGCAGGTTAAATGTCTTTCAACTATGCCCACCTCATGTGTAAAGCAAAACTATCCTACAATTTCCTTCTGGTGATGAGGCTTCACCACAACAGTCCCTGTGAGATCCTTATCTCCCAGACCAGTGTAAGACAATATGTGGAGTGACCTTCTTCTGAGATTCAGGGCTAAATCATGGCCAGATTTCTTCTGAAATATTCCCAGAGCCCAACAGGGGCAAATGAAATATAACTTTGTTTGCTGTTTCTTCCTATGCCATACATTTCCCCAACAACCTTTCTCCTAAGGCTAAAAAGGAAAGGGCATGCTTTCCTTTGCTTTAAATCCTTTTCTATGATTGAATAGTTAGAGATGTCACAGAGAAAGTGGCAGTTACTTGTTCTGTGAAGGAGAGCCTCATTTTTAGTTATTAAGGAGTAAAGAAATTGAGTTAACCTCCTTCACTTTTCTTCCTGCTAAGCAGTTATCTGGCTTCTGTCATTATTGTCTTCTACTAACATAGATTTTAATGTCAGTTTTTAAATATTATCTCCTGATCTTATTTTTCTTTTCCTTAGGAAAAATCAAATTTACCCCTAAGAAATATAAATGGGTATTGCAAGAACTATAAGGAAAACACATGATATGTATTTCAAGTATATTTATTTTTCTAATCTCAGAATCCTCAGGCCAAGTGAGCCAAACATTGATTATTAGGTCACATCTGTTACTTAACCAGCTGTCAAAACAACTAAGTCTAGGTTTTAGTGATGGTCAATATTATCACCATATCAAGATCCAGCATCACCTCAGGGACCATGTCTGCTTGAGAGGATTCTAGAGGGAGTTAACTGTGGTGAGAAGACCCATTGTGAAGGTGATGGTTCCTTTCACAGTGGGGCCTTGAACTGAATCAGAAGAGAAAGTAAGTTCAGAGCCAATTGCACCTTTATCTGCTCTCACCTGCAGAAGTCACAAGATCTGTAGCATCAGTCTCCTGCCATAATGCTTTCCCACCACAATGGAGTGGGATAGACTTTCAGATTATAAACCCAAATAACCCACTCTTTGCTTAAGTTTGTTTTGTCAAGCACTATTTTACAGTGGTGAGAAAATCAATCAAAATAGTTTACCATGCTACTTTATCCTTTTTATGCTCTCCATTCTATTGTAATGTCTCTTTGGGTTCCTTCTCTTAAAACATAAAAGAGAATTTTCAAAATCCTTCTTTAAAGATATGCTTTCTTTTTTTCTAGCTTTTTGAATTTTAAAACTATTTCTATCTTTATTTGCTTTTATAAAGCATGGTAGATACTATAACCTATTTGGAAACTGAATGTTCACTATCAGGAATATGGCATACAAATAACCTAATGATGCAAGTATTCCCTCTCTTGATGTCCACATATTAACACAAGGCAGAAAGGTCTAAACATATCAAGAACATCAGTAAATATAATTGTATGTATGTGTTGCTTTGTCATTGTGCTCAAGATTTTATCATTTAACCCCTATCATTTCTCTATATTATATCTGAGACCCAGGTGAGATGTTACTTTTTCAAAAAAAAAAAACTATTTAAAAGTAGCACCAGAATTATCTCTTACTGCGGTCATATTGGCCAATTGTTTCCTCATTAGCATCTCCTTACTTGTTTATTTTTACCCTCAACCTTTCCCAGCCGCTCCTTCTCAGATCCTGACTGTGAATTCCCTGTTACTGTGACAGAAGCACTGTGGCACTGTCTTTTTGCTCTGCTAGAACCAGGGGCTATATCTCTCTAGTCACTACTCCTCAGTACTAGAAACATGGTTATCGGGCTTAGTATGTTTAAAATGAATGAAGAAGAATTCTTTGATGCAAACAGAGAATGGGGCATGCAGGCTGGACACTAGCTTTCACATCTTAAGAGACAAGTTTGGTTCCAAAGTATATAGATCATAAATGATGCTTCAACTGCAGTGCTTGCCATGCTAGGTAGAGAACAGTGACCAAATCATGGAGTAGGGTGATGTTTAACAAATCCTTATGCCAGTCTTGAGTCTAGTTGTTTATTTCAAATACAATTTCCAAAGAGTATTTACTATCTGTACAGATATCATCTCTTCCCCATTTCTCTTCTCTCTTCCTTTGATCCTTTCATCTTCTTCCTTCCCTTCCTCATTCACTTATTTCCATCCTTCCTTCTTTTCTTTTTTCATGACAGGTTCTTGTTTCAGAGCTCCAAATGACCAGTAACTTAGTATTGTTATTATTATTATTTAGCCCAGGCAACCCTTGAACTTACTGCTATTCTCTTGCCTTGTCATTCTAAATGCTGGCATCATAGGTGTGAGGCACTTCAGAACTTTCTCATTTAACTGACTTTGTCCCTGGAATTCTTTTTTGTTTATTAGCATATATTAGTTATATGTAATATTGTGTTCCATTCTGACATTTCACATGTTTATATGATGTACTTTGATTAAATCTGTTCCTACCACCCTCAGGCAACTCTCTTACATGCTTACTAGTATTTCTCCTCTCCCTAACCAGTAATTTATTTTTATTTTTATGCCTTTGGGGGCTTAGTTTGTTTGGTGGGCAAAAGCCTTAAATGATGCTGCATAAATGAACATAAGTGAGAGGTTATTTACAGGAGCATGGGTGATTTTTCAGTAACTATACCTTTGAAGAGAGTTTACCCTTGCCTCTTAGTAAGCATTTACTTCCAGAAGATGCTCAGGGAGGCATGGGACAATGTGAATCCCTTCTGAATGTATGATAGACTCTTACTAGATCCAGTCTTGTGCAAATCTTGCATAGTCATTATGGCTGCTGTGAGATATATTATCAGAATGACTTCTGTGTTATTTCAATGCTTTTGCTAATGGTTCATGTCTCTGTTCCACAGGAGTACCTCTTCTGTACTGAATCTCCTTGATTATCCAAATTTACATGTTGAGCTCTACCCCAGGCTATTATAAAGTGACAATACTTGGCCATAGAGTTTAGAGAGGTCATTATGACTAAATGCTGGCATATGGGTGGCACTTAACTCAATGACTTCTATAGGAGAGGAAACATCTGGGGATTTTCATGTACAGAGAACAAGATACAATAAGTTGTCTATCTGCTAGCCATGAAAAGGAACCTCAGAAAAGCCAATCTTATCTACCTCTTGATCTTGTACTTCTAGAATCCTCAAGCAGATGAAAACAGATTTCTACAGTTTGAGCAGACAGTTCACCACTTTCTGTCATAGCCAAGGCATGCTAACACAGAGAATTGTCATGAATATCTTACTGTAGTATTTAGAGTTTTGTCCTTGGTTGTGAGGGTCATTGTCTGAGTCTGGAGCCCTTTCCTAGGCTCTTGATAAGGGACAAGCTGAGGTGAGTGCCTGTCTCTTTCCTAGGGTGATAGCATAGTAGTATACAGAAACATGCTTCTGAGACAACAAAGAAGGATTAATAGGCCTGAGGTACTTTTCTAAACTTGGGATGTGCCTGACACTGGATTTGGTCTGAGATAAGATTCCTTTTTATCATTTCATACAAGAGTTTTGAGTATTCTACATGAAAACTACTTGAGCCTCAGAGCTTGCCTCTAAGAGGAACGAAATTCAGAAACTCTCAGAACATCCTAGAAGAAGGAAAGCCTATAGATAAAGAAAGAAAGCAAGGATCCAGACACCTGTAGATGTCCCTGATGACAAAAGCTCTCCAATTGTGTCTTTGATTACTTTGGTCAGAGAAGGTACAGCTCCAGGCTTCCTTCCATGACTGATGGTTAACCTAATATGTTTGTTTACTAATCTGTTTGCTCAACTATTTAAGAGAATGCAGCCTGTTCTAAACTTCAGCCCAGACATCAAAGGCTGTCTAGAAGATATTGTTCTTGATTCTTTGCCCATTCCAACATGCAAACCATCCTGAAGTTGAGTGACTTTTTCCAGGCAACTCCTACAACTGTTCCCACTGCCAGGTTCTTTCTGTTCTCATGCCAGAATGTCATCCATAGGCCATAGGCTGTTGCACCTCACCCCAGAGAGATGACCTCTAAAAGTGGTTTCTGACTGAAATATTTGCATCTTATTTTTTTTGAAACATGGTCTCACTTTGCAGCCCCAAATATCTTAAAATTCACTGTACTGACTAGGTTAGCTGTGAAATTACAGGGGTATGCCTGCTTCTTTCTCTTGAGTGCTAGGTTTAAAGGTATACACAACATCATCCAGCTCTGAGTTCTACTCTTGCTAGGTTTTATGTGTCTTCTGATAATCTCAAATGACAAATGTTCCATGATCTCACATCACGTGTGTCTCCATAATTTGGCATAGGAGAGTAAAGTTGATACATATACCTGTTGTCACATCTTTATGAAACAATGTAATGAATATTATACAACAATGCTGCATGGCACTGGTTCTTCTTTTTCCCAGCATCCTTTATTAGAAAATATGGAAATGAAAAAGTTATTCTTATGAATATTGTATACAGATTTTCTTGAGCAGGAGAGGTAAGCAGGAGTTTTACTGTGGGTTTCTTCCCATTCTCTCTATTCTAGCCCAACTGTACATGTTGTTGTAGGAAGAGTGTGATGAACACTGGAGCTGCAACAGTAGATGAAGAACTTCTCATGAACCCTCAAGTATGGTGGCAAGAACCAAATGGAGAGCTTGGAAAGCAGGAGACCATGTGTTAGAACAACCTATGAGAGTAAACCCAGGACCAAGCCTCTTACCCTTGCACACTGAGATTCTGTGTCTCACTTCAGGCAAAGATACAAGAGGGGGTCATGGAAGAAGCCTGCAGATATATCCCAGAGGAAGTTAATTGCTGACTTTTGGGGCTTCCCAAAATTCCATTTACCAAGTTAGTAGGTAAAGGCACTGTGCCAGGAATACAGTAGAGATAATCTGTGAAAAGAGGTGATTCAGAATCCCTACCTAAAGATAAATTTATACACTAGACATTACTCACCTGTCCTCTGGCCTGATAACTGAGAGGACACAAACCATGATCTCCTCTGCTTTCATGTTTTGGTGACATTTTAACTGCCTCCTATTTCTCATGTGAAAAATAGATGTTAAATTCTATGGCTTTTAATCCTAACACACAATTGTCAAAATAAAAATTATTATTCATAGTACCTTTATACCACCCAAGGCTAGCAATTTTGAAAAGTAATTAAGAGAAGAGTCCTGAGTGCTCAGGCAGGAGACAATCCTTGGTTGATGTCCCATGTGAAAACAGAGAATAAAGGGCTCCTTGTTGGTATTCAGACAAACAGGATAATGTCTCAGTGTGAGAAAAGGCTGCCAGAGGATATTTGGGTTTGAGAAGGTCTACAGGTAAGAAAATCTAAGTGCCACAGTTCCATTTGCCTTTGAAACTTGGGGTTGAGACACATTACCTGTGTCCTTTTTATTGTCTGTGTGGAGCTCATCATGTAATCTTCTCTCTGGCACATGGGTGTGTTATGGGTTTATTCTTCATATCTCATCCTTACTTATATTGAGTGCAGACTACTTTCTTTGGGGTACATTATTCTTTGTGCATTTTTTCCTGCTTACTCACAGAGGTAAACATTGAGGATCATAAGAGGTCCAAATCCATCAGTTGTCTCTTCCTTGGTAGCAGAGGAAGATGAGTGTGTAAAGTCTCTGGGCAGGAGAAGAGCAGGGCAGAGTAGTTTGTCCTATAACCCCTAGTCAAGGAAAGAGCAGTGAGGAATGAGAAGGCTTTGGGTCAGAGCCAGTGTTAGAGGTGAGGTTACACTTTCCTTTCTAGGCTCAGAAAAGACTCAATGAAAGGCCAAGGTTATTCTGGAAGTCTCTATAATAGGGGTGCAGAGGGAAGGCTAGACAGCAAGTCTCTGTGAGAAGGAGAGGGGTCTCCAGGTATCACAGAACTGTCTATAGTCCCAAAAATATTGGCTAGTCTCAAGGGTAAGCCTGTGAATCAGCCCTTCATAGGGTTCCTCTGACTACTATTTTAATAATTGATTACTCAATTGTAGATCTCAACTACTAGAAGGGATAGTGACTTAAGGAATAAATTATATAATAATATATTACGTGTAAAAATCAGAAGTACACATTAATTAGTATATCAACCATATCAACATAGACTTGTGATATATGTATGGAAATAATATTGGATGGAAATATAAAAAATACATTCTATCTCCTCAGAATTAGAAACAGAAAAATGATTTACATATTCTTCTTAACAATTTGTGTTTAGTCCTAAATTTTCTGTTACTCTTATTGCAAGAAAAATATTCCAAGTTTTTCAGAGAACTATAGAAGACTGGGGTTGGTTGGGGTTCGGCTTTCCATCAACATGCTTAATCATTGAACACCCATGACATCTTTCTGAGTAGGGACAAGGGGTCTTTTGCTGGGAGGAGTTAGCTTGAGGCTTTTAGCTCAAGTGCCTGGGACTATGCTGAGTGTACTATGTTCCAAATGAGAGGCCCATAAATAAGGTACTCCAATCTGAATAAAAATTATTTCCTACAATGGCATATAAAATCAAGAACCTAACAAGGTTCTTGAAGCCTTTTATTCCCTGTGGTACTTTACCTTTACTTGACAGAGAAAGTTTTTCCATTGTTTCTCACTTACTACTGTTGTGATGTTCATACAGTAAAACTATTCAGTGCTTCAACTTTAGGACCCTGACTATAGACTGCAAATGTAGAGCTCTACTAGAAAGATAACATTCAGTTGAATTACACAGGTGTGAATTTGTCTTGGTGAAAAATCAATTTATCTCTAACACCTCTTGATCTCCATCAGTAAAACTAATTTAGTCATTTATAAACTTCATTATTGTAGGAGAATTCTCAAACATAAGTGAGAAACATTGTAAAAAATGTCTAACGATGAACAAGGCATTTTTAAATATTTGTATCCTCCTTATCCATGTATAAAACCCTAAGTTCTAACAACTGCCTCAAAGACTGCATATAACTGTAATAATTCTTTTTACCTTTTGAGTCACAGAGAGTAGGTAGTTAGGACCCTTGGACTTCTCTCCTAACTATGTATGGTAGGGTACCTTCTTAGCCAACATGATATGAGGATTTGCAACACATGTTACGTGGATCAAGCTTTGGAAACATTCTCTGATAGGTGTTTCCTCTATTCATTCTCTCCCTATCACAGAAAAACTTATGATTTCTACTGTCTATCCGTTCTGTAGTGACAACAATTTGTAAACTTAAAACCAAGAATTTCACTCTGTAAGCTTGTAATTAGGGACTGCTAGTCTCTGACACCTCCCAGGTTGCCTTAATCAGTCATGCAATTTATTTTCTGCTGTGATCCTAATGATCTGATATATTCAGGACATAATTTTAGAAACAGAAGAGAAAACAGGGACTTTAGCACATGAAACCAGCATCTACAAGTGTCAAGAAACAAAATGAACAGGAATGGGATGATCTATGGGATCACACATTGAATTATGTGCTCTACAAGGAAGGCAGAAAAAAAGGTGGGCAGAGAGTAATTATATTTAATCTATATATTTTGACATCGTTGAGGACATGGCAACTGGTCCTAAAATGGGCTCTCTCAGGAAACTGTCTCATCCTGGGACTCTCACTAGCTTACTTTGCACACCAGTCCTGTCATACTTCCGTTTAGGTGTTAGTCTTTGCCACTGTCATCATTAGAGTCTTTGAAAATTAATGACTTAAGTACATCAAATGCTGACACCATCTTTCCTTCCATTACTTGTCTCTTTTCCCAAGACTTTTATACCCCTCAGAGAGAAGCTGAGAAGTCAGAACACAGATGAAGTGTCAGGCTCAGGTCCTATTGCCATACTCTTGGAAAAAAGTGAGGTTTTTCTAGATGATGCACAGGCAAGCCAGAAAGACTGTGGGCTCTGAAATGGACTTATTAAATCACTGGCAAATGCTTTGTTACCTTGGGTTTATCATATCTGAAAATGGCCATATAGATGCAAAGCTAATGTGTGTTTCACTTAGTTCAAAAAATCAAAACAAACAAAATAAAGAGGCAAGCAATTATGAACTGGTGTCTTATGACTGCTATAATAAAATGACACAAGGTATCTGTGTAGGCTGAGTTTAGAGTGGCTGGAGGAATATAAACATAGACAGGATGTACCCTCTTCTTGGAACATTATAGACAAGATTCTGTTGGTTTGACCTTAAATTTATAATTCTTTGATTCTAGTGGTATGCCTGAGGGCAGATGGTGGAAATAAATATAGCTGGAACCTCCTGGTGGGAGCTTGTCAGAAGGAGGTTCAAATATGTTCCGAATGCTTCTGCTGGGTATATCCATAATTCTCATGGACACAGGTAAGGCCTGGAGAGAGAGAGAGAGAGAGAGAGAGAGAGAGAGAGAGAGAGAGAGAGAGAGAGAGAGAGAGAGAGAATGATGGGATATAGGAGAGAAGTCAATGTCATTGCCTATGGAATGGGTATTGCATGATTTATGATACAATTTCCTTCTTTTCACAGGAGAGAGAGTGCTGGCAGCCAAGTGTACAGTATATTTGGTTTACATTTCTTCAGGAATAATTAATTCATACTATCATGAGAAGTAGAATTCTTTAGCTCTTTACATACTGCCCGACTCCACTCCTCAATCACTTCTCTAGGGTTTTCTTTCTCTAGTTTTGATTTGTGGATGGGTAGAGCAATTCTTGGAGGGAATCACTGCTGTCATTATTGATATCAAAGGGGTCCAATAATGCCAAATTTATTCTCATGGGTTTGTCCAGTTTCACCTTCATAAGTAGTTATTTTCCTTAGATCTAACCTTTAAAATCTCTTTTTTTAGTGATTAAATATTGCAATCTATGTACTTACTTTGATGGATACAAATGCCTCGGTGGCATGAAAGAATGCTGGAAGTTTGACATGTTGTGGTATAACAAGTCTTGTACCACAGAAAACTTTTACTTTCATGACCGTAAAGCAGGTAAGTGAGTCTTTGAAAGACACACACAAAAAGGTCTCCGATAGTACCCATAATTTCTAGAGTTAAGTTGCAGAGGTATGTGGGATTCCCTGGATCCTGAAGGAACAGACCAGATCATGGGTCTATTTGGTGGAAGGTGGGCATCTTTTCTTGACTATGAATAGAGGGATATAGGTGAGATGCAACCACTGCTTGGAATCATTGTAGTCTTTGGGAAACTGACAAGATTCTAGAGGGATGATGATGATGTTGACTTTTCTTCTCTTTAGGGTCATACATTTTTCGTTATGCAAAAATGTCCTGTAAGCCTTGTGCACTTGGAATGTTTCAAGTTTATCATGACCTTCTGAGAGAAACATATTGTTGCACTGAAAAGAACTATTGTAATGATGGCGAGACTCTCTTGGAGACCTCATCAATGTATTTACAGGACCAAAAGAAAATGAAAGAGCTAAATGACTGATTACAAAATAAGTATGAAACAAAATTTAAATATCCTGTGTCTTTGTAGTCTTGGTACTTAAACAAACCAAGTTCCATACTCCTCTCTATGATGATAAATATTTCCATGCAAATCCAATCTTATCAGTGTTCATTTTTCAATTAACAAGAAAAAGAAAAGCCACAGGTCACACAAATCTCAGTTTTGTCTTCTGGTGAATATTCCAGTTTTGACTTCCTGGTACCTCATAGTCATTTGCATTAACTCTCATGTTTGGATGCTTATCTATGTTGAAAAATACAATTACAAAAGGGACTTTTTCTTTAGAGCTTCTTACAAAGAATCAAGAAAAGAAGACTGCATAAAAATATGGTTTAGAAATTACAGTTCCAGAGAAATGACTGGGGGAGAGGATTTGGATTACTCAGAGCTGAACAGGTAATACAAAGTTATATAACTTTCTGAAACATAAGACCAAAGAAAAGTCGGTATACTTGATGAAAACCTAAAACCTGCGTTTAGTTGGGGAAAGCCATGTGGCTAGAGCTACTCCTAACTACTCTGCTCCACCCATGATATTTCTAAGCATTTTATTGTGCTCTCATAGCCAAAGATAAGTATGTCTATTGGCTGAGTTTTGGCCTACTATTCTTTTATTAGGAGGCCTATGTGTAGCGGTGGGGTTTCTTGGTCCTGGGTGGCCAGAGGCCCAGACCCACAGACCTGCCATGCCAGACCCCTTAGCCACCCACCTCTTAGCTGCCTGCTGCTGCTCAGGCCCCCAGAAATGACTCAGATGCTTATATTAATTTTATGTTGTTTGGCCTATGGCTCAGGCACATTGCTAGCTAGCTCTTACATCTTAAATCAACCCATTTCTATTAATCTGTCTGCCATGTGGCCCGTGACTCACCTGTGCTCCTTACATGTTGCTCCTTGGGCAGCTTGCTTGATCTCCTGACTCTGCCCTGCTTCTCCTACCTATGCTCTGATTTCTCCTCTTACTTTTTCTATGGTGCCTGTCATGGCCCAAAACAGCTCCTTTATTTAAAGATTGAGATTCACAGCATACAGAAAGGCATTCCCACATCACTTCCCCCTTTCTGTCTAATCAAAAAGGAAGGTTTCAATTTTAACATACAAAATTATATATAACAAAATAGTCATCAAGCAAGAATTACAGTTATAATATCTAGTCTATTTGTATTTAGCAAAATTAAAGAAAATACTCTTATCATCTATCTTATCTTTATGAATCTATAGTTTCATATCCAATATACCTTTCAAATGACTAAGAAAAACTGTACCTATAACTATCTAATCTTCAGCTACATCAAAGACCACAGAAGGATATATTTACCCAAGTAAACCAGAAGTGCAAGCGACTTCTAAAATCTTGAAAGGACAGAGATGACACCTATCTGCCTGGACAGTCACCCAAAGTTTCTTTATAAAGTTGGGGCATTCATCTTCAGCCTACAGGCCCAGAGTCTCTTTTCATTTCAGTGAAGCAGGAAATCTGTTCTGCCCATTCTGGCACAGTTTATCAGTTGCCTCTCCTCGAGTCCTGAAGAATGTCTGACATGTTTCTCTGTAAAGCAGGAACCTGAATGACTATCTCAGCTTGTTTTGCCAAAGTTCAGAGGTCATCTTTCTATGAAACTTGTGTGTCTAGTTTAAACACCATACTGTCAAGCAGTCAATATAAGAACAGGTTCTTGTCCAGTGGCTAGCCATTGCCACAAAGAGAGTAGACTCCATATGGAGTTTTTTTGATGCCCATTTTTCTCTTGAAGAAGATTAGTGCTGCCAGGAGCAAATCTGTCTCACTGTCCAGAAAAGTCTAAGTTATTAAAATATTTTAAATGTCATATTCTGTATGTCTTAGAAGTATTTGAAGATTACCTACCTAATTGAAATATATCTTTGTATACCTAAAAATCCTAACTAACCTAACTATAAGTTTGATTATCAAAGGTGACTATTAACCTTCATTTCTTAATTATATATTACAATTTTAAATCAGTTACATGAACATCATCCCTTAAACAAGAATAGAAAAATACATACAGCATAACAAAATTGACCTTAAATTTGTATCAATAAACCAAAATCCATACCAATATTAAACATTTTGAGATTAATTGCTGATTTCCTGATCTAAGTAAATTCAATAATCTAACTTTTAAAAAAATCATTGATATACCACATCCCCTTTTTCTTCTTAGAAAGAGATTAACTATGACCAATAACCAGTTATAATGAAAAAACATTTATAAACAATATTTTGGGAATTGGGGCATAGTTTTCTATTACTACTTTCTGTTGAATATGGGGCCTTGGAAATCTCACAAGTTTTTAAGACTGGATCATAATCTGCAGCCTTGAAGCTGATATGGCCATCTCTTCTCAACAGAGGTTTTTTTCAGGGGGTCTTAGTTGATGAAACCACGTTTGCCTGGAAGCAATCCACAGGTTCTCATCTTCTGTGGAAACAAAAGCAGAACTCTTCCAAAGTAATAAATCCTTAGACACAAATTCCAAAATCAAAATACCTTTAAAATATACACTTTTGTTAAATTTAGTAGCCTTTGCATTTGTAATCTATTGTCTTTCTGCAGTTAGCTCATTAACAGTTAAAAATTAAAGAAAACACAATAACAACTAAAATCTAGATTTTATGTCTATTTTCCATCTTTATGTGGCTTGTTATATTTTTATTACTCTATTTCTCTTTTTAAAGACTTTATCTTTTTTCTTTTCTCTCTGAAGCCTATGTACCTTTTACACATTGTAACCCATTTACAGGTTTTTTTTTTATATGAATCTGTTTTATTGTGAATCTTAAATCATCTTTTAACCAGAAGAGTTTTTAAAATATACTCTCTTAAAGAGCTGAATAGTTTCTGTAGATTAAGGCTGAATCAGTAAGTTCTCTTAAAGGGACCATGTCCCTGTTCGTGGCCAGCAAACAGAGCTCACCCAAGATGATGCTGCTACTAAGAAACATTCTTTGTTTCCCTTTTGTTCAAAATAAACAGAAATCTAAAATCAATCACATGCTACTAAGTCTTCTGTGAGATTTCAGGAACCCGCCTGATTGCAGTTTATACTGCCTGCTGCCAGGCTGCCGGCACCATTTTGAATGTGACCCGGATGCCACACTTTTTTGTACAATGACCTGCTTCATATACACAATTTGGAAGCTGTCTTGGCTCAGTTTTTGTGATCTAGAACCCTTTCTAATCTTTCTCAGGCTTTAAGTGGATAATCAATCCATGTTGGATGCCATCTGTAACAGTGGAGTTTCTTGGTCCTGGGCGGCCAGAGGCCCAGACCCACAGACCTGCTGCGCTAGACCCCTTAAATCAACCCATTTCTATTAATCTGTCTGCCACGTGGCCCGTGGCTGACCTGTGTTCCTTACATATTGCTCCTTGGGCAGCTTGCTTGATCTCCTGACTCCACCCTGCTTCTCCTACCTATGCTCTGATTTCTCCTCTTACTTTTTCTATAGTGCCTGTCATGGCCCAAAACAGCTCCTTTATTTAAAGATTGATATTCACAGCCTACAGAAAGACATTCCCACATCACATATGTGAGATAAACAGGCTTCAGAATAGTTCAGTATTATCTTGAATTTATTGAATAAACACTGAAAGAAGTAGGTTTCATCTATCAACACAGCATTCTAATAGAAAATATAATGAGAAGAAAGAATTTAAGAGAACCCCCATAATTTATGAACATAATTACCTGTTTACATTAGGCTTTAGATCAGCCACTATCTTTAGATTTCTATTGTTTGCAATCAACTCTTTCTCATTCTAGAATCTCAAGACTATATTTTAACCATGTAATCACGTATACAAGTGCAATATTATCTCGAATATAGCAGAGGTGTCCTTGTTTAGTCTTATCATTGCCTTCTTATTAGTTTCTACCACATTATATTATGCAATATAAATATTATATTTATGTTTAAATTTAAAATAATTTTAAACACTTGAAATATCAGTAAAAGTGCATTTTTCCATATCTTATTTTAATAGGATGGAAAAGAGAGCTTAACATCATGTGAGGTGGAAAACATGGCAGATTCGTCCATTGGGGTTCTGATAATTAGTTCATGTGGATAGAATGGAAACACTGTCAGGAAGTTTTTAAGATCAAATTATTTCTAGAGAAATTATGGTGTGTGATCATTGTACCAGAAATGATCCCAGCAAGTAAGAAGTGTGTTGAAGCAAATGTTCAAATGAAGAAGAGACACAAAGTAGTGATAAAGGTGAGTGGCAGAAGAAGTAAGAGAGAGATGCTGAGGGAGACCGAGCAGGAATGGGCAGCTATACACATCTAAGCTTGAACTGAAGAACCTCAGCCTTTTGGCAGAGTGGAATCATATTACTCCATGTGCTCCTCTAGGTCTGACCTTTTGAACTCTGATCTTGTCTTGGATTTTCATGAAATTACAACTGCCATGTTGCATTACGTTAAAATTATTTCTTTCTCCATTTTGATTTAGTTAAAATAAACCTGTTCAAAATGTTTTACAAAGAACAAAACCCAACTTAGAGGTAGAGAAGGCCAGGCCCTGAGAAAATGTGATAGCTCTGGATTGAGGTTTCAAAGATCTCTTAACTGATGATGGACCTGTAGTAGAAAAACTATTGATCATTTGGGGAAGATAGACATCTTAGAAATCATTCAAGAAAACTGGGTCCTAATTTATAAAAACTAATATCATAATATCCTTAGACAGAAGAAAGATCAACAAATGCCCACAATATAATTTATTGAGGATTTAATGGATAAAACATAATTCTCAATTCTAGCAAGAACGTGGATTGCAATGATTTTATTCATAAAGAAGGGGCATATACAGTGGTCATGACAAATGTGATTTTATCTAAGTCTCAGATTGTGTGTGTATGTGTGTATGTGTGCATTTCAGGCATATTAGACATATTTTTCTAGCCAGCATTGGTGGCATGAGTGTATGGAACATAAAGCTGCACAGCACACCAATGTTTTTACTTATTTATAAAATGGTGGGAAATTCTCAATTGGAAATCAAGTAGGTTTATTCAGGGACAGTCATGGTTGTGACATCTCAAGTCATAGCAATTCTTCAAAAAATTTATATAGAACTGTAGTCCTGAAGTAGTATTAACATGAGAAATAATATGGCTTCATTTGGGTAAACATCATAATAGCATATAAATCAAATAAAATATGTTTATTGATCAATAAACTTTTGGGAACTGAGAGGAACTATATGTCCTGAAAATTAATGATGCTGTAATTTAGACAAACAGTCCAAGGACAGGTGAACCACGCTTCTCAAGTGAGAAAAGAGCCAGTACCTTCACCAGGAATCTGATAAAGATCAGGGTTGCCGGATGTTGGTTCTTTTTGTGCTGGGAATGGTTTTTCCTAATATTTCAATATTAGGGAAATTCCTGGCAATGTGTCTTGTCTTATTGTATCTTTTTGTTGTGTGTGATTGTTGCCTCTTGGAGGCCTGCTTCTTTCTGAAGGAAGTAGAGGGAAACAGAGGCTGGGGAGAAGCAAGTATAGAAGAGCTAGGAGTGGAGGGAGGTGGAACTGTGGTCACGATGTGTTGTACAAAAGAAGAATCTATTTTCAATTATAATTTTTAAAAAGTATACAGATGGTGAAAAAGGAGGGGTTTCCCAAACTGGCTGTTAGGGCTGTGGGACACTGTGACAAGGGACACTGTTTTTCCTTCTCTTTACAGTTGACCTTTATATGTCTCAAGAAAATATAATCATGGCTAGTATAAATTCCTTGGTAAACACATAATTTGTGACAGGTTTAGGAGTAAACCTACCTCTAATACTAGAGAGAATTACAATCTAGTATTAATATAGAATCCTCAGAGTTCAAGCTTCTCAAAGAATATTTACACTATTTTAATTAGTAAGGATGTAAAAAAAGGATCTCATTATTTGCTTTATGTACCCATTACTAGACAAAACAGTCAGTCTAGTCAAGGTGTGTTTATTACTTAAGTCATTGGCTAAATTTTTCAGGATCCTGATCTACCTAATTATATATATTTAGTTTTGTCTGTAAGCTTATCTCACAATATTATTATAGGAGATTCATTCATGGTCAATTAGAACATTGTAGCAACAGCAACTTCCTACAAAGAAGACTAATTGTACAAACTTTCTCCAGACCACATTTACTAAACACTTCATTTTGTGTCTGGAAGATCTTGGAGAATGAATTATAAATGGAAGAAACATTACCTTGGGTTATGATACAAAATAATTAGATCCTTAACAATGGTGTATAAATAGTCCCTGGCTGCTGAGAACTTCTAGATACTCAAAAAAGTAATATGGGGTATAGAGTGCTGGACAGTTAACCACATCTTATCTCCTAAATAGTGTTCTTTGTGTTGAGGATGGGTGGTATTAATGAGCATAAGTGGCCTTGTACAGGACTGGAAAGATAAACTTTTCCCTAAGATAACATCAAGTGTGAAGGCACTGATGTCTCTGGGCAATTCTGTAACAATCCCATTTCTGGGTTAGCAGTCAGTATAGAAAACAATGAGAATTTGAATATGAATTATAACCTGAAATGTAAAAGGAGAAAATTAAGCATTTCAAGTTGTTTCCCTCTTCTACCTCCTCAGAACAGAGCATGTATCATAATTCAAGTCTGTCATGTACAACCAACTGCAAGGACATCAACTTCCTGAGTTTTGACAAGAGAACAGAGCTCTTCTGTTGAAAGCTATTGAAGTCTCTCAATGGGACTCTAGCTGTGAATTTCCTATAAATTTGGGGTTATTCTTCAACTTACTACTCATTCCTTCCCTCCAAAGTCTGTATTGGCTCACCTCTCCTACCTAATAGTAAATGAGATGGTCATCTGTCAGTAAAAACAAAAGAAGTAAAATTCTATGATCAATTTCTCTAAAGTACCTCTTTTCTTTCCCCATGTAACACTGTCTATGCTGTTCAACAGAAACAGAGTAAGTCTCTCTACTTGGACAAATTCACAAGATAGTCTTCAAGCAGGCACAGATTAAGGCTCACTTAACAGGCAGACAGGTGACAGAAGACAGGGAGCACCAAGTATAAAAAAATTCATATCTGAACTCCTACTCTAAAGTGGCTACTCCAGTTTTGATGGAAACAACAAAAAATGAAAATGGGCTCATGCTGTAGTTGAAGGTAACAGAATAGGTGGTGATAATATGAGATATCATGTTCTATTTTACTTCCCATTGCTAAGATAAAACACTCTAACCCAACAACTGAGAGCAGGAAAGGGTTTAATCTCACTTACACTTCCAGATCACAGTCCATAACAGTGAGTTATTATGAGAACTCAAGGTGGAACTGTAGGGAGAGAACACTGCTTGGTAGCTCATTCACAAGCCAATGCTTAATAACTTTCTTATTACTACAGGATCGCCTATCTAGGGACAGTACCACCCACAGTGGTCTGATCCTCTTAAGTTAATCTGGATAACTAAGAATCACCCCCCAACAAACAGGCATGTCCACAGAGCAATCTGATCTAAGAAATTCCTTAATTGAGGCTTTCATGTCAGATGCCTGTAGTTGACAAAATTAACCAGAATATGATGTTTGGGTAATAATGTGTTCCACAATAAGTTGAAGTTATAAGTAGCAGAAAGCATGAGAGAGCAGTTAAGGTAACATCAGTGAGAAGAGAAATAGGCTGAACTAAGTATCAAAGTACAAACAGAACCAGAGTATTCTGGAGCATCACATGTAGGGCTAACATGGGCAGAAGGCAACCATGTTTCTCAGGTTAAGAAACTTACTGAAGTTCTTGGTCCTGGATTCCTATAAATATTTTATCTGTATTATGCCAGGTGATACCCTCCAGTGAACAAAGTGCTTCTCTACTTGAGAAGTTAAATGCACCTTTTGACATTGTCTTGTATTTGAGAATGTAATTCTTTCTGAACAATTCTCAATTTGAGCTCTACAGACAGGATGGATAAAAATTTATCAAGACATTTTTCAAAATATATAAACATATTGGAAAAAACAATGTAACATAGGTGTTTGCATTTGTGTCATAAAATTATAATGAGCAGGACATTTTACCTTTAACATGGGAGGACCAATGAGATTTCTTTAGGAAAAAAATAAAAATATTTTGTAGCATAGAGCTACAAATATCCTGAATCAATGTGTGACAAAGATGAAGTTGAGCTTTGTTGAACAAAGAAAGAATTATAAAGAGCTCTTCAATTGCATTTCATATAAATACCAGTTCCAGAGCCTTGCAACACTGGCATTTATGCAGGAGTGGATGTTAAGGTAGCCTTCTCAAAATCTCTGTTCTAATTAGTGTACCTAGTTTCATGGACAGTGGGCTTTTGAAATCTCATTTGCTTAAATTGTATAAATATTCTCTCTAAGAGGATTTGCTTTGTTCACTTGCTAAACTTGTGTGTAGAAAACATTGTGAGTGTCTATACTATTGGACCACGATATGGATCTGCCTGTAGTATAATTTGTATTCAACACATTTTATAAATTGGATAAAGCTAAACTGAGACTGTATCAAATTTAACATTTTCTTCCTAACTTCACATCTTTTCTCCATCTTTCTCTAAATTTTAGAGGGTGTAGTATGATACTGGATATCAAACCCATGGCCTTATGAATTTTAGGCAAGCATATTAACACTGAGCTTCACCTCAACCCTTATTATCTTTCTAAGTTTTAAGGAAACAACTCCATTATTGGGAATATTGCTCACAAGGAAGAAGAGCTAGGTTAGACTGGCTGAAACACAGCAGAATATCTTTGCAATGATGGACAGCATGTGCCTTCCTTTGGGGAAATTACACACTATACATATACATATACATATACATATACATATACATATACATATACATATACATATACATATACATATACATATACATATACATATACATATACATATACACTATATACACTATGCATATACATATACATATACATATACATATACATATACACTATATACACTATGCATATACATATACATATACATATACATATACATATACATATACATATACATATACATATACATATACATATACATATACATATACATATACATATACATATACATATACATATACATATACATATACATATACACTATATACACTATGCATATACATATACATATACATATACATATACATATACATATACATATACATATACATATACATATACATATACATATACATATACATATACACTATATACACTATGCATATACATATACATATACACTATATACACTATGCATATACACATATATGGTAAAATTTTATAATGATACAAAATGAGTATATGACCAACTGACAAAATACAAATAGGTTTACAAATAACACTACTGTGTATGAGCTTCCCAGATGAGAAAATGCATCATGGTGATCCAAGATGGCATGGTTGGGAAAACTACATGAAAGAAACACAGAGATTATTTTTCAACTTTTTGCAGTTATTTTTGAACTCTAAAACTAAACTTAGCTTTTTAAATAATGTGACTGATTTTTGACATTTTATTAAATATCTAAATCTGTGTAAAACTGATGGACTTGTATGATTGAGTTCCTAGTGAACAATTATGATTTACTTCTCCATTTATCTTGTTGAATCTTCTTATTCCTATTACTTACCCCTAGAGACTTGTCCAGCTTATATTAGATTTCTTAGTAGTTCCTCGGGATATTATTCCAGGTACTACCTGGGATGTAGCACATGCTTTTAGGACCAGAACATTCACTTCTTGGGGCCTTGAACTGAGACACTTTGATGATAAAATCTATATGGACATCAGATGGGAGGCAAAATATTTGCCCAGGCAAGAATAGGGGCCAGGTACACTCAAACAAGCAGTACTAGAAATCTCCACAGCATTCAGAGGAGGGTGGATATGGAGAAAGAACCTACAAAAACATTCTGGAGATACAGTCAAACTAGAGAAATGCAAAACATGCCTATCCTTCCAAAGATGGAAACATGCATCCCAAAGATCAAAGCCCAAGAGATTACAGCCTTTTCTTCTAGGCTAAGAAATTATCTGAGCAAGTATTATATTCAGATGTACTACCTACAAGTAAAAATTGTTTGCTCAATACTGGGTTCATACTCAAGGTTTGTGTTTGTTAGCTGACTTCCCAATCACAACGCTGTGCCCCCAGCCCTAGACGGTAAATTTCTTGCAACATACCCCCTCTCTGTCGTATATAATGGTCTAATATTGCTCTTCTGGTTTGGATTATTTCTGTTATACTTGGATTGGCTGCCACCATGTCTTTTGTTACTAATATTAATATAATAGTCAAGTTATTAATATTAGAATTACTTTATTTTTTGATGTTTTATTGTAAATTTAGTTGTGACCACACTATTTTCCATAAGCTTTCTATTCTGTTTACTCTTTCACCTCCTGTCACTCAGTACCACCACTCTGACTTTATAATGTGTGGTTTAGTTTAGATGTAGTTTGGATCTCTGGGGATGCATGGGAGAAATAATCTTCTGAGAGAGAAACATGTCAATCAATTGTCCAATACCAAATAGTTATCTCAGGAAACATATATACAAGTAACATTATACAGAAAAAGTAGGTTTTGCTTATATATTTAGGAGTCGGGGGGGTGTGTGATTTAGTGTATGTGAAAATTACTTTCACCATACTTTTGATGTCTGTAGTGCTTGATTTAGGAATGAGGCCTTCTGGGCTTTTCGTCATCCATGTTAGCATATCTATTGCTATTGTTTTTGTTCAGCTCATTTAGAGGCAGTTATATTGGTAGGAATTTATGGGTAGAGCTTCAGACATTCCCCCCCAAAACACAATCTCACAGAAAACTCTCCATTGTCTGGATTTAACAGTCTTTCTGTTGTCTCTTCAACAATGATCCCTGAATCTTACATGCATGTGTTATGTTGGAGATAAATGCACCAATTTAAGAAGGTCTCTGCAACTCTGCATTTTTATAAGTTGTAGTTTTCTGTAATGGTTGCTGTTCGGAAGGGTAGATTTCTGGTTAAGAGGTCATAATGCACTTATCTGTGGATATAAGAACAGTTACATAGAATGTAATTAAGAATATGCTGGTTTAGTAAAGTTTGAGTTTATGTTCTCTACCTTGATCCGTGACTTCAGTAGTTCTGGGAATTTGTTAGGCTTCCATGATCAGTCATGATTTCCTTCCTCAAAGTCCCTATGTAGCTGTTTGGCACTAGGAGAGCTTGTCCTCAGGGAAGGGGCATTTAGTTCAGTTCCAGTTCAAGGGCCCCTAGACCTTGTGTCTGAAGTACATGGTCACTTCAGCAGTAGGTACTAACCTTCACCCTCTGGGGGCAACCAAGTACAATAGTAATAGCTTATAGCATATGGGGAGTTTCTTGGACAATCTTGAACAACATTTCTAAAGAGGCTTTCTGATGTGTGTTGTTACATGGACTTTGGCTTTTGAAGGAAGCATTGTCAGCTCAGATTGGAAAATTTCATTTAAACTATATATGTATTTTTATACATGCACTTATGTGTAATAGAAGTGTTTTTATGTATATAATAATATGATTTCTTATGACTTTTTCAGACATCGTTACTGCTCTTTACCCCAGTCTTCTTTTTGCATATTCTCCCTCCCTAATTAGAACTCCCATTTTCTATTTCCCCAATCAGATCTCTTGTGCCTTGTTATTCCCCTTTCGTTTGTTTCTCGTGTCCCACCCCCAGCAATGGTCCTCTTTTACACAATTGGTTTCTGTGGAAACTTCCTCGTGTGTAATCACCTTTAAAGACTTGGAGCCAAGAGTGTCAGATGAGAGAGTGCATGTAACGTTGGTCTTTCTGTGTATGAGTTACCTAACATGATAGAACCTTTTGGAGATCCATCTAGTTACCTGTACTTTTGTATAGTGTATATGTCATACATTTTCATTACCTATTCATTGGCTAATGAGTATTTGGGTTGTTTTCATTTAGTTATTGGGAATAGAATGGCAATTAAAATGGCTGAGCCAGTGTCTGTGGAGTAGGATGATGGGTACTTTGGGCAAATGCCAATGAGTGGAATAGTTGGGTCACATGGTAGATTTATTTTTACTCTTTAAAGAATTCTCCACAGCGATTTACAGCCTGACTGTACCTCTATGAAATCCCGCCAACAGTGAATGTGGGCTGCCCTTCCCCTAAATCTACCAGCATTTGTTCTTCTGCTGTTGATCTTTGCCATTATGACAGGTAACACGAAATATCAAAATCATTTTAATTGCTGGAAATGATGAACATTTTCTGAGCTATTTCTTAGCCAGTGTTTTATTTTTTAGAGAGCTCAGTGTCCAGGTTCCAGGCCCAGTTTTGAAATAGGGTGCAGGTAAAGTTTACTTAGAAGGCACCAGTGCAGGGGGTTTGGGTCCAGAAGACATTGGGCGCCAGATGTAGGCCAAGTTTACTTAGAAGGCACCAGTGCAGGATAGATATTTATTAAAATATAAACCAACACTCAAGGTACAGGTAACAGTTTATAGCGGAGCCTGAACAGGGACTGGAGTCTGAAACGCTGGACGAGCGATGGACGAACACTGGATTCTGATCCTGTCTCTCCAGCAGCCAGGAACCAGGAAGTGGGGCCTCATGTCGTTTCCCAGAAGCCCCTTCTTAATGGGGTTGGCCACACCCCCTCCAGGTTGGCCACATCCCCTCCAGGAGCCCGGAACCCTGGATAAGCATCTTAGGACCTTATCAGCTGACACCTGAATCCCATTACAATAGGGTATTTGTTTTGGGTTGGGTTGGTTTTGTGTGATTGTGTGTGTTCTGGTAGGGGATATGATATGAGTATGTGTGTGTGTGTGTGTGTGTGTGTGTGTGTGTGTGTGTGTGTGTGTGTGTGTGTACATATAAGTATATGTATTCTTCATACGTGTTCTTCATATGTTCCAGACATTGGTCAGATGTACAGTTGTTAAAAATTCTTTTCCCTTCTTTGGCCTCCCATTCACATAGTTGATTATTACCTTAGTTGTATTGAAGTCTTTAAATTTTATAAACTACATTGACTATTCACTTGTGTATACATTTGACCCTGAACTTTGTTTTTAATACAGAAGCCTTTTCTTACTAGCTGAGTCTCCAGATGGGTCTGTTTAGGTTTTTACTTTCTTTTTTATTTAATTTTCCTTAATTTATGTTTTGCTGAATCTAAAAAGTCATTCGTTTCTTTCATTTTATCCAGGTTATTATAGTACAAATTTTCAAAATAGTCTCTTAAAATATTTTGAATTACTTTGGTGTCTGTTGTGATGATTTTTGGTACATTTCTGAATCTGTAAATTTGGCTCCTTTTTTCTTCTGATTAGTTTGGGTCTTTCAATATTATTTAGCTTCTCAAAGAAACAAGATCTTAAGTTCACTGATTCTTTGTTTGGTTGTGTTTGTTTCTAGTCCATTAGTTTCTGATCTGATTATTATTATTTCTTGCTGTTAACTAGTTTCAGGTCTGACTTGTTTTTGCTCTTCTGGTTTTTCATTAAGTCATTTATTTATTTATTTTCTTCTGGTTTTTCTAATATAGGCATTTTGTACTTCATATTTACCTCATAGGACTGTTTTCAATGTGTCTTGGAAGCTTGCTGTATTGTGCTTTCATTTTCATTTTCTTTCAGAAAATTTTTTCTCTCTGACCCATTCATCATTCAATAATGAGATGTTTAATTAGATGGAGTTCAGGAATCCTGTGAAAAAGCAGGAGAAAATAGTATAGGAGACAAAAGGATGAAGGACACTGTGGGAAGGCTTACACAATCTGCAACCTGTGCTCATTGGGGCCCCTAGAAACTGAACTGACAACCAGAGAGTCTGCATGAGACTGACCATAGCACTATGCATATATGTTATAGTTATGTAGCTTGGTGCTCTTATGGGAGTCCTAACAGTAGAAACAGGGGGTGTCTCTGACTCTTTAATGGCTTTGGGGACCCTAATTCTTATCTTTGATCACCTTTCTGTGCCTTAAATCATGGGGAGGTACTTAGTCTTACTCCAACTTTATATGCCATGTTTTATGGATACTCATAGGAGACCTGCCTTTTCTGGATGGAGACAAAAGAGGAGGAGACTGAGGAGTGGGCGGGGTAATCAGGAGAATGACAGGAAGGGCAAGATAAGGGAGGCTGAAGCTGGCATATAAAATAAATAGATGAATAAAAATGAGCTGTTTAATCCCTCGAGTTTATATAGTTAGTGTAGATTTTGTTGTTGTCAATTTTATGTTTTATTTCATGTCAGTCAGATATAATACACAGAGCCATTTAAATCCTTCTGAATTTGTAAAGATTCACTTAATGTTCCAGATTGTGGTCTATTTTAGAGAAGGTTTCATGTGATGGTGAGAAGAATGTATATCCATTGATATTTGTGTGGAATATTCCATAAATACCTGTTAAGTAATATGTTGTATAATCTCCTCTGATAATTTTTGTTTATAATTACCTGTCTATTGGAGAAATGGGATATTGGATTTGCCTACTATCAATGATTGATGCTAATCTCTGTCTTTAAATTCAAAAGTAGCATTGTTTTTATTTAATTGTGCACGTCAGAGTTTCAGTCACACATTAATTAGTAATTGTTTCCTGTTTAGGCTACTGTGAGGAAAGTGAAGTGTCCCTCCCTGTCTTAATTAGTTTTAGCTTGAAGCCTATTAGTCAGACATTAGAATAGAGATACTTGCTTGTTGGCTTCCTCGTCCCATTTGGTTGGAATACTTTTGTCCACACTCTTTAATTCTAATGCAGTGCCTGTCTTTAAAATATGTGTTTCTTGAGGAGAGAGAGAGAGAGAGAGAGAGAGAGAGAGAGAGAGAGAGAGAGAGAGAGAGAGAGGGAGAGGGAGAGGGAGAGGGAGAGGGAGAGGGAGAGGGAGAGGGAGAGGGAGAGGGAGAGGGAGAGGGAGAGGGAGAGGGAGAGGGAGAGGGAGAGGGAGAGAGAGAGAGATTGTGTTTTCTGATCCAGTCATTCTACTTTTATATTTTGATTGTAAAATTGAAGCCATTAACATTTAACATTTAAATATGTGTGTTAATTTATGACATTTTGCTGTTGATTTGGGGTACTGTTTATGTTCTCAGTGGTACTTTATGTTTTAGTAATTATGGTTTTGTGTTTTTCCCACATATTGACTTTATTCTATGTTCATTTTACTATTCAGCCTATAATATTGCTTCCTATACTTTATTTTCATTGGATATAATTTTTTTAAAATTACTTTGTAAATTATTTTTGGCAATTGTAAAATAATTCCTTCATTTATCCCTTTAGTTTCTTCCCTCCAAAGCCTCTCACATACCCTTCTTTGCCCTGTTTAAAATTCATGTATTCTTATTTTATCAGTTGTGATTATATATACATACAGTTGACTCAGTCTTGTAATGCTGCTTGTATGGATTCAGAGATGATCTTTTGGTACAGGATAACCAGTTGCTATGCTTTTTTACAGCATCTCTCAGCATACCTTGCTTGCTGTAGCTCTTTGTTTAGGGTTGAGGACTCATGAGCTTCCCTGTCCACTTTAGGAATGTCTATTGTTGTTGTCTTGTTTATTGTTGTTGTTGTGTTTAGGGAGTCACTTTGGTGTTGCTTTATAGGTGTAGTTTCTGACATGTCTAAGTGACACAGTCTCAAAACAAACTCTATTTCATGAGACTATTTATATTCTTTTCTTCCCCTCGTCTGCGTTATTCTTGTAGGTTAAGGAGTTGTTTTGTAGATGTAACTGTTGGAACTGGGTTCCACAACTCAACAAGTTGATTTCTTGTAGTGTTCTGTAATAGTTTCCGTATGTTATAAAAAGAAGTTTCATTGATTATGGGTGAGGATTAAATTTATTGGACTAGATCAGGAGAGGGTTAAGAAACATCTGATTGGGGTATACTTGTCTTTAGGCTGTTTATATAACAGAAAGTTCTTTTTCCTTCAACTGTGGTGGATAATTTTGATGGCTTTATACATTTATCTTAGCTAAAATACATAACTCATGTGTTTTTTCTCTTAAAATTTTCTGTACCTTTTCTCTATTCTATACAGTTTTTCCATCTCCCTCTGTCTCTTTGCATTTGTCCTCCATCTCTGGAACCTCTTTTCAAAATAAAATAAAACATAATCAAACAAAAAAGTCTCAGCATGGAAGATATAGTGTGACAATGAGTCAGACAGTATGCACTTTAATTCATATATCTGTACTTGTAAGTGTTCATTGCATTGAGTCTTTGGTCTGGCTCAAGGCCTCCAGTTTCTACTACTCCAGTACTAACCCCTTATGGAGACACTTCTTGGAGGATATTCTGCTGTTGCCTTGTGTCATGGAGACACATCATCTTTGGATCAACAGATCTGCTTCCTTAACATGCTCCATCAGTTCTTAGAGGAGGTGGATGTTGTGGTAGACAAATTCACAGATCTCGTTCTGATCCTGGGTGGTAACTGGATTGATCAGCCTGCCAGATTTCTCTCATTGTCCCTACCATGGGAACTTGTCAGTGCCAACCAGCAAGTCACCTGGGTCACTAGAGTAGGCACTCAGCTGAATGTATATGGAGTTAACAGAAAAAAAATATTGGGAGGGGATCCCATGGTTTGAAACCACAATGACTCTGAGTTTATTTTTGAGAGCAATTATATATAGTATCTTGAGAAAATTCTATGCTGTCTTTGAGTCAGGCAGCCCAGCAGCTTTATTATCACATCATGTACCTTCTTAGCCCAAAGACCATGGTAATGAATTCTTTCCCAGGGGCTTAATTAGAGTAGTCCCAAGGTCATCTATGATAAAGCAAGGAGAAAGCTGAACTCATTTGAAATCTAGAATAGCTGAGTCACTGTGATTCTTTTACTCTGTAAGTCAGTGTGGGAAACCGAGTCACTGCCTGGGCTCCCATAGGAGCTCTCCAGCACTGCCCTGACTAGCTCACCCAATGCAGCAGGAAACACATGGTGGGACCCATTTGTCTACTCTCATGCCCATGAGATCAGCTTACCTGCACTCACACCACCAGGGCCAACTCTACTCTTTTTCCCAGTGGAAGTGTAGAGGTCACTCTCCTGAGCAGTGCAGTTGGTGATGGGAAGGACCAGTTCTTCCACTCTAATGCCTCCAAGGCCAGCTCTCCCACTTGCCACAAGTGGCAAGGGGCAATGGGGTATTTTCCCTCATCTGTGCCACCCCATGGCAGATGGGTGATGTCACAAACTCAGGACTGGCTTATCTGTGCCTCCCACCAACAGGGTCATCTCTATTGTGCTGCCTAGGGGAGATACTACTCTCCTGAATGCTGTAACCAGTGAGGGGCAGGACCAGTTCTCTGATTTTTATGATCCCAGTTCCAGCTCTCCCTCCCACCACAGTTGGAAAGGGGCAGAGGATGGGGGAGGACATTGCCCACTCCACTGCATGGCAAATGAGGGATCAGGTCAGATCTTCTATCCAAGTACAGAAGCTGTATCACCTGCATTCCTATCAGCAAGGCCAGCTCTATTGTGTTGCTCAGGTGAGATGCAGGGCCCACTCTGCTGAGTGCTGCTGGTGGTGAGAGGCAAGGCCTGTTCTCCTTAGTGCTGCAGAGCCAGTAAAGGGCAGAGCTGTGTAGCCCTATTCCTGAGAGCCTTTAATGGTAACATGAGTCAGGAATATCAACATAGACTGAGGCTGTGGCTTGGTCATGGACCAAGGTTTGGCCCTTGGAGCAGCCCAGGCCCAGATGACAACATGGCCCTGGATGGCAGCACAGGCTGCTAAGAGCTGTGTGGCCATGGAACAACATGATCCATGAACATTAACACGGTCATAGATGGAAGCTTAGCCCCCTGATGTCTGCCTTGAACAAGTGCCACGGTCTGTTTAATACGGCTCTATTGTTGTTTTCATTTACCTGGATAAAACTGAATTGTCTCCACTTTACACCTTTAAATTTCCTATCCTGTGAGTGTCTTCTTCTGATGTGGGGTCATGTTTAGTTCATTTTCTGGACCTAAATGTGTAACCTGCCAACATACTGAAGCTCTGAAGTAAACTTGGTCTTCACTCTCATATTCATGGAGCCCCTTTCTTTAATGCTATATTATATGTATGGGATAGGGAATGTACTACACTGTATGTATGCCATGTGCTTGCAAGTCAGCGAGGTAAAGCTATCATGTCCCCCACTCCATAACTGGAGTTTTCTTTTGCCAATGTTATTTTCCTAGTTAACACCCCAGACTGACTGGACTGGGAGGGGGAGCAAGACACTCACTCTGTGGCAGAGGCAGAACCTACCAGCACCAAAAAAAATGGTGTTGTTTACATGTTGTTTACAGCCCAGGCCATCACCTGGAGTAGGAAGGCAAAAGTGTCAGCTTCAGCCCCATCTCACAATGTGCTGAGAACACAGCTCCTGAGCATTTGCTGGACACTGACTGCATGCCTCAATTCCTCTTCCCTTTATTCTTTTCCCCAAACACGTGGACTGGTTCCTGTTCCTCTTGTTCCCAGGAGTCCTGGTTTTGTGTCAGTCTCTTTCAGTGACTGAGTGAGTGTGAGTGTTATAGCAGGAACAAAAAGGGAGCAGGGCTCTGGGGTCTGAGCTTCTTGATTGTGAAGGGAGAGAACTACAAGGAAAGTCTTGGATCCAGGTCTCAGAACTCTAGCTGGCACGATCCCATTCTCCACATTGGAAGCTATTCCAGATGACTCTGATGTCCAGTAACTCCACCAGAATCTAGTTCTAGGGAGGTAATAAGGAGGTTGTTTGATGGAGAGTGTGATAAAAATCAACTTAGGTACAAATCTTGACAAGTAGCTAAAGTAAGATATCCTCTTTCCTTGTGCCCACTAGATCCCCAATCTTCTCTCTCAATCATCTGTGGATATTTTCAAATAACAGTCAGATATATCAGAGGACAGATCCACCTCCTTCTGCCTTTTTTTCCAGACAGAGTTTTCTGTGTAACAGTCCTGGCTGTCCTGGAACTTGCTTTGAAGACCAGGCTGGCTTTGAACTCACAGTGATTCCCTTGCTTCTGCTTCCCGAGTGCTAGGACTAACAGTGTGAGCCATGGCTTCTTCTGCTTAATTTGTCTTTCTATGCCTGCCTTAAATACTTTCTTCTCTCAGTTAAGGCATGGCACCACCACTGCCTGCCTGGGAGTCTGGAACTCCTTCTGTAAACTAAAATGACCTCAAACTCAGATTGGATTAAGGGCATCGGATTATCACCACTCTTGGGATATTCCTTGTGCTGGTATTAAAGGTGTGAGTTACCACTGTGTGATCCTTCTAGACTGACTGTGGGTAGATCTCTCTGATATCTCCAACTGTTTCAATTATATTTGAAAATATTCCCACATTCTTCCCCTACCAGAAATGCCTTCCCCATCATTATGATACAATATCTATGCCCTGTAGGAGAATTTGGTCGTTTTACTTCTTGTGATGAATATTTTGGCATAATCTATAAAAAGAACTTAGGGGGCTGTTGACCCAGATATCCCAACTGACTTTGTATGCCAAACCAAAGAAGTATATGTTCAAAGTAAAGCTGGAGGTGAGGGAAAGGCAAGAGGAGGTGAGGGGTAGGAGACTGACTTGATAACTTGGATAAGGAAGGAGAAGAATACTAACTACATCTGGAATCATACCTTATTGGTCCATCAGCATTGGTACTGACTTAGCTGGTGGTCTTGGACATGTTCCTTCTATCCTGTGTTTAAGGTTCCCATATATAGAATGATTTGGTTTAATAGGTGGCCTCCAAATTCCCAACCATTTCTTATCTTCAGTGACTGAAGCTAACAGACGAGTCTGCTACATCACTTCTGTGATACTGTATGCTTGTGCTGGGTGTGGAAACAAGTCATCTTGGGAAGAGACTTTCCCTATGTGGAGGAGTCCTCAGTTTCAAGCTCAAAGGGGAGGGAGGGACAATTTAACATTTCCAATCAATGCTTTAACCTGCATATCTATGTCACTACCCTTCTCTCTTCAGAATATCTGTACAAATATTCTGTCTTGAGCTGCCCGAGAAGATGTGTGGAGTATGTGCGCTTCATCAAGTTGGAGAAAAATGTCTTTTCCTGCTGTAATGAAAGCTACTGCAATAGCTTCCCAGAAAAAGATATTCCTGTTCCAATAAACAACTTTGCCTGAGTGCCTGCCTTGGTTTTGCAGGCCCTCCCTTCTGTCCATATCCTGCCAATTTCATTCTCAACAAGCTTCAGCGTTTGAAGTTCCTTCCCTCCCATCCAGCACCCACACAGTCTGCCAAGAGCCAAAAGACACAAGGCAAATGAACTGTGGACAGAGAAAAGGGCTGTGGGACTTTGAAATGCCACCTGGGCCCTGTTAGATCAATCAAGCATCAGAATCTGCTATTCTGGTTGGGAACAAACTGAAAGTTTAAGGGTGGGTGGAAAAGGAATCATGTTATGTGTGATGCTTGTGACAACCCACCTAAGTTATCAAAAATGTTATAATAAATAATGTGACCACAAATAATGGATGCATGAGCTGTTTCCACAGTAGACCAGATTTAAAAAAAAAATATTCCTGGATCAAAGTGGCCTTCAGATGCTCTCTAAATCCCTAGCATCCTAAATTTTCTTAGATACACTGGCTGGGTTGGGGAGTTTTAAGGAGAATTTTTAAAAATTTAAAGTCAGGAAAAATGTTTAAGGTAAAACCTAACATAAAGTTCACTGGCTTGTGTTTCAGAATCTGAACAGTAAACGGCCACAGCACTGGATACTACCAACTGGAGGGGGCCTGTGTTTTAATTTGAGCTTGAATTACCAACTTCCTGGTGACCTACTGGACCTAGGGAGTCCATGCATTCTTAATGCAGAGATCAGGTCCTCTGCTTCTTTCTGGAAGCTCAGTAAGAGCCACAGGAGGAACCCTGTCCAGGAGCATAAGCAATGAAGCAGCTGGGATAGTGACCCTTGTTTTGTCTCACAGGATGGAGCTCAGTCAAAAGTGAAAGATCATGCATGGCTTTATCAAGTACAATTTGACCCAGAAATGTTCATGGCTTCTAAAGTTCTCTTGTTTCCATGGCTACTTTCACTAAGAATCAATTCCAGTTTATTGTCCAAGCACTCAACTCCACCTTGGCCTACTGTATGTCTCAGTGAGGTCTTCTTTCAGAGACCTGTGTGTCTTTCATCTCCCCTGGTCTTTGTTCAAACTCCCTGTTGCATTGCTGCTTAAATTATGATTCGGATGAAACAGGTGTGAATCTCTCCCCCGCTCCCCGATTTAAGTTCACTGATTTGTCAGTGTAAATGCACACAAAACAAGGACTGGGACCAAGATCATGAAAAGTCCAGAAAAATTCAGACTATTTTAAAGATTTTTTTTTAATTGGCCACTTGTTTTGCTTTTGTAAATCTCTGACTACCAGAAAGTTTGCTTTCTTGGGTGTCCGGGAATGTGGGGCTCCTGCTATTTCTAAAACCATCTTTTTAATCAATGAAGGAAGAAATTCAGAGTCCAAAGTGCTAAACATTTCTAATAAAAGTTTTTAGGAAGAAACCTTTCATAACTATGAATCATCTTTAAAGCCCAAAGGTTTACTCTATTTCTGGTGTTTTTACATCTAGGTTGATAATTTCAAAGGCTCTTTATGTTTTCTGAAATTGTGAGATAAGACTAAGCTAACTATCCCCCATCTTCTACAAAATCCCCTTCAGCTCTGCATCTTGCTTTCTCCCTGAAGGCTTATTTGTGCCTGTCTCACCTGGGATAATCCTGATTCTCAGTGTCTGTCACACCCATTGAGAAAGGGACAGTTTCCACATCCTCGGTGCTATCTAGCCCATGCTCCTCCAGCCTTCTTAGTTGACCAGGAGGCTTTCCTGTCTTATTGTCCATGGGGAAGTGACTAGTGCCACAGACTTCCACTGTAAAGGGCTATTTGATTCTCTTCCTAGCTAAGTAAGTGACAACACACTATTTCACAAATTGAGGACAGTCATAGTGTAGACAGAACAGTATGGAGATTACAAGGAAATGGGAACAAAAGAAAAGTGATAACCAGGCCCATCATCTGGTCCTGGCCTCTGCTGGCCCCAGCAGCATTACCTTCTCACACTCTCCTCTCCTTCTGGCCTATATTCTTCCTGTACCAGCCACTAATCTTCTCTGGACTCACTGTTCATGGATGTTAGTGTTCATTCTAGGCTAGATACCATGTTTAGAACCTTCTTGTCTCTCAGACTGATGGAGTTTTATTTATTCTTTGAGTTAACTATTGATATTTCACTGATGTTCACCCAGTGGATCCAAGTAAACAGTCATGGCCTCATCCAAGTTCCTAAAGTCAAATGTGTTAGCTCCAGATCTAAGTTTGAGTAAAAGAGAATATTTCTTCAACAAGAATTGTCAGTCCTACACTGGCAGTCCTGCCATGCATTCTAACTGTATTTAGCAAGACTTTTTCTCCAAAAAGTTTTCTTCCCTTGGTTCAGAGCTTGAGGTTCTAGAACAGTGATACTTAGCCTTCCTAACTCTGTGACCAATTAATACAGTTGCTCATGTTGTGGTGACCCCTCAGCTATAAAATTATTATTTTTGCTTCTTAATAAGTGAGGCTTGGTACTATTGTGAATCATAGTGTAAAAATCTGACATGTAGGGTATGTGATATGTGAAACCAAAGATGCTGACCCACTGATTGAGAACCACTGTTCTAGGTGGTGATACACACAGTAGACCATCCATCTCAGGCATACAGACACAAAGCACATGTGAACTGCTGTGTTCCAGTTTCTGTGGTAAACATCAGGGTGGGTGAAGATTAATATAAAGTTTGTTGTCATGGACCAGGTACCTTGGAATGTCAGGGGATGAGAATTCACCATGGTAGATGTCCAGAGATGACCACAGCAGTGAGACATGGGAAGCTTAGTGGGAAGTCGTGTAGACTAGGAGTAGGTTTGCAGGGCATTGGCATCTGAACTGAGATCAAAGTTAGAATAGCATTAATATAGTGGGGGTGGTCAGAGTGTGAGGAGTGGCATGTTCAGATGCAGTGATTTAGACCCTTTACACCATGAAGAAATAGTTATAGCCATGGGGGACTCACAAAGAGATCAAGAATAAACTGTTGTAAAAATCTATTAACTCAATATCCATTATTTCAAATCTGTGCAGGAGATAGTGTTTCAGAACATTCACTGCTCTTTGAGAAGATCCAGGTTCAGTTCCCAAAACCTACTTATCAGCTCATAATCCTCTGTAACTTCACTTCCACAGAATCTCATTCCCTCCTATGGCCTCTTAGCAGCAGGCATGCATGTGGTTCAAATACATTTACGTAGGAAAACCCCACGTATACACAACAAAAATAATTGTCTAACAAAGTTCATTACAGAAAGCCTTAAACATGACCCTCATTTGTGTGTTTTTAGGGAAGGAGGATTGATCTTTTAACAAAGGAATTTCCAAAACTTTCATTTAATCACTGAATATACTAATAGTTTTGTGGTCCAATCAAGACTCTGTGGATCACACAAGATTCTTATAAGTCTATGCATACACATTTTATTTCTATAGGGGCTAAAATACCTGAACAGAGATAAGCCTATAAGAAAAAAATGAAACTGTGTTTAAAAGAAAAAGAAAACATTATTGTCACACTCAGAACACAAACTAAAAAAAAATATATCCAAGAAACACATTCTAAGCTACAGGCAAAAAAAAAAGAGGGAGCAGAGGGTTATTCAGTTCTCAGCTGATAGTGACAAGGAAAGAGCAGACTGGCAGAAAGAAGCACTAAAGACTCTGTATAGAGCCACCAGCCCTGGGATTATCTTGTGGCTTACTACAGTGACCACATATAGAGTAGAGAGTACAGAACATCTTACATTTCTAGAACCTGAGCTAAATGTCCAAGAATCATAAGACAAACAGTCACCTCAGATTGAACAGAACTTTATTATTTTTCAGTCCCTTTTTAAGTCATAATGTGGGAAGTAGAAAGATTATTATCTGATATTTTCAGTGGAGGACAGGATATAGGAAGGATCCAGGAAAATAAAAAGACAGAAGAAAACAGGTAGCCAGAAATGGGACCATCCTTTATATCACACTGGATTGTGTCCTTCATAAATTCACTTTGCAGTCAGAGGGTTAAGAGCATAGGGGGAACTAAGGTCCTTCTTAAAATACTGCAAGGTTTACCTTCAGCTGATGATTGTACTATCATCAAACCAACATCCAGACATTTACCAATTCCTATGCAGAACAGAAGGAGACCGTTTCAGTAGGTTTCTCATTGGGCATCATCTTACTCTAGAAGCAAGTTGTGTTAGGGATGAGGGAGCACTTGAGCTAGAAGACTGTTGATCACTGGCTGCTCAGATTATCCCCAGTTATTTTATAATATACTCAGGGAACAGCATTGGGCAGGAGCTAAAAGAATGGCCAGAAGAATATCCTTTCATACTATCAACAGTCTTCCATGACCCGTTTTTCTCTCACATCCAGACTGCTGGCTTTATTTAGCTGAACCTAAATATAGATGGCCAAAATCATAATTCTAATTCCAAATATTTTATGGATGCCACATAAAATTCTTACCTTACTGCATTAGGCTGGGTGTAACCTCCAGAAGAAATATGTATATCAACTCTCTTTGGAAAATAGAATAACCCAAGGAAATCAATGAGAGTCAAAGAGTCAGATACATTCAGGGAACCCTCTTGATTGACTAGACATACTATTGTATCCTTTCTTTGTACAGTGAGCATAAATTGAGCCATGGAGATGGTCAAGATTAAAAATTTAAACACAGGGTTCTCACAAGATTCCTATTTCACCAAAGACTAAGCAGGAGGTAGAAATTATAGCAACTGGTACACACAATGACCCTTAGAGTCCACAATATTATTTGCCTTACAAATGTGCTCCTTGTTACCTGGAAAAATGATATTGGTTCCTTGTTTTCTGATCAGTGTTCTTGGAGCAGAGTTCCTCTTCATCTCCACCTCCCTTCCCAATGCTCTATCTTTACAGCCAGAGTCTCATGGTAGCACAAACTGATCTATATTTTATGATATACCAAGCTGGTTTGGTACAAGTGTAGTTGTATTATCAACCAAGGTTCCATGGAAGAGAGTGAGAAACAACAGTAGATAGTTCGGACTAGTTGTGATCCATAAACATTACATTTTAGGATTAAAGGAAAAAACAAAGCACTAAGAGCTGACATTTTGCTGCTCAGAAGGGGTAGTATGATGGGAAGAAGCTTGTCAGTAGGGATATCTGCGAAAAGAGAAACACAGGCTCAGTGTTCTCAATGGTGCAGAATCTGGCACTGTGCACAATTATATTCTTAGTATACAGGGAAACTCGTTCTCCATATGGAACTGGAACTGGAGAGGAGGCTATCTGTACCTTAGAGCTTATTCATACAGTGGCATATCCAGGAATCATCTTGAGAAGGGGTTTAGTGTCTAAGTTTTCTGCCTGAGAGAGCAGAGGACCCTGAATTATTGTGTCTCTCAGACCCAAAACTTTCTTGCATGGCTGCATCAGAGTGTGGGTACTGTAAGAGACAATGTGGGCCTAGAGAATTGACTGTTACTTTGAAGTGTGGAAGTAAGTACAGACTGTTCAGACTGCTCCACAAAGGGGACAGAGTTGCTACAGTTTAAAACTGAAGACGCAAGTTCGGAAAGCAGAGATCAACTGTGGGTGGATTCTCTTGATAGAGTGTTCAGGTTGCTGGATCGCTCAATTCTAGAAGCTGACCAATTTAGCATAGATTGCATCTTTTCTCACCCCTTCAGAGCTCTTAGGAATTCAGAATATATGCAGTATGAGGAGGCACTTGGACAATTGTCCTCACGTGGTTGCCGTCAGAAGGTCTTGGGGGAGAAATGATGCATTCACCTGATTACTATCCAGAACTAGAGGAGAAAAGGACTGGACTCACAGGCTTCACATGCTGGTGGCAGTGATTCCTCCCATGAATGTTTGGTGGTGAAAGTGATCTGTTTTTGTTAATCTGCATGACTCACAGGGCACCAATTTGGCCCTGTATCAAGGGGAAACCCATTTTCTTAAATAAAAAAAAAAATACAAACAAAAACAAACAAACAAAAAACTCAGCTTCCGTAGGTACCTGAGAACAGGGCTAGAAGTCGAGGGGCCTGGATTTAATCTGCTATAATTCCAGGGAAGGAGACTGCCTAGGAATCAGTTGTAGAGAGGAAGAGGGTTGGATGCAACAAACTAAAGTGAAAAATGGCTAGAGGCCAGTCTCAGTCAGTCAATTATGAAAGGAAATGTAGTACTGCCTATGGTTTCTGGATGCAGCTATCTTCAACTTAAAATAACACTGGAGTTTGATACTTCTGAGCCTGAGAATAATTAACTTTAGATCCCATCATAATATTACTAAGACCATGAGTAGCCAATACATGACATGCACATTTAAATTAAAGCTAGTGAATGCATATGAGAGAAAAATGAGTATTTATCTTTCTACTTCTTGGTTGTCACAGTAAATATAATACCTTCTGAGCTCACTGATTCTGGACTACCAGCTGGAGAACCTGCATGGGACCAAACTAGGCCCTCTGAGCATGGATGACAGTTATATGGCTTGTATAGTTGGTGGGGCCTCTGGAAGTGGGCCAAGATTTGTCCCTGGTGCATAAGCTGTCTTTTTGGAATCCATACCCTATATATGAATGCTCTTTTCAGCCTAGATGCAGGAGGGAAGGGCTTGGTGCTGCCTCAACTTGATTTCCCAGACTTTGTTGACTCCTCATGGGAAGTCCTATCCTTTTTGAGGAGTTGATGGGGAATGTGATGGAGAAAGCTAGGAGGAGTGGAGAAAAAGTAGAGAGATGGGAAACAGGTTGAAATGTAAAATAAACTTAAATTATATATATATATATATATATATACATATATATGTGCATAAATATATAATTTTTCAATTCAGGTTCATTACTTTTGTGCATTTTTTATGGTTCCTTACAAGATGAATAAAATCCTATTGTGATTTTTTATTTTGTTTGAGAGAGAAAGAGAGAAGTAGAGTTTGTTGCATAGAAAGGTGGAGAGGACTGGGAAGAAGTTGGGGGAGGGGAAAGATAATTAAAGAATGATATATGCAAATATTTCTAATAAAATACATGCTAATTAGTTTTGAAAGACAGTTATATAATTTTTCTTAAAATAACCCACTTTTCCTCTTTACTACAATATTGAGGTGATTATCCGACAACAAAATATGAGAAGTAGTGTGTTGTTTGATGTCAAAATTTTCTGGTTGTTACATTTGGAAATAAATGTAACAAACAGTTACTATAAAAATTTTGTTCTTAGAGTGAGAAAGCTAAACCTCTCTTCATAAGTCAAATGCGCTAAAGGTCAAACTCAGTATTAATTAAGTGGTAGATTCTTTTAAAACCAGGACAAATATGTAGACATAATAGAAAGCTATGTGATATGGCCACTGACAAAGTAAAACTGAAATATGATATTCATCTAATGTATCTTGCTAGTATGGAGTCATTTTAACACATTATTCTTCCTTGATAAATAGAAGAATTAAGATAATTAGAGACTGTCAACATGCCATTTGAAAGAAACATACAGATATGATGCTTTACATTATGCCTCATTATTTAGTTTATTAGCATATTACTTATATACACTATGGCACTTCAGCATATGCATACAGCATGTATAGACCAGTCCAAGATTTTAGTGCTTCATTAACTCAGCATCCATTTTTTGTTTGGAACCTACAAGTTTCTGTCTTTGGACAAAACACACTGAATTCTTGTAAAATAGGCTTATCTTGCTGTTGTACCAAAACTTACTCATACAGCCTTACTGATACACAGACATCTAATTGGAAAACAAATGTTAAGATTTACATTAATACAATATTTATGATTGCGTTTTACTTTTTAAAATATTGTAACATTTTGGTGTGAATGTGTGTGTGTGTCCATTTACATAGTCCATAAGTGGAGGAGATCAGAGGGAAATTTCAATTTACAAGAGTTTGTTCGTTCTTTCCACTATGTGGGTTCCAGAGATCAAACTCAGCTTGACAGGAAGCGTCTTTGCTCACTGACCCATCTCTTCAGCTCATTGTGTTTTACTTCACTAAAGGCAATCACCCTTAGAAAAATAGCCTTTGCCTTTATTTATTTCTTTATTAAGCAAGAATCTTGCATACTTATATTCCATATGATAGGTAGGTAAGTAGCAAGGCATGATAGTGCATGACTTTAATCTTAACACTGGGGAAGAAAAAAACATACATATAAGGGTGAATTCAAATTCAATCTCACCTACATAGCAAGTTTCAGACCAGTCAGGACTGCATAGTGAAACCATGACTTAAATACACACACACACACACACACACACACACACACACAAAGAGAGACAGTGACAGACAGACAGACAGACAGACAGAGATGGACAGAAAGAAAGAGAAAGACAGAGAGAGATAAAGAGACAGAGGGACAGTGTCAGTTCAGAGTCAGTGAGATCCCAATAGCTCAGGTCAGCTGTCTCTGTGGCTTGTCTCATCATGATCTTAAACCCTGTGCTCATCTAATCTCTTTTTCCTCAATTCAGCTGGCCTGGGAGCTCAGCCCAATGCTTAGTTGTGGACCTCTGCCTTTGCTTCAATCAAATGATGGATGACGGTTCACATTCAGGATGGTTTTTTCTAGTACCATCTATTTTCTTGCAAATTTCACCATGTCAGGTTTTTTTTTCTGCCTAATAGTACTCTATTGTGTAAATTTATCACATTTTATTTCATTCATTCTTCATCAGAAAAGCATCTAGGTTGATTCCAGTTTCTCACAATTACAAATAATAGTTCTTTGAACTTAGTTGAGTAGAAAGTCCTTGTGGTAAGAAGGTGCATTTTTGGGGGATAAGAGTGGTACTGCTGGATCATTAGGAATATTGATTCTCAGTTTTCTGAGAAACCACCATACTGATTTCCAAATTGACTGTACTTGTTTACATTCCCAGCAGCAATGGAATGTGTTCCCTTTACTCTACATCTGCTCCAGCAAGAGTGTCATCAGTGCTTTTGATCTTAGTCATTCTCACACATGTGACATGGTATGTCAGAGTTGTTTTAATTTGTATTTACATGATAGCTACAGATGTTAAGCAATTCTTCGAAAGTCTTTTGGCCATTTGAGAGTCCTTTGCTGAGAATTCTCAATTTAGCTCTGGACCCTAGTTCTTAATTTAACTATTTGGCTTTTTTCTCTCTAGTTTCTTGAGTTCTTTAGAGATAAACCCTCAGTCAGAACTTAGAAATAATCTAGATGTCCCTCATTTGAAGAATTGATTGAAAAATATGTGGTAAATTTATACTATGAAGTACTACTCAGCTGTAAAAAAAATGACATTGTGAAATTTTCAGTCAAATAGATGAAACTAGATAAAACCTTTCAAACTGAGGTAACACATGCCCAGAAAGGCAAACATGGTATGTACTTATTCATAAGTAGATTTTAAATATAAAGCAAATAAAAAGCAGGCAACAATCCATACCCATTGAGCAGCTAGGCAATAAGAAGAAACCTAAGAGAGACATCCATGGGCCACATTGGGAAGGCGAACTAGATAAGAGCTCTTGAGTAAATTGGCACCATAAGGTAACTGGAGTCATTAGATAACCTGAAGGTTCTTCAGTAAAAGTCATCAATTGGTGCATTGATATCATTACAAAAGTCATGTCCATCACAGCAGCTTGTCAATATTTCATATTCACTGTAGTCATAATTATCGATTGTACAGTTTTTCTGGCACCGAGAATATCCATCTGTTGGGTTATTAACTGTAGGAGATAGAAGAGTCAATATATCGCTCTGATTTAAGAAAGCTACAAATCCAAGTAAAAGTGACCCCAGAGTATGCTAAATGATAAACTATTTCTCTATATCTATAGGCCCCACACTAGCTTGACATTGTAGGTATTGAATCAAACAGTGGCTGTTTCTTCCCAGGCAGGCAGGCAAAAAGCACTAGCTAAATATTTCCTTGGTTTCAAGCTTTGTGGAGATCTTGCCTTCAAATAATTTATTATTAAGGCAACAATATCATAGGAAGGTATTTTAACACTGAAGAGAAAGAAGCATGACCACTGGTCTTCCATATTAACTACTTACCAGTGTTAGGTGAAGCCCAGATTCTCGTAACCATACAAGATTCATCTTCTTTTGCAATGCATATTTTCATTTCATGTTCACATTTCTTATGAAAATAGGATGAACAAACTTTACATCGAAGAGCTAAAGCTGTAATAAAGAGAAAGCCTGAGCTGAAAAGAAGAAGCCATCAAAACTTCCAGGCAGCTTGACTTCACTAAAGTTTTACCTTACAATTATGTCCCGGGCAGAAGTATGTTTTTTAAATCATGAACAGGATGAGACAAGTGGATGATCTTGTTTCTTCCCTAAGGAAGCCAAGAAAAACACTTCTCCACAAACCTAAAATTACCCTTGGTTCATCTTATGCCTTACCACAGTTACAGTATGTAGAGGGGAAAGTACAAAGTTTCCCTTGAGATGCCACAGTTGGGGCTAAATTCTACATTCAGATTAGGTAACAGCCCTCAGGTTCCTCACTCCAGAGATTAAATCACCATTCAGGGAATATAGAAAACATAGAGTTCCTGTAAGATCTATAGATAAGAACAGTTTAAATAAAGTCCATGCAAGCCCAAACAGAAGTTGTGTGGCCAGGACTGGGGCTTCTCTTTAAGTGAAATTGGTCATTATTCCTCAGAAGCCCAGTTTAAGCCCGTAGACTCAAAAATATGTTGAAAAGAAAGATTTTACTAAAACTATGGTAGGGTTTAAACACAGTTGATCCCTTAGCCGTCAAGAAACTAACCCCACCCCCCCAAAAAATATTTACCACTTTGTATGCAGAGCAGCAGAACAATGGCCAGCTCTTGTAAATTACCCATTGAGGAATCACTAACTTTTGCAGCAGGGTTCGAAAAGGTAAAACTTGTGCTAGATGATGGCCTACCACAGGCTGCTAAGTAGCTAATTATTTTATAACCCTCTTCATTGGCCAACATGAGCAAAAAAGGGGGGGGGACTAGATTCAGAAATAAGTCATGGGAACCTGGTGGTTTTCCAGATCCTTCTTCCATGACCTCATTTTTCCTTGTTCCTCTTCAAGTCTCTGGTCTTAGGATTCAAAACTATAAACAACCAAAAAGTAATCCCAGTGCCAGAATTTTTATGTACAGTATGTAAAGTCTGTAGCTCACATGGCCAGTCTGTATGGGGCTTCTTGAAGATATTTGTAAATAATGCCTTTTCCCAATCACAGAAAAGAGTGATCAGTAAGAAAGTAGAAAGTGGAACTTCCCCACAAAGTGACCTGCAACCACAAGAGACTTTGTACTCAAAGTCATAAAGGTCTTAATAGACAGAAAGTCTCAACTAGACTTGGAAGGCAATACAATTTAAAGAAATAAAGTTGTGTTTCATTAATTACCAGACCTCACTGAGGAGTAATCACTGTTGGCCAACAAATTAAAAGGAGAAAATGATGTCATTTGAGTCCCACAAGTTCTGTTGCTTTCCAATGTTGGTCTGTTCTGTCCATAATTAAAAATATAATATTCTAAGAATTTTTAACACTGGATGAAAGCTATGTAGGAAGAGGTATTGTTTCTGCTCAAAGAAACTCACAGATATACATCAAAGAAAAGCTTCCACTGTAGTCTTTTATGATGTTGATAGCAGAATGTGGGATTTGTTGTTCTGCAAGGTAGGAATGAATGAAGTAAGAGTTTTCAAACTTTTATTTTGTCCCTTATTTGTGATATTGTCAACAGATTCTGATTCCCTCATTCATTATTGTTCTTTAATACCTAGAAACATCTGTTTCATCTTCATTTGTTCAGTTCCCCCAAGTGAGAACTTGATAATCTATCACAGTCCTTAATGTACCTTCATAAGGGTTTATTGCTGAATTGGATAAAATACCTTGTGAAGATTTACACCTTCAGATGCTTCTTATAGTTGGAGAGTCATGAAAGATGTAAAGATGAAGAATGTATTCCCACAATCTCAATCACTGCTCTTTCTAGGGTGAAAGGTTTTCAGTGTCATCAGCTTCACAGATACGGGTGGTCTAAGCTCTCTTGGAAAATTATACTATCGGTGACTTGAATTATTGTGGATTCAGAAGGCAGTTATGTGAGAAGCAGCAGTTTTGCTATGACCACCAGCTAGATGCAGTCTCTAATATCATAGATACTTGGTTTGGTTTATTCTTTAGTCATAGAATTATCTGAGCATAATGGTGCTCAATCACCCATTGTCTATATTATAAGTGCTTCTTGGACAGCTGTCTACCTTTTGTTTAGCATGAATTTGTGAGAGGATGATGAAACCTAGTATAGACACCCACAACTTGGCAAAGTTTAGAGAGTGAGAAAACTTGAATACTCAATCCTAAGTGAGGTGTTTTCATCGACTTTCTCCTCTTGGGTTCAAGAAACCCTGCAGAAGAGATTATGGAAAGGTCAGTGAGGACGGAAGACAGCAAGAAGACAGTAAGGAAACAGTGTCTACAGACACAGTAGGAATGGTATAAACATGATCACAACAACTATGGAAGCATGCCTAGAGCCTGAACAGATCTAAGCCAGATAGAGTTCCAGGGCTGACTGGGGAAGTAAACATAAGCTCTCATCCCTAACTAAGAAGCTATCTTCAATTCACAATCTCTCTCAAAGAAAAAAAATGGTTTTCTTTAATGGAGTTTTATCATGTATTTAAAACATATTCCCAGCAGTAGATGATAAAAACTAAAACTCAATGGCATTTGGGGGGATATTTTTTCTCATAATTCTTTGTTTGGGCATTAGCTACCTCACTTGTCTTTTATGGTTTTCAGTTGTGTGTGTGTGTGTGTGTGTGTGTCTGTCTGTGTGGTGTCAGTGTGCATGTGGGTTCTGTATTTGCATAGGTATGTGCTTCTCCTGATATTTTTCCTCTCTCTCTGATTGTTTTATTCTGATTTTCTTCATTTTTATTAGTCTCTTGATTTTCTAAAGAAGGGGATGGAGAAGTTATGCAGTTAAATGTGTGAGAAGGTGGGGTAGATCTGAGAGGAGATGAGAAAGGGGAAAACATTATCACAATATACAATATAAAAATATCTTTTTTTCTTCTCATTGAAAACATTTTTCTCACATGATATACAATAATTATGGATTCCCCTTTGTCTATTACTCATAGTTCCCCTTCACATCTTATTTCTGGATCCACTCCCTTTATGCCTTTTATGAGAAAATATAGTACTACTAAGGGATAATAACATAAGATGATAATGATATAAAACAAAAACTAGGAAAAAGACAAATAAAGATAAAAGAGCACAGGAGAAAGCACAAGAATCAGAGATCCACTTGTTTACACACTCCAGAACTTCTTAAAACCACTTAACTAGAAGCCATAATATATCTTTAGGTAACATTTGCAGACTTATTCATGTGCTGTGCATGCTTGCACAGTCTGGGAGTTCCTATGAGCTTTCATCATGGTGGTTCAGAGGCCCTTATTTTTCTCATGACCTCTAGCCTCTCTGGCACCTATACTTTTTGGGGGGCTCTGTGGTAGGGTTCTCTGAGCCCTAAGGAGAGAGAATTAATGGAGACATCCCATATAGGGTTGTTGATTTTTCAAAGGTCTCACCCACTCTGCCTAATATCTGGCTGTGGGAGGAAGCATCTCTGGTTATTGATGAGCAAGGCACTGATGTATGAGTACAGAAGAATGTCATTAGTTGTCTAATTGCTACTTTTTTGTTTTTGTCCTTAGAACAGTAATATTTGGCTTTCCCCAGGCCCTTTGGCTATCTAGTTTCTGGATCTTGGTCATCCAAGCAATGTCAACACTGAGTTCCACCTCAGAGAGTCTCTGTCAAATTTACTATTGGTCCTCAACTCCACAAGTTTTTGTCACCATTGCCAAAGCTTATCTTACAGGCAGGATAGCAAGGGATTTGTGGCTGGCTTGATGTTTATGTTTCCTTTTAACAGCATGTAGAATAAATTTCTGTACCAAAGATGCTAGGAGATAGTGGCCAATGTTCTATGTAGGCACATATTTGACTTTCATATTTAGTGAGTTGTATAAGTGTTGTCTTCAACAAGGGAGCCTTGCTGTCAGTTTGGGGAGAACAGCTTACACCCTTGGAAATAGTGTTAAGTTATTTGGGGACACCCATTGTACTCCATTGACCAACAACTCAATTAAGTGTAACCTAGTCCTGTTGCTTGTAGCTTTATTTGGAAACAAATGATGTCCTTTGGGGACTCTGTCTCCCCTAGAATTTGGTGAATTTATTCATAACACCTTCATATGTGTATATATTTTAGGACAACTGTACTGCATTAGGTTTCTATGTTACCTTCCAAGTATCCCTTAATATTAACTGTCTCTTTCCATACTACCTGTCTCATCCCTCTGCCCTTCCCCTTCCCACTTGATGCTCCCACTTTATGCCCCAACCCATCCATATCTCTCTATTCTATGGCACAAATTCTATTTGGTATATAATAAAAACCTGGAGCCAGATATTGGAGAAAGGCCTAAATGTCAGAGCAAAAAAAGAGAGAAACCACAGCCACTTCTCACCCAACCAACTTTTCAGTCCTCTCTCCACCAACTCTCAAACTCCACACCTCTCAGTCCTCAGCCAAAAAAGAAGTGTCAGGGGAAGCTGAACTCCTCTATTTTCCTCCTCTGCCCAGATATCTTACTTTCTCATTCAGCTTTGCTAGAATTAGGTAGAGGTAACATTAAAGGTGTGTGTGTGTGTGTGTGTGTGTGAGAGAGAGAGAGAAAGAGAGAGAGAGAGAGAGAGAGAGAGAGAGAGAGAGAGAGAGAGAGAGAGAGAGAGAGAGAGAGAGAGAGAGACTACTGCCTGGCTGTGTTAGGCTATGAACTCACAGAGATATAGAATGATCTCTGCCTTCCCACTGATGAGATTAAAGAGGATTAATGACCTTAGTGGGTGGCTCTGTCCTCTGATAGTCCAGACTATTTTTATTAAATATACAATATATCACCACACTATTTTATTTCCCTTTCCTAATGAGATCTATCTGGATCCACTAGTCCCTTCCTCTATATCGAACCTCTGTGACCTATGGATTGTAGCTTGGTTGTCATTGATTCAACAGCTAATGTCCACATATAAGTGAATACATATTATATTAGTCTTTTTGGATATATCTCACTCAGATGATTTTTATCTAGTTCCACCCATTTCCCTGTAATTTTATAATTGTAACTTATTTTGATTGCTGAGTAATTCCACATTGTGTTAACATAATAGTTTTTATCTATTCTTTTGCTCAGGGACATCATTTTTTCCCATTTTCTGGCTATTATTAATAGAGCAGCATCGAACATGGTTGAACAACTGTCTCCATATTAGAATGAATCAACATTGAGGTAAACGCCCAAGAGTGGTATATCTAGATCTTCCACTCCCATCTTTCTGTAGTGCTTACACACTTATTTCCATAGTGACTGTAAAAGTTTGCCCTCCCACTAGCAATGAATGAGTGCTCCCATTATTCCGCATCCTCACCATCAGGAGCTGTCATGTTTATTGATCTTAGCCATCCTATCAGGGGCAATATGAAAACTCAAACTAGTTTTTATTTGCATTTCCCAGATGACTAAAAATATTGAACATTTTTTTGAATTGTTTCTCATTAACTTGTTATTCCTCTATTGAGAATTATAGGTTTAGATCTGTATCCCATTTTTAATTGGATTATGTGTTTTCTTGCTTTCTAGGTTTTGATTAATCCTACATAGAACTGCCTAATTTAACTAGCACCATTTGTTAAAGATATTGTTTATTTTCCCAGTGTATATTTCTGGTTTATTTATATAAAAAGTCAGGTGTCCATAGATGTGTGGACTTTTGTCCTGATTTCAATTTGCTTCCACTGATTGATGTATCTGTTTTTGTGCCCATACCAGGCTGTTTTCCTTACTATATAGCTCTGTAGTTTAACTTGAAATAGAAAATAGTGATACCTCCAGTAGTTCCTTCATTTTTCAGAATTGCTTTAGATATCCTGTGTGCATTTCCATATGAAATTGAAAATTGTGATTTCAATATCTGTGAAGAATTATTTTGGAGTCTAGATGAAGATTGCATTGAATCTATAGTAGCTTTTAGTAGTATAGCCATTTTAACTGTGGATTCATGAGCATGGGAGACCTTTCAATCTTCTGATATTTTCTTCAATTTATTTTTTCAAAGACTTGAAGTTTTTATCATGTAAGTATTTCACTTGGTTGGTTAGAGTTACTCAAGATATTTTATATTATTTGGGGCTATTGAAAATGGTGTTTTCTAATTTCATTTTCAGCCTATTTTTAATTTGCATGAAGAGAGTGGACAACCTTATCGTTTTCCTGATTTTAGTGGAATTCCTATGAGTTTCTCTCTATTTACTTTGATGTTAGCTATATGCTTGCTATTAACTACCTTTACAATGTTTAAGTTTTTCCTTTGTTTTTATAATCTCTAGAGGGTGTTGAATTTTGTCAGAGGCATCTACTGAGAATGTCATGTGTGTTTTACTGTATTTTAGTTTGCTCATACGGTAGATTACATTTATATTTTTATGGATGTTGAACCATCCCTGAACTTATAAAATGAAGTTTACTTGATTGTGGTAGATGATATTCTTGATATGTTCATGGATTCATTTTGCAAATATTTTATTGAGAATTTTACATTTATGTTCAGAAGAGAAATTGCTCTTACTTTAGTAAGTCTTTATGTGGTTTGGGTATCATTGTAACTATTGCCTTGTAAAATAAATTGGGTAATGTTTCTTTTGTCTATTTTGTGGGATAGTTTGAAGAGTATTGGCATTAATTTGTCTTTGAAATCCTGGTATAATTATGCCCTAAAATCATCTGGCTTGGCCTGTTTTTTAGAAAAGACTTAATTTTTGTGTCTGTTTCACTAAGTTTCATATGTCTGTTTATATTGCTTATCTGATCTTTTTTGCTTATCTGATTTTAATTGACTTTGGTAATTGGTATACATTTAGAAAATTATCCACTTCTTTTAGATTATCCAATTTGGCAGAGTATAAGTTTTGAAAGTGTGTCTTTATGCTTCTCTGAATTTTCTAGGAATCTGTTATGTTCCTTTTTTATAACTTTTTAATTTGGTTAATTTATTTCTGCATTTTCAGTTTTAAAAAAAAGGTTTACAGTTTGTATGTTCTGTGGGGAAATTCATCAGATTCTTCTCCAGACCTTCACGTCCTGTATCTTTTCATCTTACTCCAGAAGCCTTCTCATTGTTTACTGTACTCTGTTGCACTCACATCGAGGCATTTTTTTTTACAATGTCAAATGTTCTACTTTTTATGGTGTCATAAGCCCATTCTAGTCTCTCCAAGGTAATCAAGTGAAAGCTCTTTCCAGATTGTATCTGCTGTTAGAATAGAGTGGACTGTAGCTGTAATATTCACTAAACATCTTTCCATGAAACATAAGAGATCACTTTCTTGTATATATTCCCTCTATTCACATTTTCTGCTTTTCTTTTACAATCACCTTTATGTTACAGAAGAAGACCTCAGTGGCAGAAAGAAAGCTATCAGTTGGAGGCTATGGACAGAGATAGATCAACAAATTATGTAGCATAGCTTTATCTTTAGCATCCTGTGAACAATGAGAACTCATTCAAAAGCATAAATTATACTAGCCAACTGATAAAGGATTAAACAAAATGTGAAATAGACAAGCCATAGTGTACTTGCCAGCCTTAAGAAATAACAAAAAAAAATGTTTCATGGATGAAATTTGACAATATTACACCAGTAAGGATGCCATGGGAATTCTCTCAGACTGTACAACAGTATTCATATAAAATGTTGGGATGAGTCACCTCCTTTAAGACAGAGATGTTTTCCAGATTATGGAAAGAAGAAGCATAAATTCTGATCAGGTATGGAATATGAGAAGTATAATAAAATACTCAGAAAATATACAGTTCTGGCAGTTTTAGAACAAGCCAATGGACTCAGCTATTTGCAATTGTGAAACTTATCTGAGATTTATACAAATGAAAAGACTATTATATAAATAAACAGAAACAATTCCTATATGTATGTATTTTGTTGAGAAAAGTCTTAAATTTTGCTATATAAATTTCCTTCTTGATCTCTGTTTTTAAAACATTAGTCTATGGGTACTATATTTCAGCAACAATATTTTGGTAAAAGTAAATTTATAGTTTATGTTGAAATGCCATTCTGAGAAAGAAAAGAACCTTTGTCATAAAAACATGCAAATAATTTTTGTACATATAATGGCAAGTGGAGTGAATCTTACATAAACATACTTTGAGTGTCTAAGAGATAAATCCTGAGTCCTTGTAATGATATTTTTTAGTCAGGCTGGTAATTTACAAAGCTATTTATAAGTTAAAAACAAATCCATTAATAGAACACTAAAGACATTAAAAGAATGTATAAGATATTTCTATTAGATAATGGGGATGCAAGATTTATTACCAAAGACTATATAAATAATTTGTAAAAACTTACATTGCATATTTCATCTAGTTTTTACTTTGTATAGGCATTTATTACTTAAAGGAGATTTTAGAAAAATGAGCTTATAGCATACAAATTTTGACATGAGAATTTTTAAGAAATTGGAGTACATCTTCACACCTAAACAAGAAATGAACATGAATTCAAATATTTTCTTCTTTGTGATGGAGTTTCTTCATGTATCTATCTATGTATTATACATTATGTGCAGAAATATACCAAGCAATTAGGTAGCATAGTTAAGTATCTTCAACTATCTATTATCTTGATCCAACTTAAAGATTCCATGATTTAACGTGGGTACCACCACATAGTCCTCAAAGACAGTTTTAAATAGTAAATAATGTGTCAATCAATTTTTAAATAAATGTTGTAAATCTTATTTATTCTTTGAGAATGTCATGCGTGCCTGCAACTCATTTGGATAATAGCCACATCATTCATTCTTCCTTTCAACCCCCACCCCTAGTTCATCACTATGCCACCTACTTCATGTTATTTAAAAATACTGAGTCAAATAAGTGCTGTTCAAACAAAAAGAAATGCTACATTATGAAAGTATCCATCAGAGCATGGTCAACCTACCACCAATAAAATCTCTGGAGAAAAATTGATTATCTTTTCCCTTATAGGCATTAACTGTCAGTAACCCTTCAGCTGTTGAAATGAAGTGATGCTCCTCTGTTCATGCTGAAATGCTGACTGGCTTGATCCTGCGCAGATCCTGTGTAGGGATCAGCTGATGTGAGACCATGAGTATAATGACCCTGAACATGATGTTCAGAAAATGGTTCTTTATCAGGCCCACACCATTTATGACTCTTCCAGTATGTCTACCATCTTTTCTCTAGTGGTCACTGAGCCTTGAAAGGCTAAATATTTCATTTATGACTAAGTCCTCCATACTTTTTCCCTTTTACACTGATGATGCTTACAATATGTCCAGCAGAGAATGGAAAAATTGTCTGAAGCTAATAACTGTTTAGTAAATCCTGAGTGTAATAACTAAAAGATTTACGTGTATATCCTACACATAGAAAAAATATCTGATTCTACTCAGTGTTAAGCACTAAACATGCATAAAATTGATGAAATGATAGTTTAATATCTAGGGGCTTGGGCTTAGATGGGGAAAGGAAATGAGACCTTATAAATCAAATTCCCTCATAATAGTGCAAAAGCAACATTATCATTATTATTATTATTATTATTATTATTATTATTATTATTAATCTTCCTAAAGTAGGTGAGAGTCAACACCATTTTTACTCCTGATTCTACATGCTCAGAAAATAATCTTCAAAGAGGAGGAACCATTTGGTGAATTAATTTTCTGCTGGCAATATAATGAGAACAAAAAGACAGAGGTTGTCTTCACTGGGTAAAACTTGGTATCACAACATGGTAGCAGTGATTTTCCTCATTCATGGGACCAAGACTATCCAGATGTCTTTCTTTATAGTTGTGGGACCTACATAGTGAGAGGGTGTCACTGAGTATATATATTTTCTTGGCATTCCTTATCTTATCCCAATCCTCTCTGTGCCTTGTCACTTCCTAGACAGCATGAACTGGACAGTTTGGGTATGATATGACTTTTGATGTTTAGCTTTACCATGGGGCCATATTAATGGAACAAGACAAAGGGGCTAAAACCAGAATCTACAACAGTCTTTCCTCCTTTACATCGTTCCCACTAAGTATCAATCACAATGATAAAATTGCAACAATGACCCTACACTTGCTGTACAAACAGCACTCAGCATGTTTTTCCTCTTCCTGACACTCCACCATCCTTTTATCTAGTTACTTTTTGTCAGCGTACACTGAGATGATAAATGCCTTGATGGAAACTACATGTTAACTATATTCATGGTGATGAGGGCTAGGGAATATCAGTAGATGTAGATGTGATATAATCAGATATACTTTCACAAAGCCAAGGTATTTTTGTCTGTCCCCAGGTTCTGTTACTTGCACAAATATGAAGCTTAAGAAACTCTCTAGTCCCAAAAATTGAAACTCAATGAAATCAAAGAAAAACAGGAAGGAAAGAGAGAGAGAAGAAAAGAAAGAAAGGAAAGAAAGAAGAAAGAAAGAAAAAAAGAAAGAAAGGGGTGAAAGGAAATGACTAATGAGGTCAACTGAAGCTAGCTAACACTAATTCATCATGATTGGTAAGTCAATATCATTGCAGAAATCTTCAAAATCGCAGCAGTGTGTAAGTGTTGTTAGAACTTCAGAAAAATTTTCATCATATTTACAGGATTTCATGCACCTTGACTCTGCACTTTCCGGTTTATCATCTGTGAAAGAAGATGGAAAAATGATATAATTTTGATACAACCTCACATCCAAGTACTTTTGGACTGAGAATGCTTTTGATTAAAGAATTTTTTTCAATATCAGTTAGTATTCCACATTGGCCTTCTAGCTACATGCTCTTAAGCTACATCTGGAGAAAGTCTGTTTATGCAAGAGCCTTTACTACAGGAGAAACATGCTTAGCCGTGAGCTTGAGGTTCTACCTGTCAAGGCATATAGCATCATCTCCTATCAAACTGATATGATTAAAGCAGTCCATTAATACATGCTGGGGTCCAGACTCAATGTTGAGAAATTGGGCAGTCATAGATCAATATAATATCAGCAATCAAGAATCAGATTCTATGGAGTGACAGGAAGGACACACCATGAAAGATGTCAAGGGATAAATGAAGCAAGAAGACTTGAGAAACATGTTGTTGACCCACGGATGAGAAAAGGTTTTAGATGACTCTGGACTAAGTTAGAAGTTCAACAAACACTAGAAAATCAAAAGTCACAGGGACATAGTGTGAGATATGGTACATTTAAAAACTTTCTTAATCTTTTGACTCTGTGGTATCTTGAATTATAACAGCCCTCATTGTCTTGAATATTTCAGTGTTTGGTTCACACTTGGTTCAAATATTTGGGACTAATTAGAAAGTATGGCCTTGTTGGAAGAAGTGTGTCACTGGGGACAAGCTTTGGGTTTTCAAAAGCCAGTGCCATTCTCTCTCTCTCTCTCTCTCTCTCTCTCTCTCTCTCTCTCTCTCTCTCTCTCTCTCTCTCTCTCTCCTCTTCCTCTCATGAATGTGACTCAGGATGTAAGTTCTCAGCTCTTGACCCAGTACCTTGCCTTCCTGCTTGCTGCTATCCTATCCATCATGATCATCATGGACTTTACCCCGGGACTTTGAGCTACACCAAATTAAGTGTTATCTTTTGTGAGTTGCCTTGGCTATACTGTTTTGTCATGGGATTGGAAAATTGCCCAGCACAGACTTGGAATATCAGAGATTATGGAACTCAGATACTGATGAATAAACAATACAATAATGGAGAGAAGCCCCATTCATTCAATATACTTAGACTTAGCAGTCCACATGTTGACCCCAGTACAAGGTTCAGAATGTTATATCTAGCTATCAGTTGACTCTCTTTCTTTAAGTATAGTATATTAGAGATGGTGCTTGGAATCCTGAAGGAGAAATAGAAGTTCTCCAGAGCACAGAAAACACTTACATTCAAATGAATACCAGGTTCTGCGGATCATACACATTTCGCCAGGTTGTGTAGTGCATTTCTGCTTCTCATGAACACAGTCCCCATTTTTGTAAGACTGACATAGTACACACTGTACCGTGAGAGCTGCAAAGATAAATACTACTTAGAGGAAACAGATGCCACAGTGTCAGTTCAAAATGAAAACTGGAACTCTGGATCACTTGCCTGCACCCATGTATTGCCTAGTATATGTACTTCAGTCAACGGAATGTCTTAAAACCACAGAGAAGACAGGAGGAAGTAAGGCTGTTTAATTTTCTCCCTACGTCAGATAAGGGAGCAACCTTCAGGCAATACTTACCGGTTTCAAAGCAGAGAAGAAAGAAACACATTCTCAGTATAGTTTTCATTTCTCCTGAGCAGATTCTTTTTGCAGCAGGTTGTATTTATGCCAGACAGATGGTGATCAGAGGTCACTCACAAAAAGACCAGGATCTAGCGAATTTATAATTCACTCAGGCAATTTATAATTCACTTTGTAACCAGAAGCAGATCTCAACATAAGCCCCTCCCACATTGGCAATATACCAAATCTATCTTCTGTGACTTATTTATTTCCTCATTTTCCTCACATCTTCTTGCTTCATGTGTTGATAATATGACCTGTAAGGCAATCTTAAGATCAGCAGCGCATGGTAGCCCCTGGTTTTCTTCATCTTTTCATGCAATGAATGCAAACTGCTCTGTAATGCTAGAGACCAAAACTAGGCAAGGAAAAACATTTGGAAGAAGGTGTTTTTTGTTTTTTGTTTTTTAAATCAAGCCTGAGCTGCAGCGTGATGGGGCAGGACTGGAGTGTGTCTCCAGGATGCTGGGAAGGTGAAGACTGAAGCCTGCTTATCCAAACAGAAGTTTATGTGTGAAGAGTCTGTGCATATTCTTCATCTAAAAGAAGGACCATGTCAGCACTGAGTTCTGAGTTCTTAGTATCAAACAGAGGTCTTCTGTTGCAGCACCTCAGGAGGTGCTCATTGTCTGGCTGGTGTGTTAATAGCTTCTGGGCAAGAAGGGTCATCTGAGACTCACTCTTCCTTTTAAGGCAGTGTAGGCTGGGTTGCCTAAGCACATTCAAAATGTGGCTGTAGTCATCTTCTACAGTGACTATAGAGAGTCTCAACAGGCTGCCATGAGAAAGTCTGGTCAATTGCTGGCAAAGAGCTACTTGGACATATTTTCCTTGCTCAAGTTTGTCATGCATTAGTGAATGGCTTGCTTAACTACCTGCTACTGAATGTTGGGGACCATGCATATAAGTCATTAGATGTTATTATCAATAGAGTAACCAGAAGCACAACATAGAACTTACATTTCTAATGGCATTAAATATAAATTATATGGCCCCTGGTTTTCCCCATTTCATTTGACATAAAAAAGGTACACATTCTTCTCCATACCCACAGAAACTTCTCTAAATAAAATTGCACTACAGGCAACAAAATAAGGTTTTAGAAATGCAAGAATCACAATAATATTTTGCAATTTTTCAGGTCTATTATAATAAAACTGAAAAACCAATAATCAAGAGAAATCATAAATGCTACAAATATAGTTGAAGGTGGTGTGGTAGGGCTTATTAAAACTTGGTAACAGTTATTCCGGGGGCATCCAATTAGACAGTAATGTTCCTATCCTGTCTAGCTCCCTCTGCTCCCAACACTATGTGGGCAGATTGAACTCTGGAAGCCCTGGTGTTGGTTTGTGTTTGTCCTTGGATGGTTTCTGTGTGTGCTGGAATGAAGTATCTTTGTTCCTACTTACAGATAACACTCACCACCCATAGAAAGGTATCCAAGTGAGACTTGCTGTTCTTTCAGATAATAACCACATGGACATTCCAGATCCTGCTCCAGCACATCACTTCTTGGCTCTCTCAAAGATGTCGGAATGTTTGAAAAGAAAACTAAGTTCTTAATTTAAATAAAAAAATTGAGGGTTTCTCCTGCACTGACTCTACTCACATCATTCTCATCTTTTCTTTTCCTCCTCCAGCTCCTCTTCTGTCTTTCCTCCTCATTCCCCTTCAAATTAAAGAACTCATATTTTTTAATTATTACTGTTACACATATAGGTATGTATGTTTGTATGTATGCATGTACGAATATGTGTATATAGAGATGTATGTATGTTCATGTGCATAGCCTGGTGAATCCATTTAGTTTTGCTTCTAGACATTTGTATTAAATGTTGTCCACTTGGCAATGGATAACCCATCATGAAGCTTGAATGTGGAGAAAACTTGGTTTTTTTTTTCCTTTCTTATTAAACAAATTTACCTTTAGCTCTATATCTAGGGGGAGGAGCCTTGAAAAAATTTCCCAGTATACATTGATGTGTTGACTGTTGTCATTGTACAGGTCTTGCTGATGCAACCCTACTCCTGAGATTTCATGAGTGTATCCCTACTGTGTTATAGACAGATCACACCTTGGCGCAAACGTTCTGGTCCTCTAATCATACCATTTTGTATGATAATGCCTCAATTTTATGAGTAGATGTTGCATCAGCTGTGTGTAGAAACTACATTGTCTTTTGCTCTCTGCATTTTGCCCAATTTCTGAGCACTCATTAAGCAAGAAGAGTGGAAGTGTTTATATCTCACCAAGTTGCTTCCTGCATCACTCCAACTTGCTCCCCACCCCAGACAAAGGAAGGGACACTAGAAGTATGGGTAGTTGATGAATACTCACAAGGACCCCAGTAATAACACAGAATAGGTGTTGTCACCTAAAGAAGCGAAGCCCACTGGTCTCTGCTTACACAGGACACAAGAAAACACACTGTTTTCAGATAAGTGCATCTTGCCTTGCCTCAAAAAAGGGGCACAGCCAGAGCCATGACCTGATGATAGAGCAGCCCCATGTATGTCTGGGAACATGAACACAATGCTGAAAGTAAGATGACTTAGTTTCTTTTTCTGTTTTTGAGCACTCACTATAGTGCATTTTAGATAAGATACCAATAACAGAAATTATATCTTTATGCATAAGTAACATACTCTTTTGTTCTATTGAGTATTGGGAAGAAGATTCCCAGCTTCCCTTGCTCCTATTCTCACTGAAATAACCAGAGGAGATGCTGTGAGAGTGAATCTTATTAAGATCTATGCTAATCTAAATCAAACCAGGTGTTTCAGATATTTTCTTTGGGTCTCAAAGGACAATTGACATTCAATATTCACAATCTGTGCTCCTATAACATTAAGCATATATTTCTTAAGACATGTTATTTATGTGAGTATCTGCATGTTTGTGTACTATTGATGAAAATAGGTACTATATTCCAAGTTGGAGTGCTGATCAGTTTCTGTGGTGTTTTCAATGCCTTTTAGATTTACACACTTTGATTTATAAAAATATTCAGAATCCTTCAGTGAGCACAATTGTATTCTTCTGTTTCCCTTCTAAGTAATAGCTAATGTATTATATGCAATTGTAGGTAAATATATAATGTGATTCCTTATGAATTTCCAGGCATAATTTTTGTTATTTTACCTTTTTTCCTCTCTTATGTTTCAAAATTTTTATTCTTATTCTTCCTAAAGAAAGCTCCCCATTCCCAATACTCCTTCCTTCTTCAAATCACATGTATTCCACTATTTACCTTTCTAGTGTACATTATAGTTAATTTTATATCCCCCTGTATTCCAAACTTACTACAAACCCTTACATCTTAGTAAGAGCACTCTTATTTTATAATAAAAATTATGGAAACTTAGAGTAGTGAAAGGAAGGGGGCTTGTTTAGTACCTTTCTGAGTATCAGCTTACAATGGTAAGATGCTCTGGCCAAGTCCAAACAATAGTCTATAAGCTAAATGCAAGGCCATTCCTCTGGATTTTTAAATAAATAGGATACAATCTTACAAGAAACTTAGGTCTTTGTAGGGGTATTGTGTTGTTTCATGATAAATGATTGTCCCACCCACTGGCCTTAATAAAAAGCGCTGACTGGCCAAAGGCAGGCAGGAAGTTTGGGTGGGGCTACCAGACTAAGAAAACTCTTGAGAACAGGAAGCACAAGGCAGAATGCCAGAGAGAAGCCAGAAGAAGCAGAGGACAACCATGCTGCTCTAAGAAGAGGTACTGAGCCACATGGCTGAACAGGAAGAATCATAAGTTAGATGAAGGGTACAAGGTTAGCAAGTTATATGCCTGAGCCTTATGCCAATCAGCTTCAAATTAATGAAAGTATCTGTGTGTCTTTGTGGGTCAGTGAGTCTACGGGTCTTTGGGTCTGCAGGCCTAAACCTTGAGGCAAGGCCCAAAAGTCAGAGACAGAAGCCACCTACTACAGGTCTTATCAGTTTTTCTATTGCTTATGCTTACCATTTCCTAAACAGAAATTGATAGTTTGTTAAAAAAAAAAAAAAAGTTTACTTCCTGCTGAACATACAGAGGCACAGAGGAAACAGGGATATAGTGCCATTGAGAAAGGAATTGGCAGTTAATAAATGACTTTCTTTACTACTTGGCCATGATATTTGTTACAGAAATCTTTATCTTTGCAGCAAAAGGTAGATCTTCAAGCTTTTAAAATACATATTTTTAGCTAAACATTCATTAGAACAGTCCAATTCAGTGTGTTTGTGGACCCATCTACCTAAAAGATAAAATCATTTATATTTAGTGTCCAAAACAACATGTGGAATGTGAGGAGACTTTCTCCCTAGTATCCATCCTGTTTTTGAGAGCAGGAATGCATCCGCTTCTTAGCAATGATGTCTTCAAGTAGCACAAATGCACAAACACATTACCTGTTTTTGAGAACATGAAGAAAATTCCTGGTTCTGCATTTAGGGCTAAATAGTATAGTGAAATTGCTCTTGCCTACCAAATAGTGTCCCCTTTTAAAAGGCTTGAAGATCATGCACATACTAGTTTGAGTTAGGAAAAGCAGATGTGAGGATGAGCAAAGAAGTGAACTGGCTACAAATGTTTGAGGGTTAAGAGCTAATACTATTGAAGTAATAATGTGCATCCCTTGGTTATATCCCCAATAGTGGTATTGCTGAATCGTATGATAAATTGGCTTCCAGTTTGCTCAGGAATGGCCATCCTAATTCCCAAAGTTAGTGTACAAGTTTACATCCCCACTAGCAATGCAGGAGTGTTCCCCTTGCTCCACATCCCCTTCTGCATAGGCTTTCACCTTTGTTTTTGATCTTATCCATTCTGACAGGTGTGAAATGGTATATCAGAGTAATTTTAAATTGCAGTTCTCTGATAGCTAAGGTTTTTGATTGGTTCTTTTAAGTGTCTTTCAGACATTTGAAACTCTTCAGTTGAGAATTCCCTATTTAATTCTCTATCACAAGTTTCCAATTTGGTTCTTTGGATTTTTGACCTCGAGTTTCTTGAGTTCTTTATATATTTTAAATGTCAGTCCTCTGTCTGGTGTAGTGTTGGTAAAGATCTTTTTTTTTCCATTCTGTAGGCTGTCATTTCATCTTGTTGACTGTGTCCTTTGCCTTCCAGAAGCTCCTCACTTTCAGAAGGTCACATTTATTGTTACACTCAGTGTCTATGCTACTGGTGTTATATTTAGGAAGTAGTCTTTTGTGCCAATGTGTTCAAGGAAATTTCACACTTTATTTTCTATCAGGCTCACTGTAACTGGATTTATGATGAGGTCTTTGACCTACTTGGATTTGAGTTTTATGCAGGGTAATAGACATAGATTTATTTGCATTCTTCTACATATCACCATCCAGTTATGCCAGCACCATTTGTTGAAGACACTATCTTTTTTCCATTGTATATGTTTGGCCTCTTTGTCAAAAATCAGGTGTTCATAAGTGTGTAGATTAATGTCAGAGTCTTCAGTTTGATTCCATTAATTCACAAGTCTATTTCTATGCCAGTACCAAGCTGTTTTATTACTGTAGCTCTATAGTATGGCTTGAAGTTAGGAATGGTGATGCCTCATAAAGTTCTATTATTGAACAGGATTGTTATCACAATCCTGGGATTCTTGTTATTCTATACGAAGTTGAATTTTTTTTCAAAGTCTGTGGAAGAATTGTGATGGGATTTTGATGGGAATTGCATTGAGTATGGAGAGTGTTATAAAGATTGCCATTTTCACTATGTTGATCCTACCTTTCCAAGAGCATGGGAGATCATACCATTTCTGATGTCTTCATCAATCTCTTTATTGCATTAAAGTTTATCATACAGATCTGTCACTTCTTTGGATAGAGTTACCCCCAGATACTTAATGTTATTTGCAGTTATTGTAATGGTGATGTTTCCCTTGATTTCTTTTTCAGCCTTTTTATCATTTGTGTATAGGAGGGCTATTGATTTTTTGAGTTAAACTTGTATCCTGCTATATTGCTGTTAAGACTTCCCTGGTAAAAAAATTGGGATCTGTTATGTATGCTATTGTATCACCTGCAAATAACAATAGTCTGACTTCTTCCTTCTCTGTCTGCATCCCCTTGATCCCCTTTTGTTCTCCTATTGATTTATCTAAGATTTTGAGAACTATATTGAATAAATAAGGAGATAGAGGACAGCCTTTACTTGTTCCTGAATTCAGTTAGATTGCTTTGTGTTTCTCTCCATTTAGTTTGATGTTGGCTGTTTGCTTGCTATAAATTACCTTTATTATGTTTTGGTATTTTACCTGTTTTCGTGATGTCTCCAGGACTTTTATCATAAATGATTAGATCAAAGGCTTTTTCAGCATTTGATGAGATGACCATGTGTATTTTTTTTTATTTCAGGTTGTTTACATGATAGATGACATTGCCATTCTTTTGTATGTTGAACCATTCCTGCATCTCTGGGACAAAGCCTACTTGATTATGATGGATAGTCTTTTAGATATGTTCTTGAATTCTGTTTGCCAGTACTTTATTGAGTATTTTTGCATCAATGTTTGTGAATGATTTCTAATGCTCTTTCTTTGTTACAGCTTTGTGTGGCTTGGGCAACAGGGTGGCTATAGCCACATAAAAAGAGTTTGGCAATGTTCCTTCTGTTTCTAATGTGTGGAAAAATTTGAGGCATAATGGTATTAGTTCTTCTTTGAAAATATGGTAGAATCCTGCATTGAAATCATCTGGCCCTGGGCTTATTTTTGTTGGGAAACTTTTAATAATAGCTTTTATTTCTTTGTGGGCTATAATTCAATTTAGGTCATTTATCTGGTCTTGTTTCAATTTTGCTAAGTGGTACCTCTCCAGAAAGTTGTCCATTTCTTTTAGCTTTTTTGATTTAATAGGTTTTTAAAGTATGACATAATGATTATCTGAATTTTCTTGGCATCTGTTGTTATATCTCCCTTTTCACTTCTGATTTTGTTAATTTGGATACTCTCTGCATTTTGGTTAGTTTGATAAATATTTGTCTATCTTGTTAACTTTTTTAACCAACTTTTTGATTCATTGATTCTTTATATTATTCTCTTTATTTCAATTTTATTGATTTCAGCCCTGAGTTTGATCATTTCCTGCTGTCTACCCCCTTTTAGGTGAGTTTGCCCCTAATTGTTCTACATATTTCAGTGGTGCTGGTAAGTCTCTTGTGTGAAATTTCTTCAAGTTTTTTATTTAAGCATCTAGTGCTATGAATTTTGCTGTTAGCACTGCTCTCATTGTGACCCATAATTGGGAACATTGTGAGTTCATTTTCATTCAATTCTAGAAAGTCTTAATTTCATATTTTATTCTTCCTTGATCCAGAGGTAGTTCAACTGGGAGATGATCAGTTTCCTCAAGTTTTTATCCTTTCTGTGGTTTATGTTTCCATAAAACTCTAGCTTCAGTTCAAAGTGATCTGATAGGGTAAAAGGGATTATTCCTATTTTTTGGTATGTATTTATATTTGCTTTATGGCCAAGTATGTGTTCAGTTTTAGAGAAAGTTCCATGGGGTGCTAAGGATAAGTTATATTTTTGTTGTGTTTGGGTTGAAAGTTCTGTATATATCTATTAAGTCCATTTGCGTCATAACATCTGTTATTTACCTCATATAACTTATATCTGTTAATTTTCTGTCTGGTAGATACATCCATTGGAGAGAACTGGATATTGGAGTCTCCTACCTACTATTAATGTGGAAGGTTGATTTGAGATTTAACTTTTAGTAATGTTTCTTTTACATATGTGGGTGCCTTTATATAGGGGGAATAAATGCTTTTTATGTCCATTTGATTGAAAATTCTTTTTCCAACACTTTACTCTGAGCCAGTGACTGTCTTCAAAGTTGATGTGAGTCTCTTGTATGCAGCAGAAAGATGGATTCTGTATTTGTATCCATTGTGTTAGCCTGTTTCTTTTTATAGCTGAATTGAATATATTGATATTAAGGAATACTAATGAAGAATAATTGTTTGTTCCTGTAATTTTTGGTAGGGGTGTGTGTGTGTGTGTGTGTGTGTGTGTGTGTGTGTGTGTGTGTGTGTTTCTTTTCTTTTGATTTTTCTTCTGTGTGATTATCATTGACTGTAGTTTGGTGAGTGTATCTAGCTTCCTTAGGTTGGAATTTTCCCTCTAGTGATTTTGGTAGGGTTGGATTTGTGAATAGGCATTTTAAGCCTGGTTTTGTTGTGAAATATCTTGTTTACTTCATCTATGGTGATGGATAAGTTTGCTGGGTATAGGTACTGAAGATCTGTGGGTCTCAGTTAGCTGCTGATGTCACCGGATAATGGGATAGATTGAGGGTTGTGGCAGGATTTGTAGATGGGTGTGCTTACTAAATTGGATCTTACTGAGGAGTTCTGGGCTTCAGGAGTTTTTCCTGGTGGCCTGCCTTTATTTGATAAGCCTATACATGCTTATCTCTCTCAACATACTCTCTCTTCCTCTTGCTTTCTTAGCACCACCTATTTTTTTTAAAGTGGAAAATACCCTTTAATGCATTGTCATAGGAAACCACTTCCTAAATATAACACTAGTAACACAGACACTGAGAGAAACAATTAATAAATAGGACCTCCTGAAACTGCAAAGCTTTTGTAAGGCAAAGGTCATGGTTCATAAAACAAAACAGCAGCCTATGGAATGGGAAAAGATCTTCACTAACCCTTCACCTGACAGAAGGCTTATCTCTAAAATATAAAAAACTAAGAAACTAGAGATCAAAAAAACAAATAATATAATTAAAAGTGGAGAGCTAAACATAATCCTTATAGAAGAATCTCAAATTACAGAAAAACACTTGAACTGCTCAACAACCTTAATCATCAGAGAAATACAAATCAAAATAACTCACATGATCTTATAATCGTCAGAATAACTAATATCAAAAACACTAATGACAGCCTATATCAGAGAAGACCTGTAGCAAGGAGAACACAATGTCATCGCTTGTGTGAGTGTAAACTTGTAACAACTTTGAAAATTAGTATTGCAGTTTTTCAGAAAACTGGAAATCATTCTACCTTATAATCCAGGAATACTCCAATTGGGCATATACTCAAAGGATGCACATTCATAGTACAAGGACATTTACTCATCTACATTTATAGCAGCATGATTTGTAATTGCAAGAATCTTGAAACAACACCAGTGTATGAACTATTGAGAGCTCAGTCCTTAATGGGACTTCTCTAGTACCACTCTCACAGTGTTCATGGAGCAGTGTGGAAGAGGATGTAGAAGGAATGTAAGAGCTGGAGGATAGGGAGAAGTGGTATGAAATGCTATTTCCTGGAGATGACATGTTCAGTGCACTCAAGAACTCACAGCAGCTGTGTGCACTGGCATAAAAGATCAAGAAATTTCATATTCCATCATGAACTGGGGAAGGGATCAGAAACTCTCATGCCTCTCTGAGGAACTATTTGTCCCTTAAAGTGCTACAACTTAGGGAGTTGGGTTTTTTCCAGTGTTGTGGCTACTGTTAAGTTGTCTACATCCCAGGAAATAACCCAATACACATACTCATGCAAGTGAACCAAATTGAACTCAGTGGTTTATAAGAAAAAGAGAGAGATAAAAAGAGGAGTAGGAAATGTTGTGAAAATGAAGTGTTTAGAATGTGTAAAAAGGTAACAAATTAATAGAATATAGTACAATAAAAATAGCGATCAAAAATAAAAATACACATAGACCCAGTGCGATGACTTAATAGGTGCCTGCTGTCAAGCCTGATGTCTTAAGTACAATCCCTGGAAACCACTTGGTAAAACAAGAGAATTGACTCACAGACATTGTCCTATAATCTCCACATACATGCCATGGCAAGTACTTGTGTATGTACACACACACACACACACACACACACACACACACAGAGAGAGAGAGAGAGAGAGAGAGAGAGAGAGAGAGATGCACAGGCAAGCCCATAGTATTTCTCTCTTTCCTCTTTCTTCAAGAGCATCTGATAATCAATTCTACTGATCAAAGCAATGCACTCTACATGGAAAACTGGCTTAAGATAAACTCTTCAGTTGCCATTTCCCAACAGATGACTGTTTTAGGCAGCTTCCACAGACAGTATAAATCTACTATTGAAGTCAGAGATGCAAATTCAAAGACTTAGATGTACAATGACACAAAAACTCATTTTTCCTAGGAGGTTACTAACCTTTCTCTGATAATCTATAAGAGTCCTGACCTCTTAGTCCAGCTCTAGCAGGGTGGAGTCAACACAAAGATTTCCAGTTGTATTGGAGCATCTAAACTTGGCTTCCCTCGACACACTACTGATATACTAATATCCCAGATATTTAGGCCACCATAACAGGTCTACTCCCAGACATTTCCAGCCCTTGCCTTCACCCCCATTTCAGTCTTCAAAAACATACTCTCACCTTGGAAGAACACAAGAGAAGCTTCCAGCAGCAGGATGAGCATTAACTTAGCCATTTCAGTATAGGCTAGCAGAGAACACAGCAGAGCAGCTGGCAACAAGTACCCAGTAGGGATAAAGGTAGATGAGAGCAGACTTCAGGGTCTTCCCTGAGCTTCTCCAAGGATATGGGCAGGAGGTTCATTATACACTTTCCAGT